>JARHVA010004755.1:15000-757500 GCA_037957365.1 Torreya grandis
TGAGAGTCTCAGAGTGAGCATATATGGGTAGGACCTATAGACCTGGTATGTAACTAGACCACCTCTAGACCCTGCTTGGCCTAATGAGGCATCATGATCTGTTATCAAGGAAAATGAAGGATGTTTGAATTTTTTTGATCATGTGATATATTGTGTGAGAATGTAATTGAGGTAGAGAGTGCATGAAAAGAGGCTTTATGATTAATTTCAAGGCCTAATGTGGTTTGTAGGTCAAGGTCCAAGTAATAAAATAGAGAGATGGTGGTCAAATGAGGTATGAGATTTATATTTAAATATAATAATGAGAATGTGAGTATTTTAAATTGTGTGATAGGTTTTCTCAAGTGTTTTAACCAATTTTGAGTTCAAAGTTTGCAGTAAAAGGCATAAAAACTAGGTTTAAAGTTTTTCATGTGAATAGAATGAAGGTTTCTCAACCCAAGAAGTAATTTCAAGTGTTAATTGGCATATTTAACCTTTGCATGGGAACATAATATATTCATGTAGATGGGTAAGGGTCCTATCTCAAATTTTCAAGCATTATTTTCTAAAATAAGGGGCTAAGCTTTATGAGTGATCGTTAAGACTGCAAGATGGTTTAAACCCTCAAAGAACCCTAACATTGACCTAATGTGAAATGTATTATTCAAAATATCCTATAATGGTCTCAAATGACTATAAAAAAATATTTTATAATGCAGTAAACTCTCCCAGTCCTTTCCAAGTGTGATTTGTTTGTCAAGTGAGTAAGTGGACCATATAAGAAAGGCCTTATTTCTTAAAAAATTATTGTGGTAGTTAGATTTGACCAAGTCAAAGTTAATAAATGGATTGAGGACAAATATTTATAATTTTATTTAATTTCCATGGTTTATTTTGATTATGCTCTATATTTTAGGTGTGCTAAATAGATCATATAAGTTGACTAGTCAATAATAGACCTCATGGTGCAAATAGTGAGAAAATTAGACTGGGGTGAGAATTTGATTAGGGAGGGATGTGTTATCATATATTATTTATGAATTGAATTACATGTATAAATTTTTAAATACCTTTAATATATGTTCATTTTGGATATATGTTTTGGATATCAGTGAATATGTTGAAAATGTTGCTCATAAGTTGACTTGTTTAGTTCAGATGAGATAGTGAGGTACAAGACCAATAGTTTCATTTGACCATATTATATATCTATATAAAATGGTAAAATTAAATCATAGGATCATTTACATGCATTTTAATCCTCTTAAAATTCTTCTATATATATTTTAGGTCATTATTTCCTTGACTATGTTTTGAGGCTAGTTGATAGTTCTAAGTGGGCTACTTACAGAGAAGGGTTTGAGTATTTTTGACATATGTAGTGAAGTATATTTAAATTTTTGAATTTTTTTATGTATTTAAGTTTCTATTTATATTATTTTTTTCCATGGTTTTTTGACAAAATTGTTTTTTTTTTAATTTAGTTGTTCAAGATAGACTTTCTGGGTATGCACATGGCTAATTATGAATAGTGCTAATGGCATACTTCAAGTAGTAGATGGGGATAAAAGGAATCATGGACATAATATTATCTTTAAAATGGTCTATTTTATATACACATTATATGTTATTTTCATGTGGTAATTTTGAGAGTGTTCCTAGAGATTTCAAAGGCTAATGTATGTTAATGAAGGCCTAATTGAATTAGTTCTTCTTAAGGCCTAAAAGAGGTTTTTGGTACTATATGAAATGAAAAACCTATTTTAATTTTTTATTCATGTTTTATCATGTCTTAATTCATATTATATTTAAAATATTAGTGATCAAGTGTGTATGAACAAGAGCCTAGTATAAGAACAAGGCCTAATAGGCCTAATTTATTTGTTAGATAATGTGTGTGTTGAATCAGAAGATATAATGCTTTGAATAGTTAAAGGAGTTATTTTATACCATAATAAAGGTGTATATAAATTATAATTAAGATATAAGATGGGTATTGTATATGAAAATCAAGGTCATATGACCTAATCAAGTCAAGAAGAGGACTAGTTGAGCGAAGAAGCCTAGAAGGTAATTTGAGAGGCTTTGAAGAGAGTGAAGAGCTGAAGAAGGAAATCATCATATATTGTATGATAAAAAAGTGTTATGAAGGTGATATATGTTTTTAATTTTTCTAATGTGTTTTTGATTCATCTAGGGGGTTGGTGTCTCCTTGCAAGTAGGTGCTTGTTAAAGCTTAGTCAAGTGGGTGCTTGACTAGTTGAGGTTGGTGTTCCAAGTGAAGTTGGTGATTCACTAAATCTTGATATTTTTATTATAGGACTATAATATATTTACATCATCAATGGGTTTTCTTCCCCTTTAGTTTTTCCCAATAAAATTAGTGTTATATGTGTTATGCTCTTACCTCATGCTCATAGCTCTTAATGTGTTGATAATTCACTAAACTATTTTGATAGTTCATGAATGATAAAGTAAAGTTGTAAAAGTTTTGAATACTAATTCACCCCTCCCTTAGTTATTATTATACAAAAAATTAGTATCATAGCTTGGTCCTTTGAGGCAAGTCTAATAACTTGAAGTTGATCCTAAGAAGCACAAGAATGTCTTGTGATCAATAGGAAGAAGACAACACGTATGATGAAGAAGTATACTATGACAATGAAGAAGGATAAGTTGAACTAGACCTTAAATCTAAGATCATAAGTTCCCTTGATGATTTAAAGCATCAAAATAAGAATATCAAGGATCTTAGGAGTCACTTGGAAGGGGGTAACATAAGGTTTAAGTCAAAGGAAGCTGAGTATGACCAATTGAATATAGATCTAGATTCCTTGAAGGTTGAGCATGAGAAACTAAAAAAAATGAGCACATTGGAAAGAGAGAGTGAGAAGTTATAACAAGTCAAGAATACCAACATGAAAATACCAATCAGGAAACCCAATACAATAAAGGATAAGCCATCATGGAAATATGGTAATTATAGGAATGTTATTTGCTACATCTATCACAATATATGACACATTGCGAGATTCTACTCTAATGGAGTTAAAAGTCCCATAAGATTCAATAAGACATGAACCTACTATAATGCATAAGAATAACCAAACATTAGTATGGAAGCCAAAGTAAGTTAGGATGGATCATATTGAGCTCAAAATGTAAGATGGACTATTTGCTAAGGAGGAACAAAAGACCAAAGTGGATTTTATGCTAGTTAAAATTGCCTTTCACATTCAAGTTGAAGGAATTAAATGACACTTTTAAAGAGTCTCCTTACCTTAAAATCCATGAATAATACATTAAAATGCCTCTCAATTGGATTTAGCATCTCTTCACTTGGAATTCACTCTCTATTTTCATTATCTACCATAGATTACCTAAATTTTGAGTTAACAAAGATGTTTGTGTGCTTTTTTAAAGTGATAAATGGACATGGAGAGTTATAATAGGTCCCATTTGACCTCCCCCAATGATCTTCACCTTTTCATTCTTCTTTGTATCTAAAAAACACATAAATCTCTATAAAAACCCCTATTTTGTACTATTATATACATTCCTTGTATAGACCAATTAGTGAGTGAGTTACTTGAGAGAGTCATAAGCAAGATGCAAACACTTACCAAGCCAAATTAATCCTTTTGGAATTATTTCCTTGCATGTTTTCTTCATTGGGTCAAAAATAAGGGTTTGGGAGGGTTTTAGATGGTTTAGAATATTAACAATGATTCATAAAAATTTGAAATACAAACTCTAAAAAAAATCCTAAAAGTAGGGATATAAGACCCCATTCAACTATCCCTAGGTCCTTAGACTCCCATGTACCTTATCTGTATAGGTGTGAGTAAGTAAAGTTGGCCTATTGAGCTTGAGAGAGTAGTCTAAGTCCCCTAAGGTGTTATTAGGATAGAAATGACCTTTCTATGATGGATCTCTACAAAAAAATAGCTAAAAACAACCTTATACCTCCCTTTGAAGATGATCAAATGAGTGGGAAGGTTCATATTGCCTTGGAATTGAACTCAAACCCCTGTAGGTATTTAGGTTTGGTCTAAGCCTAATAGGCCTGACTATGCATAGTTTCCCATAACCACCTCTGAGTGGTTTGTTTTGAATATGAGGTATTTGCTATGTTTTTTCATGTTCAAACAAACCTCACACACCTTTCCTCAGTTTTCCACTAGTTTCCAACACATCCCCTTATCATCTTCCCACTAGGTTTATAGTTTTTATCTCTTAAAGTGCCCTTTGTCTGAGATAGAATAGAGATAACTTCCCCTATCTACTCAAATAAATTGAGGATATGAGAGGATAAAATAGGTATTGATTACTATCTATACCAATTTTAAAATTTGTATTGGACTAATAGGCTTTTCAAATCTTCAAAAAACCTCAAGATAGACTATGTAACATTGACTATGTGGAGGGTTTGTGTATTGAATGCATATTGTATATTTCAAACCTCTTTGCTCTATTTAATTTCCCTAATCACCATGTGAATTTTTTCATCACCACTATGATAGTGGTTTTATCATGATAAATTTATCCTAAAACCTCTACCAATATCTAACTTTAACTTCTCTCCACTAGCCTAAGCCTAGTTGGCATACTATATTACTTACTTAAGAAAGGGACATGCTTGAAGGTGTCTTCCATGATAGACTTTGTTCATCATGTTTAGGTTTCCATTTAAGTAATCAAGGCCAATCCCAATTTTTTTTTACCTCACCTCATGTCATACATTAGGGCTTGTGTTCACTACCCTTCTATTAACACTAGCTTGAGTTAGTCTCTCCATTAAAGCAAACTATAGGTAGATATCCTTAGGCCAAAAATACCCATGTAGGTGGTGTTAAACCCTTGAAACCCATATTACATACTATAATATCTAATTTAATTCCTTCAATCACTTCTAATTATGCAATTGTATATGTCTATAGGGTTTTCAATCTCTAGTTTCTTATCACCAACCTGTAGGTGCCTACAATCAGACTGTAGGTGCCTACAGTTAGACTATAGGTGATCATTTATGAAATAAAAGGTCATTATAGGTGATGTTCCACACCAAAACCATGTATATCAACCTATTTATCTAATTTATGAATCATAGTGTCATATATATCCAAATGGAGTCACTTTTCATGAAGGTATGATTCCATCATGCCACTATTGGACTGTAAGGTCATTTAAGCTTCAAGAACTATATATGACACTAAAAATCCATAGTGAAGTTATACTTGTGATGAGAAACCTATCTTCATAGTCTTTCTCATGACTAAATAACTAATTATCATGTCAAGGCATTATCATGTGTTTAGGCTACATGATAAGAACATTTTGACCTTCTCAAACCTTAAGACAATCTAGTATGAGAGGGTCAAATGTAAGGTATAATCCTTGTTTTGGAAATTTTAATGTAACATGTCCCTAAATTAACTTTATCAACTTATGAGCATGACTCTCAAGTCTATTTACAATATGATGACTCCAGGACTATCATAATGGCACTTTCAATGCTTCTAGACTTCAATGTCATTTTTAAAAAGCTTCAACACCTTCATTTTAATGTTATTCAAACCTCTATATGAGCTTCTTATAGGTTCCATTTAAATATACAAGGCAATGAAGGCAGGGTATATGACTATGTATATGGTTAATTGGTTATCATAACTAATCTCTTAACCTTTGAATGCCTCAATCTCCTTGTTTAAATCTCAAAATCCTTCATACCATTTTGAATACCTCCCTGTGTCATGAATATGACTGATTAGTGGTTGAGTTGGATTGATTGTAAGTGATAATTGTGAGGAAGTTGACTGTGTGTATATAATAGTCTCTTCAGTTCACATAAAACAACTTGAGACAAAAAATTCCAAAGGAAAGATAACCACCATGAAATTTGAGTGTTGAAACACATTCCACCTCTATTCTAAATCCCCTACAGTAAGGATGACTTTTTAATAAATAAAATCTATTTGTTGGCTATGATGGTGTCCCTCTCTCACAATATGAGATGTCTACTCAATATTTGACTTATAAATGCACAAACATGACTGAGGACCATGTGATAAGAATTTTCACACTCTAGAAACATGTATAATACTTGGTTGGTATGGACTAAACCAAATAAAGAGGAAAGCTATAGAGTATGGGAATGAGCAAGAAGAAAAATGTAGCAATCTTATTATCATTAATTCATAGAGAATAAGCAACCAATATTCTAAATATCCCTATTTTAGTTTATTTTCCTCATTTCTTAATTTTGAAAGAAAATAAATCTAGTACTAGGGTGTTTAAAAGAATACCTGGTAGAATGCATAAGCATGAACCCATATGAACATGAGAACTCCTCTTTGGTTAGGAAGGAATAACCTATTAATCATAAGAGACACTAAAAATGGGTTTGTTAGATGTTTGGTTGAGTGGATTGCCTAGTGTGAGCTAGATCCAAAAAGCGTAATGCTTTTTAGGAGGCTATCAATCCATTTTTTATGACAATCAAGTCTGAAATGATAAAAGAAGGTACTTACATTCAATGATAAGAAAATAAATATATGTAAGAAAGGAAATGATAATTTTTTTTAAATAAAATGATTAAATTTTGATGTAGGATAATTGGGGTCTAGTTCAAAAAATCAAAAAAGGTCTTATGATTAGAGGGAATACAAAAAATGGTGTTTGATTAGGGGTAAATAGGTGAAAATGGTTTTCTATAAATGTATGCCATAGTTAATTGTTGATGGTTAGGGGAATCATCAGTGATTAAGGAAAACCATAAGTAATTGGGAAACCATCAGTGGTTGAGGAAAACCATCAATGGTTGGGAAACTATCAATGGTTACTTGTGCAATTTTGGAAGTGGTTAGAATAGAAAGTATAGATTGGGTTTTTAGGCTAGCAGAGGTTTGGTTATGAGATATGAAGGTGTAAATAAGATACTAATAACTCTGATGGATCAAAGGGATTAAGAATAAGATAGATTAAAGCAAATGAACATAAAATACCTGAACCTTGGTGAGGGAGTCCTAGAGTGATTCAGCTAGAATAATGGTACTTTGGCCTTTGAATGTGATTCTAATAGAGCTTTGGGTTGTTAATGATATTGATTTATAAAATAATGATATATACTTGCGAGAGACCTAAATTATAAAATTCTTGATTCTCAATCCTTTTGTACTTCCTCCTATTTTCCTTTTATAAGTAGAAGCTATCAATTGAGAATGGAGGAAGTTACTAATTTGATGCAAGATAAAGTTTCCAATCCTCATCATGTTTAAAATCTTGATTTAAAAGTAAGTTTCCATTATGGGAGTTTCTAATCTTTCATAAGAGCTAGAAATGATTTAAAGTTTTAAAGCAAGTTTGGGGATGCAATCGTCAATGTTTAGGCCAATCATTAATGGTTACCCTAATTGTCAATGGTTGAGGGTTCAAAGAGATTTGGTGAAAGGAGGGTTAATTAAATGATGCATTAGGTGGAGGGGGGTTTAAGTTATGAACAAGTCTTAATGGACTAGGTGGTCCACTCGACATAAGGTCAAATGAGGATTAAAAGTAGTGTAACATCAAAAAATATTGTGTGTAGTTTTTAGGTGTCTATATTTTCCCCCTTTTTTGTGTAGCTTTATGTAAACTAAAGAACAAAAATAAGAGTCTAATTAAGGTATAGGTCTGGTTACCCTTAGTATAGGAGGAGGTATTCCCCCTCAAACTAGGATATGATTGAGGTGAAAATGAAAGTGGGTTAGGGTTTGATAAATGGGATATGGGTGTTCATAAGGTGGGTGATATATAAAAAAATTAGGGAATTTAAGACACAAACCTATGCATAAAATGCAATTAAGAGTGGTATTCAAGATCACCTAAAGATAAAAATTGCCAATGTTGTTCAAAATATGTTCGAGATCTAGAAATACAAGAGAGGGTAATTGGTCTACAACATTGGTAATAACTAATCAAGTTATGCCTATCAATCCATCCAAATAGGGTTGATGTGGGTTACATATATCTAGGTTAGGAAGTGCTCCTACAAAATAACACAAGTGGTTAGGTCATGCACAAGGTAGTGCAAAGTTCAAATGTTCAATATTAGAAAAATTGGTCAAAGCAGTCAAAGGACCATGTAGTGGCATCATAAAACATGTGAAGAGGTCTGGTTAAGATCAACCAACATTGAGGTGGACATGGAATAATAGGTGGTGGGTTAGGGATTATGTGAGGGGTCAATGAGCTGACTCTAACTACACTAGGTGAGTGGATACTACCTACATAGTTCCATGGATAGAGTATTTAAAAGGAACTTTAGGCCAAATGTATTTCTAGTTAAAGTCTAGATCAGTGACAAGAAGGTTATGTTACAAAAATAGAGAAAAGGGTGAAGTACCTAAATCGTTGATGGTTAGGGTTTCCCCTAGGGTTGACTATTGATGGTTTACCTAACCATTAATGGTTAGAGAAACCCTAAAAAGTGAAAGGTAAAAAGTAAAACCAAGAATTTATTGTTACCATTGTTGACTTATTAGTGAATGCTCTTTGTGAATTAGGAAATTTGGACTTTTTGTCTATTGTGTGAAGTGGAGTTTTGAGCTTGTTGAGGTGGAGAGGTGTGTTTAGGGTAGTGTATTCAAGTGTACACTAGCTAGAGGGAAGATGAGGATGTGGTTGAATGGTAGTGCAAGGGATTTGTCTATGCCAACAATCAAGAATGAGGTAGGTTATATTTTTAAAATTGATAAAATGGGTGTAATTGAGGGATAAGAAAGTGTTTGAGGAAATTGTGGGTAGGGTAGTGTGAAAATAGTGTGTTTTAAATAACAGTTCCAGGCCATGATACCCTAAATTTTTGGCCATGTGGAAAATGGGTAAAAATTTGGATAAAAATGAAAGTGAAGGGTTAGGGCAGGTTGAGAATGATGAGTAGGATATGTTTAGTCCAGTGGTTTTACATTTTGGTAGATTTTTAGTATGGATTTGGGGAAGGAGGTGGTAGGGTTTTGCCACTAATGGTCACACATAGTGATCATCGATAGTTAAACCTAGCCATCAATAATCAACCCTAGGAAAAAGAGAGTCATAAGGACTGTTGATGGTTCCCTGAATCATCAATAGTCAAGTAAATGTAGGAAAGGCTTAGAGTGAGGTTATGGTTTGAAATATTTTTGAAGGGTTTTTAAATGAGTATAAATGAGAAAAGAGGGGTTATAAATATTGTAGTGTTGTGCTAGGTATTGATCCCTAAAATTTATGAGGGGAAAGGTTAGGGGTGAGATTAAAAGAAGGTGAAAGTTTAGTTTGTGGGATGTGTGGAAGTATTTGGAAAGGTGAAAGAGTGTAGATTAGGGTGTAGTCAATGAACATGTAGATTAGGATTTTAAAACTAATGTGATTACATTATAGGACCATAATTAGATTTAGATGAGGGATCACGTCCTAAAGATATTTGTGAAGGTTCAAGATGGGATGTTAGATATTGAGTGGATGTAGAAGGAGGAGGTTGGCCTAAGGTTCATGAGGCATTACCAACACCTACCATGAGATACAATGATGATTATGGAACTATAGAGAGATGGGATCCTACCACAAACACATTATTATTACCAACTAGGGAGATATTGATACTTTTGGAGGGCATCCATAAGATTACTCAGCTTCTAATTTAGGGGAGTCAATATACCACATCGAGAGTGATGAGTGGGATTACTTAATAGATCTAATTGGACCCAACCCATGTACTATACTGATGGAGTATACTATGGGACATTATACTAGAGGGCCCCAAAAGATAGATGTCTTTTGATCATGATGATGATGGGTATATCCTATTTCACAGTATAAAATTCTATTACCAATTGATTTTCATGTTTGTTGTTAGGAGTGATGATAGAGATGCTCTTAGGGAGGATAGTTTTTGGATGGCCCCTAGTGTTGTTGGTATATATATATATATATATATAGATCTGTGTGCCTTCAAAGCATAGAGATGATATGGGATCAACATAAGCTTTATGCTCTATTACTAGGCATATGAGCACATACAAGTACTGAGACCACTTGGGATACCCTAAGATGGATATGTACTAATTGAATATAGGGTTGGTTTCATGAGGTGGTGAGGTGATTATGCACTTATAGGATCTGATGGTGGAGCTAGAGATATAGATTGGTTTTGAGATGTCCTAGAGGGGTTGGTGGTAGTATACATTGTATGAAGGCCTTATATGAGTTGGCCCCTCTAGATAGGTTACAGGTACCACATGTTATCATTATAAAGTTGGTAGCGGGTTTATGGTAGATAGGATGGAGCGACCGAGTGCATCTTAGTAGATTGAGTCTGGAGGTAGTTTGATCTAGTGTAAGATATTCCACTAAATGTTCCTTCTTATAGGAGGGAGGATGTATAGTACCCACTTCTAGAGCCATAAATGGATGCTATTATGTTGGATTATGGGGAGCTTCTAATGAGAGCTCCTAGAGATGATGTGGGAGTGACTAATGGATACATGGGATGGTATCAAACCAAGTATGTGGTTGTATATTTTGGATGGGGATATGGGGGACAATAGTCTATGGATGTTGATCCTACATAGGTATAGGGTGGAGGACCAGATGACTAGACAACAATAGCCTTTATAGCAACATAAGCCTAGGTGACAAGTTTATAAGGATAGGTGAATACACTATAAGCACATATAATAACTTTATAGGCATAGGTTGCCTCTTTGATAGGCAAGCATGATTAGGTGAGAGCCACTCTTGGGGTGGTCATGCAAGAGAGGGATTCTTTAAGATAGAGAGGTGGGGTGACCACATCAAGAAGAAGACTAATGAAATTAGTTTTAAGGGAATGTTACCTAGCCATCGTGTAGGAGCTAAGATATTATAAGGCTATGGTGTTAACCCAGTTTCTAGATGCAATGAGTATAGAGCTAGTCTGGTTGGGGTTCTAATAGTAACTACCACCCAGTCAGTGGGAATTGAATGTAGAGTAAGTAGGTACATCAAGGGGTCCACCATCAAATGGTGGGGTAGGCGGTTCTAGTATTAGTACCCTATGGCCTTGAGATATGATATTTGTATGTTGTATATATTTTTTACACATTTTGATACTATCCTACGTGTCGATGATGTGAGATGTATTTATGAGAGAGACATACATTGTAACATATATCATTTTGTATTATGATGATGTTCATGATTATATTTATGATGACGGTTATACTCATGTTGATCATGTGGATTTTGGATACTTATGTATTTTATGATTATTCATATTATGAGTATGATGATGTTTATGAGGATTATGATGTGATGTTGATTTTGATGATTAGAATCATGATTTTATGATTTGTTAGTTTAGGTTTGATGATGATGATGTGATTATTGTTATAATTATGTTTATTATGATGTTTATTTTGTTTATGATAATGGTTATGAGGATATGTGTGTATACTGGTCATGATGTCTTGGATGAGCACATCATGATGTGATAAGGTTGGTTATGATTATGTTTATATTGATTGGATAGTTGAGGCATCATGATCATAATGTAGTGGCTATTTTAATTTAAGTTAGTTTAAACAATTGATAAGATGAAATTTTGTTGATGCATTGAGACATAAAAATGTTTTATTGGTAAAATATGAGACATAAAAAATGTTTGAATTGACATGATAATATTTTTGGTATTGTTTTGATGTTATGGTAGGATTGTTTTTATCATGAGAATGTTTGATTATGTTGAAAGGTGATAAAGAAAGACACATATGTTCATATGTCCCAATAAATGGATTAGAAAGAGGTGTGATGCTTTGATTAGTAAGAACCTAATGATAAATAAACAATAGTTAGATTGACTTAGTGAACACAATCCCATCAAGTGCTTTGTAAGAACGTGCTTTGATTAAGAAAAAAGGGTGTCTTGATCACTTCATATCAAGTAAGCTTGTAGTCCATTAAATTCAAAGAAGTATTAAGGGAGAGTAGGTGTGAGGTAGGAAGTTGAGTGTTATGTGGTAACCTGATGTGGGTTAGCTTACCCCTTCTATAGGTGACCAAAGAGTTATAGCAGACAAGTCCATGCCTTATTATGTAGACTAATCAGTGTGATAAGTCTATCGATGCCATGTATAAGAGATAATTTTAGCATGATGGGATATTAGGTAGACTGATAAATGTAGGAAGTCCACCAATGGCATGCCTAAGAGTCAATTTCAGCTTACTTATTTGGATTTTGATAGAGTTTTATTTATTTCTTTTGTTATTTTAGTAATTTGTTGAATCTAATCAATGTGGGAAGATTTAAATGATTATTACTTAGGCATCCTTCAAGGGAGTGGTCTAAAATTTGATTCATATAGTTGTCCTTCAAGGGAACAATCTATTTTTAACAATTTTTTTAATTATTAGGTAGTTATCCTTTAAGGGAGTAGTATGCAATACTATGATTTTGAATGTGAATTCAGACATGGACAAGCTTGCTTAGGCTTAAAGGTCTACCCATATGGAGGCAAGAATTTATCACAAAAGGTTATTGGTAAATGAAAGGGATGGGTTGAGAAATAATTGAGCATGGATTCCATCTGTGGAGAGATGAAAAGTATCCATGAGAATCATGTTATGGGTAGAGCTAGGGTACCAATACTTAGGATTAGGTTTTACATGCAATGGATGAATCACACGGTTCTAAGTTTTAATTAATTATTCTCAATATGAAAATGGAAATATAGGTGAGAGGGGGGAAAAGGTCTCATGAACCAAAGGATGAGCTTAATTAGACATAAAAGTGATTTTTATCTTATTTTAATAATAGAAAGGATATAGATGTAAAGCATTGATAGGCTTGAGTTCTAGTTTGCCTTTAAGAGAGGATAAATGATAAGCACCATATCCATACTTATGGGTTATAATGTAGGGTCCTAACTAATTAAAAGTGAAATTTCCTTTCTTGATCTTCTACATGTTAGTTACATGTTGATTTTCTTTGAGGATGAGGTCTTTAGTGTTGAATTATCACTTTTTCAACTATTTATTAAATGCACACTTGATTCGCTATTGATAAACATGAAGATGATTAAGTGTGGAAAGGTGATGCTCATCAAGAAGCTCTAGATGCATGAGGCATTCTTGATGATATTCACTTTTAGAGAGGATTTCATGAAAGGATATGTGAAGTGATGGGATTTAGACTTTAAGAGGAAAGAATTCCTTGGCTCCAAAGATGAGGGAGAAAGGTGTTGCACTCTTAGGGGTTTGTATACTATTGTGATATGACCATAAAGCAAATGGGATATGGAGGTGTTGATCCTGACCAAAAACATTGACCACCTTTGTGAGCATTTTGATGAGGGTCTTGTTGGAAGATTCTACCTACCCATTGGCTTGCATATGATAAGGCAAGGAGAATCTTAAATTGATGCCAAAAGCATCACAAATCTCTTAGACTTTCTTGTTATCATTGATGATATATTAATTTCATTATGAAGAATGGGGGTTGATTTCCCTAAAAAGGTTAAGGCCCCATTGTGAGTAGGGCCAATAATCTTGAGATACCTTAAGACCATGGGGATGTGTGTGATGAAGGTTAGTATGTTTCTGACACTTGACACATTTCTTGACATAGTCATAATAGTATTAATTAATTATGGACTAATAGTAGCCTAAGTGAAGCATATGTTTCGTGATAGCTAGGCCACTAAAGTACCCCCTACAAATACCATCATGGACTTCCTTGATATCATGAGAGGCCTCATGACTATGGAGATAATGGAGAAGGATGCCATAAAAACCTCATTTGTAAATGATTCATCCTATAATGGTGTAAAGATAGGTACCCTGGGTAAAGGCTATTCAAGCATTCTTTGATAGATAAGGAGGGAGAATGTTGAGTTTAAGGTAATAAAAAATTGGGTTATACCAAGTGTCAAAAGATGATGTTTTCACTCTACAAATTGTAAGAAGATCAGAGCTAATATAAGATGGTATGATTAAGTGGTAGATGGTGATAAATAGTTTGGACTTGGTAGGTTGAGATGGAATTTGGGATGCAAGGGATGCTATTGTGTTTGAAAATTTATTGGTAGATTGAGGGATGGATTGGATAATGTAATGATCAAATGATGCCAAAATTACATCTAAAAGTTGTTTGTAATTTAAGAGGACATCATTTTTTCACTAATAAGATCCATTAACATGGTTGATAATGAACTGGGAATCTTTAAAAATACTAATTATTTTCATTCCCAAAGCTAGGGTGGTTTAAAGACCTATGACTAAGGCTTTGTATTTGGCTACATTATTAGTGCATTCAAAGTCAAGATTAAAATAAAGGGGAAGAGGTTCTCCATTAATGGTAATGAGGATTACTCTGACACCCCCACCATTTTGGAAGTTTGAGCCATTGAAAAACATGATCATTTGATGGGGGGCTTAGTCTTAGGAAAGAGTTGCAATAAACTTGTCAAGAAAGGTAAGAGGTATTGGTTGATTATTGGGTAGAGGAGCTTTGGATAACTAGTTAGCAATGACCTATCCTTTAATGGAATTTTGTGGGAAAACTTCAAGATTGAACTCAGCTAAAAGCATGAGCCACTTAGCCATAGATTAGTTTTGATATGGTTTAGAGTGAATATACTTGAGAGGGTTAGTGTTAGTAATGGAATAGGTTTTGTGATTAAGAAGATAATGATAGAGCTTGGAGGCTATGAAGACTAAGGCAAGGCAAAGTTTTTTAGGATGGGTATACCAAGTTCATATTTGATTAGGGTATGAATGATGTAATATATGGCTTGTTCTTTATTCTGTTCATCATGATCCATGAACATTACACTAAGGGAATGGTCTATGGTATAGATATATAGGTAAAAGGGATGATCATCTTTAGGAAAAGTGAGGATAGGTGGAGATAGAAAGTACTCCTTGATCAAGTCAAAGGCTTTTTGGCATTCTTTGGTCTACTTAAAAGAAACATCCTGCTTAATGAGATGGTAGAAGGGTTGGAATTTGTCTAATAGTTGGGAGATAAAGCATTGAATGGATTGAAGTTTACCTTGTAGGCTATGGAGTTGGGTAAGGTTGGTAGGAGGCATCATCTCCAAAATGGCTCTAACCTTAGTGAGATATATTTCAATTCCAAAAAGAGAGATGATGAAGCCAAGGAGTTTTCTTGACAGGACTCCAAAGATGCACTTCTTGGGATTGAGTCTAACATTGTAATGGATTAATCATTTGAATATGATGGATATAATGACTAGGTGTCTTGGTGATACTTGGATTTCTTGAGTAGATCATCTACATATTCCTTGATAATTTTATTAATACGGTCATGAAAGATATAGGTCATGAACCGATGATAGGTGGATCTGATGTTCTTTAGTCCAAAGGGCATAACTCAATAGCATAAAGTTCCCCATGGGGTGATAAAATAAGTTTTATGCTAATATTTAGGGACAATCAAGATTTGATTATATCTCAAGAAATTAGCTATGAGAGATAACATTTCATGGCTAGTCATGAAATCAACAAGTTGATCGATATTAGGTAGAGGAAAGTCATCTTTGGGGTAGGTGAGATTGAGGTCATAAAATTCAATGCAAAGGAAAAGGCCCCTTGTGGGCTTGGTGATGGGAACAATAATAGAAACCCATTGTGGATAGTTAATGGGTTGGATAAATTTAATGGATAGAAGACATTAAAGTTCTTCTTTGATGAGAATAACTATATGGGGATGCATACGGAAAAGTTTTTACTGAATAGGCTTAACCTCAGGATGAGTGATGATGTTATGGAGAGTGATAGAAGTATCAATTCTAGGCATGTCTTGATAGGACCAAGAAAATGCTATTCTATGTTCATAAAGGAAAGAAGGGTAATCTTATTGCTCCATGGAATTTAAAGATTGGCTGATTTTGATGATGCAAGAGTTATTTTGAGTTCCCTAATTTATATCAATGGTTGATTAATTTAACATTGTTTGGTTCTTAAGAGGGAGAGATTTATGGATAGAGAAATCCCCTGTACTGAGGTGGGTGAAAATAGAATTCTCATCTTGATGTTGGATGATGTTGATGGTGGGAGAATTGTGTTTGATTATTTTTGGGTGAATGAGAGGAATGGTTTTAATTTGGTGTGATAGGTTAGGGGGCCTAAAATAACAATGTTGATAAGAAAAAAAGTTATATGGGATGATGTCAAAATATTTAGATTAGGAAGATGGGGTTGGTGAAAGTGGAATTTATTCGATAGTGGTAGCAATGGGTTTTGGTGATGTGGGATATTTTGGTGGTTCAAACCCGAGACCAAAGAACTCATGAGGTTTTTAGGTTTTAATAATGGGAAACTCATGAGGTCCTTATTCATAGAGGCCAAGGCCAAAGCCATTCCAAGCACATTGATAAAGGTAGGTTTTGGCAAAGGCTGGGTAGATTAGGTAAGAAAAGTTAGAGGTAAAAGGTTAGATACATGGAGTGGTGGTGGCAGCTAGAAGTAGCCAATCAAGTCCCCCATAGAAAAAATCCATTCAATTATTGGGAAACCCAAAGGAGAAAATGGTACCGATGTTGGGATCATAAGAAGGGTCATTTTTAAGATTCCCATATTCATATAGATTAAGGAAGGCATGTAACGTGAGAAGGTGATATTACCCTAGTGAGAGTCATTAAAATATTGATTATAGGGGGTCCTCCACTAGAATTTGTGATGAAGGAATAGATGAAATAGTGGGTGCTTCATTATTATGCTGGGGGAAATTTTACTGATGGTGGGTGCTGTGGTGATTTTATTAGAATTAGGTTTTGAGGTGGATGAAGAAATAAGAATGTCATTACACTTATATGTCATATTGTAGGAGGTAAAGGGACAAAGATCAGATTTGATTGTAATGGCTTGTCCCTCATGCTCAAATTTGATGCATCGATGTAAGGTGAAAGGGACACAATTCATTACATAGATCCAAGGGCATTTGAGTAACACATTATATTAAAACTCACCTTTAACAATGTAAAATTGTTCAATAATGGTTTGTGGTCCCAAACAGATGTGGAGCACCATGATCCCTAAGGTGGTGGTCAGGGTACCATTAAAAGAGGGAAGGATCATTGTAGTCTTAGACATGATGTTTGTGTGTATTTGAAGTATATCATATGCATGGGAGGATATTATGTTGATATTAGCTCATCCATCAATCATTACCCTTTTGACATGGGTTTGATTGATGTATGTTGTGATGAGGAGTGGGGGATAAATATCTTTAGTATGAAAAGGCAAGATTTCTAAATCTTGAAAAGTGACAAGGGTGGCTTGGAAAGGGCCCCAATAAATGATGCAAGAATTTGTGGATCATCGGGTTGAACCTCTATGAAATATAGAGCCTCCATTAATGCTTGAAAATATTGAGGCAAAGTGCTAATTAGATCATAAAGACTCATTTTCACCAATGTCTAGTGAAGTTGTTTCAGCATGAGCCATTGGATAAATGGAGTAGGGTTGGGAGGTGGAAATCAAAAAATGGAAAATTTGGGTTTGAAGGGTGGATATGGAGATGCTTGGGTTTAGTTAGCAGATTGAGAGGTTGAAGGGTAAGTCCAGGGGATAGTTACATTGGTTTTCTCCTTATCCTTTTGTTGGACCCAGGAACAGGTAACCATATTAATGGTGTGGATAAGGGGACTTGATATTTTATTTGGTTGTCCCTCTTCACTCTTAAGTGGGGGTAGGGTAGTAGGTTCTTGTTGGATAGGTTGATTAGGTAGTGAAGTAGGTGATGGGCTCAATTATGGTTCCTCTAATAGATCATCTTCATCCAAAAGGCTATGAATAAGTGTTTGGAGAGCTTTGTAGTTCTCCATATCATGTCTAGGAGTCATATGGTTAAGATAAATAAAATTATCATTGAACTAGGTTGGTTTAGGATGGGTAGGGTCAAAAAGTTTAATTAGAGGTAGGTTAATGGAAGAGGCTTACAAAAACCTTTGTAAAATAGTTGTGTAGGAATCTGGAAAAGGTATTGTAGCTAAGGGGTTTTGGATCTGAGGGGTAAGAAATTTATTAGGCATAGGTTTCTTCATGGAATTAGTGGTTAGAGGAATGATTTTGGTTAGGTGTTTTGGTTGGGTTTGCTTGGATATGATCAGCTTGGGGGTTGGAGACTTGGATGTAGAATTTTTTAATGATGATGGTTTGGTTACCGATGGGAAGGTAGATGGGGATAGGTTGATTAGGAATGATGAAGAACTAGAGATTTGGGTAGTTATAGGTAGAGAAAAAGGATATGATTTCTTAGAATGAGAATAGGTAATAGGGATGGTAGAAGGATGGGGTTATAAAATGGAATTTAGGTTAGAAGGAGGTGGTATGGGTCTATTTTTTAGTGGAGGTTTGGGTAATCCTTCCTTCTTAAGGGGATTAATTAGAGTTGTCTTTGGTGGGTTTGATGCAGTTAATTCCAATCTCAAAGGAGGGTGAGTGTGACAATGTATGGGAAGAATCCCTAGGTTCTTAATTGGTTTGGTGAAAGAATCATAAGGTGAATTGGAAATTTTAGATGTAGGTGTTTGAGATGGTTGACTTATGAATTTAGGGGAGGTAGTTGGTGGAGTGGTAATAGTGGGTTTAAATGTGGAATCAATAAAATTTGAGGAATCAAACTTGATTTGATAAGGAAGGCCAGGTCAACGCCAAAAGGTGGCTCTATCAAAGTTAGGCTAGGATGTGAACTCTACTTTTGACTAACCTAAAGAAGGGCTTATAAACAGGTGTGGTTCTTTGATCATTAGTCTCAAAGCTTAATCCCTTGGGTGGAGAGGTAGGAATGGTTTTATTATTGGTATCTTTGGTGGAAGGTATGGTTTTGGTTTTAGTATTGGTGGGAGGCTCCAAAGGTGGTGATTGGGAGGATGAGGTAGCGATCTCTTGGAGAATGGCTTCAAAAGAGGGCATAGATGGTTCCATAATGGGAGGGGTAGATATGGTTGCTTCCTTGTCTTGGTCATCTAAAGAACTAGGTAATTATACCACTTGGATTGGAGAGGGGGAGGTAATGGTTGAAATAATAGCTATCTCCTTAGGTTTTTCCACCAAAGGAGGGGTAGATAAAGCTATGGCCACATCAAGTGGAGTGAGAGAGGTAGTTGACTCCTCCATTTTGGTGATATAGGTAATGATATCTTAAACAATGGGCACATTACTAATAAAATTGATTATATGTGCCTCATGGGAGTTAGATGATTCAAGTTTACTATCATGATATTGGGTGGAAGGAGCATGATTTGGGAAATGATGATGAAAAATGTCAAGATATTGATTAGGAGGTACATTGGGGTTAACAAAAATGAGCTCTCCACTATAATTTAGGTTTTAGATGAGACTTGTAAATGTATTACATGTATTAATGTCATATCCAATAGTTCAATGAAATGTATAATGGTCATTTTCATTATACCACCTAGGTATGGGGAAAGAAGAATCAAATTGTTAGGGTGGTTTAATTGGTGGAAGTTGGATAAGGTTAGCTTTGAGTAGTTTATCCAAAATAAATGAATATGACTCACCAATGGGATTATATTATCATGGAGGGGCTTAGTTTTGAGTTTGATTTTGTTGATAAGAAGATTTAGAAGAATTATTTTGAAGTGATTGGTTAACAATTGGAGGTGGGGCAGTTTTTAGAACCATCATATTTGTGGATGTTTTTGCCTTAGTATTGGACTAGCTGGTGGTTTTGGTAGAGGGAGGGTCATTAGGTTTAAATGTAGAATTATTATTTCATAATTTTAGTTTCCCTTCATCAATGGCATGGTTTTCAAGTTTTCATGCCATGGTGAACGCCTCATCAAATGTTCAAAAAGTTTGAACTTGAAGAGTGGGTGAAATATGCTTAGCACAACCCCTAGAGAAAAGTTCAATTAATTCAGGTTGGGGTAAGGTGAAGGAAAGTTGGTTGATGATGCCTCTCCATCTAGCCATAAAATCAATAATTGAATCATCATCAAATTATTTGATAGAATATAGGTCAGTTATGGAAACATTTTTAGTCATGTTTACTGATAAATGTTCTAAAAATATTTGGGCTAGTTGGGAGGAGAAAATGGAGTGTGTAGGGAGAGAGATATACCAATCAAGAGCAAGTCCTGATAAGGAGATTGGGAAGGTTTGAAGGAGGAGATAATCATCATATGCAATCAAGTAATAACAATGATAATTTGATCTCAAATGTTGTTGGGAATCCTCCTTGGCTTGGAATTTGGAAAGTTTATGAAATTCCCATTGAGGAGGATAAGAGTGGATGGGAACAAATGGATGGATAGGTTCATTGCAAAATTGGTAATAGTATAAAAGTTTATGAGATCTAAAAATAGATGATTCTAAGTTAGTCATTTTATCCATTATGATCTCAATCAAATTTGGTTGAGGTTAGGAAAATGCATAATTGAGAGGTACATTCTATTGGGGTTGAGTGGCAGTTATATAAGGATATATGGTAAAAGGCACTGAAGAGGCCACATATTGGTAAGTGGTGATGAGAGGTTTAGATGGTGCCACATAAAAGCTAATTAGCGCAAATGGTTGAGTGGAAGGTGGTATTAACCCATATTGATAGGTTTTAATAGGTACTTATTAGGGGATGGATGTGGGTTGACTCAAAGGTATGGTTGAGGTGGTAGGTGGAGGTTGGGTATCTTGAGGTTGGGTGGTGACTCTAATTCTAATAGGTGGAGGTGTTTGAGGTATAGAAAGCACTAGATTCTAAAATGGGGTAGAAGTTGGTGGATTGATTGAGATAAAGGGAGGGGAAGAAGTAGGGGTAGAAGATAACCCCATGGTAGGTGGAGTATAGGTAACTAAAGGTAGAGTTGAACCTACATGTGAGTGTGGGGTGTGGTAGGAGGTGTTTGGTTGGAGATTGGAATATTGGATTGGGTTTGAGTAGTGGTAGTAAATGGGATGTTAGAAGAAGAGGAAGATTGGGTTAGTGAGGGTTGGGAGGAGGTAATACCCACCATAAGATGAGGAGGCATACCATAAGGAGGATCGATTAGAACCAAAACAATAGAGGTATGGTTGGGTAAGTTGTTAAGATAATGTTGAAAGACAATCTAATTGTTGTCAAAGAAGGTAGTGAAGTCTACATCACCCTAAAAAATAAATGGAATCTTGGTAGGAGGGGGAGAAGAATGAGGGGAATCCTGAACATCAAAAGTGTGCTCCATGGAGGAAGAAGAGGATGGTGGTGGTTGCTTGGTTTGATTTCTTAGTTGTTGTCTAGTAAAGACCATATGAGAAATATTATGATGAAACTCACACCTCAAACAAAGAGCAAAAAAAAAGAATACAAAGTAATCAGGTGCATTTATCCTAGGATTATTTTTAGATTACTTTTGGATTATGCCTTAGAGAGTGTGAAGAGGAATTTGGTGTATAAATCAAGTACTAAAGAGGCAATCTATGGCTAGGTTTAGGTTATTCAGGCACTCAAGAGAGAAAATCTATATTGAACTTCAATACATGGTTTGATATTGGGGCCAATCCCCTCACTTCATGGTCCTAAAATGATAAGAGTGTTGGGTGCTTAGCCAAAATATACCAAGTTTAGAGTTTATACTCAACCAAAGAGCTGAGTTGGTTCTCCCCTTAGTGATGAAATCCAAGTAGGATAGTTGAGGGGGTAAGGTTGTTGCTAGGTGATGAAATCTTGATTGGGCCTTGTCTCAAGTATGTTTTGATGTGTTATTTATTTTTTGGTTCAATTTAGTGTGTGATAAAAAATGTGAAATCTATGATAAATTACTTTTCCTCTTAAGTTACTAGATGAACTAAGATCAACAAGCAATCAATGGATGCAAAAGGTTTATTTTAAGCCCCTAAAAAGAAATTTTTAGATTTCATTCGATGAGCATATAATAAAGGAATAAAAGGAAACTAGGGTCCCCTCAATATGCTAAAATGTTTCAATTTATTTTCCTCATTTCTTAATTTTGAAACCAAATAAAAGAAAACTATTACTAGGGTGTGTAGAAAAATACATGGTAGAATTCATGTGCATGAATCTAGACAAACATGGGAACTCCTCTTTGGCTAGGAAGGAATAACCTACATATCACAAGAGACACTATAAAGGGGGTTGTTAGATGGTTGGTTGAGTGGATTGCCTAGTGTGAGCTAGATCCAAGAAGCATAATGCTTTCTAGGAGCCTATCAATCCACTTTTTATGACAATCAAGTTTGAAAGGATAAAATAAGGTACTTGCATTCAATGATAAGAAAATAAATATATGCAAGAAAGGAAATGATAAATTACATGTTAAAGAAAATGACTAAATTTTGACATTAGGATAGTTAGGGTCTGGCTCAAAAAATCAAAAAAGGTCTTGTGATCATAGAGAAATATATAAAATGGGGTTTGATTATGGGTAAATGGGTTGCTATAAATGTATGCCAAACTGAACTATTAGTGGTTATGGAAACCGTCAGTGGTTAAGGCAAACCTTTGATGGTTGGGAAACCATTAGTGGTTGAGGCAAATCATCAATAGTTGGCAAACTGTTAGCGACTACCTATGCAATTTAAGAAGTGGTCAGAATAGAAAGTATAGAGTAGGTTTTTAGGTTGGTAGATGTTTGGTTATGAGATAGGAAGGTGGAAATAGGATATTGATAACTCTGATGGATCAGAGGGATTAGGAATAGGATAGATTTTTAAAAATGAGCATAGAATACCTAAAACTTGGTGAGGGAATCCTAGAGTGATTTGGCTAGAGTAATGGTACTTTGGGCCTTTGAATGTGATTTTGATAGAGATTTGGGTCACCAATGATATTACTTTCTGAAAGGATGATGGATACCAACAAGAGACCTTGAGTGTAAAATTCTTGATTCTCGATCCTTTTGCACTTCCTCTTTTCTTTTTATAAGTAGAAGTTGCTAATTGAGAATGAGGGAAGTTAATGATTTGATGCAGGATAAACTTACCAATCCTCATCATATTTAAAAGCTTGTTTTAAAGGTATGTTTCCATTTTGGGAGTTGTTAAGCTTGCACAAGAGCTGGTAATGCTTTAAAGTTTGAAAGCAAGTTTGGGGACCCAACTGTCAATGGTTAGACCAAATATTTATGGTTACCTTAACCATTGATGGTTGAAGGGTCAAAGATATTTGGTGAAAGGAGGGTGAATTAAATGATCCGTTAGGTGGAGGGGGGTTTAAGTTGTGAACAAGTCTTAATGGACTAGGTGGTCTACTTGACATAAGGTCAAATGAGGGTCCAAAGTAGTGCGACATAAAAAACTAACATGTGAAATTTCTAGGTATCTAACATCACCATGGGTTTTAATTAGACAAAGGGTATTATCATCCTTTAGGATCATTTGATCAAATTCCTCTTTTGTTGGAAGTACCATCAAAAAATTGGTTGACTATTTCTACCTACCTAAGAGAGTGATGAAAGAATGAAATGGTTTTATGTCATTTTTTAGATCTTAAATGCTTCTTAAGCATGGAAGTGAGTTTAGGGTACTTGAAGGGTCACTATAGAAGTCTTACCCATGTGCCATATATGCTCTGTAACCTATAAAACTTCCTAAACTCTCTCTAATTGCCTAATTTTCTTATTCTAACATTGAAATTTGTAGTTTATTAGCTTAAGATAGTTACTATGACACCTAACTGACATATGGACATTAAATGACATCTTAATACACTTGTTTTCTATGGAAAACTTTAAAAACTTCATAAATGACTAAAAAAGGCCTCAAATGACTTGAAATGACATAAGGGACTAAAAGTGAATATGACCAAGGCTAAAGATAAATCAAATTACATCAATAGGACCATGAAACACATTACAAGACCCTAGTGGACCACTATAAAAATTTTCAACTATAGGGGGTTGACTTAGTTGACTTGTGGTCAAAATAGTCAATAGGGAGATTGTTAAGAATTGTCCCTATTGTTGAAGTTTGGCATTGATGTTATCATTAATGCCAAACATTCTTAAGAAAGGTGTTCATGAGGTCATTGAAGAATGTTCATATTTGATAGAATTAGTGAGAGGTATGAGATTCTATAAGGATTTTTTTAGATATATCATCAAGGTATAAGATCATTAAAAAGTGTTTCAAGTTTAGTTATTAAGTTTCAAGATCTTGAGAAGCCTAGTCATGACATTGGTTATTACATGAAGAGATATTTTGAGAAGATATGAGCTTGTTAACCTAGTGAAATGGATACACAAAGGCATAAGAGGATATATAAGGGTTTTTGATCATGCATATGAGGCATGGAAGCACTCATGAAAGTATTAGAGTGATTCTATAGGGGTAGGACCTACATACCTGGTATGCAACTATATCACCTCTATACCCTACGTGGCCTGATAAGGCATCATGATCTATTGTCAAGGCATATAAAGGGATTTTTACATTATTTAAGCATGTGATATATTGTGTTAGAATGTAATTGAGGTGGATAATGCATGAAAATAGGCTTGAAGGTCATTTTCAAGGCCCAATGTGGTTTGTAGGTCAAGGTCCAAGCAAGTAAAGAGAGAGATGGTGTCCAAATGAGGTATGAGATTTAGATTTCAAGATAAGAATGAGAATGTGAAAATTTTTAGTGGTGTGATAGGTTTTCCTAGGTGTGTTTACTAAGTATGAGGTCAAAGTTTGTAGTAGAAGGCATAAAAGGTGGTTTTGAGGTTTCTCGAGTGTACAAAATGAAGGGTTCTCAACTTGAGAAGGACTTTCAAGTGTTAATTGGCACGTGTAACCCATGCATGGGAACCTAAGATATTCATGGTAGATATGGAAGACTACTAGATCAAAGTTCCAAGTATTATTTTCTGGAATAAGGGGATAAGCTTTATAAATTATCATTAAGACTAAAAGATGGTTTAAACCCTCAAAGAACTCTAACACTAACCTAATGTGAAAGATATTATTTAAAATAACCTATAATGGTCTCAAATGACAAGAAAAACTATTTTAGAATGTATTAAACTCTCCCAGGCATATCTAAGTGTGATTTATTTGTTAGGGGAATAAGTGGACCCTATAGAAAAGGCCTTGTTTTTAAAAAAATTGTTCTAGTAGTTAGAGTTAACAAATTCAAAGTTGCTAAATGGACGGAGGACAAATCTTGAGAATTTTATTTGATGTACATCATGGTTTCTAAGTAGGTTCTATCTTTTAGGTGTGTTAAACTGGTAATACAAGCTGACCAGTTGCTAACATACCTAATGGTGCAAACATTCAGAAAATTAGGTAGAATTGAAAAGTTGATTACGGATGTGTTATCATGGATTAGGGATGAATACTAGTATATGAATAAGTTTTTAAATACCTATAATACATGTTCATGTTGGATAGATGTTTTGGAGATCAGTGAATATGTTGGAAATGTTACTATTTACCAAGTTTCACTTTAGGTCAAACTTAGACCCCTATAGGTAAAAAACATGGTTTTTTAGATGTGTATGGGTATAAATCTTTATCACAGGCTATACTATGGTTCAATTGATGTTATCTAATGCATTTATATCCTTAGTCATGGTTTCATTATCTTATTTGTCATTTTTGGATATTTAATGTGATTTTAAGGGTCATTAATGCAAGTGGAATGGTTCCCAAGGTGCCCAAGTGTCTTTTTTCCCTCTACGAATCCAAGAGGTAAGTTCAAATATAAATTATGTTAGTTACCTCATAATATTTTAGGTTCCTTTATTGAAATTTAAGAAACAACTGAAAAAAGGAGCATTTGGCACTTGTATGGCCCATGGGGAAGTGTGACACTTGAGAAAAGATCATGGAAGTCATATTAACATTCCTAAAACTCATCTATATGTCTGGTTTTCTCTAGAAGTGCCATTTTAAATCCAAAACCATTCTTCTTCTTTTTTACATTTTTAGACATACATAAGTGACCTATGGGTTTGTGCTTAGTATGGATAACATAGGAGGTTTCAAGATAAATTATTTTTTAAGGTTGTATTAAACTTAGAGACATTAATTTACATATAAATATTTTGAATAATGCTGAATTTTACTTTATTAATCATCCTTTTGAAGTTGATTGTGCTTTTTTGTTAGTTGTTTCATGCACCCTGTAGGTTTTGTCCATTCTATTCAAATCTATATGAACCAATTGATGATTTTAAATCTAAAGTATTTTTTATACCTTATTATATGGTCTCTATTCTTATTTTCATGTTTCATAATGTTTTGATGAGCAAGTTAGTCTATGTTATAGGAAGGTGTCACCACTATGAAGTTTCAATCAATTCTGCCTTGTTCTAAAATATTGGTCTTCTTCAAAGGTTTAATTTGAGTTTAATATGGTGTTATAAATGTATCTATATTATATTATCACCTCTTACCATGTCTTTTTCCATCATATCATGCTTTGGGTAAATTCCCATCTTGTCATTCTTCATTATCGACTCTTTGCCCGATTCCACTTATAGTCACCTATATAAGCTTGTTTATCCTATCTATGGACTTGTAATAAAAGTGTGTTAGCTATCAAAGCCATAAGTATTTGGAAATATTTAATTTATATTCTTGGAAAAGGTACAATTTTGTTCACAAGCTCATTCACTATGCTAAAATAGTCATGAAATATCCTTCCTACCTTGTTCCAGGTGTTTGTAGGTGATTTTCACATTGAAAGGAATGTTTTAAGATTGTATCAAGATGTACTTGTTTTAAATCATGAATTTATAAGGTTAAAACTATGTTTTATCTACACATGAGGCCTTTTTTACACCTTGTTTGTCTATTCCACACTCACCATCCATATCCAACTCATTTTCACATACAGGCATTTCATGATGATGTCAACAGAGCCTTAGTATTAGTTTCAATCCTTTTGAGAGGTGAAAGTTTAATTTTAGGGTATTTATAGAGGCCTTGGACCATTGAAATAAATTTAAGATGCATTCATCTCAGTCAATGACAACTAGAGAAGCTTTACTTCATGTGTATAAGAATGTTCATCTACAGGTGTACCAACAAAGCTTTGAGGATTCTTGTGTGAATGATTGAAACATGGAGGAAGCCTAATTTTGGTTTCTAATATGTAAATTGACCATTAAAAACTTGTTTTAACTATAAAATGAAAAAAATGTGTGTAATCATTTTGAAGAGACAAGACGTTGAATTCTAGGAAACTTTCCCTAAAATGTCAAAACAAAGCTCCAAGAGGTTTTTTTTGATCTCTCATAACATACTTCCCGAGGATTTCAAAGTATATAAAGAGGTGAATATTGTATCATCTAGTTTAGATAATAAATATACCAAATATGGGAGTGAATACATCAAATTAGAAGTTGAATACCTCAAAGTGGCCTTAAAACACACTAAAATTAGGCATTAATATTTATAGGTTTAGAAGGTTGAATGACTTTTGACACCTTAAAGATAAAATCAGATATTACCTCATGAATAAGATGTTTCAATTGATGTAATGGCATAAAATTTTAATTAATTTTATTAAAATAATATTGATACATGGTCTTGTAATCCTATGGCCACCTACAGGTGTCCATTTAATGGGAAATACACACCTACAATAGGGGTGTCTTAGTCTAAGGAATAAAAAACTTAGTTAGGAGTAAAATGAACATAAATGGTGAGTATAATATATAATAAGTTATAAAATTGTTCCAATGTCTCCAAAGGATGTTTTTAAGAATCATAACCCAAGTCCTCACGAATTAAAGCACACTTATAGGGGTCAGATAGATAGGGTATACACATAGTGAGCCAGCATGAGTGCTTAGGTGTGGTTATAGGACACTTAAATTTATTTTAGGAATATAATAATGTTTTTTGACATAAAAATGGTTAAATGATAGTCTTTTACATCTTCAAAAATCTTAATATAATCAAATGACACCTACAGTAGGGTAAAAAATTAGGGTGCCATAGTTAACAAGTAGTGGAGGGCTCAGTTGTGACCAAAAGTGAATATGAAGGCCAAATGGGAGATTGGATTGATAATAAATCATGTTAAAACATAAATTAATTTCATGGTGACTTCATGAGATACAAAAAATAGAAAACAAACCTACATAGACATCCCAAAAGAGCTAGATACAACATATAGTAGGGTACAGTCTTGGTGAGGGTAAGGTAGGAGATGAGATTATCTAGGGAGAAGAAGAGAGTTAGGTTGAAAGAAATTAAAATTGGTTAATTATATGTAAAAATTCATTTTAAAAATCCTAATACTCTACCAAGATGATCATCTACCTTCCCTTCTTGGTCAAAAGTCATTAGTTCATATAATTGCTCTAAGAAACCTCTTTGTTCAATGGATGAATATAAAGAATCTAAAGAAGAAAGGTATTTTAGATGAATTAAAATATTAATAATTATTAATTTAGTATTAAAAAAAATTTAAATATACTAGGAAAAAAAAATATCTTGGAGAGGTCACTCTTAGGTGGGTTTGGGAAAAGGTGAGGAAATAGGCTTTTTAGAGGTCTTTTTGGATATTTTGAGCTAGCTAGGCACCTAAATCAAGGAATATAGATAAAAAATTTTGGTAAAAATAATTATAATGACCTTAAAAAACTCAAAAAATATTTAATTTACCACAAGGAAGAGGGATATACCTCACTATTTTGTCTCAGAGGTCAGCTAGTCAATGAAAATCAGGTTTTAGCAAAGCAAGCTAATGACGCCCAAAAGGGATAAATAAATTAATGTAATGTTTGGGAGACATTTAAAATAATTTTTTGAGGTGAATTAAATTAAATTATTTGATAAGTAACACTAGGTAATTATCAAACCTCTCAATATTTCCAAAAGACCCTTACACACAGTCCAACTAGGCAAAGCTTTCACTAGGCCTAGTTGGTGAATAGAGAAAAGGAAGAAGAGGAGAATTTGGTAGGTTATGTGATGGTTTTAAAAGATGTAATTAATCATTAATAGTAAATATATATGATCCTAACCATGATATATCAGTTCAAGTAGGTCAAACTTGTAAGGTACATGCTAAACCCACTAGGCCTTGAAGGGACCTAGAGCCAATTAGGGGTCCATCTTCATTTCCAACCCTTGGTGGGATATCTAGATGATTTTTAAATTTTAAGGAGATGTAAATAAACATTTATGATCTTTTTATATGTATATTAACCTAAATTAAAGATAATTCTAACTCTAATACAATCAAAAACATGCAAGAAAGGTAGAAACTAGCTTGATGGGGTGACTTCAAGTGTTCATATCTCCTCTGAGAGTTTTCATGGGAAAAAAAGGAGTTTAGGGGGGTTATTAGGGTACCTAAAAATAAATATTATGTAATTTTTTATAAACTAAAATTTCAAAGCTTTATGAATAAAGATTAATACTAAAAATTACTTAAAACTCTATTAAACCCTTAGTCAAGACCTGATGGAGAAAAAAATATTAGAGAGATATCTAGATGGCATATTTTGACCATGAAATCCATTATATATTTTAGAAGACTCACTAAATATCCCTCACATACTTTTTATTTGTATGGAATTATATGGATAGGGGTAAAATAAGATTTTTTGACTATTTTGTGTGTTTTGTAGGTGTTAAAAGAGGTCTAAATATGAAATCAACTTTGAGAGGAATATATGGATTTTTCATAACTCCATATGGTAATTTTATTCCAATAAAAAACTCCTAATTTTCAAACTAGAGCTCTCATCTCATCCAATCAAAACTGGCATAGTGAACATAAGGGTGAGATGTGTGAAAACCTCAAGTGGATGCCCTTTTAAGGTGCATCTAGGTATTATAATGCCATAGAGGGTCTTTATAAGTGTCATACACTCCTCATATATTTTCATGGAAAAATGATGCTAATTTTTAGGCCAAGTGTGAGGGGTCATAGAAAGAGAAGTTTTTTAGACTGTAGGCAATGATGGCTTCCTTCCAAGAGTTTCCAGATGAGAAGGACTAAAACCAATGCATGAAGAGGCATGTATGAAATCCTTCCTCTCATCCAAATCATCATACCTATCCCTATTTAGTTATGGGATGTTCAAATAGGTCTAAATCATGAAGGCAATTTTTTGAGCCAAGATAGGGAGTTTTATGCCACTTTCCATAGGTTTCATGACTTTTATGGATATTTGGACCTCCTAACATTGCATGGTTCATTATAAATATATTTATCATGCAAATTTAACCTCTTTTCTTATCTTTAAAAGTGTCAAAGTGACCTTTGGACACTTCCCTTATCTTGTTCTTCTTATAAGGCTATAAATAATGACTCTGTTGGCTCTTTTGAGTAGCCTTCATTGTTTGATGGTGAAACTCTAGCCAGTTTTTTAATTTAATGTCTCTTGAATAAATTTAAAAAGTGAATTTTCCTACTTACATGCTATAAAACTGAGTGCTATTATAATCTTGTTGGTCTTTTCTAGTAGAAGATCATCTTTTCTAGCATGTTATCCTTGATTATTCACCAAATGTGTAGAAGAGTAATTATTGTAGGTATTTATTAGTTTTCTCTTTTAAGTGTATGTGTGTTTTATAAGTGGTTCATGACTATATTTCACAAAGCAATCATCCATTACCTTCCTAAACATCAAATTACCTCTTGAATCTATCATATGAAACATTGATGTGACAATCCATCTTGAATTATGAGTTTTATGTGAAAGAAGCTTTATTTATCTCTAAATAGTATAGGTTCAATCAATAGGAAGAAATTAAATATTGGTGCATCACCTTTAGTTTTCTTCATCTGTCTTCTTAACCCTTTTCATACAAAGTTTATAGATAATAAAGTGTTTCAAAGAGTGCATCAATGGAACTAACCCTTATAGATATTCATCTGACAAAATTATTTACCCACAACACGCAAGATGTCTCCATTGTGCCACTTAGATGAGTAAAGATAAGCATCTCTTCAAGGGGTGCAAATCGAAGTGATAATAGGTTTTTTCATTCCTGGTGGGACTCTAAGTCCTATAAGTTTTTTCTAAGTTTGGTAATAGTCTTGGCATAGTTGTAGCTATAATAACATCTACATTCAGTACCTATTGACTCCACTAAAGTTTTAAAATCTCTAGTTACTTATCAATCCCTAATTTGTATGCCAAAGGTGACCACTAGGTCTGCTACTAAAGGTATACCCTTTGAGTTTGTGCAATTGCCTTTGTATTCTATCAAAAGGTTTAGGTTTGTGAATACTAACCTTATTCAAGGGAGTTAGTGTTTAAAAAGTCAAATTTATTACTTAGTTCAAGCCCTAATACCAATGGTCTACATTCTAATATGGCTAGGACATAACCTTTTGTACCTTTCAGCAGATCATCTCCCTTGAATCTTGGCTAATATTGGTGTATCACCTTTAGTTTTCTTATTTTGTCTTCTTAAATATTTTCATGTAAATTTGATAGGTAAGAGAGTGTTTCAAATATTTCATCAATGGAACTATCCCTTCTAAATATTTGTCTTACAAAATTGTTTACCCATAACAAGTGAGATGTCTCCATTGTGCCACTTGGATGAGGAGATCTAAGTATCTCCTCAAGAGGTATAAATCCAAGTGACAATAGTTATTGGCACACCTGATGGGACTCTAAATCCTAGAATATTATACAAGATTTGTGTTGGTCTTGGTATGGTTATATCTATAATAAAATCTACATTCAGCACCTAGTGACTCCATTAAAGTTATCAAATCTTTGGTTGCTAATCAAACCTTAATTTCCATGCCAAATGTGACCATTAGGTTTGATACTAAAGGTATACCCTTTGAGTTTGTGTAATTTCCTTTGTATTTTATCAAATGGTTTAGGTTTATGAATACTCACCCTTAATAAAGGGATTTAGTGTTTAAAAATTCCAAGTTCTTGCTTAGTTCAACCCCTAATACCCATAGTTTACATTCCAATATGGCTAGGAGACAACCTTTTATACCTTTCACCTAATCATATCTTTTGAATCTTACCAAATATTGGTGCATCACCTTTAGTTTTACTATTTTTTCTACTTAACCCTTTTCATGAAAAGTTGATAGGTAAGAGAGTGTTTCAAAGAGTGCATCAAGGGAACTATCCCTTCTAGATATTCATCTTACAAAATTGTTTACCCACAGCAAGTGAGATGTCTCCATTATGCCACTTAGATAAGAAGAGATAGGCATATCCTAAATGGGTGAAAATCCAAGTGAAAAAAATTACTCATAAGCTGACCTATCTAGTTCAGATGAGATAGTGTTGAGGTTTAAGACTATAAGATTGGTCTACAAGACCAATATTTCCATTTTACCATACACACACACACACAGATATATATATATATATATATATATAGTAAAATTACCTCATAGGATCATGTGCATGCATTTGAAGTTTATGAAAATGCTTCTACAGGTGTTTTAGGTCATTATTTCCTTGACTATTTTTTTAGGCTAGTTGACAGTTCTCAGTGGGCTACTTATAGAAAAGGGTTTGAGTATTTTTGACCTATGTAATGAATTATATTTAAATTGGTGAAGTTTTTTTAGGTCTTTATGGTTATATTTATATGATTTTTTTCATTTTTTTAACAAAATTGTGTTTTTCCTTTAGTTTTTCAAGACAAACTTTCTTGGTATGCACAAGCCTAATTGTGAACAATGCTAATGACATACTTCAAGTAGTGGATGGAGATAACATGTGTCATGGACCTAATATGATATTGGTATGGGTTTATTTAATTGAAATATTATATGTTCCTAATTTTTTATAATTTTTATAGTGTTTCAAAAAGTTCAAAGGGTAACAAATGCTAATGAAGGCCTAATTGAATTAGGTTTTCTTAAGGCCTAAAAGAAGTTTTTGGTCCTGTATGTTATGACAAACCTATTATAATGTTTTATTCATGTTTGTGTCATTTAATAAGGATTATTTTATTTAAAATATAAGTGTTCAAGTGTGTATTTCTGACCAAGATGTGAATGAGCAAGAACCTAGTATAAGAACAAGGCCTAATAGGCCTAATTTGTTTGTTAGAGAATGTGTGTGTTGATGCATAAGATATAACACTTTAAAGAGATAAATGAGGTCTTATAAACCATAATAATGGTGCATAAAAAATATCATGAATATCTAACAAGGGTACTATATATATATGAAAATTAAGGTCATATGACCTAATCAAATCGAGAAGAGGACTAGTTAAACGAAGAAGCCTAAAAGGTAGTTTGAGAGGGTTTAAAGGGAGAGAAGATTTGAAGAAGGAGATCCTAATTTTTTGTATGATATATTTTTTTTTAATGTTATCAAGGGTTTTAATGTGGCTAATTTGGTGTTGAATCATCTAAGGGGCTGGTGCCTCCTTGCAAGGAGGTGCTTGTTAAAGCCTAGTCAAATGGGTGCTTGGCTAGTTAGGGTTGTTCTCCAAGTGAAGTTGGTGATTTAATAAATCTTGTTGTTTATATTATAGGGATTTATTCCATTTTCATCATTAGTGTGTTTTTTCCCTTTTAGGTTTTCCAACTCAAATTAGTGTTTTATGTGGCATGCTCTTATCTCATGTTCATAGCTCTTAATGTGTTGATAATTCACTATATTGTTTTGATAGTTCATGAATGAAAAAGTAAAGTTGTAAAAATTTTAAAAAATGATTCACCACACCTCTTATTAATTTTGATTAAAACAACTATATTTTAATTTCATATCTAAATTACCCATCTATACCTTCATCATCACCCCACTCACCTCACTCCAATCCCTACCCATCCTAACTTCTTAGCCTAATCCCTTAAATCCATCATCCCTCTAATTATCCACTCACCCTAACCTATCTAACCTAATCCTATCAATATAATTATCCTCCTTTCCTATCCTAATCACCTTTAACCCACTAACCATACATCTCCTAACCTACCCTAACCTAATCCTATCCATCTCCTAATCACTCTAAGTTCCTAGCTTAACCTACCTAACCTAATCCTATCCATCCTAATCCCCTAAACCTCATTCATCATATCCATCCTAATCCCTTAAAACCCATTAACCTATCCACCCTACGTCCCTACACCTCTAATTTCCATCCCCAACCATCCCCTAACCCACCCCTTAATAGTTTCCCTAACCACCATAATATCACTACTCACAACCTATCCCTAAAACACAATAACAATCATATCTCTAATCACATTCTATAATTTTGCATAACCATGAATATAACCTCATATTTTTGTAAAATCATGAATCTCCCCTCATAATATTATAATATCACACATTTCTCATTGAAATATTACAATATTGTAAGTCACTTTTCATGCTATTATATTATAGTAGCTTGCAACTATGATATCACAATTTGTAAGGATAATATTTCCATTAAGGGCATTACCCTCAGTCATGGTATTGTAATGATAGAATATACATTCATTAAATGATGAAATAAATATGAAAATTTAAAAATAAATAGGCTAGGTATGAATTACTTACCAATGGTCCTGCATCGATTGGCCTTTGGTGCTCTGAAACTCTCTCCATGATGTGACAAGTGTGGGATGCAACCCATTAGGGTAAAATACAAATGAGATTTTTTCACTCTTATTTTCCTATTTTACCCCTCATTTAACCCATATGTTACCCCTCATCACCCTCTTGACCCATACTAAACCCATTCTACTACACTATATACTAAATTTCATCCTCGAATTCCATTACATAACCTTTTTTTCCCATTTACTCATTGTTTATCATCCCTAAGTCCCCTAGGGCATAATCTTCTATTCCTCATTATTAGTCACAGTCACAATTTAGATATACATAATCTTGAGGTCTCTTAAGACTATGTAGGCAAGACTTGGCCATAGTTTTGTGCCCATGGATAGATCAACCACTATTAACATCCAATCTTGTCCCATTCCCTATGGGTCACTCAAAGTCATTACATCATTTTGAGATATGGATATAACATAAAGTGGTTTATTATCCTAGTCATCCATATAATGTCCTTTAAAGGCTTCCACCCATACTTGGAATGTGCCCTTGCTATAGGAATTATCCTCAACTTGTAACCTATCTCATCTCTTTATATCTCAAACATGGTATACATCTTAGGAATTTAAGTCTAATCATCTTAATCAGCTTGCCTCCCTTCTAGACATTGGTCAATTATATAGAAATAATCCTTTAAGGCTAATTCCCTTTATCCCATATCACTTCTACTTGGGGAATTTGAATCATATCTAAATCAATACTTAGGTCATTCCAACCCATTATTTATTTGGGTCTTATCCTACCCTAAGGATTTATATTTGAGTGGCCATATGGCTCATTTCTCCCCACATGCTCCCTTGAGAGGGAATCATACCTAATAACAACATCCTCATCCATGAAATGGTTTTTATTTGAAAGGCCATTAATCCTTCCACTTCATTCCACTCACAATTCCCTTTTAAAGAGGGGGACAATGTATGCACCTAAATTAACTTACCTTAATAATCCTATTAAACATTCTAATTCATCCCATAATCATAGCCTTAGCTAATTAACCAATATCCTAGTTCTTACACAATATCCTCTACATCCCGTTAACCTTACCATACCCTTATAACTAATTAATTATCCCATTAACCTACTAACTATCTTACTTAGCCACTAATCTACCCACTTGCCAATTTAAAATTCCTATTTATTCAACTACCCCCTAGCTACCCTACTACCCTAGTCTCTCTTGCTTCCCTATGAATCCTAAACCTCATTAATTCCCATATAAACCCCTATTATCCCTTAAAATAATCAAGGCACCTATAGAACTAGGGGAACTCATCCAAAATTATAGAAGTCTCTAAACTAGAGACTTCTAAATAATTTAAAATTCCCTAAAAACCTCCTCCACCATCCTATATAAGACATTTTTGGTCCATGGCCAAACTAACTTAGAAATCACTTAGCCTCTATTATACTCTCATAATCAGTCATTTTCAAGCATTCTCATACTCTTTCCAAGCTATTCAACAATCCAAGGATTCCATACTCAAGTTAATCAATCCACACTCTATCAAATATAACATTTGAATATGCTTGAAGATCTTGGAGAGGAGTTGTAAGGGACAATAGGATGGTAATAATTCATATTTAATTGTCTAATTTTTCCTTTATGCCCTCCTTTGATGTTGTTTATATCATTTAGTTTTTATTACTAAATATAGTAATTTTTAAAATAACTCATAATACGATCACACAAGGTGAATGACCAATATATCTCTTGGGAGTGATCTTATCTACGCACAAGGATATCCTTATTTTGGTATGATAATCCCTATGATTAACCTCTATTTTTTTCCTTATTATTCTAATTAGGATCTTTTTTGTGGAATATACAAGTCCATTAACCTATGGATAGTAGTTTGAGGAAGTGCTAAGGTAGATTCCATAGTTAATATCCCATTAACTCACCCTTTCACTAATGAAAGTGCATTTTTTGATATGATGGTAGAGGAGATCCCAAATCTGGTTACTATGTTATCATAGAATTCTAAAACTAAACTCCTATTTTCCTCTTTAAGGGCCACTACCTCCACCCACCTAGTGAAGTAGTCTATAGCAGTCAATATCCACTTATGTCCTACTCTAAATTGATGGTGAATCATGACTAAAAATTCTATGTCCCAATACATGAAGGCCTGCTCCACTTGGATAGGTTTGAGGGGAAAGGTAGTCAGTATTTACTTCTTAGTGAACATGATACACTTTTGGCATCTCCTAACTCAATCATGGGAGTCCTTAAACAATCTTAGCCAAAAGTAGACTAATATTATTATCATTTATGTTGTAGTCTTAGATGCAAAGTACCCTCCTGCAAACCCACCATGAAACTAATATAGGAGATTGCTAGCTTGGTTAGTTTTTACACACTTTAAGAGCATGCCATTAAGATCTTTTTTAAAAATAACTCCATCAACTAAGACATAAGGGATTGATTTCAACCTGTAATACCTTCTTATTGTCCTATTTAGGCCTATATGACACTCTCCTATTTGAAGTAACCTTACCATGTTTTGAGTCTGAATGAAAGAGGATATAGGTACAATTGCTTGGTGATCAATTTGCATTATCAAAACCACTTATTTTTCCTCCTTCACATATATTTCCAAGTGTTAACATAGTCTTATACCCTTTACCAACTTGGTGACCTTCATTTCTATGTCATATTCCAAGTATTTAGTCACCCAACCTACTATTTTTTCACTCAAATCCTAGTTAAGAATGAAGTCCTTGATGATAAGGTGAACCACCATGACATAGATCTTATTATTAAACACCATGTGTCTAATTTTTTTGAAACATATCATGACTAAAATCACATGATTTTACACAAATGTATACCTCTCTTCATAGACCTCCAATGCTTGAATAAAGAAGGATATGAGTTACTCAAACCCCTCACTGTGTTGTTGCATTAGCATGGAAGAAATGGTGGCATTGGTTGAGAAAGCATAAAAAAAGAAGTCCATTCTTGTACCTAGATTCATCAAAGAACCAACTCCACACTCCATCATTATCTTGGCTTGGGTTAGTAAGGGCTAATATGACTACCTCCTCATGCATACAGTATATCCCCAATCCTGAATCTTCAATGTTCTTATATGGATCATATCCATGGTTATCTGCCCCTAATTCATCAAAAAATAAGTTTGATATGTGTTCAAGTGGTTTAACTAGCTTTTGATCATTGGGATGTTCATATTCATCTGTGATAGTGTAATTAACATTAGAAAAATTAGTCATGTAGGGCTCTAAACTAAACTTAGAGATAATTTTAGACCTTATGGTGACCTTTGTTACATACCTAGTCCTAAAGAACATATAAGACCATCTAGAAGAGATATAGCCTCCTATCTTAGTAGTGAAATCCATATATAAACACAAGGCAAAATAAGGTGGGAAATCAACCACTATAATATTTTGGGATATGGTATAATTAAGAAAATAAGATATGATAATTTTTAGATCCTTAAGTACACCAATAGTCTTAGTAGGGGGGACATCTAGTTGTAACACTTCCTTAGAATTAGGCTCATACCTTAACCCCAACTTGTCTACTATAGACTTAGGCATGATAGATGTGTTGAACACAACTATCTACTGAGAGTGGTTGGGGGGGGGGGGTGAATCAGTAGATTAGCTAAAACTAGTTCTTTTAAACCTTTTAGAGTAGATACAAATTCATATGTATATTAAATAATATATTTTGAGATCACACACACACACAAAAACATATTACACCATATTTATACATAGAAAACCCAAAGAGAAAAAATTATGGTGAGAATAGTTTCTAAAATATACTATTTTAATCCAACCTCATAGTTAAATACTTCACTGGAAAAACCACACTGGTTAAATTTAAGGACAACTATCCTTAGGAGACACTAATCCCCTAACTGAGCACTAACTCATTTTGTCTGATGGCACCAACTAATCAAAACTATGGAGTTACAACTCCAGTATATAAGATAGATTCATGACAGAATCTAGTTCTATTTATTTGTTACATGTCTGGTCTATAACTGATCAATCTCTACACATTCTCTATGTGCTTTTTCTTCCTCTCTACCTCACTCTCTTTTTATCTAGATATAACCCCCTTTTAGACACTCTTCATCTCTCTATCTCTCTAACTTTTAATTTTTATCTATGTCTACATACATCTTTAATTGATACACTTCACGTCACTCTGGCAATACATTTTTTAATTATAATAGCAACATCACTTGATAATGTTCAAGATGTCATATATATAGACAATGAATCTAGGGTTTTATGTCTCCAATTGTGTTCATACTTTTATTGCACTCCTTTATCATCATTTTGTATTTTTCTCAATTATGACTTGACTTATCGATTTCCCAAATCTCAGTTCATGCTTCCCACCCTAATGTTTAGGTCTTTTTAATATCTATGGAAAATATTGGATTCAATACATAAATGTGCATCCTCTTTAATAATAGATTGATTGGATTGATCAATATTGAGCACTATGTAATCATATCAAATTCATCACCAGTTCTTTTTATTTTTCCATTTGACCATTAGAACATATTAAATGTAGGTTGATTTCTTTCTTCATGCCACTTCTAAGTTATTTTGCTAACCATTGAGCTCCTTTATGAATCTCACTGTCTCTTATATAATTGGATCACTTTCAATCATTTTGATTTACTTGAACATGCTCAATCCATAATCTCTCATTGAGTTAATAATCATTGATCACCTTGTTCCACTATGTCCTCACACTCTATTAAATCTTTCTCATCTAGATTTCTACATGTAGTTTGATATTTGAAGATGCATAATATTTATATTGGCTTGGTCATTAAACTTTAGCATGTTGACCTCATCTCATTTTCTTCCCCATTCATGTATTTCTTTTACTCCCTTGATCTCTTTAGACTTGCTCGACCTTTAACTTGCCTTGATCTTTCGACACTTTTGAAAATACCCTACGAGACTCCACACTTATCCTTGAGAAATGTTTCAATTGACCTATATTTCTTCCAAAATATCCTTCAAAAACTTTTTAATAGTCTTTTCCATCTAAAATTATTTTTTAGGAACTTTGTAAGTGTCCACTTGCCTTAGAAAAATTCTCTAAAAGAATTCATCAATGCCCTTTTTCTAAAAGTGTCCTTTGGGACTTCTATAAGTGACCTATGCAAAACTTTTTTTTGGATATCATGCCATTTAAAACTTTGGCAAAGTACCCTTTATGATTTTTATTTTGGTCACATGCCCTTTGGAGTTTTAGAAAATTACCTTTTAGAATTTTTGTTTGGGTCACATGCCCTTCAGAACTTTGGAAAAATACCCTTCAAGATTTTTATTTGGGTCACATGCCCTTTGGAACTTTTGTAAATTAACCTTTAGAAACTTTGAATGGTTCACTTACCCTTCAACATTTTTAAAAGATCCCTTTAGAACTTTTGTAAATTACCCTTTGGAAACTTTGAATGATTCACTTACCCTTTAGGATTTTTGCAAAGATCCCTTCAAAAATTTTGTTTGAGACAATTTTGCTGACAAAGATTTAGCCATTTTTCCAAAAGAATTTGCCAAACCAATTTATCTAAAAGAATTCCAAATTACACTCATTTCCTTTGGAAAATTTCTTACAAATATTTTATCTGACAAAGTCTAAACCATTTTCCTAAAAGAATTCATCAAACCACTTTCTTTGAAAGAATTCCCTGGACAAATGCAAAGGTGCAAAATTGACTAAGTATGGAAACTTAGTAGGATTTTAGTTCAGAAACAACCTTATGCATTTGTAACATTTTATCTACTCATCCTTATGACTTAGAACTTAGACCACACACACATATATATACAAATGTTGTTAACATCCACTTGTGTACTTAGCCATATCGGTCAAGATAACCATGTGAGAAAAGACATTCATATGATTGTTCTTGTATTTTCATAGTCATTCAAAGTACACACACAAATCCATAGGGATATATAATAAGTCTGTTTAACTCAACACCTTTATAATTAATGCATAATATCACTTACTACCTTTGACATTAATGACAATCCTTCATACATCAATGACTATGTCCATCAATCTCCCCTTTTGTTATTGATGGTAAACATCATAAGAATGACTTTACTTCTTTAAATTCATTCTGCTTTCTCCCCCATTGACATTAATGACAAATAATCTCTACCATAATATGTCAATAATTTTTATTTTTTGACATCTTTGTTGTTCTGATCCTTGGACCTGATAGGCTAGAACACTTTGTGAGGATCTCCCCCTTAATCAATGGCACATTTTCCTAAACTCTATGCAAACATATTCAAATCTAGATTTCCTAGCTCCAATATTTTTTAAATGATCATTTATATAGCATTGGTCTAAAATATTAATCAATAATCTACATATCTCTATATAGATAGACATAATGATCAAGAACCAACACACCTTTGTCACCTCCTTTTTCATCAAATAGCAAAGGGACTAAAAATTTCTCACCAAACTACCTTTTGTCTTAATCCAAGAGTTAATATTCCTACAATACTCCCCCTAGATTCATGCCCTATCACTAAAAGCTAGTGATGTGGTGTGGGGGCCACTACTCCCAAATTCTCTCTTAGATAATCAAATTGGACATTGAGAAGAGGATTGGTGAATATATCTACAATTTGATCTTTTGTTGGCACATAATCAATTTTTACGTCTTGATCTGCAACCTTTTCTTTCACAAAATGATATTTGATGGATATATGCTTAGTTTTGGAATGCATCATTGGGTTCTCAGATATGTTTATGGCACTTGAGTTATCACAAAATATAAAAATAGGTTCTTGGTATTATACCTTAATGTCTTTGAGAGTCTACTTCATCCATAAGAATTGGGTGCAACATGTTGTTGCTACTACATAATCTGATTCTACTATAGAAAGCATAACTCTTGCTTTTTGCTCAGCCATGACACAAGTCTATTTTCAAGAAAAAATGCACCACCACTAGTGCATCTCCTATCATTCACACTTCATACCCAATCAAAATCTACATATCAAATCAAAGTGAGATATTCACTTGTAGGATACCATAGGCCATATTCAATTGTGATCTTGATGTATCTGAAGATTCTTTTCTTAACATTAACATGTAATTCCTTGGGATCTGCTTGAAATCTTATAACCATGTAGATTACTTTCATGATGTCTAGTTTTGATGTAGTTAGATAAATTAGTCTACCTATCATTGATCTGTACATAGTATTATTTACATTAGGGGACTCATCTTTTTTTAACTTGCATCCAGTTATCATGGGAGTACTAACTAGTTTACTATCTTCCATTCCAAATTTATTGAGCATATCCTTTGCATACTTGGTTTGAGATATGAATATCCCTTCATTGGTTTGTGCAATTTGTAGACCAAGAAAGAAGGAAATGTTCTCCCATCATATACATTTCAAATTCACTTTGCATTTGTGTAGCAATTTCTTTGCACATATTACTATTGCCACTTACAAAGATGATATCATCTACATAGACAAAATAATAAACATATGCTCACCTTCTGATCTAAATTACAAATTGTTGTCTGCACATCCTTTGTTTAAACTGTGTTGTTTCAAGTATTGATCCAATCTTGAATACCATGTTTTAGGTGCCTATTTCATACCATATAGTGCCTTCTTCAGTCTGTACACATAATCTTATTCATCTACTAGTTGAAAACCTTCTAGTTGTTTAATGTAGACTTCCTCTTCTAATTTTCTATTCAATACGGTTGATTTTACATCCATTTTATATAATTTGAACTTATTATGAGCAGGAAATTCCAAAAAAAATCTTATAGATTCTAGTCTTGCAACTAGAGTAAATGTCTCTTCAAAGTATATGCCTTCTACTTGTTCATATCCCTTAGACACCAATCTTGCTTTGTTTCCTATAACAACTTCATCTTCATTGAGTTTGTTTATGTAAACCCATTTTGTTCCTATCACATTCTTGTTTGAGGGTTTATGAACTAATTCCTAGGTTTTGTTCTTTTCTATTTGACTCAGTTCTTCTTCTATGGCTTTTAACCAATTTTCATCCTTATTGGCTTCACTAAAGGTCTTAGGCTCAATTTCTAAAAATAGAGAAAACTTACTCGCTCGTTGTTCATTCTAGCTCTTCTCCTAGTTTGAACTCCTTTATTTTTGTTGCCAATTATCTACTCCTTGGGATGATCCTTTTGAACAAACCTTAGGGGTGCCTTTTCAGTCTTTTCTTCTTCCTCTTCATTATCTTCTTCTTCATTTTTTGCTCCTTTTAATTCTTCAATTTTGATCTTCTCATCAAGTTCAGCATGTTTAAATCCTTCTTCTACCTTGACATTGATGCTTTTAACTATTTTATATGGCCTCTTATTGTAACATATATAGGATTTACTATGAATAGAGTAACCAAGAGAAATTCCCTCATCACATCTTTACTCAAAACTTCCTAGTTTGTCCTCCTTTCTTCTAATGTAGCATTTGCTTCCAAACACTTTGAAATACTTAAAAAATTTAGGATTTCCATACCAAAATTCATATGGGGATTTATCACTTTTCATCCTCAGTTGAACTTTATTTAGGATTTACACTATTATTTGGACTGCTTCTCTCGAATATCCATTAGATAGTTTGGCCTCTTTCAATATTGTTCTAGCCATCTCCTTAATAGTCCTATTATTTCTCTCAACAACTCCATTTTTCTATGGAGTTATTACAGCAGAGTAGTGCCTCTTAGTCTCATGCTTTGCATAATATTATATGAACTCATTGGAGGTGAAGTCTCCACCTTTATCAGATCTCAAACATTTTATCTTTCTTCCCATTTCATTTTCAACCATGGCTCTAAATATCTTAAATCTCTTAAAGTCTTGAGATTTGTCCTTTAGAAAGGTTACCCATGTCATCCTTGAGTAATCATATACAAATAACATTAATTAGTGAACTCCTTTAGATCCTCCTATCTTGGTAGGACCACACAGATTAGTATGAACAAATTGTAGAGGCTTTATAGTCACATATTATTTTGATTGAAACTTAACCCTTGTTTGCTTGCCTAATTGACATTCTCTATATGTAGTATCTATAAGTTTAGTTATCTTGGGAATATGTCTTACACACTTATTAAAACTTACTTTAACTAAATTATCAAAATTGACATGACCCATTCTCTTATGCCATAACTAGATTTCATCAACATTTATTATGAGGCAACTATTACTATTTATCTCAACAAGATTTTAGATATTATTCTCGATCCTTCTCCCTTCTAAAACCATTTTTATGGATCTCTTTAGCTTACAACCTTTGGCATCAAATATGACCTTATATCTATTATCACACCTTTGGATGACACTCATTAGATTATTTTTGAGGCCTTAAACATATATAACATCATGTGTAATAAACTTACCATCTATGTGCAAGGTTCCTTTACCTTTGATTTTTACTGTTTTATTGTCTTCCAAATTGATAGTTCCTTCCATGCACTTGCTCAACTTGGTGAACTTACTCTTGTCACTATTCATATGCTTTGAGCACCCACTATCTATCACCCACAAATTATACCCTTTGGCGTGAAGTGATATTTGAGAAATCAAGGATTGATTTTTTACTCTCCACATTTCCTTAGGTCTCTTATATGTCCTTTTATTTTATTTATTGATGACTTGTGGACCTTTGTTCTCATTATGAGACCTACCTTTCTTTACATTTTTTATTTTTGGCATTACAAAGTTAGTCCTACAATGCCTAGCTATGTGACCAAAATTATTGCAATTTTAGCATATTGTACTCGAATCTAACAGAGGAACAAATGAGTTTATACTTACAAATTTAGTTCTCCTCATAGGTACAACTCTACATTCAATAGTCCTATGACCGAACTAGTTAAAACTATAATAATAACCATAAAAGGATGAATAATACTTGGTCATAACATTTTTTGGTGTAGTAAATTGGAATTTCATATGCCTTTATTTCTTGAAGTCTGCCACTTTAGTATATCCTTCTACATCTTTGATTTCAGGCTTCTTTTCTAAATTTATTCTCCTTACTTTCTCTTTCTTTTTTTCTGCTTATCTTCTTATATTGAAATTATCATATAGGTTTGTTAACATACTAATTGAGGAACCTATTCATTTTTTAGATCTAAGACCTAATTTTTCATTTGAGGGATTTTGAGCGCTAATTAGTTCATTAAGAATGTCTACTCCTTTTGTCAACTTTAGACTTCTATCTAATTGGCTAATATTTATGCCTGAAGCTTCATGCATTCTTCAAATTTGGACTGCAGATCCATCTTGACTACTTCTCCTACTCTTTTAGCCTCCTCACATTGAGTTTTTAAAACTACTATCATTTGTTCAAATTTTTCAAGTTCCTTTTGCCCAAGCTTCTTCTATTTTGAGTTCTCTTTTCTTAGTTTCTCAATCTCTTTTAGAGTACAAACAAGTTCACCTTCTAAATCAATTTCACCTTCCTCTTCTTCCTCCCAATATTCATATTCATCTTGTTCTTGAGTTATGAAAATGGATTCTTCTACCATGAACATGAATTCATTTCCCTTAGATACAAAAGCACAATCATGATCATCATCAGAGCTATCACTATCACTATCTTTTATTGAGTCACTATCTTCTTTTGTGTAGAAACCTTTCTTACTCTTGAAGAAGTTGCTCCTTTTTTATTATGGGGTTTCACCTTTTTGCTATTCTCCACTTACTAAGTATTGTCCCTTTTATTATAAGGACATTTGACAGTAAAGTGTCCTACCTTACCACAGTTAAAACATTTGAATCGTAATTTGCCTTTATATTTTCATGATCCTCTCTTTAGTTTTCTAATAAAGATAGCTTCTTCTCCATCAATCTCCTCAGATTCAGATGTAGATGTTTCTCCTTTTACCTACTTTGCTACTTTGAATGAAAATTTTCTTTTAAAAGTGTTAGTCTCTCCCATTATCATCTCATAGGATATGAATGTTCCATACAACTCATCAACAGTTAGTTTATCCAAGTCTCTTTCTTCCTCTATTATAGATATTTTCAAATAATATCTTGATGGCAAAGATCTTAAGATCTTGACTATGGTTTACTCTTCCATTTCTTCACCAAGACCTCTACTTGCATTTACTATTTCATCTAACCTAAGGAGGTAGTCGGAAATATTTTCCTCTTCATTCATATTAAGACTCTCAAACTACCCTTTGTATGTTTGTATCTTGGATTGCTTCACCTTGTCATCTCCTTCATAGATGTTTTTTAACTTGTTCCAGATGTCTTTTTCACTCTAATAATGCATAACTTTGATGAACTCCAAATTTTTTAGTCCATAAAGAGTAACATTCTTTTCCTTGGAATTATTTTCATATGCCTTCTTGGTGGCCTGATTAGTAGGAGATACAATAGGAGTTATATATCCATTTACCATAGACATCCATACATCAAAACCTAATGAGGATAGATATGTTTCCATTTGTATACTCTAGAAAGCATAGTTAGATCCATCAAAGAGTGGTGCTTTGTTTGAGAAGGATCCTTCTTGAATACCCATTGTGTTCGCTAACAATATCTACTTGAGTTGATTGAGATTCTCTTAAGGAACCCTAGGGTTTGATACCAATTATTAAACACAACTATCTACTGAGAGGGGGGTGAATCAGTATATCAACTAAAACTAGTTTTTTTAAACCTTTTAGAGTAGATATAAATTCATATGCATATTAAAGAAAATATGTAGAGATCACACACACACATAAAAGAAAATTAAACTAGATTTATATGTGGAAAACCCAAAGGGAAAAAAACATGATGAGAATAGCTACTAGAATCTACTATTCTAATCCAACCTCACAATTAAACACCTCACTAACAAAACCACACTGGTGACATTTAAGTACACCTATCCTTAAGATACACCAACCCCATAACTAAGCACCAAATTAGTTTGTCTGATGGCACCAACTAATCAAAACTATGGAGCTATAAATCTAGTATACAAGATATATTTATGAAAGAATCCAATTCTATTTCTTTGTTATAAGTCTAGTCTGTAACTGCTCAATCTCTGCAAATTCTTTGTGTGCTCTTTATTCCTCTCTACCTCAATATTTTTTTGTCTAGATATAACCCCATTTTAGACAATCTTCATCTCTCTATCTCTCTAACTTTTACTTTTTCTCTGTGTTTGCATACATCTTGAATTGACACACTTCAAGTCGCTCTAGTAACACCTTTTTTTATTTCAATAACAACATCACTTCACAATGTTCAAGATGTCACATATATAGACAATGAATCTAGGGTTTTATGTCTCCAATCATGTTCACACTTTGACTTCACTCCTTTATCATCATTTTGAATTTTTCTCAATTATGAATTGACCTATTAATTTATTGCATCTTAATTCATGCTTCACACCCCAATGTTTAGGTCTCTTTACTATCTGTGGAAAATGGTGGATTCAAAACATAAATGGATAGATTCCTTAATCATAGATTGATTTGATTAATCAATCTTGAGCTCTATGTGGTCATATCAAGTTCATCACCAATTCTTTCTATTTCTCCACTTGACTATTAGAACATATTAAATGTAGGAATTTGATTTCTTTCTTCATGCCACTTATAAATTATTTTTATAACCATCAAGCTCCTATTTTCATCTCATTATATCCTATATAATTGTATGACTTTCACTCCTTTTGATTTACTTGAGCATGCTTAATCCATAATCTCCCACTAAGTTGATAATCATTGATCACCTTATTCCACTGTGTCCTCGCACTCCATTTGATCTTTCTCATCCATATTTTTATGTGCAATTTGATATTTGAAGATGCATGATATTTATATTGGATTGGTCATTAAACTTTAGCATGTTGACCTTATCTCATTTTCTTCATCATTCATGTATTGATTTTTCTCCTTTAATCTCTTTAAACTTGCTCAACCTTTAATTCACCTTAATCCTTTGGCACTTTTGAAAATGCCCTACGAGACTTCACACTTATCCTTTATCAATGTTGTAAGTGACATATATTTATTTCAAAATATCCTTCAAAAACTTTGTAAGAGTCCATTCCATCTGAAAGTATCCTTTGGGAACTTTGTAAGTGTCTACTTGCCTTAGACAAATTCTCTAAAAGAATTCATCAATGCCCTTTTTCTAAAAGTGTCCTTTGGGAATTCTATAAGTGACCTATTCAAAAAAAAAAATTGGATCACATGCCATTTATAACTTTGGAAAATTACCCTTCCATATTTTTTTTTGGTTCACATGCCCTTTAGAGCTTTAGCAAAGTACCTTTCAGAATTTTTGTTTGAGTCACATGCCCTTAAGAACTTTGGAAAAGTACCCTCTAGGATTTTTGTTTGGGTCACATGTTGTTTAGAAATTTTGTAAAGTACCCTTTGGAAACTTTGAATGGTTCACTTACCCTTCAGCCTTTTGAAAAGATCCCTTCAAAACTTTTGTAAAGTAACCTTTGGAAACTTTAAATGGTTCACTTACCCTTGAAGATTTTTGCAAAGATCCCTTCACAACTTTTGTTTGGGATAATTTTTATGATAAAGACTTAACCATTTTTCTAAAAGAATTCACTGAACCAATTTCTCTAAAATAATTCCAAATTTCACTCATTTCCTTTGGAAGCTTTTTTTTAGACATTTTATCTGACAAATTCTAAACTATTTTCCTGAAAGAATTCACTAAAGCACTTTCTCTGAAATAATTCCTTAGACAAATGCAAAGGTGAAAAATCAATTATGGAAAATTATTATGATTTTAGTTGAGGAACAACCTTATGAATTTGTGACATTTTATCTACTCATCCTTATGTCTTAGAACTTATACCAAAAATATATATATGAAAATGTTGTTAACATCCAACTGTGTACTTAGCCATATCTGTCAAGATAATCATGTGAGCAAAGACATTCATATGACTATCCTTGTATTTTCATAGTCATTAAAAGTACACACACAAATCCATGAGGCTCTAAAATAAGTTTTTTCAACTCAACACCTTTATCATTAATGTATAATAACACTTTCTACCTTTGACATCAATAAAAATCCTTCATACATCAATAACTATGTCCAACAAGATGTACTAGCCCCACTATCTACAATATAGTTGTGTACTAAGGATTTTCCTATTATGATATAAATATACAAAGGAGGAGATTGTTTAACTTGGTTGGTTGGGGATCATTAGGATAATTGGTGTTGGTTAGGATTGCACCCACTTTTTCTACCTACTTATCCAAGATGTGAAGTTTGGAAAAATCTTCTTGGAAGAGATCCTTTTATCCCAAAATGATAAATGTATCCCAAATTGGTATGGTGACATGATCCTTCTTAATATAATCCATAATAATAATATGATAGATATAAACCTTTGAATTAAAATTAGGAGTAGCAGTAATACTTAGATCTTGAGTGACCTGAGGTATGAATAGACCTTTGTAATTCTACCATTTCCCATCTTGAACCTTTTGAATTGGTGGAGTCATAGGGGTTTTATTTTATCCACTAATATCTTAAGATGGTTGAGATGATGGAGGAGTTATTCTCCCAACTACTAAGTCATCACTAATTACTCTCTTTTTGGCCCTTGTTTGGGCTATAATAGGGTTGTCCACCTTGGTTATACCCCCAAGTTGATCGATTACACATTATTTAAAAGAGTTTGACTATCTTGCATAAGATGAGATTGATTTGATTTCATGAGAGAAGCTTGATAATCCCACTAACTTGGATTTATTTCCATCTCATGAGATTACCCCCATTGTGTGGACCATTGACCTTCTTGAGCATAGTTATTTTGGGTTAGGACTAGTACTCTAGAGGTGCTACTAAAATTGGGATTGAAACTATTATAGGGCCTTGTTGGAGTGATCTACCCTTGACCTTGAGGATAATGATGATATGGAGGCCTATTAAACTAATAATTATGATAGGGACCTTGATACAGTGTTTGGTAAGGTCTATGAGGTAAAATTTGTAGCCTCTACAAGGCTACTATCTTTTTACTTTGTGCCTTGATCCATCCTTTAATTTTACCTAATCTGTCTACCTAATTAGCATATTCTTGATCATGATTAGTTATAATTATTAGGGGAGAAATGGTAGACATAGGAGGTTATATATATAGGAACAAAGGCATGAACGACCTTGGAGTAAGTTTGCCTACTTTTATTAGATAGTTTTTTGCCCTTATTGCTACTTTATAGACATCAAGTAGTGTGTGCCCACCCATGGACTATATCATAATTGAAACATCAGAATTAAGGGCTCTCAAATAGTTAAAAAAGGCATATTTAGGAGTGGGTTTGACTACTATTAGGATCCTATCCCAAGTTTTTTGAAACCTATAATTAAATTCCACCATAAACTATTGAGGATCCCTTTTGATTATGGTAAATATTTCCACCAGAGACAAGTAGTGACTTCTATCCTCAAAATGCTTGCATATGTGTTTCCCAAACTCATTCTAAATATTAATAGATGTATGTTCTAAGCCTCTATACCATTGAAGTGCCTTAACTCTTAATTAATTAGCTAATAGCCTCATTGTTACATTTTCTTAAGTCACATTATATACTAAGGTTGGCTATGTCTACAATGTGTTTAATAAGAGTGGTAGAGTTTTTTATTATGAATAATGGAAGGATATTAAGTTTAGAAACATGTATATCATCAAATTGATTTAGGTTTAGAGGGATGCCATCATTAAATGGCATAAAAGCTTGGTTTCTAGGCCTAGCCATTGGGGGTGTAGGGGTTATAGTAGTCCTTTATTTAGCAGGATTGGGATAATAAGGGGGTGTAGGATTATGATTATACCTATGGTACCTTTTTCTCCTATAAAATCTAAGGATAATTCTTAAAACTTAGCTTCCTTACCTTTTGATGAAGACCTTCTAACCACTTTTGGCATGAAATTTGACTATAAATTTGCCACTAGAGTACTTGAATCTCCATGAGGTCACCAAATATTGCATGTAGTTATTCAAATTTCTTAAATATTAGTCCCATCAAGCATGTCATAAACTATTATCATTCTAGGTTGCACCCTAGATATTGAGAGGGGGGGAAAGTAGTATATCAACTAAAACTAGTTCTTTAATCTTTGAGGGGGGGTGAATTAGTATATCAACTAAAACTAGTTCTTTAATATTATTAGAGAAAATTCAAAAGCATATTCAGATTAAAATATAAATACAAATATCACATACACACATAAAAATACACATGAAACTAGATATATACATGCAAAACCCAAAGGGAAAAACCATGGTGAGAATAGCTTCTAAAATATACTATTCTAATCCAGCCTCACAATTCAAAGCCTCATTGGAAAACCTCACTATTTAAATTTAAGGAAACCAATCTTAAGGAGATACCAATCCCCTAATTTAAGATCACCAACTCAACTTAACCTCACTAGTTACAATGTTTATGGGCACCAATCCAAAGGAGACACCAATCCCATAACTAAGCACCAACTCAGCTAATATAATGACACCAACCAATCATATATATGGAGCTATAACTTTATATTATAACATTGATTGATAAATGAATCAAACTATGTTCTATGTTACAAGTCTAATCTATAACTACTCACAATTTGCACATTATCTCTATGTGCCTTTCTTCATCTTTGCTTCTTTCTCTCTGTGTCTATATATATATATATATATATATATATATATATATATATATTTTACACACTTCATGTCCCTATTTGTAGCCTCTTATTTTTATCTTTTACCTCTAGTTATATGTCTATATATTTTTTAATTGACACAATTTGACTACACTAGCAGCTTTAGCTTCAGTAATTTTAACTTTCTCTTTGTCCTAGATATCATATATATAAGAAAATGATCTAGGGTTTGCCTCTTCTTTATGTTCACAATCAAAATGCAAACACATCATACCAATTCTAGACTCTAGTTCATTATGATAGAACTATAAGTTTCCCACTTCTCAATTCTATACATCATATCATAATTATAGGTCTCTTTACTATCTATAACATTTGATAGACTCAAGTTTTGATGCACATGCTCTTTAATATAGATTTGATCAGTTGGATCGATCAATATTATTATCTATGTCAAGATTCATGGCTTATACAAAAATTCCTTCATGTTCCTGCATGTTACCATTTGTATTTAAACACTTTAAATACTGCCCTTTGATCTCTTTTTTCACACCATATCCAAGCTCTCTCACTCTATTATATCTTTTTACTTTAACTTCAATGTTCCATTCTTTAAAACATGTCTATCAATCTCTAGATCCTATCTCCCATGTACCATTAGATATTTGAAGATGCATGACCTTCACCTTGACTAGTCATTAAACTTTTACACTTTGACCTTATCTCATATATTTCTATATCTTTGGATCACTTTTTCTCTGTCAATCTTCTTGAACCTGTTCACTCTTTAACTTACTGCTATGTCGATAAACATCAATCACTTTGTTCCATTTGAGTCTACTAACTCCATTGGATCTTTATCATCCAAGTTTTTTCATGTCATTAGATATTCAAATATGCTCAATCTTTACTTTTATCTAGCTGTTAAATGTTGATCTCTTTATAACATTTGAGTCCATTCGCTCTGTTTAATCTCCTTTGCATGATCACCCATACACTATCAGATCTTATGACAAAATTATTCTTTATATCTATCCAAACATTGAGGATGTGACTCTTGGTATAAGCACGTGCCTTATATACATTGTTATCAATTCTCACTATTAAGACACTTGGAATCCTTGTATTGCTCATTGACCTTTTGACTTTAAGCCATACCATAAATTAACTATTCAAGTTTCATGATTTTGACACTTATCACTTGCACATTCAGTCAAAGGGACCTTTGACAATTTAACTTCATCATTCTCCATTATATCTTTAATGTCTAATTAAGCATGAACCATTAATCTTCCAACTAGCTTAAACTTTACCTTACACAGATTTGGCTAAGTATGAAAACCATTTCAATATGCTTAGAAGGCTATCTTTACACCTACATAACTTCTGCTTTGTTCAACTACCCAATCTAAAATTTGGACCATATAAACTAGGAATGTTAATAAACAAACCCATATGCTCATTTATTCTCGAATATTTTTCACATGTGAGATATAATGCCATTAATCTACTCACTTAGATTATTTTACCATAGAGCTAGCTATGCATCAAACTTGTCTGGAAGGTCAACTTTGTCCTTACATAACTCTTGTCATGATTAGTTTCATGACCTAAAAATTAGTGCATATGATCATTTTACATAGGGTATTCCATCCATATAACCAATTTCTCATAAAACCTTCATATGTGCAAGAGGTGACATCATAAAAATGCCTTCTCAAATTTTTCTTGCAACTTGAAAATTTGATTAGGTGTTGTAAAACACTATCAAAATGCCTTGGAGCCCTACTTTACTCAAGCATATATTTTATCATAATATGTCACATGACATGAGATTTAGCACATATAAACTAGGAATAAAAATGAATAGACCCATGTGATCATTTTTTCTTAACACCTCCATGTGTGGAAGCACTAACCTCATCAATATGCTTCCTAAATTAGTGATTTTTATCTTAGTAGCCAACTTTACATCCCCATAACTTTAAATTCACTTCATCTCATGGCTTCAAAAATGGTACATAACAACTAGGGATTAATGTGATCATAACCATGAAAAAAATTCCCCCATACTCATTGACATGTGGTAATGGTGATGTCATCAAAATGCCTTCTCATTTTTTTCTATCATAGACCTAAAATGTCTAGATGACCAATGTGAAGAACTGGATGAATTCCACTCATGCACATAATCACTCCAATAATATTTAACCTCTTATAGGATGCCTTACACATCCTCAAATCACCATAATTAGCCTTGAGCATCAATGACATCCATAATATCCCTTTTTACATTAATGTCATGCTCATAATGTCCCTTTTGACATCAATGACAATTAAATTACCAACAGTCTCCCCCTTTGTCATTGATGGAAAACTAAATTCTCTAATATTCTACTCCTTCTCAGGCATTACTTTCATTGGCTTATGATAAGTATGAACTAAATTTATTCATACTAAACTTACTCCCCCTTAGGCAATGACACATTTGCCTAAACTCAACTTGGTCACTTTCTCTAATTCTTTGACATTTACACTTTTTGCTCCAAACTTTTGCAGAGAGCATTTTTCTCTTCTTCTCCCATAAAGAGCATTTGCACTTTTTCTCCCTACTTTGAAATCAAAGGTAGAGTCAGTCTTTCGCACTATTTATCCAAAGTTGTCTCCCCCTTTATCAAATAAAGGATTTTGTCCAAGAACATGTAACCATCAACTCATTATAAATTTGTAAAATATACATACCTGAGTTGCCTTTTCTCTTCTTCTAGGGATCAACAAGGCTTTTATGATCCTTCCTCTAGATTTATGCTCCATCACTAGTATCTAGTGATGTGATGTGGGAGATTCCATATAGGCTCACTAGAATTATCTCTCTATCTCTTATTTTCTTCTAATCTTAAGACCTGACCAATTACAAAGCTCTTCTACTCTGAGCCTTCTTGATCCTAGTAAACCTTATAATCTAACTCCCCCTTGTACTATGTATAGCTTTCAAGATATTCATGTTATCCAAGTTAGCTCCCCCTAACTCCATGATCCATATTTGCACCAAGGGACTACCTATAACAGAGAATGACTTTATTTGTCACATGTATATCAACATTGCACACATGTTTAATGAGTTTGGTGACCCAATTTCTTTACACAACCTATGATACACAATGTGAAGGGTTTATTTCATTAAAAACCTTATTCCAAATGAATCTATAGACCATATATATGACATGTATTCCAACAATCTCATCATGTCATATTGAAACACTCATTTTTTCCCTACAGACATTGTATACATAGTACTTGATTTGGTTTGGTCAAGTCATCATCACAACCTAATTGATTTATTATTTTTAGAATACTTCACTTATTTCTCCACTAACAAGGGTCTCTTAAGAATCATAGATAGATACACCTTACTTCACAATGTTCTAAAACAATGTGAAACTAAGAGTTGCCCATAAATCCTCATATTCCTTCTCATCCTTAATCATCTTGTGATTTATATTCTTCTTCTTCTTCTTAGGCTTGAGAGAAGTAATATGCTCATACATTACACTATTCTCATTTTATTCTATAATGGGATTACCAATACATGGAGATAATATGGATCCATGACATACCTATTTATTTGATACATATTCATTACAACTCATAATCTCATCACTAGGCATATAAGACTGATGTTCTATGATTGATACTTGCTCTATAGTAGTATGATGTTCATTTGAATCTATACATACTTTATAACTATCCTTGATCGTCACCTTGGACTTCTCTTTGAAATTTTTCTTCTCATTTTCAACATGAGCAGACATTGAGAGCTCTTGACATTCTTCAAGCTCTGTAGCATTCTCCATCATGGCTTGATCTTTCACTTTCCATACATGCTTCAGTTTCTTAAATTCCTTATTTTTATCTTTATGAGAGACTTGTGAACATTTTTTCACACTAGGAAACATACCTTCCTTCTTAATCTACACATTTAATCTTACAAAGCTTGTTCTATAATGTTTAGCTATGTGACCAAAATTATTGTGATTATAAAAAAATACATTTGTATCTAACAAGGGTGTAAATTATTTTTTTCTTACAAATCTCATCCTCTTTTTATATATAACTATACAATTACTAGCCTCATGATAAAAATGATTACAACTATAACGCTAACCATAAAAAGATGAGGAATACCTAGTCATAGATTTTCTTTGTGTAGGATGGGGAGTTATTATCAACTATTTCTTCTTTAGTTTTCTTACCCTTGTGTAACCATCTACATCAACTACCTTTGTCTTTTACATCTTCCTTGAGTTTGTAGAGATGGACTCATTACTCTTCTTCCTTTCCTCAGGCTCCTTTTTAGCTTTATCCTTCATCATATTAGCATTGCTACTGTCTATCTTTGTATCTCTAGGAGACATCCCTTTTCTTTCCTCCTAATATTTCTACTTTGAAATTATCATATAATTTAGAAGATGTACTAGTTATGGGAATTTTTCCCTTTTCATAACCAATACTAGATTTCCCTTTTGATGGATTTTGAGAGATAATCAATTCATCAAGAATATTTGAATCCTCCATTTAGCTTTAAACCTTTGTCTATTTGTTCTTTAGCCTTTTTAAGCTCTTTTCTTAAAGCCACTATCTTTGCTTCTAACCTCATACACTCAATATACTTAAGTTTTAGCTCAATTTTGACTACATATTATATTATTGTAGCCTCTTCAACTTGAGTCTTAAGGCTTACTATCATCTACTCAAATCTTTCAAGACTTTTGGATAATTTTTCAATTTATTTATGTCAAAGCTTCTTCTATCTTGAGTTATCTTTTCTCAACATGTCAATCTCATCTAGAGCACAAATGAGTTGACACTCAAGGTCCGCTTCCCCTTCTTCTTCTTCATTAGAGTCTTCAACTTCTTCTTGATATAGATTTATAGAAGTTGATCCTAATGCCATGAACAGAGACTCATTTCCCTTAGCCATAAAAGCATAGTCATGGTCATCATCTGAGCTATCATTATCATCTAATGAGTCACTATATTCTCTTATATACAAGATTTTATTTTTTTAAAGAAGTTACTCCTTTTGGAATAATGGGGATTCTTTCTTTTTCCTTCCTCTTGTTTCTCAAATTTATCCTTTTTCTCATAAGGGCCTCTAGCATCAAAATGTCTTACTTTACCATAATTAAAACATTTAAAGGGTAACTCACCTTTGTACTTTATATATCCTCTTTTCAATATTTTGATAAATTTGACTTCTTCTTCATCAATCTTCTTAGATCTGAATGTAGATGCTTTTAATTTTGCTTATCTGTATCTCTTGTTAAAGGCCCTTATGAGAAAAATCTCGATAGTGAGCTTAGAAGTAAAAGATAGTAGAAGCAAGAGATAGTGAGTTTATCTAGATCTCTTGCTTCTTACTTTACCAAAGGCCTTTAGCATCATAATTAAAATCAAGAGATAGTGATCTTATCTAGATCTCTTGATTCCTCTATTGCAAAGATTTTAGAATCATACCTTGATGGAAATCTTAGGACCTTTTTGACAATGATTGATTTTTTCATTTCTTCTCCAAGGCCTTTGATTGCATTGACTATTTCATCTACCATAATAAATTAGTCTACAATATTCTCTTTTTCAATCATTTTAAGTCTCTCAAACATTCCTTTGTATGTTTGTATCTTGGCCTATTTTACCTTGTCATCACATTCATAGATGTTCTTCAACTTGTTCTAGATCTCTTATGCATTTTGATAATGCATCATTTTTATCAACTTTAATTTGGATAATCCATTGAGAATAACATTATTTTTAAACCTCACTGGATAAATTTAAGGACACCAATCCTAAGGAGACACCAGTCCCCTGATTTAAGAGCACCAACTCTAAGGAATCACCAATTCCCTAACTGAGCACCAACTCAACTTAACCTCACTAGTTACAATATTTATGGGTACCAACCCAAAGGAGACACAAATCCCCTAAGTGAACACCAACTCAAATAATATTATGGAACTAACCAATTAGATATATGGATCTACAACTCCATATTATGTTCACACTAGGACTACAAACACATCACACCAATTCTGGACTCTAGTTCATTATGACATGAACTATAAGTTTCCCATGTCTCAATTATATGAATCACACCATAATTTTAGTTCTCTTTACTATTTATAACATCTAATAGACTCAATTTTTGATGTATAGGCTCTTTAATATAGATTTTATTAGTTAGATAAATCAATCTCATTCTCTATATCAAGATTTATGGCTTATATGCAAGTTCTTACATGTTACTGTATGTTACCATTTATATTTAAACACTTTAAATACTAGCCTTTGATCTCTTTCTTTGAAACATATCCAAGATCTCTCATTTCATCATATCTTTTTATGTTTTTGAAATTTAATGTTCCATTCTTTAAAATGCATCTATCAATCTATATATCCTATCTCCCATGTGTTGTTTGATCTCTAAAGATGTATGAACTTTACCTTGACTAGTCATTAAAATTTGACATTTTGACCTTATCTCATAGCTTCTTATATATTTGGATCACTTTCACTCTATCAATCTTGTCAAACTTGATCAGTCTTTAACTTGCAATTGTGTTGATAAACATCAATCACTTTGCTCCATTTAATTCCACTCACTCCATTAGATCTTTCTCATCCAAGCTTCTATGTGCTATTATATCTTCAAAGATGCTCGATCTTTACTTTTTTATAGCTAATAAATGTTGAGATCTTTATAACATTTGATTCCATTCACTCCATGGGATCTCCTTTGTATGATCACCTGTGCACCATCATATCTTCTAACAAGCTCATTCTTTATATTTATCTAACCCTCAAGGATATGAAATTTGGTGTAAGTACTTCCCTTTTGTATATTTCTATCAATTCCCACTATTGAGACACTTGGCATCCTCATATTACTCATTAACCTTTTGACTTCAATTTTCACCATAGATTAGCTATCTAGGCTCTATGATTGTGACACTTATCACATACATGTTCACTTAAAAGAACCTTTGATAATTTGACTTCATCATGCTCTGTTGGATCTTTAATTTCCAATTAAGTGCAAACCTTTGATATTATAACTAGCTTGAACTTTACCTTGTGTAAATTTGGCTAAGTATGGAAACCATTTCAATATCCCTATAAGGCTATCTTTATACTATATAACTTCTACTTCACTTAATTGCCTAGTTTAAACTTTGGACCATATAAACTAGGAATTTCAATGACCAAACCCATATGCTCATTTCTTCCTAAAGCTTTCACATGTATATGATATAATGCCATTAATCTACTCATATTATTTTTCCATAGAGCTAGCTATGCCTCAAACTTACTTGGAAGACCAACTTTGTCCTTGCATAACTCTTTCCATGCTTAGTTGAATGACTTGAAAATTAGCACAAATGATCCTCTTACATGTATTATTCCATTTATATAACCATTTTCTAATGAAGCCTTCATATGTGTAAGATGTGACATCATAAAAATGCCTTCTCAGTGTTTTCTTACAACCTGTACATTTGACTAAGTATTGGAAAACATTATCAAAATGCCTTCGAGCCTTACTTTGCTCAAGCATATATTTTGTTGTGCTATGTCACGTGACTTGAGATTTAGTGTATATAAATTAGGCACAAAAATGAATAGACCCATGTGATCATTTTATCTTAAAACCTCCATGTGTGCAAGCACTAACCTCATTAATATGCTTACTTGGCTCTATTTATCCCTTTTTATAAATTTGGCTAATTATAGAAACTTAGTGATTTTTATCTTAGTAGCCAAATTTGCATCCCCATAAATTTAATTTTGATTCATCTCATGGCTTTAAATCTAGCACATAATAACTAGGGACTAATGTGATCACAACCATGTAATCAACTCCCCCATACTCATTTACACATGGTAATGGTGATGTCAACAAAATGTCTTCTCATTTTTTTTGTCATAAACCCGAAATGTCTAGATGACTGATGTGAAGAACCAAATGAATTCCACTCATGCACATAATCACTCTAATCATCCTTAACCTCTGATAGAATGCCTTTTACATCTTTAAATTATCATACTCATCCCTAAACATCAATAACATCCATAATATCCCTTTTGACATCAATGAAATGCTCATAATGTCCCTTTTGACATCAATGACAATCAAATTACCAATAGATTATACCTAAGGTACCTATTTCTCCTAGAAAAATCCAAGGATAATTCAACAAACTTAGCTTCCTTACCTTTTAATGAAGACCTTGTAACCACTTTTAGCATGAAATTTGACTATAAATTTACCACTAGAGGGCTTGAAGCTCCCTGAGGTCACCAAATATTGTAAGTAGTTATTCTAATTGCTTAAATCTTAGTCCCATCAAGCATGCCAAAAAGTGTTATCAATATAGTTATACCCTTAAGGTAGAGGTGTTTCAAACCTATCTCATCTAGATGATACAATGGGATCACCTCCATGTGTGGGTAGCCTAGTTGATGAGGTGAAAGTCTAACTTTGGAGATAGCTCCCTTGATGCATAATCTATGGCTCAATTCTTAAACCTACTAACTTAATGATGAAAAGAGATAAAGAGATGCATGAAATAAAATCTAAGACAAGGGAGGTGATGAACCAATAATGTTTTATCCACTCCAACTAAACCTTTAACAACATTTGTGAATCAGATAAGGAATGGTTATTAGATTACTCTCTCCTAGATATTTATAACAATCAATACTTCTCATGAAGATTCTGTTAAGTGGCTGCAATTTGGGGGTGATGAATGTAAGTTATAATTTAATGACACTACTAATTAGATTCTACTTCAAACATAATCACCAAAACTTATACACACCATATGACCTAGTTAAGACAATCTCCTAACAACTAGGTGATAATAAAGACCTAAAAAGTAAAATAAGACTCAACACTTATGTAAATTAACAAGTATGAAACAGACTAAGATAGCATAAAGAATCTAAATAGATCTTATATTCATTCAAAATGTCTACAAAGTACAATTTGGGCAGAGTTTTTACCCAATTAAGCGATACATACAATGGATTTTTAACCTCCATTTATAGAATAAGATGACATAAAGAGAGGAATAATATGGCATGTAAGTTTGGATACAGGGCCATAATTTCCATCATTCACTCAATAATCAACTACAAATATGCATAAGGATTAGTAATAGCTCCTTCACCTTTCCCATGCAATGCCTTGGCTATTATTATCACCAAATATTTCACCCTAGAGTTGGTTGCTTAAGACTACTATAATATTTGGGAAACATTGGATTGCTTTAAGGCCTATGGGTTGACTATAGTAGAGGAAGTCCTCTAAGTTTAAGGGCTATCTCCCTATATTGATCCTTGAATTCTTATCACCCACACTAACTATTTTCCTAGATGACAATAGATAGAAGTGACATTAAAATAACCTACTCTAACAAGGTGATACACCATAAATATCTCCACTAGACCACCATATAATTTCACTAAGAGACATGACTCACAACATTAGTTTTAGAATCTTGAATTGCTTTAACTTTACTGTTTCAAATATGGAGGTGATATGCATAAAATTACTTAAGGTAATTAAATTAGAGGTTAAATTTTATACATCAAGGCTACTTTTACACTTGAAGATATTCAAACACACTATTTATACTTCATGTGACCTATTAGAGTGAGAACTACTTTCACCAAACATGAAAGGATAAAGAGAAGGTAAGGATATATTCTTATCACTAGACACTTCACTATACATCACTTCACATATTTAGACAATAAATTCATGAAATCAAAATAATATTATAATTTGTATTTCAAAGGAAAAAAGGCTTCACCATACTAGGTGTGGAATAGATTAAAAAATCCAAAGTGGCTTGAATTTATAGAGCATGTGAGAAGAGAGAGATAATAAGTTCAAGGGTCATAATGCCACATGTCAAAGCATGAAAACCAATTACATTATTTAATAATGAAGTGGAGATCATATGTATAGAATGACTTCTTGGAAAAGTGTCTCTCTAAAGCATGATAAACTCTCCAAAATTGGCGTAGAATTCTTTAACTACCTTCTTGAAAACTATCTTCATGATTAAGCATCTATTGACTACTCAAAACTAGACTAAGAATACTTGACATGTGAACTATATTAGGGAGGTTGAAAACATTCCATGATAGTCATCATATATGTCCTTAACTCTTAGCCATATTTTAGACACTTGTTCTCACCATCTACAGTCATTCATTAGCCCTCTTGGCCTCATTATTCACATTTGTCATCAAGGTGCCCTTCAGTTACACAACCAAATATATAGAAGAGGTGTTAGGACACATTTACAAAGCCATTCTTCCTTCCACTCCATCAATAAAACCTTAAAAAGATCCAACATTATACCTCTCACCTTCTCACTTGGTAGTCACTCCTTATCTTCAATCTTTATCCAAGACTTTTTATGATGAATGGTGTAGAAAAGGACCTTTTGAACTTGGATAAGGTAAGAATTGAGCATACAGAGTTATAATAAGTCCCAATTGACCTACCCAAATGATTTTCCTTCCTTAAATCTCTTTTTTCTTACAAAATAATCAAAACTTGCCAAAAAAACCCAATTCTAGACTTGTCTATATACGATATAGGCCAATTGGATGGTAAGGAAAATGAGAAAGTCTTAAACAAGTATAAAACAATTTTTAGGACAAACTATCCCCTCTAAGTGCATCTCCATCAATTTATTCTCCATTGGGTCAAATATAGGGTTTTAAGAAGGTTTTAGCAAGTTTTGGTTCTTAGTGATATTTCATAACACTCAAATGTTCAAACCTAAAAAAAATCACTAAGAACAAGTTAGGGACCTCCTTCAACCACCCCTAGCTCCTTGGGGTACCATGCACTATGTTCGTATAGGTATGACCTTTTGAAGATAGACTATTAAGCTTTAGAATGCATTTTGGGTACCCCTACATGTTTTCAAGCCAATTTGACCATTTTGTGTTATTTTCCTACAAACCAGAGGTTCTAACTCATTATAAAATCTCTCCTAAAGGTCATAAAACTCATTGGAGGGTTCATCTTTCCTTATAAGTGAACTTAGACCCTTTTAGGGCTTAAACCTATTCTAGGCATAATCGGCCTGACCTATGTTTCATGACCTAAAAGCTCCTCTAAATGATTTCTCAAGACTATAAAGTATTTATCTTTTTTCATGCTCAAATAAACTATAGACAATATTTCATAATGCCTAAATACTACTTATCTCATCTTTCTATCATCCATGCATTTTGCCTATAACTTTGGACTACCTAAGAGTGCTCTCTGTTTGAGAAAAATAGAGGGCATCTCCACTATTTGCTCAACCAAAGTGAAGTTATGATAGGTTGTATTAATTCAAAGAGGTTATCTATATAAATTTTCAAAGATAGATATTTCTCTTATTTTTTTCTCATTTCTTAATTTGGAAGCAAGTAAGAAACTAGTAAAAAGGGTGTGTAAGGGAATACCTGATAAAAGTGTACACATGATCCATATAATGATGGCAAATCCTCTTTGGATTGGAAGGAATAACCTATAGATAAAAAAGAGACTATGGGTTGTTAGCAAGATAGTTGAATGGATTTTCTAGCATGAGCTAAATCCAAGAAGCATAAGCTTGCTAGGAGGTTGTCAATCCACTATTTATAACAATTAAGTTGTTATAGATGAAAATAAAGAATAATTGTATTCAATAACATGAAAGTAAATGCATGAAAGAAGAAGAAGGTAAATGATTTTTAAAATAAAATAACTAAATATAACAAAAGTGGGTCAATCCCTATGCTAAGATAGTTGGGGTCAGGTCCAAAAAATTAGAGAAGGCATTGTGAATAGGAAAACACATAAAAAATAGGGTTTGGTTAAGGTAGAGGGACTAAAAATAACTTGCTATTATTTCTACCATAGTGACCATTGGTGGTTTGGTGAATTTTTCTTTATTGGCCTGACCATTGGCAGTTCGGTTACCATAGACAGTTGAGGTGATTGGGCTAACCATAATTGGTTGCTTGTAAAATTCTAGAAATGTTCAAAAAGGAAATTGTAGATTGGGTAGATGGTCAAGTGAGGGTTATAATATGGGTTTGGTCAAAAATAGAAGGATGGAAGATGAGTTTGGATTAGGTTCAAGTATTTGAAATTGAAATGAAATGAAGAAATAAGTACAAATTTACCTACAACTTGTTAGATAACTAAAGTAATTTGGCCAGAGTAATAGTACTTTATCCTTTAAAAGTGATTTGGATAGAGGTTCCAGTCTCCATTACTAATTCTTGCTTACTAAATGGATGATGGATACCTGTGAAAGAAGATTTGATAGCCTAGACATAGATTTGTGGATCCTTTTCACGTCCTAGTTCTCTCCTTTTGTAGGATGAAGTTACTAATTGTGTAGGAGGAATTTGCTAATCACAGTGGAAGATAAAGTTTTTATTTACAATTCTTTAAAGCTTATTAGCATCATAAAAGGGAAGTTGATAAATTATGCCATGCTTATCTCATACATAGCTAGTAGTTCCTTTAAAATAGGTTGATGACCTAACCATCGATGGTCAAGCTAATTATTGATGGTTAGGTTAACCGTTGGTGGTCAAGGAGCTAAAGGAAAGTGGGTGAAAGTAAGTTAAAAAGAGGTGGATTAAAAGGTTAAGTTAGTAAATTAATAAATGGGCTAAGTCAACTAGGTGGTCAACTAGCTTCAAGTTTGGGTAAGGGTTCAAGGTGTTTTGACATCTAAAACTATGTAGTTTTTGAGTGTTTACATTTTCCCCCTTTTTGTTATGTATCTTTGAATCAATCAAGCTACAAAACAAAATTTAATAGATTGTTATTCATGGTCTGATTACCTTGAGTATGGGAGGAGGTGTCCCCCCTCAAATTTGGAGTTGATAAGGTGAAAATTGAATTAGGTTTGGGTTTGATGAAGTGGTAATTGGTGAGCCACATTTTAGGTGACACAAAAAGGTTGGTAATTTTAAATACAAACATGCGCACAAAATATGACTAAGTGTGATAATCAAAATCAGACAAAAACTAAAGTTACCAATGCTAGTAAAAATAAGGTTGGTTTTAGAGAAATATATGATAGGGGTAACTAGTCCACAACATTAGTCATAGCTGATTAGGTCATTCCTATCAAGTCCTTTAGATAGGGTTGATGTTGTTCATGGGTATTGAAGGTAGGAAGTGATCCCTTAAACAACATAAATGGTCAAGTCATGTATGAAGTGGTGTAAATTACAAAATTTCAACATGTTAAGGTTGGTCATTGTGGTCAAAATGACCAATACAAGGTCATCACAAGGTATGTAAATAATTTAGGTCAAAGTGGTTAATGTTGAGGTGGACACGGTCAAATGGGTGGCTGGGCAAAGAAGGGTAGGCTTTGAAAGGTCAAATTTTGGTTACATGGAGATTAGGTGATCACCTAAAAGTTTAGCACTTGGGTAGGGTGCCATGAAAATTTGAAAAAAGGGGGAACCCTAACCATTGATGGTCAGGGGTTTCCCTAGGGTTGATCATCGATGGTCACCCTAACCGTTGATGGTCAAGGAAAACCCTAAAAATCAAAGATAACAAAAAGTAAAAATGTAAAAGTAGTGTTATCTTTTGTCATTTGGTGAGTGTTACTCTCTGGTGAATTTATGTATTTTTTCATTTTATGTGTGAGCCTACTAAGGTGTATTTGATTGATTAGTTTATTATGTGTGTGGGGTTGACTAAGTATTGATTCGATGGAGGGTAGATGAGGGCATGACCAAGTGGTAGGTTGAGGGATCTGAAAATGTCAATGCTCATGGAATGAGGTAGGTTATGTTTTTTTAATTTTGATAGGCAGTTTAGAATTTAATTAAATGTTGTATAGAGTAGATTCAATTACGTTTGATAGTGATTGAAAACTAGGTTAGGTAGGTTTTAGGGGGTTTGCCTTAATTTACATTTTGGGTGAAATGGATTGAATTAGTGGGTATAAGGGAGATTGGAAGGGTGTGTTGGGTTAGAATTAATATGTATATTATTTATAGGTAGGTAGATTGTAAGATATAGGTATTTTTTTTAGGGTTTGAGAGGTTTAGGGTTTGAGTTGCACCATTGACAGTCACACATAGTGACAAACAATGGTTTAACTCAACCACCAGTAGTCGAGAATTGAGGGTAAAAGTGTCTAGAGGGACCACCGATAATTACATGAACCATCAGTGTTCAAAGGGTTTAGGTAATTTGTGTGAAAAAAGGGTGTAATTTTTTTTAAAGGTGTGAAAGGTTTGATATTTAAAGTGTTTTTAAAATGTTTTCAAGTTTTTGTTGTGAAATTATTGTAAAAGGGAAAGTTGATGAATTTGTTTAAGGTGTTGATTTGGTGGAAATTTTGAGAGTAGGATGGTGAGATTGAGATTATCTACACACATGACCTTCACACACTATCACTATAGATATATCACACACTATCATTATCACCATCACACACTATCACTATATGACCTTCACTACATCACCTATCAATCTCCCCATCACACACTATCACTATAGAGCTGGTGCTAGATTTATGGGGTTTAGGATGGTGAGATTGAACTTATCCCATTTGATTGAGTGTGGAGATAGTTTAGCCTTACGTAAGGGATCCCACCATATTTTCCATGATATAGGAGGGAGGATGTCAAGTTCTTTCTCCCATAGCCATAATTATAGGATGTTGTGTTGGACCATGAGGAGCTACCGATGAGAGCTACCATAGATGATATAGAGGTTACAAATGGTTATGTAGTGTGGTACTAGGATCGATATGTAGTGGCCACTTTTTCATGGGGTGATGGGGGCCATTAGCCCATAGATATGGATCATATTGGGCCATCAACATAAGATGGATAGGCGATAATAGCACTAGCAACATCACAAGCCTAGATTATTGGCTTATAGGGATAGGAGCCACTTTATAAGGTTAGATTGTCACCTTAAAAGGTCAAGTGGCTACCTTGACTGAAGAGCAAGATCAAGTTAGGATATCTCTTAGGTTGGTGACATAAGAGAGAGATTCATTAAGATAAAGGGCATGAGTGGTCAAAACAGTAGCAAGATGACCACCTGAAATAGTTTTGAGGACATGGTACTTAGCCACCATTAAGGAGTTGAGATATTATGAGATAATAGTGTTGGTACAACTACCACTAGAGATGAGGTATGGAGAGTATAGGGCCAGTTTAGTAGGTGGTCCATCTATATCTACTTTAAAACAATGGGCCTCTATAATGGGTCAGGTAGGGATATCAAGGGGACCAACTATAAAGGGTAGTGCATGTATAGGTGCAGATGGAGCCAATGGGAGTGGTAACCTAGGGGCTTGATATGTTTTTTTTATAATTTTAAAACATTTCAATACCAACCTACGTGTTGATGGCATGAGATGTATATATGAGAAAGAGAGATTTTATACATTATTCCATGTATTTCATGTATTATGATGTATTATTCATTAACATGTATGATTTTTATTATGATGTATATGATGATTATGGTTATGAGGATTATGTTTATAATGGTCATGATTATAGAGATGTTGATTATTTTCATGAGGATATAGATGTTGATTGTGATCATGAGGATGTTGATTTTGTTAATGAGGATAGAGATGTTAATTATGTTTATGATGTGGGTATGGTTATGTAGATGTGATTGTGTTTATCATATAGATGTTGGTTATGTTTAGTCATGATGTTATAGATGATGTTTATAGATGTTGTAGGTATGGTGTGTTGATGAAATGTTATTATGTTAAATGATGATGTGATGAGGGAATTGAAACATGAGTGTGATGAAATGTTTGACTTTATGATAAATATAGGTATAGTTTAGGTGATATTTGAGCTTATACATAGTGAATGATGTGTTTATTTATATATATGATCATGGATATGTGATTGATGGTTTTGATTATGGTTTGTTTGATGATGTGGTACATAAATAGTAGTATGGATATATTTAATATGTGATGTGTTGATGTTTTGAATTGTTGTTACATTTATGGGAAGTAGCAATATGACATGGTTTATGATGTTTATTGATATGATGTGGTTTTTACTATTTATGTTATGATAAATGATTATTGTTATGATGATAATGTTGTGATGATGGGATTGTTGATGTTTTATGGGTTTGATATTTTGTACATGGATAAGATGTAGTTGATGGATATGGTTCATAATGGTATGATGTATATGGATTATTACATTGATGAGAAGGATGTTTTAAATGTTTTTGATGGAATATGTGATATGGAGATATGGTAAAAGCACATAAATCAAGTTTAGATAACATAATAAATGTGAAAAATATAGAAGGATTATGAGGCATATGTCTCCATGAACTAATAATGATATGGTAAGAAAAAGGCATGAAGTGTTCATTAACAAAGGCTTGACAAAACTGAAGGCAAATGTGAGTTAATGAAAATAAGCCTTTTGAATGCTTCACATGAGCATGATTTGATTTAAAAATAAGGTATCATGATCACTTTGTGTCAAGTAAGCTCATAATCCCTTTATTTTAGAGAGTTTAATAAGGGAAAGTAGGTGATAGGTAGATGGTTGAATGGGAAATGGGTAATATGGTAACCTAATGTGGGTTAGCTTGCCCCTTCTATAGGTGACCAAAGAACCATAATAGATAAGTCCATGCATTAATATAATGTGTAGATTGATTGATACATGAAGTCTACTAATGCCATATGTAAAATTTGATTGCAACTCACTTGCTTTGATTTTGACATAGGGTTATTTGTTACTTTTGTTATTTGGATAAGTTGGTGAAGCTGATTGATGTGGGAAACTTCAAATGTTTAACTTAGACATCCTTTAAGGGAGTGGCCTAAAGTTGTATTTTTATATCTATCATTCAAGGTAGCAATATATCTTTAAGCAATTTAGTTACTAGGTAGCTATCCTTTAAGGGAGCATTCTACAATCCTAGATATATGGACCTAAGTGATATTTTGGTATCCAAAGTTGATTTTGAATGCTAGGTTTAGACATGGACAAGTCTATTTAGGCTTAAAGGTATATATTTATGGGGGAAAGACTTTTATCACAAAAGGTTTCGTGATATATGAGGGAAATTAGTTTGAGAGACAACTGATCATGGGATTCCATCTGATTAGAGATGAAAAGTATCCATGAGAACCATGCCATGCATAAAGCCATGGTATCCATGCTTAGGATTAAGATATAACTATTATGGATAATCACATGGTCTTATTTTTTAGTCACTTGTCCTCAAAGGGAGAAGGATAGGTGAATGTGTAGGAAAAGTGAAAATATTATAAACTAAGGGATGAGCTTAAGTTAGACACAAAGGTAAATGTGATCCTACTTTAGCAATAGAAAGGACATAGATGTGAAGCATTGAAAGGCTTAAGTTATAGTTTACCTTTGAGAGAAGATAAATGATAATAACCTGATCCATACTTATGGGTTATGATGTAGGGTCTAAACTAATTGAAATCAAACTTGCCTCTTTTTATTTTCTCTATATTAGTTACATGTTGGTTTTCCTTAAGGATGAGGTCTTCAATATTGAATTCTCACTCTTTTAGGTGTTTTTTATAAGTACACTTGATTCATTATTGATATACATGAAGATGATTAAGCACTACGAGGTGATGTTCATCAAGTAGCTCAAGTCGTGCACGACATTCTTGATGATAATCACTCTTAGAAAGGATGTCATGAAAATATATGAAAAGAGAAGGAATTTGGACTTCAAGAGGCAAGACTACCTCTACCCCAAATATGAGAGAGAAATTTGTGGAAAATATAGAGGTTCTAGTGTTAGTGTGATAGGCCCATAAAGTGAATTGTATGTGCAAGGGCCAATCCTGACCCAAAGCATTGATGACTTTGGTTAACATTTTATTGAGGATTTTCTTAGAAGCTTCCACCTGTCCATTTTCTTGGGGATAATAGGGTGAGGAAAATATTAATTTGATTATAAAAGCATAAAAAAGGGCATGTAATTTCTTATTTTTAAATGGATTTGCCATTATCAATGATGATTTTATGGAAACACCAAAGTGGCAGATAATATGGTGATTGATGAAGTCGATAATCTTTTCATCTTTGGTCAAGATAAGAGGAATGACTTCCACCCACTTGGTGAAATATTTAGTAACTATAATTATGGATTGGTGTCATTGTGAATAATGAGTATTGATTTCCCCAATAAGATCGAGACCCTATTATGATAAGGGACAATAGTTTTTAGATACTTGAAGGCCATGGGCTAGCATGTGATATATGTTAGTGTGTTATTGAAATTTGACACACTTCTTTACATAATCACAATAATATTGATTGAGGGTGGGCCAATAATATCCAAGGTGAAGGATACGTTTAATGATAGCTAGGCCACTAAAATATCCCCCATAGATTCCATCATGTGTTTCCTTGATAGTGTGGGAAGCTTCATGATTATGAAGATAATGGAGAAGGAGGCTATTGAATCCACATTTGTAAAGTATTTCCCATAGTATGGTATAACAAGAGGTACTCTTAATAAAGTCTCTTCAATCATTCCTCAAAAGGCTAGGAGGAATAATGTCAAGGTTAAGGTAGTTAAAAGTTTGATCATACCAAATGTTGAAAGGGGATGATTCCACACTAAAAATGGTAAAAAGGTCAAAAATGATATATGAGGGTGTCATAAAATGATGGATGGTGAAAAATAGTTTAGATTCAATATGTTGAGATGGAATTTGGGAAGCAAAGTAAGCCATCATGTTTACAAACTTGTTGGTAGATCAAGAAACTGACTAGATAAGATAATGATCAAAAGATGCTAAGAGTACATTGATGAGTTGTTTGTACTTCAATATGACATCATTTTTACATTGTTAGGATCCATTGAATTGATGGATCACAACTTGGGAATCATTGAAAACACTGATCATCTTAATTCTTGAGGCTAAAGTGTTTTGGAGACCTATGACTAGGGTTTCATACTCAACCATATTATTGGTGCATTTGAAGTCAAGTTTAAAGGAAAGGGGAAGAAGTTAACCATTAAGGGAAATGAGAAAAACTTTGACACCCCCACCATGTTGAAATTTGGAGCCATCAAAAAACATGTTCATTTGGTAGGTGAGTTCTTTTTGAGAAAGAGTTGTAATGGACTCATCTAGAAAATCAAGAGGAAGCGATTGATTATCTAGTAGAAGAGCTTCAATGAAATGATTGATGATGACCTTCCCTTTAATGGGATTTTGCTTAAGGAACTCAAGATCAAACTTAGAAAAAAACATGAGCCACTTATCCATATGTTGGTTTTGGTATGGTTTAAAGTATATGTACTTGAGTGGGTCAATGTTAGTGATGACATAGGTTTTATGATTAAGAAGGTAGTGACAGAGTTTGGAGGCCACCAAGACTAAGGCAATGAAAAGTTTCTTAGGATGAGTATACCAAGTCTCATATTATATAAGTGTATGGATAATGTAGTAGATGGATTGCTCTTTGTTTTATTCATCATAATGAGTGAGAATTACCCCTAAAGAATGGTCTATGGTAGATATGTAAAGGTAGAAGGGTTGGTCTTAATTAGGAGGGATGAGGATAGGTGGATAGAGAAGGTACTCCTTGATTGAATAAAAGGATTGTTGACAGTCTTTGGTCAACTTAAAATAGGTGTCCTTTCTTAAGTAGATGATGAAAGGGTTGGCATCTATCTGATAACTAAGAGATGAAGCAATGAATGGATTGGAGCTTCCTCTATAGGCTATAGAGTTTCTTAAGGTTAGTAGGAGGAGGTATATCCAAGAATACTCTAACTTTGGTGGGGTTTATTTCAATTCCTTGAAGATAAATGATAAAACCTATAAATTTCCTAGATAAGATCCCAAAATTACATTTCTTGGGGTTGAGCTTGACATGAAAATGGATTAATCAGTCAAAGATGATTTCAAGTATGGCTAGGTGATCCTTGTGGTGTTTAAATTTACCAAGGAGATCATCCACATAGTCCTGTATAATTTTATGGATGAGATCATGAAAAATGTAGGTCATGGCATGTTGATAGGTTACTCTAGCATTATTTAGACCAAAAGGCATGACCTTGTAATAGAAGGTCCCCTATGAGGTGATAAATGAATTTTTATGCTAATCATTAGGGGAAATCAAGATCTTATTATATCTTGATAAACCATCCATGAGGGATAACATCTCGTGGCTAGCTATAAGATCAATAAGTTGGTTGATATTTGGTAAAGGAAAGTCATCCTTTGGGAAAGAAATGTTGAGGTCACAAAAGTTAATGTAGAAGAAAAGTCACTCTATGGGTTTGGTGATGGGAATTATGTTATAAATCCATTATGGATAGTCAATGGGTTAAATGAAGTTAACTGATAAGAGACACTAAAGTTATTCTTTGACAAGAAGGGCTATGTGAGGATGCATCCTACAAATCTTAAAATAGAATGATCATCCTCATGTTGGATGGTGTTGATGGTAGGAGAATCTTTCTCTATCATTTCAAGATGGATGAGAGGAAGGGTTTTAGTTCAGACATCCTTTTGGTAGGTTAGGGGGGCCAAACTAATAGTATTAATAAAAAAAATTAGATCAGATGATATTAAAGTCCTCCAACTTTAGGAAAGGTGGGGTTGAAGAAGATGGAACAAACTCAACTATGATGGTGATGGGTTTTGGTGAGGTGGGTTCTTCTAGTGGTACAAACCCAAGGCTGAATAACTTATGAGGTTTTCAATTTTTGATTATGAGTAGCTCATGAGGTCCCTATTCATTAAGGCTAAGACCAAACCCCTTCCAAGCACACCTATAAAGGTAAGCTTTGGTAAAGGTTATTTTTTTGAGATAAGAGAAGTTAGAGGTGAATGGTTAAATGGATGAGATAGTAGTAAGAGTGAGAAGTAGATGATCAATTCCCCCATAGATGAAATTTGTTTAATTATTGGGAAGCCTGAAAGGGATGATGGTTCTAATGTTGGTATCATAAGAAGGGTCATGTTTGAGGTTCTCATAATCTTACGGAGTAGGGAAAGCATCTAAGGCTAAAAGATGATACTCGTCAAGAAAGAGACCTTAGAATGTGGGCTCTAAGGGGTCCTCTATGAGGATCTGGGAAGAATGGATAGATGAGCTTGTGGAAGTTTCATTAAAGGTATGGGTGGGAGTGTTGTTGGTTTTTGTTGGTGGTGAGGTAGTGTTGCTAGTAGTTGATGGTGAGGTGGATGAGTAAGGAATAAGAACATAATTAGGATGATATTTCATATTGAAAGAGGTAAAAGGAATAGTGGTATATTTGATGGTAACAACTTGACCTTCATGTTTAAATTTGACACATCAATGTAAGGTAGAAGGGACAAAACTCATGGAATGAATCCAAAGGCATCCAAGTAAAACATTTTATTATAACTTTCCCTCTATAAGATAAAATAGTTTAGGAATGGTGTGAGGTCCCAAGTGAATATAGAGGATAATTTTCCCTAAGGTAGTGGCCATAGTATCATTAAAGGAGCAAAAGACTGCTAAACTTTTTGACATAACATTCTTGGGTAGCTAAAGTTGGTCATAAGCATGAGAGGAGATAATGTTGATGCTAGATCCTCCATCAATCATCACCCTTTGATGTAGGTTTGATTTATGTACATGGTAATGAAGAGTGGGGATCAGAATCCTCATGATGAATAGGAGGTATTTTAGAATCTTGAAATGTGATTGAGGCAAACAGTTAGAGGGCTCCAAAAAAGGGTACAAGAGGTTGAGGGTCATCTATTTGAACCTTTATAGATTTCAGAGCCTCTATCAGTGCCTAATGATGGTGAGGTGAGGTGTTTATTAGTTCATAAATTCTCATTTTCACTGATGTTTGGTGAGGTTGTTTTAACATGATACATTGGATGGATTCAAAAGGGTTGGAGGGAGAGGGTCTTAAAATGGACACTTTGGGATTTGGTGGTGGTATAGGTGAAGGTTTAGGTCTTTGGGTTTGGTTAGAATATTGAGGGGTTGAATGGTATGTCCAAGGAATGGAGACTTTGGATTTTCCCGTATCCTTCTTTTGGGCATAATATCAGGTAACCATATGATAGGTTTGATGATTTCTTTGGTTCTTCCTCCTCACTCTTGGGTGAGAGTAGGGGAGTATGTATATGTTGGATAGGTTGAGTTGATGGTTTGATTGGTAATGGGGGTAAGAGAGGCTCATATAATAATAGATCATCCTCATCATATGGGCTATGAATAAGTGCTTGGTGAGATTTGCATTCTCCATGTCATGTCTAGGTGCCCTATGGTATGCACTGATCAAGTTATCATTAAACCAAAAGGAATTTGGTATTGGAAGGGTAGAATGGTTTGATAGATGGTAAGCTAATGGAAGAAGTTTTCAACAACCTTTGTAGGATATTTGAATATGATTCATTTAAAGGTGTTGGAGGCAATGGGCTTATAGTTTTAGGGATGGGAGCCTTCTTATAAACAATTTTCACCTTAGAAGTTGTAGGTGGTGGAATGGTTTTAATTGGTGTTTAGGATTGCTTAGTTGTGGTTGATTTTTGGGTAAATGATTTGAAATCAGTAGATTTAGATGATGAGGGGTTGGATATAGGTGGGAAAGTAGAGGTAGATATGTTAGTTAAGAATGAAGGATAACTAGATGGTTTGGTAGGGGTACGTATAGGTAGAGAAAAGAGGGATGATTTTCTAGAGGAAGAATAGGTAATTGGGATGGTAGAAAGATGGGGTCCTAAAATAGAAGGTAAGTGGGAAGGAGGTGGTATGGGTCTAGTTAGAGGTAGAGTTTTGGGTAACTCTACATTCTTAATTGGTTTGGTTGTGGATTTATTTGGTGGACTATATGGTGTTAAATATAACTTCAAAGAGGGGTGAGTTTAACTAGGTGTGGGAAGAATTCCTAGATTCTTGATAGGTTTGGTAAAACAGGCATAAGGTGATTTAGAAATGTTATATGGAGGTGGATGGGATGGTTCACTTATGGTTTTGGAAGAAGAGGTATTCAATGAAGAGGTAATAATGGGTTTAAGCCTAAATTCAAGTGAGGTTGAGGATTCAAATTTGTTTTGGTAAGGAAGCCCAAGATGATGCCAAAAGGTGGATTTATTAAAGTTGGGTTGAGAAGTGAAATCTAAACATTGGACTAGTCTAGAAAAGGGCTTGTAGATGGGCTTGGTTCCTTGGTCATTGGTTTCAAAAATTAAACCCCTAGGTGGAGAAGAAGGAATAGTTACTCCATCCTTGTTCTTGATGGGAGGTTCCAAAATTGGTGATTGGGTGGATGAGGTAACCTTCTCTTGTGGGATGTTTTCTAAAGAGGGAATGGATGGTTATATGATGAGCAAGGTAGGTATGGTGTCCTCTAGTGAAGTCACATATATGGTTACTTCCTTTGTTTGGGTGTCCAAAGGAATGAAAGGCAATTATATCACTTCAATGGGTGGAGTGGAAGAAGAAGAAATGGTTAGAGAAAAGGTTGTATCCTTTGGTGTTTCCATCAAAGGAGAGGTAGATAGAGCTAAGGTCTCATCGAGTGAAGAGAGAGGGGTAGTTAATTACTTAGTTTGGGTTTCTAAAGGAATAAAAGGTGAGTCCACTACTTTCATGAGTGAAATGGAGGAAGTAGAGGTTATGGTAATGGTCTCCTCAACAATGGGATAACTAATAATGATATTGATTGTATGTGCCTCATGAAAGTGAGATGATTTTGGTTTGATGTCATGGTGATGGGTAAAAGGAACATGATTAGGAAAGAAGATGTTAAGGGAATAATTAGGGGGTGAATTGGGATTATCAAACACAAGTTATCTAGTATCAATTAAACTTTTGACAAGATTTTTGAAGGTATTACACCTATTAATTTCATGTCTTATAACTCAGTGAAAGGCACAATAGTCATTTTCATTGTACCAACCAAGTACAAGGCAAGAAGCATAAAATTATTGGGGTGATTTGATAGGTGGAAGTTAGATGAGGTTACCTTTGAGAAATTTATCCAAAATGAAATCATAAGACTCCCTTATGGGGGTATATTGTTTTGAAGGAGCTCAATTTTGGTTTTAGTTTTGTTGGTAGGAAGGGTTGGAGGAATTAGTTTGATAGGGTTGGTTAATAGTTGGTGGTGGGGTATTTTTTAGGAAAATTGAGTTTATGGATGCTTTTTTCTTAGTATTGGGATGATTGGATTGGTTAGTGGTTTTAGTGTAAGGAGGATCATTGGATTTAAAGCTAGAATTCTTGTTTCATAGTTTCAATTTCCCTTCATCAATGGCTTGGTTTTCAAGTTTTCATGCCATGGTGAGTTCCTCATCAAAAGTTATGAAATTTTGAACTTGAAGAGTGGGGTAAATATGTTTGGGACAACACCAAGCAAAGAGTTCAATCAAATTAGGCTGGGGTAAGGAGAAATAAATTTAGTTGATGAGACCTCTCCATTTGGCTACAAAATTGGCAATTGATTCATCATCAAATTGCTTAATAAAATAGAGGTCGATAATATAAACCTTTTTAGATATATTTACTAAGAAGTGATCTAAAAATATTTGGGTTAGTTGAAAGAATGAAAATATGGATTTCTTGGTAAGAGAACTATACCAATCAAGGGATGGTCCTAACAAAGATATGGGGAAGGTAAAAAGGAGGAGAGCATCATCATATGCAATCAGATAACAAGAATGATGAAATGCTCTTAAATGTTATTGGGGGTCATGTTTGGCTTGAAATTTGGAAAATTTAGGTAATTCCCATTGAGGAGGATAAGCATGAATAGGAATGGATGGATGGATGGGTTCATTACATATATGATCATAGGATAAGAGGTTATGAGACCCAGAGATAGATGACTCTAGGTTGGTCATTTTGTTTATTAACATCTTGACCAAATCTATTTGAGGTTTGGAAGATACATAATTAGATGGTAAGATTTGTTGAGGATATGTGGAAATAATGTATAGATAAGTGCTAGAAGGTGTTGAAGAAGCCACATATTGGTAAGAGATCATAAGAGGTTGGGATGGTGCCACATAAGAGTTGATTGGCACAAATGGATGGGTGGAAGGTGATATGTATCCTTGTGGGTTAGGAAAATATTGGTAAGATGTCATGGGTACTTATTGGGGGGATAATATGGGTTGGTTTAGAGGTATGTTTGGGTTGGTCTTTGGTGGTATGGATGTGGATTGGGTTGGAGGTATGAAAGTGCTAGTTGGTTATTGGTGGGTGGTAACTCTAGTTCTAATAGGTGGAAGTGTTTGAGGTATGGAAGGTACCAAACTCTGAAGTGGGGTAGAAATTGGTGGGTTGGTTGAACTAAGGGGAATGGTATAAATAGGGGTATAAGATACTCTCATAATAAAGGAGTATAGGTAACAAGAGGTAAAGTTGATCGAACATTGGAGGTATTGGTTAGAGTAGTAAGTGTTTGGTTATTGGTTGGGATGTTACATGGAGTTTGGGGAGTGGTACTAGATGGGATATTGGAATAAAAAGAGGATTGGGTGATCATGGGTTGGGTTGAGGTGGCACCCACTAGAAGATGGGGAGGCATACCATAAGGAGGATCCATAGAAGGAACCAAATTAAGAGAGGTATTGTTAGATAAGGTGTTAAGGTAAAGTTGAAGACCCACAAGGTTGTTATCGAGGAAGGTATAAAAATATGCATCACCCTCAACAACAATCTAAAACTTGGTAGGAGGGGGAGAAAAATGAGGGAAACCCTCAACATCATAAGTATACTCCATAGATGTAGAAGAAGAAGGTGGTTGTTGTTTTGTTTCATTCCTCAGCTATTGTCTAGTAAAGACCATGTGAGAAAATAGGAAATAAAATGACAAAACTCACATCTCAAACAAAGATCAATCAAAAGAAAATAACTCAAAGCAATCCAAACATACACTAAAAGTGTGTATAAAATTATGGTTCTTTTTAGATCACTTTTGGCTTATGTCTTAGAAAGTGTGAAAAATAAATTTGGTTTGTAGATCATGTACTAAAGAGGAAATCTAAGGTTGGTTTCAGGTTGTGTTTAGGTTCTCAAAAAATAAATCTATATAGAACTTCAATATGTGGCTTGGTATTGGGACCTACCCCCTCAATTCACACACCACAACAATAAGGGTGTTAGGTGCTTAGCCAAAATATATTGAATTTAAAATTTTATACTCAACCAGAGAGCTAATTTGGTTCTCCCCTTGGTAATGACCTCTAATTAGGATTGTCAAGAAAGGGTAAGGTTTGCTACTAGGTGATGAAATCCTATTAGGGCCTTATCTCAAGTTTGTTTTGACATGTTGATTGATTATGTGGTTTGTAAGAAGTGTGTGATACAATAGTGAAAGCTATGATTAATTAATTTAATTTTAAGTTACTAGATGAACTAAAATAAACAAGCAATCAATGTATGCAAAAGATTTATTTTTAGCCCAAAAAAAAATCAAATTTCATTCGATGAGCATACAATAAAGGAAGAAAAAGTGATACTATCATCCCACAAGGCATGCCAAAATGTTTCTCTTAATTCCTACCCATTTATTAATATGGAAACAAGTAATAAAATAGAAAAAGGGGTGTGTAAAGGAATACCTGATAAAAGTACACACATGATTTAGATGATGATGGGAACTCCTCTTTGGCTTGGAAGGAAAACCTTGCACATAAGAAAGACACTATAAAAGGGGTTTTTTAGTGAGATATTTGAGTGGACTACCTAGCATGAGCTAGATCTAAGAAGTGTATGCTTGCTAGGAGGTTATCAATCCACTATTTATAACAATCAAGTTGATATAGATGAAAATAAAGAATACTTGTATTCAATGACATGAAAGTAAATGCATGCAAGAAGAAGTTAAAATGCTTGTTCAAAGAAAATGAATAAATATATCAAAAGTGGGTCAATACATGTGCTAAGATAGTTGGGTTTAGGTCTAAAAAATCAAATAAGACACTTTGAATAGGTAGACACACAAAAAATAGGGTTTGGTTGAGGTAGAGGGACTAAAAATAACTTGTTATTTTTACCATAGTGACCACTAGCAATTTGGTGAGTTATCAGTGATTGGCCTGACCATTGGGGGTTGGGTTACCATTAAAGATTGAGGTGACCATAAATGGTTGGGATAACCATCAATGGTTGCTTGAAAAATTCTAGAAATGTTTATAAAGGGAATTACAGATTGGGTAGATGGTCAGGTGAGGGTTATAATATGGGTTTGGTTAAAAATAGAAGGCTAGAAGATGAGTTTGGATCAAGTCTTGGTTTTTATAAATTAAATGAAATGAAGAAACAAGTACAATGTTTCCTATAACTTGATAGATAGCTGAAGCAATTTGGATATAGTGATAGTACCTTGGCCTTCAAAAGTGATTCAGACAGAGGTTTGAGTCTCCATTACTATTACTTACTTGTTGAAGGGATGTTGGATACCTATGCAAGAAAATTTGATAGCTTGGACATAGATTTGTGCATTTTTGGATCCTTTTCACTTCCAAATTCTCTCCTTTTGTAGGATGAAGTTACTAATTGTATAAGAGGAAGTTGTTAGCTAGGGTGGAAGATAAAGTTGTTTACAATGCTTTAAAGCTTGTTAGCATTGTAAAATGGAGGTTTTTAAATTGTACCATGCTTATCTCATACATAGATGGTAGTGGATTTCAAATAGGTTGATGACATGGCCATTGAAATTTAGGCTAACTGTTGATGGTTAGGATAACTATTGATTTTTGAGGAGCTAGAGGAAAGTGGGTTAAAGTAAGTTAGAATGAGGTGGAACAAAAGGTTAAGTTAGTAAATTAATAAATAGGCCAAGTCAAATAGGTGGTCAACTAGATTTAATGTCAGGTATGGATTTAAGGCATTTAAACATCTAAAACTATGTAGTTTTTGAGTGTCTACACTAGATCATCTCTGAAGGATTTTTAACAATCCAAAAAACTTAAGACTAGCTTATATCATTGATGACTATATGCATGAATGCAAGGTTAGACTTGACTATAGGTTGATTTTTAGTTTAACCTCTCTATTTTTTCTATTTAATAAGCTCATAGAATATGGAATCATCACTCTAAGAATGGATTCTATATGTTCCATCCACCATGCATCTCTGCTAGCCTTTCACACCATCTCTCTCCACTTGCCTTGGCTAGTCTATAGAATAACTTAACTGTGGGTTGAGGTTTAAAACTTTCCCTTGCTCTATTTCCTCTCTATAAGAACCTCATGAAGTTGATGTCATGACTGTGGTAGTGGTATCAATCATATTCAACCCATCATTAACCTTTTCCAACTTTTCAAACTACTTAATCTGCTTGCCTAGGCTAGTATGTCTACCATAGCAGACTGTAGGTGACACTCCTTAGATCACAAAGACCCCTATAGGTGATGAACAACTCTTAAACCTTGAAAATTCATACCTTAAGATATTTTAAATTTAATTAGGTCATTTAAAAAAAATAATCACCATACCTCTAGGTTTATCATATTCTAGTCTCTTATCATCAAATCTATGTATGTCTATAATAAGGATGTAGGTGATAACTTAGGAGAACAAGGGCCCTTGTAGGTGATGACCTATGTCAATAATTTGTGATTAAACTCCGTCAATTTATATTTGGGTCACTAGTGTCATTTATCATTCAAATGGAGATCTTTTGCATGCTTAGAGATCACAGTCTCACTTACAACTACAAGTTGGTTGCTTTTAGTCACTTTAGCATAGTGTGTTTTGAGTGCTTCAGGTTAAAACCTACATGAATTATAAATCACTCAAAAACCATTTCCATTTATCAAGAAACCACTATTATATTTAAAGACACTACCTTTGGTCTTGATTATCAAGATGAAAACCATTAGGCATGTCTATTCCTCAAAACATTCTACTATGAGAAGACCAAATATATGAGCAAAATATGACTCAGAGAAATTAAGGTAATGTGTCTCTTGTAAAACTTTCTCCACCTATGGACATAGGATTCCAATTTTCTTATGTGAAATTATCTAACCATTTTTACCATGATGTTATCCATGCTCCCACATCTAATTGGGGATTTCAACTGAGTTCAAGCACCTCCATATCAATAATGCTCTACCTTTTTAGATTACACCCAAACCCCTATTGGAAACATATGTAGGTGTTATTACATGATCTAAGTTTGCATGTACTAAATTAGTTCTCACAACCAATTTATAGTCACTTGAAATAGATCAAACTCATTAATTCCAATTTAAACTCCTCAACATCTTCAAGTTCTCATGTGTCATAAACATGACTACAAATGGGTCCTTTATACTCGACTATAGGTGATAGTCATAGGGTTTCTTGACTTTGTTTAATTTTTAGACCTTTTACATCACTAATGATTATTATTGAGATTTAGCCTTCAAATAAGGAATTGGTCACCATGTTTAAGAGATTAGGAACAACATATCACCCTTATTTTGAAGATAACAATAGGAAAACAAGCTTTTCAACTATTGAATCCACTATCTACAAACCTCAGTGTGTCTTCAACTAGAAATATAATATGTTATTGAAAAAAAAATTCACACCACACATAAAAATATCTTGAATACAACATGGTAATGAAGATAATTCTCTACCAAAACACACACAATTCTTATAATCATCAAACCATATAATTAAATGAGAAAACCTATAGGTGATAGGAAGGTGCAGTCAATTTTGAGGTAGTAACATTCTTGAAGATGATTCATGAATTATAGTCTACCAAAATATAAACTAATTCCTTGTAATTATATCCCATTAAGATTTTTAATATCTACCAAAATCACTCCCCTCAACTCTATATGACTTGTTTGTATGAGTATAAAACATGATGACATATTTGACCTTGCACAAGAGAGTGATAAGGAAGGTAAACCAATTTTACTCAATTTTGAGACTTTCAAATTAAATTAAACATGGATATGAATTATGAAAAGATGAAAGGACATTGATGAGACTTTCTACATGTGCCAAACTACTATATAATGCGTACAACCTTCAAAAACTCCTCTTTTTATAAGAGATCTTATTTTCAATGTTTAAAACTATAAAATTTAGTAACAAAATTGATAATTGACGCTTTATAACATCATACACATTGAATAACACATTGACACACTTTTATTCCTATGGGAACCGTACAAGTCTATTAAATGACTCAGAAGTGACTTTTTATGACATAGAATGATACTAAGGGTAAATAAAAAACATGATCAAGGATAAAAACACATTAAATGACCTTATTAAGACCATGATACAAATATTCAACACTAGTATACCCCTATAAAAAGTTTGACAATATAGGGGGTTGACCTAATTTTACTTGTGGTCAAATTAGTCAACATTTTTGGTGATTTCTTAGGGGTGGTAAGCCAGCTATGCCAAAGACCACTAGCCTTATCATATCTATTAGGCTATGGAGTCATCTATATATTTATTGGACACTGAATTACCTTTGAAAAGACACCAAAACACACTAAAAATTAGTAAACAAACACACAAGGCAAGAAATAAAATAATCAATCAAACACATTGTGCGCTCATGATCACTTATGGAAGACACATAAAAAACTCAAACAAACTAACTTAAACACAAACTAACCTAAATGAATATCTTCCTCCCAAATCAAAGGGGAATCTTGAAACATTTATGTCTCTATGAAATGGAGTGAATGAGATATACTACCTTTTAAACTTTGGCATTTATATCTTCAAGTCTTTCATGTCGCTTGCTAATCTCCTTGGCATGATCCTCAACACAATCAAGGAAACTGCAAACATATCACCTATGGATGTGAATTCTTCTTGCACTTCAATAACCTCAAATTTCTCATGGAACTCCTTATTTGTAATTTTTAATGGTTATTCAATAAAACATACCTCTTTAACTTTCATGGTACCTTGAGAAAGATTATATTTTTCACAAGCTAAAATCTCCTCAATTTCATCAAGGAGCTTTTTGTAGTCCACCAATTCTTGGTCATTTCCCTCCATGGAGACTTCTTGCTCTATATTCTTATGCACTTGGCCCTCAACTTTACAAAGTTATTCAAGTTCTTGTAAGAGCCTCATTTTCTATCACTAATCATCCTTTCTTTCCTTCTCTTTGAGAATCAACTCCTCTTAAAATTTATCTTCTTGGTATTTGAGTACTTGATCAACTTAAAAATTGACTACAACCTCAGTAAGTTAGGATTTCATAAGATCTTATTTTGAGGGTACATCACCAAGAGGTAAGGTAGCTTCAAGAGTGTCTTTAATAGAAATAAACTCCTTATCATTTGTTAGATCATTGATTACCACTTCAAAAAACTTGATACCTTAAGATTTATCATGTTATACTTCAAAGGATAAAACATCTTCAATAACATCTTCAACTTAGATAGTAGAAGGTATAGGTTCTTGATCCTTTTCATGGACATCAACTAACTCAATAGATATGGAATTCTTCTCAAACACTTCTTCTTTTATACCTTTATTATACTCTTTATAGACAGCTACAACATGACCTTTAACATGTTATCCTTCACTCAAGAATATTTAATTTCACTTACTTTCACCAAGGGGGGTCCCTATGGTGATTTATTATTCATATTCACTTGAAGCATACTCTTGATCAGTTGTGGCTTGAGCTTGTTCTTTTTCACTTGCATCTCATAAGATGTATTCTCCTTAGAGAAGGAATTAGGTGGGAGGGTGATCAATAAGATCATGGATTGGAGAGGGAGTAGTAAGTGTGATGGAGGGATCATGAATGGGCTTGTGAATGGAAACTTCTTAAATGAATTCATGGGGAGATGACAAGTTCGATAGGTAAATAGGAAAGACACCTTCTTCAATAGGAGATTCACTTTATTCATAACCTTCTTGAGGCTTTTCAACATCTGTAGGATGATTTTCAAAACCCTCATTTTAACACATTCTTAGTCTATGTATTGAGAATTGGATACAACTTCTTTCCAAGTAAAACTGCTCTTTGATATTATATTAGTTTTCCTTTTCAACTTCATTCCACACATCCTTTTAAACCTATCAACCACTCCATGAGATGGTTATGAAGCACATCAAACCTCTCATCCCATGTTCCCATCTCTTCTTCATTATCTAATAGGATTGGCATGAGTACAATAAGAATTTGGTATGAAATGGGATTGAAGTAGGAAGGGGGGTAATAATGTGGATTGTGATGAGATTCAATTTTTTGAATTAGGAATTCATATTTTGTTTTGAAATATCTTGATCTACAATCAATGGGATCATCTGAACTTTCATGAAAAGACTAATAAGAATCATATTGAGGTTGATATGCATCATGGTAAGGCTAGTAAGAGTCATATTGGTGTTGATAGGAAGACACTTTTTGATACTCATCTTAATAGCCTTCCTCATAGGCTTCTTCAACATCATGATGTTCATATGAAGAAGGAAAAGGATGACCATAGGGATTTCATGGCTAATAAGACTAATAATAATTTTGATAGGGCTATAACATGGGCCATAACAAGGTTGATATGGAGGTGAATAGTAGGGATTCTCATCATAGCCATCCATATCAATTTTATGAGTTGAGTGAAGAATAATACTTGATCAAAGTCTTTAATAATAGATACCTAGGTTGCTTACAACTAGGAGATTTACTTTGGAGTCACCATTGGTACTTTCTTGAATGCTTCCAAATGTTGATAAGAGGAAGGACACACCAACAATCCTTCCACTCTTTTGGACCTTGGTCCCACTGGGCATACCAAAATTGTTAAAAATTTTGACTAATTTCATCATAAGTCAAATTAGGTCAACTCCCTATATATTCAAACTTGTTATAGTGGTCTATTAGGCCAAAAAATGTGTATCATGGTCTTAATAAGGTCATTTAATGTGTTTTTATCCTTTGTCATGTTTTTTATTTACCCTTAGTGTCATTTTATGTCATAAAAGGTCACTTTTGAGTCATTTAATATACTTTTATAGTTCCCATGGGAATAAAAGTGTTTTAAGGTGTTATTCAATGTCTATGATATCATAAAGTGTCAATTGTTAATTATTTAACTAAATTTTGTAGGTTTAAATGTTTAAAATAATCTCTTACAAAAAGAGGAGTTTCTAAAGGTTATATAGATTATATCTACTACCTCAAAATTGACTACATGTTCTTATCACCTATAGGTTTTATCATTTGCTTGTATAGTTTGATGATTCTAAGCATTATGTGTGTTTTGGTAGAGAATGATATTCATTACCATGTTATCTTCAAGATATTTTTAAAGTTTGGCGTGAAAAACATTGTCAAGAACATCTCATCTTGCTAGTTGATGACACATTGAGTCTACAGATAGTGGATTCAATAGTTACAAAGATTGTTTTCCTATTGTGATCTTTAGAATAAGGGTGATATGTTGTTATCAATCTCTTAAACATGGTGAATATTTCCTTATATGAAATATAAGTATCAATAATAGTCCTTGGTGATGTTAAAGTTCTAAAAATTAAACACAATCAAGAAACTCTATGACTATCACCTACAGTCAGGTATAAAGGAGCCCTAAGTAGTCATGTTCATGACACATGAAAATTTAAAGATGATGAGAATGAGTTTAAAGTGGAATCAATGAGTTTAATCTATTCCAAGTGACTATAAATTTATTTTTGGAACTAATTTATCACACACATACTTAGATCATGAAGTATCATCTACAAATGTTTCCAACAAGGGTCTGAGTGTAATCTACATAGGTAGAGCAGTATTGATATGGAGGTGTTTAAACTTATTTGAAACCCTTAGTGGTAATAATGGTGATATCATTTCATGTATGAAAACTTTAATCTTATGTCCATAGGTGGAGAAATTTTTAAGAGAGACACATTAAATTAATTTATCTGAGTCATATTTTGCTCATATATTTGGTCTTCTCATAGTGGAGGGTTTTGAGGAATAGATAGGCCTAATGGTGTTCATCTTGATGCCCAAGCCCAAAGGAAGTGTCTTGACATATAATAATGGTTACTTGATAAAGGGAAATTATTTTTTATTTATTTCTAATTCATGTAGTTTTTGATCTAAATCACTCAAAACACACTATGCTAAGATGACTAAAAACAACTAGCTTGTAGTGGTAAGTGAGATTGTGGTCTTTAAGCATGAGAAAAATATCCATTTAAACAATAAATGACACCAAAAACCTAAATATAAATTGATGGATTTTAATCACAAATTATTGACATAGGTCATCACCTATAGGGGCCCTTAGTCTCCTAGGTTGTCACCTACATCCTGATTCTAGACATACATAGAGTTGATGATAAGAGACTAGAACTTAAGAACCTTGCAGGCATGTTGAATATTTGTTTTAAAATGAAAAAATAACATTTAAAGTATATTAGGGTATTTAATTCAAGGTTTAATATTTGGTCATCACCTACAGGGGTATTTGTTGTCTAAGGAGTGCTAGCTTCAGTATACTACAGTAGAAAAACTAGCCTAGGCAAGTAGATGAAGTAGTTTGGAAAGTTGGTAGAGGTTAATAATGGGTTGAATATGATTGAGACCACTACCATAGTGGTTAAATAAAATTAATGAGGCTCTTAGAGATAGGAAATAAATCAAGGGTAAGTTTTACACATTAGTCTATAGTCAACTTAGTTTATAGACTAGCCAAGGCAAGTGGAGAGAGATGGTGTGAAAGGCTAACAGAGATGAATGGTGGATGGAACATATATAAGCCACTCTCATAGTGATTATTACATATTCTATTATATTATTAGATATATTAAACAAAGAGATTGAACTAAAAATCAATCTATATTTAAGTCCAACCCTGTATTCCTACATACAATCATCAATGCTATAAGCTAGTCTTAGGTTTTTTATATAGTTAAAAGACTTACATAGATGATCTAGATTTGTAACTTATTGATGCTTAACTACCCCGTATTATCAAAAATTTTATGTTCATTTCTTAAATTTTCCAAAATTCCCAAGAGGCCAATCTTGCTAAATTAGTTGATTGCATATAAAAATTGATTTAATACTTCTTAGTAATCTTTGGTCAATAATCTATTTTGAAATATGGAGTAATACTTAGAAATATTTGGGTTACTGCAAGTGTTCTTCAATTTTTTATTCAACAATGGATTATTAATCATAAATTCTTCAAAATATGTAGGTAGGATTACATTAAGGATGTTCCACCTAAGTTTCAAATCAACATGAACACAATAAGCTCTACCTAATCTCATTGGAATAACCTCATATTTCATTTAAAGTACTTACTTGAATAATTTGCTTTAAACTTGTTTTAATTTTATTGTGATAGGAATTTGAAATTTATATAAGTTTATCTTGGTCTCTCACCTTAATTTTGATGATGTAAACTTAAAATTAGTTTTTTATGATGCCTCATGAGATGTCAAATTAAATATTTCAACCTAAAGAGGATAGGTGTCCACCTCACTAGCTTTCACAACACCTTCGTGATTCATCATGCCTCACACAGGACACTTGGAATGAATCTATAAAACCTAAAAACCAATATTGACATCTAGAAAACTTATAAATAAGTTAACTATTAGAGTTCAAACCCAAAGGCTACATGTCAAGATTCTATTTCTCACAAGCAATCCCATTCAACTCGAGCCACCATGTGTCCCAATACAATCTAAAAGCTTGCAATATGCCACTGTGTATCTCAAGTATGACCACCCAAACATGAGCAATATTTCAAAGTGTTGTACATTCCCTTCATATTCATCTAAGATTGATTTGTTTCAATACCACATCACATCTAATCCAAAGCTCACAAGATCTCATAAGGAGAACACATGGATGCACTTGAGTCATGTGATAAAGGCTTGATGGCGTATAATTGTCTAAAGTTCCCTCTAAGAATGAAAAGTGGTATAAGAATGAATGGAATCCCATGAGAATGATGTGTGTCTCTTTTAAACTTGTGTGATGATGACACATGTCATGCTCATGCTACTTTTATCTAAAGATCCACTAGAACACCTTCAAAGTCCCACCAAAGTGATGTGTGTCTATTAAGGACCCATGAGATTACACCATATGTCATTCCCATGGAGTTTAATTCTAATATCTATAGGATCACCTCTAAGAGTTATGCATGGAATCCCCTAAGCCACACAATTAACAAAAAATCACTAACAATTGTCCAGAAGCATTTTGAATATGACACCTAGCAAAGGGAATCTCTAAAAGCCTTTCTAGAAAACCATCTATCAAACCAAAGCCATGATGGCCCACAAAAGCCACCTAAATAAGAAGAAATTTTGATTACCTATGAAAGTGACATATGGCACTCCCACAACCAAATAAAATTATAGTGCCCCACGCAAGATCCCACCATGAGTCAAAAGATGCCACATGGTAGGGTACAAGTGACTCATCATACTACGCTACACCTTAAGATCCCAAGAGCAATCAAAAGGTTACATACATATATATTTTCATCAACTAAGCATCTAATTATATTAATTCCCTATGAGTACCCATCTAGATCTAAGGTGGCATGCCACATGTCAAAAGGTGAGAACCTTTAGCTTTAAAGCTAAAATTGATGGAAAATCAAAAGTGAGTGCTAAATTTGAATTTTAAAGCAATTAAATTCCAAAATCAATAGTTTGAAGTATTTTGAATGCAAAAGTGATAAGATCACTATTAATGTGACATGAAATAGAATTGTCATCAAACCTTGCATTAAACAAAGTAATATTTAAAAGGCTACCTGATTTGGTAATTATTACCTACATTTGTATATGCATTTTCTCTCTCTATTATTTGTGATTTAAAAGTTCAACAAAGCTTTAGATATTTATAAACTACACCCTAACTACCATTGTTGGATCTTGATAGTCATAGATAAGTATGAGAGGATGTTATTTTCTACCCAAAAAATTAAAGAAATGGAACAAGCAGGACATTCTACTCTAGGTAAAGGCATTGCATTTGGGAATGATGATTTTCTTTTCCATTATGGTAATTTATTTGTGTTCAAAGACATAAAGTTCATCCTTGAGGCCATAAACATGAGGGACATGAATTATATTAGTGTATATTAAAATGATGAGGATCTATGGATCTTGATGATTTTTATACCATGCCCCATATTATTCAAATACATCCTTATAATCTAAGTTATAGGTATCCACAAAGCCTTACCAAAACTAAAGGTCATGCCATGTGCTAACCTAGTATACAAAATATTTGAGATGCCAAAATGTGAGGATGGGCTTCTTAAATCCATAAACCAAGGGCTCCCAATTTATTTCATCATAGGGCCCAATTTCAAAAAATACTATGACCTTAATTTTCTATAAGTGGAATACAACTAGAGCATCATTAACAACTAGTATGAGGTTCACTCCTTAGACAAAATCCTAGCATCATGGGTGACTAACCCAAAGGGATTTATCTTCATGAATGACCAAGGGAACCTACCTATCCATTTATTTAAGAAGGGAGTAAGGATTGGTCTAGCCTTACTAAATAGAATATTTATAAACCCACATATTGGCTATGTGGACATAAGGACTATTTTGCTCCTACAGATAATCTTGGAGAACTAGCTAATTCCCCCATTTAGGGATATTATTAGTGATAATATAATCAATACTATAAATTTCACTTACAAGAATGGTTCCCCATTATTCATGATGATTTATCTACTAGATGTAATCTATGTAACTACGTAATTAGGTCTAAACTCATGGTCCCTTAAATGGTAAGAATTTATGACCTAATCATTCTCTGTAATGCACATTCACCACTTAAATCAAAATATCAAGATAATTTCATAAAACTTATACCCACCTATTTACAAATATATCACCTAATGTCAAATTCCAAGAGTTCCCCCATAATTCAAACAAATGTTGAAATAAATGGGTAACTTCTAGGTCTACCCTAATTACATGGTTATCTAAGTGGAAGGGGTGATGGTAACACCCCTCAAACTATTGATATATCTACCAAGGAAGTTGGCATAGGAGGAGATAGCCTATCAAATACTCTATGGAGTTGATGGAATATTCAAGAGAAAAAATAAAATAGTCCCACATAAGACTCCTTACAAGCTAGGGAGAACTAAGATAATTAAATGACAAGACATTATAGTGGATGAAAGGCATGGGGACTCATGCCTATTACCTAAGAATGGTTTTAGGTCATGGGACCCCAACAATGTCATTTTTAAACACCTGCTCAAGTTTTGAAAATATGTGGCATTGAAATATAAGCATCAGGAGGAGGTGCATGAATGGATATACCTAGATTCAATGAATGATGATGTGGTCCTCAAGAATGTTGTAAAGAAAAAAATAGAGTTTGAAATGAGGCTTGACAGGGAAAATAAGAAGAAGGACAGAGAAAAGCCTCAGCTCCCACTGACTCATGTGAGCATGTTTGATGCAAAATATAAGGAAATATAATCAAAGGAGGAAGAGGACAATGTTCCTCTCATTAGGAATAGACCATGTAGGCCTCCATTGTAAGCTACTCCGAGTGGATAGGATATGTCTCCAAACTCCAAGAAAGGAAAATATAGTAGCCAACTTGGCCCCTCTTAAGGCCCTTCACTTGAATTTTCATCTTCTATTAGAGCTACCATAGAGAACTTGGATTAACTTGGTCTTGATTTCATTGACCTCAAGGAGTCCCAACAAGGAACCAATTTCTCCATGGAGGAACTGTAGGCTTTAGCCAAGATAAATATTGAAAAGGTCTACAAAAGAAAGAGGGAGCCCAAAAACACTATGAGAGGGGTAGTATCTCCTCCCTCAACCTCTCAACTAGCTACCCCATTATAAGTACTACACCACTACCTCCCTTCCTAGTTGTTAGTATGTTTACAACTATTCCTACTTTTGTTATTGTTCCCATTCCCATTTATGCATCCCCTACCATTTCTTCTTTTGGAGGCATCATTCCCCACTTCATCTCCCATGCCACTACAAAAATTCCACCTCCATCAATCTCCCAAATCACTAATGCTATCCCAACTATGGGTTTTATTCCTTCTTAAGCTACCACAACAAATGCATCACTCACCCTTAGCTTCCCTACATCCACTCAGCCATTAAGACAAACCATTCACCTAACAAAGGATACTTAATCTCACCATAAATGACAAAGTGAGCATGCCCTTTAAATCAACTTAATTCATCCTCAAAATGGGCCCTACCAAATCTTTTTTTGACCCACTTGGGAAATTAGACCCAACTAATTTATATATCCCTACCACAACCTTGGCTTCTTCATCTTTTACCTAGACACTCAGACATAACCACCATCTAAAGCTACCCCAAATTGGGTGAGGGATAGCATATAGTTATTAGGTCAAGAAATACCTTAGGTGGCCTCTTTGGTACCTAAAATTAGGATGAGGTTTAACCCTATTATAGGCAATATGAAGAGGATAGTGAGAAGAAAGGTTGAGCAACCATAGTCAAGCTCAACTATGGTCCATGAGATTGAATAACCCCTCTTCACTCTAACTATAAAGAGGAAGGCCAATCTCATAGAGGTGAAATATTATGTAGAGTAAATTATATCCTTAATTCAAGACCAAGAAAAATATACTCTTGCCTTGATGAAGGGGATGTAATAGGAATTATAAAGGCTAAAACATCAAGCATTACCAACAGTGCCAGATGGCACTATAATTTCAATAATAAATATTGTCATTAATGTCTTTAATTTGTACAAAGGTATGAATAAGAGGTAGGAAGATGTTCTCTAGTAGGCCAAGTTGATCATTAAGATTAACCATAAGTGTAGACACCACAAACGTGTCTGCACCTTGGTTCTCCCCCTTGGTCCTTTCTCCCTCCTAGTCCTCCTTGGTCCCTAACCCACCTAGGTCTTATTAATTAAAAAATTAACATCTTTTAATTAATTAAGGCCCCCTTTCCACCCTACCCTTGCCTCCTTGGATCCTCCCTTGAATCCCTCCACCTTCCCCTAGCATTTATTAACCCAAATCTCACCATTATATCCCCCCTCGTCCATTTTGGCAACCTTGCGACCGTTCTGCCCATGACCCCTCGCTCGGCGGCGTGCAAGAATGGGCAGAGGCTATTTTTAGCCTCTGTGCCCATCCTGCGACTGCCGACGTCGGCGACCCTTCGGCCGACGTCGGTGAAACTGCCGGCGTCGGCAGCCTTCATTATCCCCTTCTGCGTCCGTTGCACCCCCTGGACTCTTGAGCTCGCAAACAGCTTCTCTCGGCGCTTTGGCTCTCATTTCTCCTCTGTCTTAACCTCGTACAGCAGCAGCAATAGGTGAAGCAGGCCCTGGATCAGTATCTTCTCCTTGCAGCAACTCTTCAGTGGCTCCAGCAACATCTTCCTCTCTCTTCTTTCAGCAGGCTACAGGTAAGCTAGTCTGGTTTTTATTTCATTTCTTCAGTTTAATCATCTATTTTTTGTTGTCCTCTGTGTCTCTCCCTTTGTCCCTTCCCCTGAGAGGCTGCAAAGCCTTCTCAGGCCCCTTCCTCTGTGTATCCTTCTCTTCCCCTTCCTCTGTGAATCTTCCTCTCCCCTGTATCTCTGCCTGAGACCATCCACAGACTCGTCCATCAGACTCAGACCCGTCCATCAGCCTCAAACCCGTCCACGGACAGACCACAGACCAAGACTCAAACCAGACCCTACTCAAACCCGACTACAGGCCGCAACCCCAACCGACGCTGGTCACTTACCTAACTGACGTCGGCAGGATAGCCGACGACGGCAGATCAGCTAATCGACGCCGGCGACATTACCGACCTCGGTGACTGTCTTCAGCCCAACTCCTTCATTCAGGTAATCATTTTGTTTTCTTCCTTCCCTTTTAATCTCTTTGTCACTTCTGTATTCTGTCATTCTGTCTTTTAGCAGTCATTATCTTATCAAAACAGTGGGTTGACCTCCCTTAAGGAAGTTTTTACACTTCTGGGAACAAGCCTTTGCTTGGCAACCCACTGCCTATCTGTCTAACGTTTTTCTTGTCCTAGTTTCCTTTTTTCTTGCAGGTGTCATTCCTCCACAGCCAAAGAGGAGTGCCCACGAACTTCTGGATTTACGGTGCGCAATCTTATGTCCAGGTACTTCCAAGCCTTGTCCTTTACTTTCTTCTAGTTTCTTTCTTTATAGTCTGAAAAGCAAATTTGAGGTAGAAACATCTCTGGCACGCCCGGTGGGACCCTAGGTTCCTCCTGGGTTCCTTTCTTTTTCATTCATTTAGGTGCATTTAGGCTCCTTCCCTCTTGTCTCTTTCTTCTATTCCAAATGACACTATAAGCGGGTCTAAAACAAACCTTTCTTCCTTGCATTCTAGACTAGTCTTAATATCATACTCTCATCCCTTTCTCCATCTTGTCTTCATAGCAATATCACATTTCGACTTGGGCTTAAAACATATTTGCACTTTCATTTCTACTTGTGCTTGCATTAGTCCACATCTAGTAACTTAGGCGCATATTGAATAAATCGTAGACACTTTATGTTACACTACCGAATCACATGCACAAAACAAACATAAAACATACCTGAGACAAGGCCCGACTGGGAATTCATCCCCCAGCGGATACCTTACCCGTCCCGGTGACCCCACTTGGATTTCATCACCAAGGGGGAAGCCCACTCCGTTCTCTGGCGGAGTCTAAACTCTAGGCGAGGTATATCTTGGCTAAGCGAGACCAGCTAACCACTGGAATCGTGAAGTGAGGGGAGCTTGCTCCTTAGCACCAGGCCACGTACCAGACCCTAACATAGATCTTTGAGCACCTAAAACAACACCTGAAACCATCCTTAGACCGCCTTCTTCTAGGACCCATTTTTCAGCCAATCTTCCCAAACATTCATCTAAGGCATAAGCCACAAGTTTCTAAGGTTAATTCCTAGGATTTATCGCTTAGGCTTGTCTGTCTTCTTCTATTTTTCTCCTCTCATCTGTTTGTTTGAGTGTGTGAGGACAATTTCTTCTTTGTTTTCCAAGAACCTTTTGGCTCTCTGGAAAACACAGTCACCGACATCGGTTCTGCCACCGACGTCAGCTTCCCCTGTCACCAGCATCGGTTCTGATACCGACGTCGGCTTCATCTGTCACCGATATCGGTCATCTGACCGACGTCGGCCTCATTTTCTTACCGACATCGGTTTTTAAACCGACGTCGGTCTCTGTCACTATCCTTTTTTTTCAAAACCAGCAACCTGAAACCTGTCCTTTCTCTATCAAGACTTCATCCTGGTCTTCTGAAACTGAGCAACACAGTTCCTGAGACCTGAACCTTCTTTGCCTTGCATGGTTTTCACTCGTAGCCAAGCCAAGGCTCTTGTCGACCACGCCTGCCGTCAACCACTTCCGTCCACCCCATCCGTGACCAAGCCTACAATGGAGTTTAACTCGGAGACCGAAAGAACTCCTATCCGTCCGACCCCGCCGCAGACTCCCATTGTCCAAGAAGGGGACCAAGACTTCGAGTGATTCTTGGACCTCAATGTCAAGGCTTTGCAACATTATCTCGTGCATAGCCGAACGCGGGACTCCTTGGGCAATCCGATCTACGAAATGCCGATCTCCCTTGTCGCGACTACAGCTGTATCGACAACATCCATAGTTCAACCTTCGGACACTCAAGCCATCGCTTTGACCACTGACCAGACTTTGACCAATCCTCCAGGTGTGGCCTCTCCCTCTATCATTGGGCCCACTTCCACCGGGGTTCCGGCCCCTTGTCAACCTCAACCCGCTCAACCTCTATCCACTCCATTTCAAAACCTTGTCGTCTCTATCCCGCCTACCCTGGCCCCTATCAACACCAGGGTGGCTTCTTATCCCTTGGCCCCCGTTACCACAGTCCAACCTCTCGTGGCAACAACGGGCCCAGCTATGTCTTCTAACCAACCACCTTTAGCCTTCACCTCTGCCCCTGCGATTAGTCATCCGTATATTATACAACCGACTATGTCGCACGCCTCCTCTAACCTCTTTCAAGCGCCCTATAACTTAGGGGGCGCGCAACCCGTCAATCTGTCGGCAGACATCATCAAGATGCTGATGGACAAGATGACCAGTCTTGAAACCTCTGTTTCCGGCTCGCGCAACACTCTTTCATATGAACAGATCTGTAACGAGCCCATCCATCCTTCTGTCCCAATCAGACCATATCCTAGCCAGTGGGAGCTTCCGAAGTTTTCTCGCTTTCAAAACAAGGAAGACCCACAACAACACTTGCGGGCATTCAGACACGCCTGCTACCTCATTGGCCATGACGATGCGTTACTCTTACGCACGTTTCCTATGTCTCTCTCGGGTGCTGCACTTGACTGGTACAGCTCCCTTCCTAGTCATTCTCTCTTCTCATTCACGCAATTGGCTCAGCTATTCCTCGATCACTTTTCTATCAACATAACCAAGAAGGTCTCGATCACGGACCTCTATTCTATTCGGCAATTCGAGGACGAGTCCATAGCCGACTTCGTGGCTCGATGGAGAGGCCTTATCAACCAACTCTCCTTTTCCTTGCCCCAGGCCGAGCTTATTGAACTCTTTTCTCAAGCCTGTGCCAGACATATCTCTTCCACTCTGAGGGTTCAAACCTTCCGCACTTTTGACGAGGCCTTCACGATGGCCCGCAAACTAGAGTTGCGTGCCATCGAGGAGAACAAAGTCAAGTTGCAGAGTAAGAATCCCAGCTCTAAGACCAATGACTCTTCTTCTGCCAAGCCATCATCATCCAATTCTAAATCTAAGGCTTCAGCTAATGCCGTGGTTGTCAGACCTTCGTCTTCTTCGTCCAATCAGCCTGAGCCCTCTACATCTCAGAGCGCTACTCGGCAATTCCAGCAAAGATACTTGCAACGACGATATACTCCTCTTGGAGAATCATATGCATCTGTGCTGGAAAAGCTTCTTAAACAGGGAGTCCTCAATCTCCCTCAAGCCCGACCTCCTCCTCAATTCAATCCCTCACACGCCATCCCCGCGTGGTATAGGGAGCAAGACTTCTGCAGCTTCCACCGTGTTAAGGGCCATGACACGGAGAACTGCAAGACCTTTAAGAACATAATACAGGACATGCTTGAAAAGGGGGATCTCATCTTAGACAACCCAAATGCACCCCCTAATCAGACCATTGACATCTTCAAACAACCTTTTCCCAATCATCCGCCAACTCAGAACAATGTCCAGACCTTAATTGACGACAATCATGAGCACAATATTCGGACAGTCAATACGGTCTCTCCTTTCGTCCCCAATCAACCTCTTAAGGTTAGTCCATCTATCAGTCCATCACATGTGGATGAGCCTCTCTCCCCGGCTAGTTCTCCATTGACCTCTCTCATCTTGGAGGACACCTCGGCCTTATCAGCACCTCCAGTCTCGCCATCCTCCTTTCTGCAGCCCATGGAGGACCCGACCCTTCCTACTCCTCAGCCGCAAGTGGAGGGCACTGTCATCCCTGCCCTTTACCCGCTGGAGGAGCCTCGCTCCCTGGTTTCTTCTCCACCCAGGGAAGAACCTGTCTCTCCTTCGTCTTCATCTGTCATGACTTCACCACATCATGTGTCCAAGACCACTACTCCCGTCTCGTCTTCAACCTCGCAACCATCAACATCTTCCTCTCAGCCATTTTCCCGGTTAGTGGAGAAGATTGAACTTCTCCCTCCGAGGAAAGTGACGCCTCAGGTGTTGTGGGAGCGTCTTAAGACCCTCCAACATACCTGCGCCCTCTCATCACATGCCGCTAATCCTCCTAAGGCAGAATCTCACCAGACCCTTGACAAAGACCAGACTCTCAAACCCCAACCAAACCCGTCCAAACCGAAGCCTGCATCTATCTCGTCCAAACCCATCAAGTCATTTGGCGTTCGTCCTATCTCCTCCCTCACTCACCTGCAAGTGAAGGTGGACTTAGGCCAGACCTCGACCAGTAGTAGTCTTCCGACCAAGGCGAAGAAGACTGCCAGACCGCAGAAACGAACGCCTCCTTCTCCGTCACCATTGCCATCCATTTTGGGCCCCCATCCCTCGACCTTGGCTAGCATCCTTCCCACTCCGACCTTCAACCAAAGCTCGTTACCTCCTTTGCTTCCTCTACCTACCTCCAGTCGTCCCTCTCCTAAAAAGGCGGTATCAATCGTCAAAAAAGAGCCGTCTCCATCTGTCACCGCGCCATCAACCCATAAGGTGGTACGGAAACCTCTTCTAACCTCGCCTAAGCAAAAGTCACCGACCTCGCGCATATCAAATAGCACGGACCCTCTATTGGGCTCATACTCGTCGATATTGTGCCGACTTCTCCAGACTTCTGACATAACTCTTCTGCCCATCAAGCCTTTCCAACCTCTCGGGTCCAAGCCCTCCTGGTTCGACGATACGAAAATCTGTTTATATCATCATACACCAGGACACGACACCGAGACTTGCTGTGCCCTCAAGGCTGTTATTCGCCGCCACATGGAGAAAGACACTCTTCTCCTTGAGGACACTCTTGACCAGACCCCGACTCCTTCCTGTCCAACTTCTTCAAACACGTCAATATCTCACCAGCAAGACATGACCCCTTCTTCGCCTCCCATTTTCGAAATCAATGCTGTCCGTATAACCACTAGATCGCAAAAGGACAAGGCCAAGGAAAAAGGTGCCATTCCTTGGACCTATCCCTTCGTCAAGCCGCCCCTTGCGCCCAAGCCTAAAATCTCTATCCTTGGCGCGTCCCAACCTTCTTCATCTTCCTCTTCCGGGCCAATCCACGACTCCATGCTGAAGCAGCTTCACCAGACACCTGTGAAGATGTCTCTCTACGACCTTATCCAAACCTCGCCTCAGCACCGTCAAGCCCTTATCCAAGCCTTGCAGGCAGCGGAGGTCTGACCCGAGGACCCCCAACCACTCGCTGCCCTCGTCCATTCCTTGTCTCCTGTTGCTTCCATCACATTCAGCGATTCTGAGATTCCCACATCTAACACGGAAGATCAGGACGCCGCCCTCTTCATCACTGCCTATGTTGATCGGACACGCATTAAACGCGTTATGATCGACGGCGGCACTAGCATCAACATAATCTCTACCCATGCCTTTGATCAGCTGGCTCTTCCTCAGAACTGCATCTCCAAAACTGACGCTATCTTACGCTCTTTCAACGACACCACCGCCACGACCATTGGCAAAGTCATCCTTCACATTCGCGTTGGTCCCCGCACAGTCCCAGAGCTCTTCTATATCATCAAAGGAGAGTTTCAATACAACCTTCTACTGGGCCGACCTTGGATCCGTGCCATGGCCTGTATACCCTCCACCCTGCACCGTTGTGTGAAGTTCGAGCATGACGGGCAAGTCCACACCATTCCCGCTGACCCTTCACCCTTCAAGACTTGCAACACCACCTACCGTCCCAACGATGTCCTCATTCCCATCAAGCCGTCCACTCCGGCACCGCCTCCATCTGCGGAAGCTTCGACCAGTTCGCAATCGGTGGTTACCCTCACCCCTCCTCTTCAAGCGCCGACCAAAGACCCCATGGAAGACATCTTCCAACGACTATCGCTTGGGGAATATCGCTTGTTAACTCTTGACATGTTCCAAACTCTGCAAGAGTATGGACGCCTTCACCTTAGTCCTAATTACGACCATCGGATCGGGACGGTCATACCTTATGGTCCTCCTCACTTCCGAACCAACTTTGTCTATGGGGGGCTTAATCAAGCTCCTATCTACGGCACTTCCCTCTCTTCACCCCAACCTTTCACATCTGATTTCTCATTTCTTGGCAACCCTGCCTTTGCACACACTTACCTTCACAGGTGTGCATGGAAGGGTTTTGGTTTCGGATGTTATGAGCAGGGCTCCCATCAGCCCATCGAGCCGCTCAGTGATCATGATGCCAAGAAACGCTATGGCCTGAGATATCATGACCCCACTCAGGCTCCTTCCGACCTTTGTCCCGAACCAACCACTGACCAATCTCTTCCAGACTCGCCCATTTCTCCTTCGTCACCTACGGAGTCGGTGGTTTCCATCCCTCCTAGTTTTTTTTTTCCATAAACACCATCCGCCTGGAACCCCTGACTTATCAGCTCAATGGGGTGCCCAGGTCTCTCCCTCTCATCTTTCCTAGCATGGTAGAGGATGAGTCGGCAACCATTCACACTGTCCACTGTGTTGACGATGACGCCATCCTTTCCTACATGGGTGCCGATGACTCTTTCGTCCAGCATTTCCTCCCTTCTGAGACCCAGGTTATGTTAAATGAATCCACCATTGACATCAACCTCCCTTCTTCTTCCGATGTTCCTCACGTCTTAAAGATTGGCCAATCTTTAGACGCTCAGGAGCAGCTTGACTATGCCCAGTTCCTTTCCAACCATAGCAAAGCCTTTGCCTGGACTTACAGTGACATGCCTGGCATCGACCCTACCATTGCTACCCATAACATTGTCACCAAACCAGAGGCTAAGCCTGTTAGGCAGAAGCTTCGAAAGATGCACCCTCGCGTTGCGCTTCTTGTCAAAGAGGAGCTTCAGCGCCTTCTTTCTGTCTCCTTCATCCAACCCATCGATTATCCACAGTGGGTCTCTAACATCATCCCAGTTACTAAAGCAACTGGGGGGATTCAGATCTGCACGGACTATCGCGATCTTAACCTAGCCTGTCCCAAAGACGACTTTCCTCTTCCTAACATTGACCAGCTTGTTGATCTTACGGCCGGCCATGAGATGCTATCTCTTATGGACGGGTTTTCAGGATACAATCAAATCCTAATCGCATCAGAAGACCAGCACAAGACTACCTTTATCACCCCATGGGGGACTTTCTGCTATCGAGTCATGCCTTTCGGCCTGAAAAATGCTGGTGCCACTTATCAGCGCGCCATGACCTACATTTTCCACGATCTCCTCCACAAAATCATGGAGGACTATGTGGATGACCTTCTCGGCAAGTCCAAGCTCCGCCGCGACCACTTGACCATTCTCACAATCATCTTCTCTCATCTTCTTCAATACAATGTCCGCCTCAACCCCAAGAAGTGTGTCTTTGGGGTCCTCTCAGGCAAACTTCTCGGCTTCATCGTTTCCTTCCGTGGTATCGAGATAGATCCCGCCAATATCCGCGCTATTCTCGAAATGCTGCCCCCGACCAATCTCAAGCAGCTTCGCAGTCTCCAAGGGAAGCTCCAGTCCATTCATCGTTTCATCTCGCAGCTTTCAGATCGCTGCCAACCTTTTCATCACCTCCTTAAGAAAGACGTCTCCTTTAAATGGGATGAGGGATGTCAAGAGGCTTTTGAAGCCCTCAAAGGCTATCTGGTCTCTCCACCAGTCCTCATTCCACCTAAGGACGACCAACCCTTCTACCTTTATATCTCTGCTACCAGCCATTCGTTAGGTGCCATGATCGCGCACCGAGATGAGCATCATCGCGAGCAAGTGGTTTACTACATCAGCTGGACACTGGTCGACTATGAAACTCGGTATACTCATACCGAGAAACTCTGTTTGGCATTAGTCTTTTCCGCTACCAAGCTCCGCCACTATCTTCTCAACCACAAAACCTTTGTCGTCACCCACACTGACCCTCTCAAGTACATGCACTCCAAGCCATATCAGAATCAACGTATGGCTCGGTGGCTCATGCTGCTTGCTGAGTTTGACTTCATCTTCATCCAACAAAAATCTATCAAGGGGCAAACCATCGCTGACCAACTGGCAGATGCCCCTCTTCCCGACAACCAACCTTCGCACTGCGAGTTCCCTGACGAGTCTATCGCTACCCTTTCCACCGATGACACCGTCTACCAGATGACTATGTTCTTTGACGGCTCCAAATGTCAACTTGGTGGGGGTGTGGGGGTCATCCTCATCCCACTCGACGGGGAGCCCATGCCTCTATCTTTCAAGCTTGACTTCGATTGTACCAATAATATGGCCGAATACGAGGCCTTAATTTTGGGACTTCAGACTGCCCTTTCTCTCCACATCAAGTCTATCAACATCTTCGGCGACTCGCAGCTCGTCGTTAATCAAGTTAACGGTTCGTATCTCTGTAAAAATGAAGTTTTACAGAGGTATAAGAATCGTGCTGACCTTCTTTTGGCATCTTTCGACCATTACCTCTTGCAGACTGTTCCACGCTCTACGAACAAGTTTGCCGACACCATGGCTTCTCTTGCTTCGCATATCCCGTCTTCATCATCATCATCTCGCCTTTTTGTCACAGTGCATCACGTACCTTTGCCTTCATACATCTCTTCTCACATCGACCATATCAACACTATCAATTCTAGCCCACAAGATGACTGGTATAAGCAACTTGTGGACTACTTGTCTCTTTCTGTCACTCCTCCCAACCTCTCTAGCAATGCGCGGCGAGCTTTCATCAAGCGCACAGCTCGCTATACCATGCTAGGGGGTCTTCTCTATAAGCGAGGCTTCGATGGTCTCCTTCTTCACTGTCTAACCTCCGCTGAAGCTTCTCATGCCGTAAAGCAAGTCCATGATGGGATTTGTGGTGGACACTTCAGTGGAAATTCGGTTGCCAAGCGCCTCCTTCGCCTGGGTTATTATTGGCCCACCCTTCATCAAGACTGTAGCGATTATGTTCAGCATTGCATCAAGTGTCAGCAGCACTCTAACCTGCTCCATCTTCCCAGCCACGCCTTGCAAGTCGCTCAGGATTTTTGGCCTTTCTCTCAGTGGGGCTTAGATCTCATCGGTGAGATCAACCCTCACTCGTCTCTTCGTCATCAGTCCATCATCACTGCCACTGAGTATTTCACCAAGTGGGTGGAAGCCATTCCTCTTGTCTCCACAAAAGCTGACAAAATTGTCGACTTCATCAGCAGCCACATCATCTGTCGTTTCGGTGTCCCTCACAAAATCATCACCGACAATGGCAAGTCCTTCAAAAACAAGACTGTCCAAAAACTATGCGACTCATTTGGCATCAAACTCAGCTTTTCTTCGCCTTACTACCCACACGCAAACGGGCAGGCCGAGGCTTCCAACAAAATTCTCACCAAAATTCTCATGAAGGTGGTCGACAATACAGGAAGGGATTGGCACGTTCATATCCCCTTCGCTTTGTGGGCCTACCGCACTAGCATCCGAACCTCTACGGGTGCTACTCCCTTTTCTCTTGTGTACGGAACAGAGGCTGTCTTACCTCTCGAAGTACAGATCCTGTCTCTTTGTATCTCCCTGCATGACATTCTCTCCAACGACGACTTTCGTCAAGATCGCCTAGCTCAACTTGAGTTACTCGACGAGCGCCGTCTGGCTGCCCTTAATCATCTCCATGTCTACCAAAGTCGCATAAAGCGGGCCTACGACAAAAATCTGCGAGAATGAGATTTCAACATCAGAGACCTCATCCTCAAAGAGAATCAGCACGTGACCAATATGGAGCGAAGTAAACGAGGCAAATTCGCCCCCAATTGGCTTGGACCTTTTATCATCACGCACAAGTATGGGTCAGGGACTTATCGTCTGTCTTCCCTTGACGGACGGCCAGAACCTGAGCCTCTTAATGCGTTGCATCTTCGACCTTTCTTCTGCTAGTCGAGTACTCGTCTACTTGGCACGTAACTTGGGCTCGTCCCTTGAGCACTCCTCGTCCTCTTAATCCTCATCCCTTTCAACCCTATTCCCCCTTAACTAAGTCCTCTACAACCCTTTTAGGATGCAGTGATGCTTTGTCCTAATAAAAGGGGCGTCCTTGAGCTTCTATAGTCTTGTCCGTGACTCTCATTTCTATCAATATATCCAAATCACGATGTCAAAACATATCCATGGTCTCTAAATCAAGTCAAATCAAAAAGACAGACTGATCCCTCGAAGGACAGCTGTACTATCATTGCTGTATTACTAGACTGATCCCTTGAAGGACAGCTAGGCCAACTTATCAAACATTATCAAGCAAAAATATAGACCACTCCCTCGAAGGATGGCTATGACTACTCTGGCAATAAACAGCAACTACTTTAGAAGCTTCCCGCATCGATCAGCTTCGCAACATGACCATTACATCAAATGACATCTCTATGCAGGCTTCCCGCATCGATCAGTCTGCGCAAAAAAAAAAAAAAAAAAAAAAAAAAAAAAAAAAAAAAACGAGTCACGGACATTGGCTTGTAGTTGTCTCAGGGTCTCCTATAAAAGGGGCAAGGTTATTCCTACTCTTACACTGGGTTACCCTATCCTCCTCCTATCACTGGCTCAAGGGACTTCGAGCTCACTTTAATGTCAAAGTGATTCGATTACCGTTCTAACTCAACACTGGTCAACGACGTAATGCATGAATGGGGCTTTGGTTCTAATCACCCCTATCTATGCTTCCTTTTCTGGTCCTTGTCAATGAAAGAGCAATTTGCCTTTCACCTTTTCTCTACACTTTGGTCATGCTTTGGCCACGTCTCTTGTCGACTCATCCTTAAACCAAGCCAACTTCAACATTTTTCACCCAGCCTCGACATTTTCAACATGACATCAGGCATCATCCTTGTCCTTTTCGCATAGTTCCCATGGACACCAATACACATGGAAACTACCGACCAGACCCAATTTATGTTAAGCATAAACCAATACTTGCTGAAGCATAAATAGACCCTTTATTCATTTTTAGCATACATCCATCGCGACTATGGAAACTTGCTAAGGATGAAAGACTCTCGACCACTTCTACAGAGTACACCATCTGTAGCATCCTTTTATCCTCATCTTAGCCTCATCATTTCAACACATGACCAATCTCATCATCGACCATTTTGACCCTCTTTGTCCAAACTACATTGGTCTGAGGCCCTAGACCAGGGCTATGTAGGCAGCACTCAGATACCACATCTTCTGAGGTTAGCTCGACCACCCCCGTTTGTTCATCTCTACGATGGACAAACCTTCTCTTCTTTGACTCTTATCACACCCAACTTCGTCACCTTTGACCAAGATCTTTGACCAAGACCAATCATTGACCTTTGACCAAGACCAATCAATCCCTCTGACCCTCCCTCCCTTTTAGGGAGAACTACATCGGCCTGAGGCCCTATCATCGGGGCTATGTAGGCAGCACTCAGTTGACATGGGGTCTTCTGGGGTTAGCTCGGCCGCATCCTTTCGTCCATCCATCCTCTTGACCAATGACCATTGGCGATCATGCCTATCTCCTTCGACCTCGACCCACTTCCAAGCCAATGTTGCCTTGGTTGTTTTTGCGTGTATGCTATTCCATAGCTGGTTAGCAGAATTGTTTGCAGACCTTTTTTGGCCCTTCACAAGTGTAGGATCGCGAGCCAATTGATCCCTACCACTTGTGGCCTTTTCGTGTTTCTGGGAGCACTTCCTGATCCCTGGATACCCGGGACACGATGACCATTTGGAGCTTCAGCTTAGATTGAGTGACCCGATCAGCAGACGACTAAATGCTGGGGCCCGGTTACTTCAATTTTGGCACTCCTTGACCCTTGACGATGCGACAATTTGACCTGACCCTCTCGTGAAGTGGACTATGTGCAATCATGACTATGGCAGCGTTTTCACTCACTCTCTTCTATCCATTTCTTTGTCAAATCGACACTCGATCTTCGGTTCCCTTCTCTCGACTATCGCTTTGAGGGGGGGAACACCTCATCCTTCTTTCCGGGGCAACCAACTCCTGTTTTTGTCTTGCAGTTTGTCTAGAACAACCAACAAGACAAAAAGGGGCAAATGTAGACATCGCAAACGTGTCTGCACCTTGGTTCTCCCCCTTGGTCCTTTCTCCCTCCTAGTCCTCCTTGGTCCCTAACCCACCTAGGTCTTATTAATTAAAAAATTAACATCTTTTAATTAATTGAGGCCCCCTTTCCACCCTACCCTTGCCTCCTTGGATCCTCCCTTGAATCCCTCCACCTTCCCCTAGCATTTATTAACCCAAATCTCACCATTATATCCCCCCTCGTCCATTTTGGCAACCTTGCGACCGTTCTGCCCATGACCCCTCACTCGGCGGCGTGCAAGAATGGGCAGAGGCTATTTTTAGCCTCTGTGCCCATCCTGCGACCGCCGACGTCGGCGACCCTTCGGCCGACGTCGGCGAAACTGCCAGTGTCAGCAGCCTTCATTATCCCCTTCTGCGTCCGTTGCACCCCCTGGACTCTTGAGCTCGCAAACAGCTTCTCTCGGTGCTTTGGCTCTCATTTCTCCTCTGTCTTAACCTCGTACAGCAGCAGCAATAGGTGAAGCAGGCCCTGGATCAGTATCTTCTCCTTGCAGCAACTCTTCAGTGGCTCCAGCAACATCTTCCTCTCTCTTCTTTCAGCAGGCTACAGGTAAGCTAGTCTGGTTTTTATTTCATTTCTTCAGTTTAATCATCTGTTTTCTGTTGTCCTCTATGTCTCTCCCTTTGTCCCTTCCCTTGAGAGGCTGCAAAGCCTTCTCAGGCCCCTTCCTCTGTGTATCCTTCTCTTCCCCTTCCTCTGTGAATCTTCCTCTCCCCTGTATCTCTACCTGAGACCATCCACAGACTCGTCCATCAGACTCAGACCCGTCCATCAGCCTCAAACCCGTCCACGGACAGACCACAAACCAAGACTCAGACCAGACCCTGCTCAAACCTGACTACAGGCCGCAACCCCAACCGACGCCGGTCACTTCCCTAACCGACGTCGGCAGATCAGCTAACCGACACCGGCGACATTACCGACCTCGGCGACTGTCTTCAGCCCAACTCCTTCATTCAGGTAATCATTTTGTTTTCTTCCTTCCCTTTTAATCTCTTTGTCACTTCTGTATTCTGTCATTCTATCTTTTAGCAGTCATTATCTTATCAAAACAGTGGGTTGACCTCCTTTAAGGAAGTTTTTACACTTCTGGGAACAAGCCTTTGCTTGGCAACCCACTGCCTATCTGTCTAACGTTTTTCTTGTCCTAGTTTCCTTTTTTCTTGCAGGTGTCATTCCTCCACAGCCAAAGAGGAGTGCCCACGAACGTCTGGATTTACGGTGCGCAATCTTATGTCCAGGTACTTCCAAGCCTTGTCCTTTACTTTCTTCTAGTTTCTTTCTTTATAGTCTGAAAAGCAAATTTGAGGTAGAAACAATAAGCTTGCACTCAATGATACCAATTTGGCCAACTTGACTAGTGTTATGAGGAGTAAAAAATTCTATGACCTAAATGTTTTACCACTTAAAGATACTATTCCTACATAGACCATCCTAATCAATAAGAGGAGGATTTTTAAATTATGGTTAGATCATCTCAAGGATGCACATACATCCTTGGAAAAAACTGAGTTCAAAATAGCTTTGTTGTTGAAGGATACCATGGTTATTAAGGTAACCAAACTTGATGGCTCCTTCATGGATGATCACAAGTTCAGAAGCTAGATAAAGGTGTTCATGGAAAAATTATAGAAATATATATCTATTGAAAAGAGTGATACAAAATTAATGGCCATTTTATCATTTTTTAATCAAAGGCTAGAGAAAGTGGATGTAATTGAAGATGTACTGAGGCTAGTACTCACTGAGCATGACAGGCTCATCCAGGAGATACCTAACTTATTTGGACCCATGATCTTAAATTTTACTTAGATTAACTAAGATTACCAGGCATTTATAGAGGTATGGACCAATGAATAAGTGGAAAATAAGCTGAGATAACAACAACAACAACAAGAAGCTAGTCAACAACCACCTCTAGGCCCTTAGAATATTTTGTTTCACCTTATAAATTCAAAAGTAGAATATTCCATTATAATGTGGCATTTAAGACACTTGGATGTATTTGGGTACCTTTTGTGTTCCCACTCAAACTTTTATTATGTATTTTAAGCCTATAAATAGGGCCCCACCCCCTCATTTGTAAAGCAAAAAATAATTGTTGCCAGAATTATTGTAAAGAGACAAAGAATTCAAGAGATTGTCTGTAGTGTTATTTTTTGTGTGTTATATTATTTTATTAATTCTCATGCTTCTAGATGAAATATAGTTTCTTTTCTAGAATCTAATTTGGAAATTTCATTTTATATATGCATCTATTAGTCTGAGTTTAAAACTAGGTTGACAAATTTGATAGTTTACATGCTTTATTTTCTTTTCATTCATAACTAAATATGCTATGTAATTTATTATGGGTGAGAAATTTTATGCAAAGTATAGTATTATACATATGCATTTTTCTTCCTCTAAAGCTTCAACTACAATGATTTAGCTTTGAGAATTAAGCTAGAGTTGGTAGATGCTATTTTCATGTGTTTTTACCGTAGAAGCTAGAAAAATCGATATCTTTGATCATCTTAAGCATATTATATTTTCTATCTTACCCTAATTACTCTTTAATCCACCCATGAATCACCTTATCTTAGTTCATGCTATAAAAATCCATTATTCATTTACATTTTGGGCAATAATTAGTAAATATTAAGATAATTCGCAAAGATTAACAATAAATTATGTCATTATATTAACATCTATTGTCCCTATAGCAGGGTCTACTTGTAAAATTTCAAAGTGGTGACCATATCTCTTCTATTTATGCTATTACTAGTAGTAGTTGTATAAACAACTCAATACCTAAGTCTTCCAGGATTTAAAATTGAGTTTCTTACTTTCCCTTTATTCTTTAGTGACACAAGGAATGCAATAAGTGCATCAATAGGAAGGGAAAATATGGTTCTAGAAGGAAGACCTTTATACAATTAATTTCATGCATCTTTATAAAATTATAGTGTATTTTGTTAAATATATGCATATCTATTTAAAAATATATAAATATTGGTAAAGAACACTAAAAATCTGCATTATTTACATGAATCTTTACACCCTTTGTAGGAATATTTGTATTCGTTAAAGGATTTCATCAAAAATAGTGTTCATTCATGGAAATATAGTAAATAACCTAGATATTTTTCTAACTATGTGTAATAATAGAAAAAATACCATGTTCTTTGAAACATATCCAAGGTTATTTTGATCCTCTTTGCAAGGTTTCACATAAATTTGCTAAATAATCTTGGTATTTGTAAAAATTTTTGTAAAATTCAAGCTTTGAGACCTCATTTGTGTTATATCTAAGCATTTAAGATCATAATTACTCTAATTCATTTGGAATTTAGTGAATCTTTGCATAGCTTAATGTTAAAGGATGTTTTGAGGTGCTTAAACACTCTTTGATTGTTAAATCAGATGTAGAAGTGCTTTGAATAATTATTTAACATTGATCTTTGTAGATTAACCTACAAAGATAACAACATTTGTGCATGTATCAAGAAATATGAGGTTTCAAGGCTTATATTTTCAAATATCAAGGTAAAGCTACTTGATCTAAAGATTTTTTGTGAAATACTAATCGATATTTGTGATATTTATCACTCGTGAAGTCATCGTTAGAGATCCTTTTCTCTTAGTACCCATTATGCATCTTAGATTTGCCTAAAATTAGAACTATGTCTTGATCTAAACCAAGGACCACTTTAACATCTTTAAAAATGCATAAAAATGTGAGAGCAAATAAAGGTAGATGAAGGAATTCTAGGACCCAACCAAACTCCCCATTTAACAAAAAATTTCAACCTCTCATGCCAATCATGGCATGGTTAATTGGCTCATCCATCAATGTCCCTAGGCCTATGAATAATCTTCGTAAGAATCCATAAAAGCACCTACCTCTCTTTACCCCCACTAGGACAGTGACTGCTAAAGAGAACATGAATTAATTTAAGGCATCTCTAAGGATGATTAATGTGATCGATGAGGACGTGGCCTATCTCATTTTTCCATTCACCTTTAAGGATGTAACTTATGATTTGTTCCTTAACTTACCTAAAGATTCCATCATGAGATGGGGCTAATTTAATGATACCTTTATTTCCTAATTAGGTATGGTAGTTATCTTGGGATTTGTGTACCAATAGTTTACCACCCTTAAAAGGGACCCAAAAGAGCCAATTAGAATGTTCAATGCAAGGTTTGAAAATATGTATACCCTAACATCCCACCCTGTAAGCCTAAACATGATTTAGCCTTAGATATATACAAGAATTCTTTAGATCCAATGATAGCCATCTTCTTAAGGAGAGCCATGGGTATTGACACATTACCCTTAACCTATGTTAAATCCATACACATCAATGAGAAAGTGCACCTTCAGGGACACCCTACTTTTCCCATTCACAATTATGATCCAACTATGCCTACTCTAAATGTCATTCTCAACATGAATCAAAACCATCCTACATTAAACCATTTACTAATGACCAACCAATTACCTTTGAGCCATGATGCACCTAACCAATAGCTTGGATTCTTTTAACCAAACAAATGTTATGGCACATCCATAGAATAATCAAGAAATTATACCTGTTAACAACACCAATGTCCAAACCACTACCCAAAATAAGAAACCAAAACCTCCAAAAGGATAACTAGACTCAATACAAAAAACTATCAAAAACTCCCTAATGATTTATCAAATCTTAGGAAATAGATGGGAAACACTAGTGATAATTCCAAAAAAAATTATAATTTCCAAAGGTATAATAGACCTTTCAATAGATCTAACAATAATAATAATCCCCCTTTGAGAAAATTACTTGAGATTAACATCTATGAGATGGCCTTACCTAATTGGTGTTAAGTACACAATACTACTAGACATGAAGAACTAGACAACATCAAGTTATGCCATGCATTTGAAGCTATCTAGGTTCAAATCTAGGTCCAAATGAAGGGATTAGACCTGAATCCCATTGATCAAAATAACTCTAAATGCTCTAATAACTCTAATGATTCTTCTAGAGTACCTGAATTAGCTCTCATGGTTGAGACCTATGACCTTCCTAGCCGAGATGAGAATGAACTCAAAGACAACATTAAGGAGGTGCATTCTCTTCAATAGTACTAGTGAATCAACTATACCTTGAGAAGCAAGGGTCAGAACCCACCTTTGACAACCTCCACCCCACCTAATAAATTAGATACACTTCTTAATGGTAGGACAAATAATAATCCTTCATAGCCCAAAGGTAATGAGAGTTATCCGATGACAAAAACTCCCTACACCATATCAAAGGGTGGATACAACATAGTGGAAGACATGAAAAAGATTAAGGAAAATATAACATTACACGAGCTCACATAGATCAATTAATATTGTGATTTTTGTTGAAATCCTTGAGTGAAAATCATAGCTCCAACAAGGCCAAATAAGCCCATTCTAATGTGGTAATATACAAGAGTAAGCATGAGGTTTCACCATTCCTATTAACTATTATAATTTTTAGTAAGAATCTTTATAATTGCTTACTTGATTTTAGTGCTTCAGCTAATATTATGCCTCTAGGAATTTGTGAAAAACTAGGATTAAACCCAATCAAATTTGAGAAGGTGGTGGTTAAATAGGATAAGTCAAGAGTGAAGGTAATAGGTGGATTTCTGAACATCCATATGTAGCTAGCCCATAAGCCTTGAATACAATAGTTCATCAACAGTCAAGTCATTGACATACTTGAAGCTTATGGATTTCTACTTAGTCATGACTAGACTAAATATCTGAATGAATACATGTTCACGAATTGTTTTCACATGTGGTTGACTTGGTGAGTGATCCTTAATCAGATCAAAATTGATTGGTAACCCAAGATTAAATACATGATTATTGAATACAATGATAGGAATGAAAAGATAAAATACCAATCATTTGATTTGGGTGTCTATAATTTGGAAACCATTGATATTATTATAGGTGATAAGATGGAAGAATATAGCAAAGGTCCTTGGACATTGCACTTCGATGGTGCATGATCCAAATAAGGCTCAAGCATTATAATTTTTGTAACAAATCCCAAAGGAAGGTAGCATTTATCTTCTTATAGATTATAATTCTCTTGCACTAACAATTTAGTAGAATATGAAACTCTTATTTTAGGACTTAAATTTGAAATTAAACATAAGGTTAAATAACTGCTTGTCTATGGTGATTGAGTTAGTGATTAATCAAATTAGAAACATATATCAATGCAAAATTTCTTGTTTAATGAAATATAAATTTAGATCTTGGGATCTAATTGAGTGCTTTGACTCATTCAATATTGTTTCCTTTCCCAAAGAATAGAACTAGTCAGTAGATGATCTATCATTAATGACAATAAACTTGGTACCTCTAGAGACCTTAAACCTATAGGAATTTACTATGGATATAATCTCATGACCCTTTATCCCAAATAACATCAACCACTTCCAGTTCTTTGATGATGACCAATATATAATTGACTTCTTGTGCAATGTTGGCATATTCAAATTTCATATCATTGATGAATAGGACAAAAGTTCAATAGAAAGTTTGAAGGATAATGAAGTTGGGGTGATTCAACTCAAAGAGAACCATATCCCCAAAGGTATGATCTCTCTAGAAAGAATGTACATCCAAGATAAGCAAATAAATGAAGAGAAATAACCCAAGGTGAGTGGGAAGGATTATAAACAAGACAACTTGGGGACTATAAAAATGAGCAAAATGTTAAAATTGGTTTAGTTTACACCAATGAAGAGCTGAAAAAAGTCACCACCCTTATAACTAGGTTCAAGGATGTTATTACCTAGTCATGATATTTGACACTAGGTAATTACTCACACTATTCCATTGAAGGAAGCTTGCAAACCTTTTAGGCAAAGATAGAGTCCAATAAATTTAGTGATGGACCTATTGATTTGCAAAGAATTTAAGAAATTACTTGATTCAAGGATAATCTTTCTTATACATCACTTGACATGGGTTGCCAATCTTATGCCAGTCTCAAAGAAGAATGGAGAAATCAAACTTTGTGTTGATTTCCATAATTTGAATAGATATTCCAAGAAGGATAATTACCCTTTTCCATCTTTGGATGAAGTCATACAATTGGTAAGTGGATTTGGAATGATGTCATTCCTGGATGGATTTTTAGGCTACAACCAAGTCCTAGTAAACAAGAGCAATAGAATGAATACTGCCTTCACCACTAAATGGGGAATGTTTGCCTATAAACAAATGTTTTTCAAATTAATTAATATAGGATAAAATTTCTAGTGAGTGATGGACCATGCATTCCATGGATTGATAGGTAAATGCATTATTATTTACATGGATGATCTAATAGTTTTTTTCTAAAAATAGGGAAGATCACATGATCCATTTATAATAAGTACTTGAGAAGTGCAGGAGGTATGGCATTTACTTGAACCCCAAGAAAAACATCTTTTATGTGACTGAAGGTAAACTCTTAGGACATGTATGTTGGAGACTTAAGTTTCACACTAGCTGAGAAGAAGATTGTTCAAGTCCTCTACTCAAACCTAGTCCAACATGGGAATGACCCTAGGTTGTGGGTTACCTAATATTGGGCCATGCCTCTAGAATTATAAGGGCTAGCTCCCCTATTATGAAAATTTAGCTCCTTTCTTAAAACCTATGCTTATCTTATGGAAAAAGGAAAGAGAAGAAAACTAAAATTAGAACTTAATATATATGGTGATGCACTAAATTTTTCAATTATCCACTCTCAGCTTGACACTTCTGTGACTACTAGTGAATCCAATAGTGACAAAAGTTGATCATATTCTATGAAAAGGTTCTAAACATGAGTTTTTAACATGGAGGTTAAATATAAACATACAAATTGAAGGTCATAAAAGGGTAAGGTTTATGTGAGACACTATAATCTCTTTGACCCTTCAAGGGAAATTTCCTTAAACAACACTTCACATAACCTGTAAGGAACTACAATACTCAAATCAAGACATATGAAGGACATGCATGCAATGAAATAAAAAATACATTATGTATATCAAATTCAATAAGATACACTTAACATTAACTTATAATCTAGACATTTCTTATATTACTTCAAAAGAGTTTTACATAGTGATTTTAGCAAAGGTTTATTATACCCAACCGAGAGATGCAAATCAAGAGTTCAATGCCTACATTTATAGGAGAAAGGGAAGGTAGGAGAGAGGAAATTTTGGCATGAACCGGGTCATTAATGAGCCAAATATGACCTAGAGTAATTATAGTAACATTTCCTTCCTTTACAAGCATTGGCATTCCCTTAATGAGGATATTTGGTGTAGAGGTGGCTATAACTCCCTCAGTAGTTATTAGATTGAATAGGTCACCATAGTTATGTAGTTGTCCAAAATTCTTCTAAGATAGGTTGATAAGATCAATGAAAGTGTCTCATTTCTCCATCAAAACCATGAATTATGCATTCAATGCTCCTCAAGGGTCAGTTACCTATCATGACACCTTCCATTGATTCATTCAATTAGTCTTAAAACACCAAATTGATCCTCTTTGATGATTAATTAGGCTAATTAGGCCTATTAGACTGAATTGCCTAAGTGTTAAAACTTAACAACCATGAAACCTATATAAAATATTTTCAACCTATGCATTAATGTGCTCCATGCCTAAAATAATGTTTCTAACCATGATATGGGCTTACAACTATGCTCTTTCAATTCGAATAGTCTACCTATATGGCATCTCCTTACCACACTATTTATTTCATTTTAAAACCTGACTGTTGTCACCTCAAACATGTGTCTTCATTTTATACCCCCTTATAATTTTGATCAAATTTTCTTCATCAATATTTTTAGGAGTCTCTTGGATTTGACCTTCAACATTGGTCATTGATCTTAACTAGGCTTCCCAAATTGTGACACTTGGTAGTTTTATGTGGCTTCTTTATCTCTACCTTTAAAAATGTGACACTTGGTAGTCTTGCATGCCTCCCATAGACCTTGATGTTAGTCTCATCTAGTTCATACACTTATGCCATGTTATGGCCTCATGTGTAATCTAGGCTCATTAGATTCTAATATTGTGACACTTAGTAGTCACATATCGATCCTTGATCCTAGCTCTAAGATTATGACACTTGGAAATCAAACATGGCTTTTGTAGACCCTCATTTTTATTTCATGTGATTAAACATGCTTACACCATGTGGTGACCTCACACATAATTTAGGATCATTAACTTCTTGACCTCATGTGATCACCCACTTGTCATTGATATTTAATGTTAGCCTATAAGATCATGCTACTTGGTGTCAATGCATTCAATCTTAGGATCTATTGACCTTTTGACCTTGTGATTTCCATTAGATATGCTTTTCCATGATTAAATGTGTGCCATCGATCTATCTTGAATTATTGACTCGGATGAGCACCCACATGCCATTGATATTTAATTTGATCAAGTGAGGATTCAACACTTGTCATCCTTGTAGATCACTTCTATTTTTTGAATTTAAATGGTTATTTTTTGTCTTTAAATTGATGTCCCCAAGTACATTCCACACTACTAAATCATTTTATAAGGCATATATCTTCAAATAAAAATCTCATCAAGATACCAAACTTGCAGGGGATAACCATAACCCAAAATACATAATTTTTATAGAATTCTAAACTTAAACACTTTATATACCATGATAATACTTGAATCAAGTTTAACATGATGAAAAAGAACCTTCAAAGACTGCTCAGGTAATTTTGGAGTATGACTAGATAATATCTTGACTAGATATGGCTTAATGACTCACAACATGACAAAAAACAAGTTTAAAACATCAGTCATGACCCCACACTATAGGGTTGAATAATTTATAAGTCTAGGAATAGAAATTGACCAACATTTTTGGTGACTCAACTAGCTTAACTACCCTGTTGGTCATGGAACCCAAAAAGTTAATTATAACTTATTCATGATAACTAGATAATGAAGTATGATTTTATGGATCTTGAAAACACTTCAAATCAATGAGACACACATAAAATTAATAGGAAAGAAACAAGAATAAAATAAATAACCACCTAAATTTCAAAAACAAATAATAAATATAACAATGTGTAAGAGCACTTGGAGGTAAAGACATACCTATCTACCTATGTACAAAAATCATGAAATGGGACTAGTAGACTAAATTGAGATACCTTCCATTGACAAAGATGTAAAGGCTCTCTCCATTCAAATTATCAATCTCAAAGGCCTTTCTCTCATTACAACATGTGATGACATAAGGCCCACTATAAATACTGTCAAAATTAGAGTGCTTTCTTGGATTTGCATGATCCTCATCCCATTTGAGGACTATATCACCTTGTTAGAACCTTTTAGAGGAGGATCTCTTGTCAAATGAAATTTTCACCTAGTTTTGATTAGACCACATGATATGCATAACACTATATCTTGTTTCTTCTAGATATTTTAGTTCATTTAATCTTACTTACATAGAATCATCTTAGAGGAGCTCAAGTTGGTGTGCAAGCTCTAATACAAGTAGTTCAACAAAGATAAGAAGTTTAGCTTCTCTCCCATAGATAATAAGGTATGGGGAGTGTCTATTGGACTTCTTAGGTTTCACTCTATCTTCCTATAGGGAAGTCCTTAATCTATTATGCCACTCCCTTTGACTATCTTCTATAGTCCTCTTGATAATCCTCAACAAGTTCTTGTTTGTGGACTTTACTAGTCAATTTCCCTATGGGTGATAGTTATAGGATACTTTAAGATAAATTCAAGATGAAAGATCCCACTCACATACCTTTTTGATACTAAATTCCAGTGCATTATCATAAATTATTGTAGAGGGCACACCAAATCTAGTTACAAGGCTATCATAAAAGTCTAAGATAGAAATTTCATTAGCTTCTTTGAGGATAATTGCTTCAACCCACCTTGTGAAGTAGTTTTTATCTATAATGATCCATTTATTTCCTTTTCTTTAAGGTGGATGTATGATCCCTATGAAATCGAATCCCCATTTCATGAAGGGTTGTTCCATTTGTATTGGCTACAACAAAAGGGTAGCTAGTCTCTATTTGCCAATGAACATTACACATTTTGGACACTTTCTTACCCAAAAGTGTGCATCTATAAATAATGTGGGCCAAAATTACCTAGGTCTAATGGTATTGGAGGCTATTTTCTTGGTATTAAAGTGCGCACCAGTTGGACCATCATGTAACTATTCAAGTAACTTATATATTTGGCATGATTCCACACACCTCAAAATCATGCCTCCTATGTCCCTCTTGAAAAGTACTCCATCCATCATAACATAAAGTATGATTTTCAATCTAAAATGACTTTTCTTGGATCTATCTATCCCTATGGGACATTGTCCTAATTAGAGAAACTAGATCACATCATGTGTCTAGTTGAAAGGTGTGTCATATGCAACTACTTGTTGGTTGTAATGGGTTGTCAATACTTGATCTCTATCCTCCTTTACTCCTAATATAATGTTATAACATAACCATATACCCCTTACAAGATTTTTAAATCTAACCTTAAGGTCATACTCCATACATTATGTCTCCCACCCAACCCTTTTTTTATTAAGGTCTCTATAGAGTATATACTCCTTAATGCTTGGGTGTGATACCATTAGTATGATCTTACTATTGGAGACCATGTGCCTAAATTTATTTAAAATGATTAATAATGAAAGCACATGTTTCTCTATAAATCTATACCTCCCCTCATACCCTTCTAAGGCTTAACTAAATAAGGCAATAAGTTGTTCTAAACCTTTCTCGTTCTACTAGATCAACATGGTAGAGATTGCATCTAATGTAGAGAAGGCATACATGTAATATTATTTATTAAAATCTAGATTGAGTGTAAGGGAATTATATATGGACTCCTTTATGGTCTCAAAACTCCTCTTACCTTCTTTTCTCCATGTAAACTCCTTGTGCTTCCTTAGCATGTGAGTGAGGGGCATGACCAACTCTGTAAAGCCTGGGATAAACCTTCTTATAAAATTAATCTTTCCTAAAAAAATCTATAGGCCTTTCTTATTATTGGGTAGGGATAAAAATAAGATGGACTCAAATCTTTTATGGTCTATTAAAAGACCATCCTTAGACACTACATGGCCTAATAACCTTCCCTCATGCACACCAAATATGCACTTTTTAGGATTCAATAATACACAAAACTCCCTACATCTTTCAAAGACTAATTTCAAGTGAGAAATGTGATTAGTTGGGTCTTTTGAGAAAATATTGATGTCATCAAGGTAGATGAGCACTATGTCATTTATTAATCCTTCAAAGGCAACATCCATTTCCCTTTGGAAATTTTTCGCAGTATTGGATAGTCCAAAGGCCATTTTCATGTATGTATAAGTGTCCCACTTTGTGGTGAAGGTAGTTTTATGCCTATCTTCTTCCTTGACCATGATATAATTATAACCATAGTAACCATAAATTAATGATAACCTCTAAGAACCTACCACCTTTTAAACAACCTGATCCATTGAGGGCAATGAGTAATGATCTTTTAGGGACATTTTATTGAGATCCCTAAAGTTAACACACAAATGTATTTCCCTATTCTTCTTCCTCATTGGCACAAGATTTTCCACCCATGAGGAAAGTTTAATGGGGAATATTATCCTTTATTAAATCAAATTAAACATCTCCCTTCTCATCAACTCATCCACTTTAGGATTTACAACCCTTTGTTTCTATCTGATTGGTTTTATATCGCTCTCTAACTCAATGGTATGTTGTGAAATTTTGGGGTCAAAGCCATTTAAATTCTTGTATTCCCATGAAAATGCATCATATTATTCTTATTATAAAGCAACAAAGGTATCTCTCTCCTTTTTTGTGTTGATCTTCCCTAAATTTAACAACTTGTCTTTGAAGATCTCTACCTTTTCATAATGTTCCTCCTTGTCTAAGATGCACAATTTTTCTCTTATTAATTAGTCATCTTCATTAAAGATTTTTTATAATGTTATAGTCCCCTTAGGTATATTTTTAGACCTTAGATGTACTATTTTATTATCATATTGATGTTGGTACTTATTTTGATTCTTGTGGTAAAATTATGCCTCTTTCATCAAAAAACATATAATTTTATCATCACTATAAAATGCCTACCAACTCACATCATTATTAGGTACAAATGGCCTACATATGAAATTGCTTGGATTTAATTTGGCTACCATTTGATCCTTATATAATCTCATACTGAGCTCCAATAGTTGCAATCCTATCTACATGTTGATTTGCTTCTCTTGATATGGACTATATGTTGAATGCTAATAAGTCCTCTATGAGATCCAATACATGGTGATTTTAATATTTAAATTGATGGTTATTGACTTCAATTACACCTCTCACTTATTTAAAAATAATTTAATTGTCTCCCTTGACTTGAAGGAGTTTGACACCTCTCCTTCTTGCCTCGTATAAACCATATAAAAGGGCCTCATATTCAGCTATGTTTGAAGTACAACTAAATTAAAATCTTACAACTAAATATTAATTCTAATTTGAGGGTGAAATAAACATGAATCCATCTCCACTATCATTCTTTGACAATGAGCCATCAAATAATAAATTCCATAAACCATCTTCCTCTTGAGTCGTGTTAGTTAGGTAAGGTATAGCAACATCTTCCTCATGAATGTAATACACCACTAAATCTATCTCTGTAATGTTGTTATAGGGATTACATCCATGATTTTTAGCTACCCATTCATCTAAGTAAATGTTTGAAATTCCCTCAAGATGTTCATGAGACTCTTTTTCACTAGAATTCTCATCTTCATCAAGTATGGTGTAGTTAACATTTGCAAGGTTAGGCATATCGGGTTTCAGATGGAAACTAGAGATATGTTCTGACCTAACAATGACCCTAGTACCATATCTAGTCTTAAAGACCATATATGACTACTTAGAGGAAAAATAACCCCCAATTTTTTTAGTAAAGCCCCTAGATAGGCATAGGGAAAAGTATGGGGGTAGGTCTACAACCATTACATCTTGAGTGATGACATAATTTGGGAAAACTACAAATATAATCTTAATGTATTTCAAAACACCTATTGTTTTAGTGGGGGAACCATTAAATTTAAAAACACCTCTCTCATTAAGTACATATTTAAGCTTAAGTTTGTCTATTATAGCTTTAGTCATGATTAAGGTTGATGTTCCTAAATCTATCATACAATTATGCACAAGATATTACCCTTTGATGACTGACATATAGAATGGATGGGACTTCATTGCTTTAGAGGGAACAACATTTTGAAATTGATCTTGAATAGGATCTTGGCTAGGAACTTGGATTTGACTAGGCTGATTACTATTGGAAAAAATAATGTTTATGTTACTAGCTACCTTGTTCACATGAGAGGGTTTAGAGAGCTCTTGTTGAAGGACCTCTTTCTACCTTAGAATAGATAGAGCATCATACATTGACATAGTGATATTATACCCTTTCATACAATCCATAATGTTTAAAGGAAGATTATTACCTTTAACTTGTACCTTGGAAGTAAAAGCATCACTTGGCACTTGAGTGACATGAGGAATAAATGGAGACCTTTGCTACTAATCATGATGTTGAGGTATTTGTTGATTTGAAATGGAATTAGTGGTTGTGTTTGAAGTGACCAACTACTGAATAACTTAAGGGGGTGTTGAATAAAATTTAGGCTTCCCCAAAAAAATTTCCACCATTTAACTCTTAGCCCTTGTATGGGTTGAAACTGACTCATTTGTTTTTTATGCAGTCTACTTGATGTTGGTCACTACATGTTTAAACCCATGTTTCCCTTCCTAAAAATTTATGTAATTAGTATCATCTAGTGCCTTACCCATGCTTCCTTGTTATTGGATTGGAGACTCTAATGATGTCAAGGCAAGCATATCACTTTAGTGACAGGACCTTATGGTGGAGGTAGCATTATGTTATAACTTGGATATGGAGGAGCATGTTGCCAACTAGTATCTTGATATATCTCTCCACTTTTAGCCATCACCATCTCATTAGACTACCCTCTTTATTGACCTTGACCCTCTTGTACAAGGTTATTTTGAGTAAGGACCAAGGCTCTTGAGCTCTTGCAGCAGTGGGGTTGTGACTGTTATAAGGTCTAGCTTGAGTAATTTGGCCTTGGTCTTATTGATTTGATGCATAAGCATTTTTTTAATAGGATTGAAAAGGGTATTGGGCTTGGAAAGTATCTTGTTATGGCCTATATGAAGTCTTCTATTGTTTCTTTAGAGCCACTAGCTTATTGTTTTGTGCCTTCAACAATCCTTTAATGTTTTCAAGTCTATCCACTTGACTATCATCAGGTTGTGCATGATTATTTGGAGTGGGCAAGGGAATAATGGGAGGTAGATTTGGATAGAGATTAGAAAAGGGGGGCATAAGAGGTCTTGGCATGAGTTTCCCTACTTATATCAAATATTTTTTTACCCTTATGGATATATCATATGCTTTAGGCAAAGTTATCCCACCCATAGATTGGATCATGACTACAATCTTTGAATTTAATTCTCTCAAGTAGTAGATAAAATCATAACTAGACATGGTATTAATTATAATATGGATCCTATCCTAATTTTTTTGGAACTTATATTTGAAAACAGCCGTAGATTCTTGGGGTTCCCTCTTGATTGAGGTGAGCTAGTCAACTAGTGACACATGGTCACTCTTATCCTCAAAATGCTTGTATAAACATACACTAAACTCATCTCAGGTATTTATTGAGTTAGGATATAGAACCCTATACCATTTCAAGGCTTTTCCTTTTAAGGATGTTGTTAGTAATCTCATGGCTACATTCTCTTGGGTGATATTATGTACTGAGCAAAGGTTTACAATATCAGTTATGTTCTCTAAAAGAGTGGTGGATTTTTCTCCTATAAAGTATGGTAGAATCTTCAAAGATTCCATAAAGATGTCATCATGATGCTAAAAGTTTAGAAGGATGACACCATTGAAGGGTACAAAATATTTTAACCTAGGCCTTACCATTTGTATTGGTGGACTAAGTATGGGTAGAATTTTTAGAATTTGGAGAAGTGGGAGACCTAGGGGGTGATAGTTTGGGGTTTGAAATAGGTATCCTCTTCCTCCTTAAAATATCAAATGGAAAATTAGTGAATTTAACTTGCTTACCTCTGGAGGTAGACCTCGTGGAGATTTGGTGCATGAACTCACTCTCTAATCTACTTATTACTACATAAAGACTTCCAAGAGTCCTCCCACATTGAAAATATGTTACAAGATGATGTCCAAGTGGCTTGATTTTTATCTCACCAGGTGTGCCAAAACTATTAGAGACTTAGGTTACACCCTAGCTAAGAACAAGATCATTCAAGTCCTCTACTCAAACCTAGTCCAACAAGGGAATGACCTTAGGCCATGGGTTACCTAATGTTGGGAAAAACATCTATAATTAAATGGTATATATCCCCTATTATGATAATATATCTCCTTCATTAAAACCTATTCTTATCTCAAGGAAAAAGGAAAGATAAGAAAAATAAATTTAGAACCTAATCTATATAGTGATGCACTAAATTATTTAATTATCCACTCTCATCTTGACACTTATGTGACTACTAATGAATCCAATAGAGACAAGAGTTGATCAAATTATATGATAAGGTTCCAAACATTAGTGTTTTTCATGGAGGTTAGATAGAAACCTACAACTTGAATGGTAGAAAAAGGCAAGGTCTATGTGAGACACTATAAGCTATTTAACATTTCAAGGTAAATTTCATTAAACAACACTTCATACAACATGTAAAGAACTACAATACTAAAATAAAGAAACATGAAGGAAATGTATATGATGAAATAAAACACACATTATGTATATCAAGTTTAATAAGATACACTTAACATTCACTTAGAATCTATACTTGTTTTATATTTCTTCAAAAGAGTTTTACATAGTGATTTAGTAGAACTTTACTATAACCAACTAAGGGATGTAAATCAAGAGCTCAATGCCTACATTTATAGTAACAACATTTCCTTCCTTTTCAAGCATTTACATTCCCTTAATGAGGCCATTTTGGCATAAAGGTAGATGTAACTACCTCAATAGTTATTAGATGAAATAGGGTACCATAGTTATGTAGTGGTCCATACTTATTCTAAGATAGGTTTATAAGGTCATGGAAACTATCTCATTTCTCTATCATAGCCATGAATTGTGTATTAAATGCTCCTTAAGGGTTAGTTACCCAATGTGACACCTTGCATTAATTCATTAAATTAGTCTTCCAATGTTAAATTGATCCTCTTTGATGATTAATTGGGCCAATTAGGCCTATTAGATAAAATTTCCTAAGTGCTAAAACTTGGCATCCATGAAACCTATAGAAATGATTTTCAACCTATGCATTAATGTGATTCATACTTGAAACAAAATTTTTGACCATGACATGGGATTTAAACTTTGATCTTTTGGTCTAATTGGTCTGCCTATGTGGCATCTCCTTGCCACATTTTTATTTCATTTTAAAACCTAACTATTGTCACCTTGGACATGTGTCTTCATCTTATTCCCCTTTATAAATTTGATCAAATTTGTTCCATCGATCTCTTTAGGAGTCTCCTAGATTTAACCTTCAATGTTGGCCATTGATCTAATTTTGCCTTCTAATATTATGACACTTGGTATTCATGCATGGTTTCTTTATCTTAGCCTTCAAAAATGTGACACTTGGTAGTCACACATGACTCTTGTGGACCATGTTATCATTCTCCATCTAGTTCATGTACTTACACCATGTGATGGCTTTGCACACAATATGAGCTCATTTGATTCCAAAAATTTGATGCTTAGTAGTCTTGCATTAGTCCTTGATCTTGGATCTGATATTGTGATGCTTAGAAATCATGCATGGTTTTTATGGACCTTTGATGTTAGTTCATTTGATTAAAAATCCTTATGTCATGCGATGATCTTTCATTTAATTTAGGCTCATTGACTTCTTGACCTCATGAAATCACCCACGTGTTATTGATATTTGATGTTGGCCTTTGAGATCACACTACTTTACATCAACATGTTCAATCTTAGGATCTGCTAATATTTTAACCTTGTATTCACTGTTAGATCTACTTTTGCATGATTAAACATGCATCATCGATCTATCTTGACTTATTGACTCAGATGAGCACCCACATGTCATTGATTTTTAATTTGATTGAGTAAGGATTTGACACTTATCATCCCTATATACGACTTCTATTTATTTAATTCAAATGGTTATTTTCTATGGCTTTAAATTGATGTCCTCAGGCATGTCCCACACTACTAGATATTTTTTTAAGGCTTATATATTTAGATATAAATATCATCAAGACATTAAAATTTCAAGGGATGACCATGGAAAAAATACATAATTTTCATGAGATGCTAAACTTAAAAACTTTAGACACCGTGAAAATACTTAATTCAAGCTTAACATGATTAAAAAAGGACCTTCAAAGACTACTCAGGCAAGTTTGGAGTATTATCATATAGTAGCTTGACTAGACATACCTTAAGGACTCACACTATGATTAATAAGAAAGTTTCAAACATAAATCATGACCCCATGCTATAGGTTTGGCAAATTTATAAGTCTAGGGCTAAAAATTAAACAACAATGTAATCACTCAAGAAGGTATGACCATTTACCCTAATAGGATTAATGAAATTTCAAAGATAGAAGTTCCCAATAGCAGAAAAAAGTTAAAATATTTATTTGTAAAATTTGATTTTGTGAGAAAAAATATTTCCAATTTTGCAAAGATTATGAGATTAATCAATGACATGTTAAATAAATATGCCAAAATAGAATGGGTGGTTGAATAAAAAAAGGCCTTTCAAGACATCAAGGATGATATCATTCAAGTGCCTATCTTGATAAGTCCTAATTTTGATAAAGACTTCTATCTATACTATTTGTATTCTTATCATACTTTTATTGTTGTCTTAACATAGAAGGAAGATGATAAAGATCACCCCATAACCTTCATGAACACTAATTTGAAGAATATTGAGATGAATTATCCTATTCTATATAAGCAGACATATGCACTAGTAAAGGCTATCAAGAAGTTTAGACACTACTTTTTTAGGAAAGGGACCTATGATATAGTGTTTGATCCAGTTGTCAAGTTAATGCTAAGAGAGAACAAACTGAAGGAAAGAAGAGGGAAGTGGATGACCAAAGTTCAAGAATATGACTTAGAAATAAAATCTACTAAATTGATTAGAGGTTAAGGTTTAATCCAACTCATTGAAAACATTCATCCTTGCATTGATGTTTTGCAGGTTGAAATATGTCAAGTACTAGTGGAGATTGGTACAAATACATTGTTCATTACTTGATGCATGGAGTGTGTCCATCACACCTTAAAAGAGAAAAAAAAGGCCTTCAGGCTGAGATCATCCCATTTTATGATCAAAAGAGGAGTCCTCTATAGAAATAACTACAAAGAAGTCTATATGAGGTTTGTTTAAAGAGATGAAGCCATTAAGATCATGGCTAACTTCCATGACAAATTGGGAAGTGGTCACCCTTCAAGGCACACAATATCACATAAGATATTAAGGGTTGGATATTATTATCCAATCATATTTAAGGACACACATGCTCATGTGTGAACATGCCACCAATGTCAAGTGTTCAATCAAAGAGAAGTAAAGGTAGCCATGCCTCTACAACTAGTAATATAAGTGAATACATTTTCACAATGCGGCCTCTACTTCATATGAGTAATCAATCCCAACTCTTCAATGGGACACAAATTTATAATCACCTCCATGGACTATTGGATGAGGTAGACCAAAGTAGCAGCTACCAAGAATATGATATGAATTTAAAGAGATTATATGCATATTTAAGACATATAAAAAGAATCTGAATAATTAGAGAATTTAATTCAACACAAATATATTCTTCACTCTTTATATTACATATTTTGTCAAATGACATTATTAAATATATATAGGAATTCATCTTATAACTTCACTCCTAATTTCTCTCACATCTAACTCCTATAACTGATCACACACCTAAATATGATATATTGTTATAACATATAACAATATATCTCAAAAACATAATATTCTAACTTACCATATCAATCGCATGGTTATAACAATTAATTAATATTTACCTCTCTTATAAATATCCACTTGTTACTATTTACCACTCAGTAAATTTACAAAAATGTAAAATTTATTCCTATCATTCCCCCCATAGTTTTTACATGGTGCAAAAACATTCACACTCTTATATATAGTATGCTCACCCATTATAGCATGCCCTATTTGGATCATGACCTTGATATAAAGATATCCTTACTCTTCCCATGGTTTTATAGGTTTACCACAAACCTTGTCATGAATAGTACCCATCAATTGTTCACCTCATGTTGTTTTTTGGATCTACCACAAACCCTTTCAAGTTCCATGAACTGACTTACATTAGTGCTTTCTATCCTTTCACAATGTCTTCACATCAGGGAATCATGTTTGGAAATTGTACACAAATTACATTACATGAATAGGCATTATTCTTATGTTCTTATTTCAAACACATAGTGGAAATAAAAAACACACCACAAAATGTCACCACATCATTAGTGTGGCCCTGTCATTGGCAATTGATGAGAAGTCATTAAAAGACCTCCTTCCTCTATGTATCCTTTAACCTCTAATGTCTTCATTGCTTACTCAGGTAATGTGTTGATGATGCTCAGGTACATGATTTTTTTGAGGGAAATCCCCCCCATAATTCAACATCATGTACAAGCAAAAATGCATCCATAATGCAATTTTTTTTTTAAATTTTACAATTTTAACTTTTGACTCGTAATAAAAACTTAACACCAACACAAGGACTTTTTGACAATATATTTAATAATTTCATTTGAAAAAATATATAATGGCATTATTATCAAATGGTAGTGGAAATATTTTGTCAATAAGTTATAATGACAAAATCTTTCCACTGAGACAAGGACTTTTTGACAAAATCTTTCCACTGACATTTTACAGAATTTTTGATAACTTGATATTGACATCAAAAAACTTAATTGAATATACAAAATTGGTAAACTATGACCTTTTTTATTTTAAATGAAATATCTAGATGTAAAGACTCTTTGATTTTTACAAATGACTCAAAAAGACACTTTATAACTTGACTCTTACAAATTTTTGCTTTTGACATAAACAATGACAATACTAGTAAGACTTCAATATTTTACCCTATCAACTTTGATAATTTAATTGACTCTTTGAGACAAACACACAATACTACTACTCAACACTATTTGAGATATCCTATAAACCCAAAACAAAATATTATCTATTGACATAGGTATTTACAAAATTAAGTCTAAAAAATTCTTGACACAACATTTATTGACTAAAACTATAAAAAAAAACATGATCTCCAAGGAGCGATCTTTAGAAGTGAAAATTGTAAGATTTTGTTATGATAATATTTATTTTTGAGTTAAGATTGGCTATAATGATGCTTAAGAAGGCCAAGAAGGGTCGCTCTATCTCAATAAATAGTTCTCCAAAAATTGAGACTTGAATATTTTGAAGAAAACATGAGATTTTGTGAGTATGCTACCACCGACTAATTCAAATCCAAGTAGGACAAATGAAATTAGATCTCAAATGGAAAAACCATGCAGAAGAGATCAAAAATAATTTACCTCTGATCAGTGTTATTTTTTTTCCATTTACCTTTATAATTTTGTTATGATGAACTAGTGCACAAATGAGTAAATGATATAAAATAAAGAATAACCTATCAAAACACAAGTCTATTCCCATTGATAGTTTCTATTGTTCATGAGGTGTTACAAACAAATCTATAGACTGATTAAACTATAATATATAATAGAGATGTGTGGGTCAACTGAGTTGGATCAAGCATGGGCTATTGATCAACACATTGACACCAATGGAAAGATGATGATGCTAGTGGATCCAATATCACACAAAGAATTTAAGAATGTAGAGTAGTCTATAGACAAATACTTATCTATAATTATGAGACATTTTTGACATCCTTCACTTAATGCTTGTATTTAAAAAAATGGAACACATATGTAATATCCATACAAACTTCATGTAATCTCCAATGAAATTTGGGCACTTTTGATTGCACAAGCCATACTTGGAGTTGGAAGATACAATATAAAGACTATATTTATGGATTTAATTTACTCTAATACTAATGATATGAATTTAAATATCTTATATTCAGATTTAAATCATGTATAGATAAGCTAAATACTCAAAGAATTTAATTCAACACAAATATATTCTGCACACTCTCTATATTCTATATTTTGTCAAATGACACTATTATTTATAGGAAGTCATACTATAACTTATCTCCTAATTTATCTCAGATATAAATCCTATAAATAATCACACACCTAAATATGATATATTTTTACACCATATAAAAATATATCTCAACACATAATATTATAACTTACCATATCAACCATACAGTTATAATGACTAATTACTATTTACCTCTCCCATAAATATCCACCTATTACTATTTACCACTCGATAAATTTACACAAATGTAAAATCTATTCCTAAAAAATAGTAGAATAATTAATGTCATCAAGTTCCTGAACGAGAACATGATCACTTAGTTCAAGACACCCCTATCTCTAGTATGTGATAATGGGTCGATGTTTGCGTCAACATAATGCACTGAATAGGCATATGATAATTAGATAACCATCAATTCCACTTCAAATTATTACTCTTAGGGTAATGGAGTTGAAAAATTAACTAATAAAAACTTGATGAATGACATTAAGAAGTCTACATAAAAGAAACCAAGAGAATGGAAGTCCCTACTAAAATTTTCTCTATGGGCAAACAAAACCATATATAAGTAGGCACTCAAAGCATCTTCATTATTATTAGTTTATGGATATCAACTTATATTTCCAATCATGTTGAATCTTCCCACCTATGAGTTTATGGTTGAGTATATGGAAGATGATGAAAGAGTGCAATCTAGGATACTAAACATCATCCAAATGGAGGATGCTAGAGATGAAGCATTACAAAATTTCAGCAAGCATTAGGATGTTATGAAGATATGGTTTGACAAGTGAGCCAAATTTAAAGCATTCTAAATCCTAGACTTAGTCCTACTCTAGGATAAGGCCCATGAGCAAAAAGGACAACATGATAAGTTCACTCCTCTTTGGATTGGACCCTATCAAGCAACAAAGATACTTGGTGAAAATACATTCAAACTCAAGGACCTACAAGGGAATGACTTAGCCTTGCCATTCAATGGGTAATACATGAAGAATTACTTATCTACTTCTTTATCTTAAATTCTAGAAGAATAGTAAGCTTGTTTAGAGTTAGATTAGGTAGGAGTATAATAGCTTTCTTTCTTTTCTTGATAGCTTATTGATTTATTTATTACTTTCCTAATTTGTTTCCCTATTTTCATTATTTCATTCTTTCCTACTTTTCTTTATTGTGTTTATTTCCTATCATGTGTTTTAGCTTAGCAATAAGTCCTTTGGACAAGAATTCATTAGCTCAATTTATGTCAAACCAGTCTTGAAATGGGAAAAAGTGATTGTTGATCTCAAACATTGGTAGTTCAATATGTAAAAACCTCTAACATTATTTTGATTTAGAAAGGTTGGGTGGGGTCAATTAGAATTTAGTTTTATCATTAAACTCCTAAGTTATGTTAAGGCTATAATATAGCTTAAATGACTAAACACTGGCTTGAACAAGAGTTTGAATCTATGTGGACTATCATATTGTCAGTCAAATTCACTAAATGAATTACCTAGGCATAAATTACTATCTAAGATTTAATAACATGTAAAATATGTCTTGACACAACCCTTACATGTAGCTAATTTTGGTTCCCAGCCATTCTAGTCTATGAACACTAGTATATAAAAAATAAAAATAAAAACAAAAACCAAAAAATATGATACACCAATAAAATGAAATCATAAATTGCTTCATATTCCATGAATGGTGATTTAGGCAATCTCTACCAGGGCTATGGATGCCTAGATGGTAGTAGAGAAAGGCCTGAAGTGGAGCCAAATGTATCTCTAGTGTGGCTATGGATGCCTGGCTGGTAGCAGAGTGATACCTAAGCCATCCCTAAGTTATCAAAGCATTATTAAATAAAATCTAAAGAATGCTTAAGTCATTTCATGTTGGATGTCTTGAAGCTCAAAAGATATCATTTTTGAACCCAATGGCAATGGTTAATGAACTAAAAATCACACACATAGTATGATTGCCTAAAAGATTTAAAATCTATTTCTAGTTTGTGAGCTTTCATTTAATTCTAAAAAAAAAAATTGATATTGACTAATAATTACAGTGGGATGACTAGTTTTTTATTCATGTTTGAACAAGAAATTTAGGTTTTAATGTTTTGTAATGTTTCCCTATAGAGGTCATCATTTGTTAATGATCAACTACCCCTATTCTCAAAATGGGAACCCTCCTTTCTTAAATTTTCCAAAATGCCCAAGATGCCAAGCTTGCTAAAGTAGTTGATTGCATAGAAAAATTGATTTAATACTTCTTAAAAATATTTAGTCATTAATCTATTTTACAATAAGGAGTAATAATTAGAAATATTTGGATTACTACAAGTTTTCTTCAAAGTTTTATTTAGCAATGGATTATTAATCATAATTGCTTCAAAATATATAAGCAGGCCTTTGCTAAGGACATTCCACTTGGTTTTCAAATTAGCATGAACACAATAAGCTCCACCTAATCTCATTGGACTAACTTCATATTTCATTTAAAACACTTACAAAATTTGCATTAAACTTGTTTTAATTTTCTTGTGATGGGCATTTGACATTTTAAAAAGTCTAACTTGGTCTCTCACCTTGCTTCATAGGACATCAACTTAAAAGTAGTAGTTTGTGATGCCTCATAGGATGTCAAATTAAACACTATGACCTAAAGAGGATAGGTGCCCACTTCACCAAACTTCATAATGCATTAGAGATTCATCGTGCCTCATGCAAGACACTTGGAACAAATCAAAAAATCCTAAAAACCATGTAGTGACATCTAGAAAACTTTTGAAGAAGTTATCCATTGGATTTCAAATCCATAGGATAAATTTGAAGATCCTGGTTCCTACAAGCAAGCCCATTCAATTTGAGCCACTATGCATCCCACTAGAATCTATAATCTTGTGAGATTCCACCACATGTCTCAAGTGTGACCACCTAAACTTAAGAAGTCTTTCAAAGTACCACTTTTTCCCTTCATATTCATCTGAGATCAATGCATGTCAACACCACATCACATATGATCCAAAGCTTACAATATCTCATAAGGAGAACACATGGATGCACTTGAGCCATCCGATCAAGGCTTAATGGAGTATAGTTGTCCAAAGTTCTATCCAATAATGATAAGTGGTGGAAGAATGAAGGGAAGCCCATAAAATGATGTGTGTCCCTTTGAACCTATATGATGATGACATACATCATGCCCACAATACTTCTATCTAAAGATCCACTAGAAAAACTATGAAGGCCTACCAAAGTGATACATGTCTATGAAGGACCTGGAAGATGATGCTACATGTCATTCCTATAAAGATGAATTCTAAGATCTATAGGATTGCCTCTAAGAGTGACACATAGAAGCACCTAAAGCACATAATTAACACAAATTCACTAAAAGGTATCTAGAATCCTTCTGAAGGTGACACTTGACAAAGGGAAGCTCCAAGTGACATATGGCACTCCCGTAACCAACAAAAATTAAAGGACCCCACTCAAAAGCATGTCACAAATAAAAATATGCCACATGGTAGGGTACAAGTGACTCATTGTACTAATATATACCCTAAGAGCTCAAGAGCAATCATAAGGTACTTCATGTCTAGATTTATGTTGACTAAGCATCCTAGTCATATTAATTCCCTATAAGCAGCCAACTAGATCTGAGGTGGCATGCCACATGTCAAAAGGTGGAAAATTTTATATTTAAAGTTAAAATATATTTAAAATCAAAACAAAATCAGTTCTAAATTTGAATTCTAAAACAATTAAATGCCAAAAGTAATAGTTTAAAGTATTTCAAATGCAAAGGTGACGAGCTCACCATTAATGTGACATGAACTAGAATTTCCATCAAACTTTGCATTAATCAAATTAATCTTCAAAATAATACCCAATTCAGCTATTGTTACCTAAATTTACATGTGTGTTTACTCTCTCTACTATCTATAATTTAAGATTTTAACTAAGCTCAAGCTGTTTATAGACTACACTACGATCACTATTGTTGGAGCTTGATAGTCATAAAGAAGTATGAGAGGATATCAATTGCTACCCAAAACATTATATAAATGGCACAAGAAAGACCCTCCACTATGGGTAAGGGTATAATATTTTGTAATGATGATTTTATTTTCCATTATGGTAATTTAGTTGTGTTCAAAGACATAAAATTTAACCCCAAGGCCATAAACACAAGGGACATGCATTATAGTAGTGTATATTAAAATGTTGAGGGAGTTAGGGATCTTGATGAGTTTGAGACCATGCCCTGTACTATTCAAATTGATACATACATCCTTGAAATCTAATCTATAGGCTTCCTTAAAGTTGTAGCAAAACTAGAGGTCATGTTATGTGTTGACCTAGTATACAACATCTTTGAGATGTCAAAATGTGAGGATGGGTTGCTCAAATCCATAAACTAAGTGCTCTTGATTGATTTAATCATAGGGAATAGTGTCTAAAATACTATGAGATACCTTTACCATGTGTGGAATACAACTAGAGAATTATTGACAACTAGGATGAGCTGCACTCTCTAGACAAAGTCTTGGCATCATGGGTGACTAACCCAAAGTGAGTTGTCTTCATGAATGACCAAGGGGACATACTTATATAGTAATTTAGTAAGGGAGTAAGGATTAGCCTATCCTTTATAAATAAAATGTTTGTCAACCCACATATTATCTATGTGGACATAAGGACTATTCTACTCCTATAGATCATCTTAGAAAACTAGTTAATTTTCCTAATTGGGGGTATTATTAGCAATAATCTAGTCATTGCTATGAATAACACTTGCAAGAATGGTACCCCATTATTCATTATGAGCTATCTACTAGATGTAAACTACACAACTATGTAATTAGGTCAAAATTCATGGTCCCCTAAGTGGTAGTACATTGTGCCCCAGTCATTCTCTATAATGCATATTCACAAATTTAGGTGTAATATCAATATAATTGCAAAAAACTTCTACTCACCTATTTACAAATCCATCCCCAAATTTGAAATGTCAAGATTTCCTCCAAAATTTAGATATATGTTGAAAGAAATGGGTAGCTTTTAGCTCTACCCTAATTTCATAATCATCTAAGTGGAAGGGATGATGGTAGCACCCCTCTGACTACTGATATATGTACCAATGAAGTTGGTAGAGGAGGAGATGGCCTATCAACTACACCATGGATTTGATGGCTTCTTCAAAATAAAAAATAAGACACTCCCCCACAATACTCCTTACAAGTTGGGTAGAACTAAGATAATGAAATGGTAAGACATTATAGTGATTTTAAACCATAAGGACTCATACCTATTGCCTAAGGATGATTTCAGGGCATGAGACCCCAAAAATGTCATTGTTAGACACCTTCTCAAGTTATAAAAGGATCTAGAATTAGAATATAAGCATTAGGGGGAGGTGCATGCATTTATATACCTAGATGTAATGAATTATGAGGTGGTCCTCAATAATTCTATAAGAAAAAACATAGAGCTTGAAATTAGGCTTGATAAGGAAAAGAAAAAGGAGGACATAGTAAAGCCTTAGCTCTCATTGACTCATGGGAGCATGTTTGATGCAAATTATGAGGAAATACAAGAAGAGGAGGAAGAGGAAAATGTTCCTCTCATTAGGAATAGACCATGTAGGCCTCCATTTCAAGCTACTCCAAGTGGATAGGACATGCCTCCAAGCTTCGATCAAGGAGAAGATACCATCTAGCCTGACCCCTCTCAAGGCCCTACACTTGTCTCTACATATTTTATTGGAGCTTCCATAAAGAGCTTGGATCAACTTGGTCTTGATGTCATTGACCTTTGGGAATCCCAACAAGGAAATGGAGGAACTATAGACTTTAGCCAAGAAAAATATTGAAAAGGTCTACATAAGAAAGAGGGAGTCCATAACCACTATGAGGGGGTAGTATCTACTCCCTCAACCTCTCAATTAATTACTCACACTCTAAGTACTACACCACTACCTCCCTTTCCAATTGTTATGTTTATAATTGCTCCTAGTTTTTCTACTTCCCACTCCCATATATGCATCCCCAACTATTACTTCTTTTGGAGGCACCATTCCCCACTTCATCTCCCATGCCACTACCAAAATTACACCTCCATCAAGCTCCTAAATCACTAGTGCTAGCTAAGGCATGGGTTATGCTACTTCTCAAGATACCACATAAAATGCATCACTCTCTCTTGGCTCTCCTCCATCCACTCAACCATTGAGACCCATTTCAAAACCATTCACTTGGTAAAGGACACTTAATCTCACCATAGATACTAAATTGAGTGTGTCATCTAAATTAAATTCATTTATCCTCAACATGGGCCTTACAAAATATTTGTTTGACCCACTTGGGAAATTGGACCTAACCAATTTATATATCCCTACCATAGCCTAGGCTTCTTCATCCTCTACCCATGCACTACCACAAAATTACCATCTATACCTACCCCAAATTGGGTGAGGGATATCATATAGTCATTAAGGTATGAAAAAACTTATGTGGCCTCCTTAAAACCTCAAATTTTGATGAGGTTAGACTCTACTACAAGCACTATGAAGAGGATCGTGAGAAGATAGATTGAGCAACCACAATCAGGTTCAACTGTGGTCCATGAGAGTGAAGAGACCCTCTTTAATCTAAATATAAAGAGGAAGGGTATCCATAGAAAGGTGTAAGATTATGTAGAGGACCATATATCCTTAGTTTAATCCCAAACAAAATATACTATTACCTTGATGAAGGGGATGCAGTTAGAATTACAAAGGCTCAAATAACAAGCATTACCAACATTACCAAATGGCACTATAATTTTAATAATAAATGTTATCATTAATGTCTTTAACTTGTACAAAGTTATGAAGAAGAGGTATGAGAATGGTATCTAGTAAGCCAATGTGGTTATTAATCTTGACCATAATATTACACTCTATGACACCAAGTTGGCCAACTTGACTAGAGTTGTAAGGAGCAATAAATTCCCTGACCTTAAAGTTTTGCCACTTGAAGAAATTATTCGTATATAGACCATCCTGATGAATAGGAGGATTTTTAAAAGGATGGTTAGATCAGCCCAAGGATGCACATACATTCTTATAAAAAATTGAGTTCAAAATAGCTTTGCTATTGAAGGATGCCATGGTTACTAGGGTGACCAAACTTGATGGCTCCTTTATGGATGATAAAGAGTTTAGAAGCTAGATAAAGGTGTTTATGGCCAAATTATTAAAATATTTATCTAGTGTAAATAATTCTATAAAATTAATGGGAATCATATAATTTTATAATCAAAGGTTATATAAAGTGGATGCAATTTAGGAGGCACTAAGGCCAGTACTCATAAAGCATGGTAGGCTCATTTAGGAGATACCTAACTTGTTTCAACTCATGATCCTAGATTTTTATCATATTGACCAAGATTAATGGGAATGTGTAGAGGTATGGACCAAGGAAGAAGCCACTCAACAAAAATAATAGTAATTCAATCAACAACCACCTCTAGGCCCTTAATATATTTTATTTCACCTTATAAATTCAAATGTAGAATAGTCCATTGTAATGTGGAATTTTAAGCCACTTAGTTGTATTTAGGTGCCTTTTGTGCTTCCACTCAAACTTTTCTTAGGCATTTTGAGCCTATAATTAGGGGTTTCCCCCTCATTTGTAAAGCAAAAAGTAATTATTACCAGAATTAATGCAAAGAGAAAATAATTTGAGAGATTATATGTAGTGTTCTTTTGTGTGTGTGTTCTTAGATTTTTTGAATTATAATGATTCTAGATGAATAATAGTTTATTATTTGCAAGATGATTTGGATATTTCATTTTATATATGCATCCATTAGTTTGAGTTTAACACTAGGCTAATAAATTTGATAGTATACATGCTCTATTTTCTTCTCATTCAAAATTGAATGTGTTATGTAATTTATTGTGGGTGAATAATTTTATGAAAATTATACTATTAGACATGCATTTTAATTCCTCTAAAGCTTCAACTACATTTATTTATCTTTGAGCATTATGCTAGAGTTGGTAGATGCTAGTTTCATGTGTTTTTACCTTACAAGTTAGCAGAATCGATATCTTTGATCATCTTAAGCATATTCTCTTTTTTTCCTTACCCTACTTGCTCTTGGATCTACCCATGGATCACTTTAGCTTAGTTCATGCTATAAATTTCCATTGTTCATTTACATTTTAGGCAATAACTGGAAAGATTAAGATAATTCACAAAGATTAACAAGAAACTATGTCATTGTATAACATATGATGTGCCTACAATAAGGTTTGCCTATAGACTATCAAAGTGGTTACCATATCTCTATTATTTGTGTTATTCCTAGCAGTATTATAAACAACTCAAGCCCCAAGTCTTCCATGACTTAAAATTGATTTTCTTACTTTCCATTTGTTTCCTAGTGACATATGGAGCATAATAAGTGCATCAACACAACTTTGTATAGAGAACCTCAATGACTTAATACAACCTCTCATTATTTCACTTTGGATGAGTAAATATGGGAGATGCACTTTGTTTTCTCTTAGACAAAGGGCACTCCCAGGCAATCTAAAGTTGTAATCAAAATTCATAGATGATAGAAAAATGACATAAGGAGTCTTTGGCCACTATGAAATATTGTCTATAGTTTACTTAATCATGAAAAAAGATGAGAAGACCTCACATTTTTGAGAAAACATTTAGAGGAGGTTTTAGGTCATGAAACATAGGTCAGGCCTATTATGCCTAGAAGAGCTATAAACCCTAAAGGGGTTTGAGTTCACATATAAGGAAATATGAACCATATAATGAATTTTATGACCTTAAAGAGAGATTTTATAATGATTTAGAACCTTTGGTTTGTAGGAAAATAACATAGAATGGTCAAATTATCTTCAAACCATGATAGGGGTACCCATAATGCAATCTAAAGCTCAATAGACCATATTGAAGAGCTCATACATGTATGGACATACTACATGGTACACCAAGGAGATATGGGTGGTTAAATTAGGTCCATAACTTGTTCTTAGTTATTTTTTTTGAGGTTTAAATGTCGAAGTTTTATGAATTATCACTAAGAACCAAAATTTGCTAAGACCCTCCTAAAACCCTATCTTTGACCTGATGGAGAAGAAACTTATGGAGATTCACTCAAAGAGGATAGTTTTGAATAAAAATTGTTCTATAATTATTTAATTCTCTCCAATTATCTTTCCCATCTAATTGGTTTGTACCCTACTTATATGGGCAATTTTAAAACTAGGTTTTTCAGTAATTTTTTATTATTTTGAAGGAACAAAGGTAATTTGAAGGAGAATAATTTTGGGAGTTCAATTGGGACTTTTTATAACTCCCTATGCTTAATTACTACCTCATAAAATTTTATAATTTCATCTACTACACCATTCATCATAGGTAGTCTTGGACAAAGATTGAAGATGAGTGACTGCCAAGTGAGAAGGTGATAGGTCCAATTTTGGATATTTTTAAGGTCTTCTTGATGGATTGGAAGGTATAATTATTTTTGATATTTATAATAACACCTATTCCATAGATTTTTTTGAGAAAATAAATGGTACCTTGATAATAAATGTGAATAATGAAGATAAGAGGGTTAATGAATGACTGTATATGGTGAGAACAAGTGTCTAAAAGATGGATAGCAGTTAGGGATGCATCTGATGAATGTCATGGAATTTTTTCAACCTCCTTAAGTTATTTTACATGTGTCAAGTCTTCCTAGTTTAGTTTTGAGTAGTCAAGAGATGCCTCATCATGAAGACAATTTTCAAGAAGGTAGTTGAAGACCTCTATGCCAATTTTGGAGTGTTTTTCATGCTTTAGAGATACACTTTTCTAAAAAGGCCTTTTAGACCTATGTTCTCCACTTCATTCTTATAAAAATTAATTTGTTTTAATCCTTTAACATGTGGCATAGTTACCCTTGAAATTATTTTATCTCTCTCTCTCTTCTCACATGCTCTATAAATATAAACCATTTTGGCTTTTTTAATCTATTCCACACCTAGTATGGTGAAGCCCTATTGGTTTGATATTGTAATTTACCTATAAAATAATAATTAAAATATGTTTTTTATTTCATTAATTTCTTATCTAAATATGTGAAGTGATGTATAGTAAAGTGTCTAGTGATAAGAATCTATCCTTGCATTCTCTTTATCCTTTCATGTTTGGTGTAAGTAGTTATCACTCTAACAGGTCACATGAAGTGTAACTAGTGTGCGTGACTATTATAAAGTGTAAAATAGGCCTTATTATCTACAATATGACCTCTAGTTCACTTAGCTTGAGTATTTCCATGCATATCACCTCCAAATTTGAAATACTAATGTTAGAGTAATTCAGGATTCTAAAACTTGTGTTGTGAGTCATGTCCCTTAGTGAAATTGTATGATGGTCTAGTGGATATCTTTCTATTATATCACCTCATTAGAGTAGGTTATTTTCATGTCACTTAAATCCCTTTTAATCCAAGTAAATAGTTAATGTAGGTGATAAGCATTCAAGGATAAATCTAGGGAGCTAGCCCTTAAACCTAGAGGTTTGCCTCTACTATAGGCAACCCATAGGCCTATAGGAAATCCAATGTTGTCCAAATCTTATAGTAGGCTCTAATAACCAACTCTAGCATTAAATATGTTGTGACAATAGTTGCATAATGGCCTTCAATGAGAGTATGGCATACAAAATGGTCAAGTAGAGGCTCCTTTAGATTTGGTTGACCCCATTAAAAGCATGTACACCCCAACCTAGTCAACCACTTCCTCTTTTGGCACTTAAAATGGTATAATTGTGGTCTAATCGACCTCCATGAATCATTAAGTAGCTCATATCTATTGCATGTCAATAAGGATTAGGAAACTTCCCCATCCTCTATAATGGATATGAAATGTCCCTAATAACCTCCATGAAGTAGTTAAAAGGATTTTTATGAACGTTTCTCTTATCATCCCTCCATGCTAATAGACATCTCCCTTAGTTGACCAAATAGGCCTACTAGACAACTAGGCCTAGTCACTCAGTGCTAGTTACTTGGATGGCCATGAGACTTGTATAGAACATTAAGAATAGGTAAGTGATCATGTTTTAAGTATAATAAATCATCCCACACCATGACATATGCCTTTAAAATAGTTCACACCTATAACTCTTATTCATTTAGGTGACTAGGCCACCTCTCACTATCACTTCTAGACTACCTCATTAGTTTAGGCTTGTAGAAGCATTTTCAAGAGGAAATGAGAGTAGTTTGTTGATATAAGAGGTTGTAATACACTTCATACTATACTAATAAATGGTCTACAATTTTTTATCTAGTTATGTACCTTGGATTTATCACTAAATCTTGAAAAAAATAGGGTTCTAGTACATTCTTATAATTATCCATATAAACCAATGCCATGAGTAGGACCTCAAAGTGCATAATGTGTTTCAACTATTTTAAATACCAATTCAATACCTTTGAGTCAAAATTTAACAGGATATTTCACATCAAGATTCAATTAGGGTTTTAGAGAGGTTTAGGAATGTTTATACTTTTAACAATAGTTCATAAAGGTTTGGCCTTAAACCTATAAACTAATGCCACTAAATTCTAGTAGAAAAGGCCCTTAAACCTTCCCAACATGCTCAAGACTCCATTTAGATCCTATATATAGTTTTTATCATAAGAAGGTGTTACTCGAGTGATTATTTTACATTATGTGCATTATTAAGGCAATTTTAGGCCAAAAATGGCCAATTTTGAGATTTCCTCTGCAAACCAATGCTTATTTTGTTGAGAATTATTCCTATCATCTAAGTTTGGTGTTGTTGTTGTCATTGATATCAAAGGTTATTAAGAAAGGTGTCTGTGAGGTCATCGAATAATGTTCTTATTTGATACAATCATTGAGAGGCATAACATTATTTGAGGATATTTTCAGACATATGAGCAAGGTATAAGAGCATCAAGAAGTGTTTCAAGGTCAGTTGTTAAGTTTTAAGAGCTTGAGAAGCCTAGTCATGACATTGGTCATTACATAACTAGATCTTGTGAGAAGATATGAGCTTAATGGCCTAGTGAAATGGATGCACAGAGGCATAATAGGTTGTATAAGGTTATTTTAGAATGCATATTAGGGATTGGATCACTCATGAGAGTCTTAAAGTGAGCCTATAGGAATATGAAGCATTTTTGACATTGTTTGAGCATGTGAGATGTGTTTTGATCATGTAAGTGAGGTGGATAGTACATGAAAAGAGGCTTAAATGTCAGTTTCAAGGCCTAATGTGGTTTGCAAGTCAAGGTCTAAGTAAGCAAAGAGATAAATGGTGGCCAAATGAGGTATGATATACATATTTCAAGATAAAAATGAGCACGTGATCATTTTCAATGGTGAGATAGGTTGTCTTAGGTGTGTTGACCAAGTTTGAGGTCAAAGTTTTCAAGAAAAGGCATAAAAATTGGTTTGGATGTTTTTAGAGTGAAAAGAATGAAGGGTTCTCAACCAAAAGACTTTCAAGTGGTCATTGTCACTTGTAACCTTTGTATGGTAACATAATATATTCATGGTAGATGTGGAGATGTACTAGCTCAAAGTTCCAAGCATTGGTTTCTAGAATAAAGGGATAAGCCTTATGAATAATCATTAAGACTAGAAGATGGTTTAAACCCTCAAAGAGCGTATTGGTCAATTTATAAAACTAGAAATTGGCCAACCCTATAGCTTAAGGGGTCACAACCTATGTTTAAAATTTGCTTTTTAGTCATGTTGAAGGCACTCAAGACACGTTTAATTAGTTTTTTGTATAGTCATATTTCAATCTTGTCTTAGTAGCCTTCAGTAAAGGATTACATGAAAAGGATGTATTTTGTGATATGTCTTTACTCAGTAAATTCAATGCCTTGGTGTATTTTCTATCTTAAGATAAAATCTTTGAAAAATGATTTAGTAGTGTAGGATGTGCTTGAGGACATCAAGTTAAATTTGAACCAAATAGCCATTTGAATTCAAATGATCTTAAGGTTGAATGTAGATCTGATAGGTATCCAAATCATAGAAGCTCAAGTTAAGATCCAATGGTGAGTGAGTGATCAATGATGTTAGTGGGTCATAAAGATCCAACGGATCACGATAAATCATGCATAAAAGATCATCAATGATCTCATGATCAAAAGTTTAGCATATCTTGAGATCAAGTGAAGGGCTAAAAAGTGTCAAGATATTAAGTTCTTGAATAGAGATCTAATGGTGCATGGTGACTCACAAAGCTAGTGGGTCTAAATAGATCAATGGATCATGTGCAATTGTACAAAGAAAATATAATAGTGAGAAATAGGTCAAAAGGTTATCAAATCTTAAGAGAAAATGTATGGGTGATAAGTATCTCAATTGTGTTAGATTGGTATAAGATCTATTTATTGCATCCATTCATATAGAATAGAATCAATGATACGATTTGAGGTTAAAAATTAAATAATACAAAAAAAAGTGTGAGGATACTAAGTGTATTAATTTGATAGGCCTAAATCAATGATTGATAACTAATGAACAAAGTGAAGCCCAAGAGATTTATGATGGAGGTTAATGAGGTGGTTTTCAACCCAAAACTAGGTAGATAGATGCATAGAACTAAGTTTGAGTATGATCCTAGGATGAACTAGAATGGATATTTCAAGTTCAAATGATGCCATTGAATCTCTATAGATGTAGAACTAGTCTTTTGGGTCTAATAAAGATTGACATTGCACGTAAGGTCAAGGATCAATGGCCAGTGTTGAAAGTAAACTTTTGGGAGAAAATGAGATGATGACACATGTCTAAAATATATGGTATGGTTGAGCTTCTAGTAAAGAGTGTGTTATTTAATTGATCCTAATCAATTAAGAGCTTTTAAAATAACATCAATGGAGGGAGAAGTTGGAGAATGAATGGTGTGACTATTGTAACTATCTTTTAAGGTGGTCCTAATCAATTAAGATTTTTTAAGAAGAATAAATGTAGGATGGTTGTAACTACTATTATGAGTGGAATTGATCTCATTATGACCCATTCAATGCCAAAATTTCACTCCCTAGCTTTTTTTTCTTCCTATAAATGTAGGCATTGTGCTCTTTATTTTCATCCCTCAGTTGGGTATAGCATACCTATGATAAAATCACTTTATAAACTCTTTTGAATTAATATAAGATAATTTCATATTCTAGTTGAATGCTAAGTTTAATTTATTGGCATTTGATTTATAGAGTGTATTTTTCTTATTCATCACCTGTGTGTCCTCCATGTACCTTACTTCAAGAATGTTATTTTATTGCAGGTTGTGTGAAGTGTTAGCTAGTGAAGTTTCTATTGAAGTTTCATAAAGCCATAGTGTCTTGCATAGACATATCTCTTTCTTTAATTCAATTTATAGGTCTCTTTTCAACCTTCATAAAAAATACTCATGTTTGTAACCTTGTTATTGAATTTGATTAATTCTTGTCTCCATTAGATTCTTTAGTAGCCATGAAAGTGTCTAAGCTGAGAGTGAATCATTGAAAATTTGGTGCATCACCATTAGAGTAGGTTTTAATTCATGTATTTTCTCCCCATTTTCATCCCAATAGATTAATTTTTAGGAAAAGATATTCAAATTGTCATATCTAAAGAGCTATCCTCATTAAAAACCCTAGAATTCTGACCTAAAATTAGGTAATCCATAGCCTAGGTTCATTCCCATGTTAGACTAGGTTTTAGAGTAGGAATTGAACACTTATAATTTCATCTAGGGTAAAACTTAAGTCTCCAATAGTTATATAACACCCAATGGGACTTGAATCAAGGCATCTAGACATCAGCTTGGGATAGATTGGCCACATGGGAGAAAAATTGACTGTCTTGGAATAGTCATCAGCAGATTGGAAGGCAAATTCATGCACCAAATCTCTACCAGATCTACTTCATAAGCAATTTTATTTCATTTAATTACCTTTAGATATTACAAGGAGTAAAAGGGTACCAATTTTAAACCCCAACATATCACCCCCTAATTCCCACATCTCCAAAATCTAAAAAAAAATCCCATATTTAATCCACTAAAAGTTCACCAAAGAAAATGCAAATAGCAAGGCCTAGATTTCAAGATTTTGTACCCTTAAATGGTGGTATCCATTTTAACCTTCAACAACATGAGGATATCCATGTTTCCTCTTTGAAGAGTCTACCATACTTTATAGGAGAAAACTCTACCACTCCTATAAAGCACATAGCTAACATTAAAAACCTTTGCTCAATGCATAACATTATGTAGGAGAATATATACATTATACTACTATACACATCCTTGAAAGGAAAATACCTAAAATGGTATAGGGGTCTAGATCCTACCTTAATCAATACCTAGGTTGAGTATGGTGAGTGCCTATGTAAGCATTTTGAGGATAGAAGTGACCATGTGTCACTTGTTGATAAACTCACCTCAATCAAGAGGGCATCCCAAGCATATATGGTTTATTTCAACTATAGATTCTAAAAAACTTGGGATAGGATCCTTGTCATCATTAAACCCACACCTAATTATGCTTTTATTTACTATTTAAGAGCATATAATTTAGACATTGCAGTCATGATCTAATCTATGGGTGGGAAAACTTTGCTTGAGGCTTATGAGATATCTATAAGTGTTGAAAACTATTTGATACAAGTAGGGAAACTCATGCCAAGACCTTTCATGCCATTTTGTCCTAAGCTTCAGCCAACCCTACCTACCATTTCTCCATTTCCAATTCCAAACAATCAATCTCAACCCAATGATAGTCAAGTGGATAAATTTGTAAAGACTGAGAGATTGTTGAAAGCACAAAATAACAAGTTAGTGGCTATAGAGAGACAACAAAAAACTTCATATAGGCCATACCAAGGTCACTTCTAATCCAAATACCTTGTTTAATTCTATAATAGACCCTCTTAACCATCAAATCAAAAATCCCAAGTCCAAATTACTTAGGGTATATCTCATAATAGATACAATCCTATAGCTACAAGTAGCTCAAGATCCTTGGTCCCCACACAAAATAACCTTGCACAAGAGAGTCAATGGTAATCAGGAGGGTAGTCTAATGAGATGGTAATGGCTACAAATGGATAAATGTATCATACTCCTAGTTGGTATCATTCTCCTTCATTCCAAGGCCATGACACTATGCCTCCTCTACCATAAGACCCTCCAATGAATCAAGATAACATTCCTACCATGACATCATTAGAAGCTCAAATTCAACATTAAGGGAACATGGGTAAGGCACCAGCTGACACAATGTGCATAAAATTTCAAGAAGGGGAGCATATATGTGAGCATGTAGAAACAAACATGGGGTAGACTACACATAGGGTATATGAACTAGTTGTAACCAATATAAGGGCTAAGAGGAGGATGTTGTATGACAATTTGGGGTAGCCTAAGGCTTCTTCAAGACCCCCATAAGTCATTCAACATCTTATCACTTCAAATATAGCTACTAAAGCTCCTAAAACTCAACAAATATCTCAACATCATGGATAGAATATGAAGTCTCCTTTTGTTCCCCATGTCACTCAAGTGCCAAGTGATACTTCTACTTCCAAGTTATAGTTCAAAGGTACTAGTCTTCCTTTCAATATTATGGATCATATGAAAAATACTAAAGTCACTATGTCTATGTATGATGCTCTAGCTATTATGAGATAGAAAGAGATCCTTCATCAAGATCTCTCTAATCTTTCTCATATGAAAAATATAGATGATAAGGTGAACACTATTTTTACATATAGTAGTCAACTTAGTCAAATTCAAGTTCTTAGTCAAGCTCCTAGTCAATGTCAAGTTCATAATGTTGTTAATCCCCCTAAGGTTGTCAAATCCCCTCTATTATTTTTGTTAGTCATCATAGGGGATTGTTTATTACATAAGTGTGTGATAGATTCAGGTGCTTCAATCTCAGTTATGCCTAAATCCATAATAGATAAACTTGTGTTTAACTATGTACCTAATGAAAAGGGTGTTCTCTAGTTAGATGGTTCCCTTAGTAGAATAGCAGGTATATTGAAAGATCTTAAGATCACATTGGAAACTTTCCCAAATTATTTCATCACTTAGGATGTAATAGTTATAGACCTACCCCCATATTTTGTCTTATGCATATCTAGGGACTTTACTACAAAAATTAGGGTCTATTTATCCTCTGACTAGTCATACATGGTTTTTAGGACTAGATATGGGACTAGGGTCACTATTAGGTTGGAACATATATTCAATTTCCATCTAGAGCCCTATATGACTAACCTTACAAATGTCAATTGTACCATATATCTATAAAGATGAAAATTCTAGTGAATAAGAGCCTCATGACCATATTTAAGGCATTTTAGACATGTACTTGAATGAATGGGAAGCTAAAAATCATGGATTTTATCCCTATATAAATATTGAAGAAGAAAATTTAGGGGTGTATTAAATGGATGAGGAGGGTGTTGTTATACCTTGATTAATTAACACCACTCAAGAGGAATAATGTCTATGTACTTTTTTCTTTTATGGTTTAGGGTCAAAGAATGGTAGAGAAGATGGAGTTATGTTGGTTTAAACTTTAGATTAGAAGTATTTTTCAACTAAAATATTTTAATTTAGTTGTACTTCAAACACAATTGAATATGAATCCTTCTACATGGTTTGCAAGATTCAAGAATAAGAGGTGTCAAACTTCTTCAAGTCAAGGTTGATAGTGAGCTCATTATGAAACAAGAGAGAGGCATAAGTGCAGTCAAGAACCACCATTTTAAATATTACAAGCATTGTGTATGGGATCTCATAGAGTACTTATTGGCATTCAATATGGTCGATACCAAGAGAGGCAAATCAACATGTAAATAGGCTTGTATCAATTAGAGCTTAGTATGAGATTGTGAAAGGAGGCAAAGGTATCCAAAGTCAAGGCAAGGTAAAGGTCATATGTAGGAAAATTGTACCTAATAATGAGGTGATTTGGTAGGTGTTTAACAATTATGATCAAGTTATATGTTTTCATATGTGGGAGGTAGAATTCTGTCACAAGAATCAAAATAAATTCCAACATCAGTATGATGATTAGATAGTGCAACTAAGATCTAAAAATATACCTAAGGGGCTTGTGACAATGGAAATAATCTTAAATGAATATGACTAAGTAAGAAGAGGAAAGGCATGTATCTCAGCTAAGGAGGAACACTATAAGAGGATATTGATCTTGAAAGGGAAACTCTTGAAGTTAGGAAAGATCAATACAATAGAAGAGAAAACTACATTTGTTACTTTATGTCAAGAATTATCTAATGTATTTTCATGGGAATACAAATTTTTGAAGGGATTTAAATCTAAAATTTCACAACATACCATTGAAATAAAGAGTAATGTAAAGTTAGTCAGGTAGAAAAAAAGGCCTGTCAATCTAAAAGTGGAGGAGTTGATGAAAAGGGAGATATTTAAGTTGATTGAATCAAGGATAATATTCCCCATTAAACATTCCTCATGGGTCACAAACCTTGTGCCAATGAGGAAACATAATGGGGAAATACATTTATGTGTTGATTTTAGAGACCTCAATAAGGTGTCCCTAAAATACCATTAACCACTGCCCTCAATGGATCAGATTCTTCAAAATTTGGTAGGTTCCCAGAGGTTCTCATTGCTTGACAACTACTCTGGTTATAATCAGATTATGGTCAAGGAAGAAGATAGGCATAATATTGCCTTCACCACAAAGTGGGTCACTTATTCATACATGAAAATGCCCTTTAGACTATCCAATGCTGGGGAAACTTTCCAAAGGGCAATGGATGTTTTCTTTGAAGGTTTAATCAATTACATGGTGCTCGTATACCTAGATGATGTCACTATTTTCTCAAAGGACCCATTTTATCACATTTCTCACTTGAGGTTAGTATTTGAAAGATACAGAGAGTTTGGCATATCATTGAATTCTAAGAAATGTATATTTAGTGTTCATAAGGGTAGGCTATTAGTTCATGTAGTGTCCAAGGATGGTCCTTTCATAGACCCTAAAAGAGTTGAGTCCATCTTATCCTTATTCTCACCCAAGCATAATAAGGGTCTTTAGAGTTTCTTGGGAAAGATTAATTTTATAAGAAGGTTTTTCCCAGGCTTTGCAAAGATTGTTAGGCCTCTTACTCACATGTTAATAAAATGTAAGGAGTTTACATGGACCAAATAAGGTAAGAGAATTTTTTAGGCCATCAAGAAGGCCATCTCTCATGCCCTTACACTTATTAATCCTAATTTTAACAATGAATTTTACTTGTATGCCTTATATATGTTAGATGCAATCTCTGCCATGTTGATGCAGTAGAATGAACAAGGTTTGGAATAGCGTATTGCTTACTTTAGTCAGGCCTTGGAAGGGTAAAAGGAGATGTATAAATTTTTATAAAAACATGTACTTACATTAGTGAGTGGTTTAAATAATTTTAGGTACATGATCTCCAATAGTAATATTATACTCATGGTGGTACACATAAGTATTAAAGAGTTTATACTCAACAGAGACCTCAATAAGAAAAGAGTTAGATGGGTGACAAAATGCATGGAATATGACCTTGAGCTTAGAGTCAAAAAAATTGTAAGGGGAAAAGGGTTATGTGATCACCTTGAAATATAGTTAAAATAAGATAAATACCAAGTTTTGGTAGTCTATGATAGCCAATAGGTAGTTACAGACAACATACTTTCAGTTGGACAAATGATATAATCAAATTTCTTGAGTCAAGCCAATATCCTTTGGGGATATATAAACCAAAGAAAAGGCACTTTAGGTTGAAAATTATACCTTATATCCTGATGAATGGATTAATTTTCAAGAGATATATAGGAGGCATGCTTTTGAGGTGTGTGGAATCATGCCAAATAGACAAGTTGCTTGAACAGTTCCATGATGGTCCAACTGGTGGGTATTTTCTTGCAAAGACCACAAACTATAAGATCATTATAGCTAGGTACTTTTATCCCACAATGTTTAGAGATGCACATTCTTGAGTAAGGAAATACCCAAAATGTAATATGTTCATTGATAAGTAAAAATGAATTGTCCTTCCCTTGCATCCCATAAAATTAGAACAACCCTTCATGCAATGGGGATTAGATTTCATAGGGATGATACACCCCCATTAAAGTAAAGAACATAAATGGATAATTATAGCTACATACTACTTTACAAGAGGGATTGAATCAACTGCCCTCAAGAAAGCTAATGTAGATTTTATTTTGGACTTTTATGATAGCCTTATGATCAGATTTTGTGTGCCTTCTATAATCATTTCTAAAAATGCATTGGCCTTAAAAATAAACAAGGTATTTGAATGGTGTCTTTTACATAAAATTTATCTTAAATCATCCTCTAACTATTACCCATAGGGAAATGGACTAGTAGAGTCCAAAAATAATAACTTGTTAAGCATTATCAAGAGAACTATGGAGCATAGTCAAAGGGAGTGGCATACTAGATTGAGGACTATCTTATGGGAACATACATTGATACCTAAGAAAGATAATAGACACTCCCCATAAATTATTCTCTATGGGAAAGAATAAAAACTTATTATTTGTCTTGAACTACTTGTATTATATCTTGCACGCCAACTTGAACTCCTAATGGATGATGTTATGCAAATAAGGTTAAATGAACTAAGACAACTAGAGGAGATAAGGGACTTTGCTATGCACATCATGTGGTCTAATCAACACCAATTGAAGAGTTAATTAAACAATATATCCTCCTCAAAGGCATTCCAACAAGGTGATATAGTCATCAAATGAGATGAGGAATATGAAAAACTAGGAAAGTAATCCAAGTTTGGTAATCTTTGGAGTGGGACTTATGTTATCACAGGTTAAAAAGAGAGCAATGATTTTGAGCTTGCTAGGTTGAATGGAGAGACCCTTCCCATCCCTATCAATGGGAGGTATCTTAAATTCTAATACTATTGTTATCTCATGATCTTTATACATAGGTAGATAGGTCTATCTATACCTCCAAGTGATCTTTCACATTGCTCTGTTTGTTATTTTATTGTTGTTTAGGTAGTTGTTTGGTGTGTTTTGTTGCTTTATTATTATTTGTGTGTCTCACTACTTCAAAGTGTTTCCAGGAGTTAGGTATAATAATTTTGTAATTAATACTTCATTTCTATAGTCATCATGAGAAATCTTGATCCAATTATAGGTTCCATGACCAACAAGCTGGTCAAGCCAACTAAGTCTCTAGAAATGTTAGTCAATTTCTAGAACTAAAAATTGGACAACCCTATATCTTAAGGGGTCATGGCCTATGTTCAAAATTTTCTTGTTAGTCATATTGAAGGAACTCAAGGAAAATTTAGTTAGTTTCTTGTATATTCATATTTTAATCTTTTCTTAGCAACCTTCAGTGAAGGAAAACATGAAAAGGATGTATTTTATGTTATGTATTTACTCTATAAATTTGGTGCCTTAGTGTATTTTCTGTCTTAATATACAAGCTTTGAAAAATGATTTTTATACTGTAGGAATTTCCTAGGGATGTCAAGTTAAATTTGTGGCAAATAGATATTTAAATTCAAATGATCCTAAGGTGAAACATAGATTTGATAGGTGCCCAAATCATGAAAGCTTGAGTGAACATCCAATGATGAGCAGATGATCATTGATGTTAGTGGGTCTAGAAGATCTAATGGAGCATGTTAAATCATGCATCTAATATCAATGGTGAGATCATGGTTAAAAGGTCAATGTATCTTGAGATCAATCAAAGGGATGATAAGTTTTAAGATCTTGAGTACCTGAATGGAAATCTAATAGTGCACAGTAATTGACAAAGTTAGTGGGTCTAAATAGATCAATGGATCACATGTAATCATACAAATTAGATCTAATGACAAGTAATGGGTCAAAATGTTAGTGGATCATAAGAGTAAATGAATGGGTGATAAGTGTCTTAACTGCATTAGACTGGTAAAAAATCTATGGATTGCATCTATTTGTATAGAGTAGGATCTATGGTATGAGTCAAGGTCAAAAAGTCAACAAGACTTAAAAGAAGCATTAGGTTGCCAAGTGTCTGAATTTTATAGGCCCAAATCAATGATCAATAACCAATGAATAAAGTCAAGTCCCATAGATTTCCAATGGAATTTGATGAGGTAGTTTTTGACCCAAACCTAGGTGGATGTATACATAGAGCCAAGTTTGAGTATGATCCTAGGATGAACCAGGATGAATATTTCAAGTTCAAATGATGTCATTCAAGTTTTACATATGCAAAATTAGTATTTTGGGTCTAATAAAGATCGATGGTGCATGTAAGGTTAGGGATCAATGGTCAACATTGAAAGCAAACTTTTGGGAGTAAATAAGATGAAAACACATGTCCAAAATATATGGTATAGTTGATATTATGGTAAAGAGTTTTTTTTGTAATAGATCTTGATTAGTTAAAAGATTTTTAAAAAGCATCAATATAAGGAGAAGTGGGAGAATGAATGGTGAACTATTTTAACTATTTTTTGAGGTGGCCTCAATCAATTAAGAGTTTTTAATTAGCATAAATGTAGGTTGGTTGTAACTTTTGTTTTGAGTGGAATTGAGCTCATTAATGACCCTTTTAGTGCCAAAATTTCTCTCTGTGGCTTTTCTTTCTTTCTATAAATGTAGGCATTGATCTCTTAATATTCATCCCTTGGTTAGGTATATCAAACCTCTACTAAAATCACTTTGTAAACTCTTTTGAAGTAATATAAGACAATTTTAGATTCTAGTTGAATGCTAAGTATACTTTATTAGAGTTTAATTTATAGAAAGTATAATTTATTCATCACATGTGTGTCTTCTATGTACCTTTCTTCAAGACTGTTATTTTCTTGCAATTTGTGTGAAGTGTTAGCTAGTGAGTTTTATATTAAAGTGTCATAAGTCCATAGTGTCTTGTATAGACCTCTCTTTCTATCCTTCAAGTTGTAGGTCTCTTTTCAGCCTTCATACAAAATAATCATTTTTGTAACCTTGTTATTGAATTTGATCAATTCTTGTTTCTATTAAATTCATTAGTATCCATGAAAGTGTCTAAGATGAGAGTGAATCATTGAACATTTAGTGTATCACCACTGAGAGTAGGTTTTCATTCATATATATTTTTCCCCCTTTTCATCCCAATAGAATAATTTTTAGGAAAAGAGATTCAAATTTTCATATCTGAGGAGCTAGCCTCATTAAAAACCCTATAAGTCTGACCCAAAATTAGGTAACCCATAGTGTATTATCATTCCCATGTTGTATTAGGTTTGAGATTAGAACTTGAACACTTCTAATTTTAGCTAGGGTGCAACCTAAGTCTCCAACAGAACCTTAACACTAACTCAATGTGAAAATCTTGTTCAAAATAGCCCATAATGGTCTCAAATTATTATAAAAACTATTTGATCATGTATTCAACTCTCCCAAGCATCTCTAAGTATGATTTGTTTGTTAGGTGAGTAAGTAGACCCTATAAGAAAGGTCTTATTTCTCATAAATCTATTGTATCAGTAAGATTTGACCAAGTCAAAGTTGATAAATGGATGGAGGAAAAATATTAAGACTTGTATTTGATGTCCATGGTGGTTTTTGAATAGGTTCTAGCTTTCAAGTGTGTTAAACTAGTCATACAAGTTGACCAATTTCTAACAAACCTAATGGTGCAAATAGTGAGAAAATGAGGTAGAAGTGATAAGTTGATTAGGAATGTGTTATCACAGATTAGGGATGAATCCAAGTATATGGATAATTTTTTCAATACATATTCATGTTGGATAGATGCTTTGGAGATCAGTGAATATGGTGAAAATGTTGCTCATAATTTGACCTATCTAGTTCAAATGAGACTATGAGATTATTCTACAAGACCAATATTTCCATTTGGTCATATTATCTATCTATCTTATAATGGTTTAAATACCTCATATGACCATGTACATGCATCTTAATTCTCTAAAAATTCTTCTACAAGTGTTTTAGATCATGGTTTCCATGACTATGTTTTGAGACTAGTTAGTAGTTTTGAGTGGGCTACTTACAGAGAAGGGTTTGAGTCATTTTTCCATGTGTAATGAAGTCTATTTAACTTGTTGAAGTTTTTTAGGTCTTTAAGGTTCTATTTATATGATTTTTTTCCATGGTTATTTGACAAAATTATGTTTTTACTTCAGTTGTTCAAGACATACTTTTTGGGCATGCATAGGCCTAATTATGAATAGTTATAATGGCATACTTAAAGTAGTGGATGGAGATAAAAGGTGTCATGGACCCAAGATGAGCTTGGTATGGGTATATTTGAGGGACATGTGATATGTTCCTACTATTGACTATTTTGACTACAAGTCAAGATAGGTCAACCCCTCTATAATCCAAAACTTATATAGGGGTATATTAGGGTCCTATAGGTGTGTCATGGCATTAATTAATGTTATTTAATATGTCACTAGCCTTGGTCATGGTCATTTTTGGTCCTAAGTCAGTCTATGTCATTTAGGGGTTATATTAGGGACATATGAAGGTGGTACAATTTTATTAAGCAAGGCAAATGCTCCAAAGTCTTTCTCAACATGTATGTGTTAGATATATGTCAGTAGTATTAGTACCTAACTAAAAAAAATTGGTACTTTGTTGAAAATTTATTTTTATTTATGAACCATCCTTTATAAGTGGATTGGTCTTTTTTGCATGTTTTTTCCCACAACCTATAGGTTTCCTTCTTGTATGAGTAATTTTGTACAATCTAATGGTTAAAATTGCTTATACAGGGAGTAGACATCATTTTATCATGATCACCACATTTTATTTCATGTTTAAAGGCATTTCGTTGGGAAAATCATCTTAAGTTGCAGGTTGGTCATATGGAGTGACACACAAATTTTCACCATCTATAGAGGCTTCACATCCTTTTGATGGTTTAATGTGAAGGTGATATGCTTTAATTCATGTTTTTCATGTCTTTTTTTACCTCCTATCTTCAAAACTTAGATCCAAAGGTCCTCACATGGAGTTTCAGTCAAGAATATATAATACAGTCAATTTACTCCATGATTGGCATACATAGTCAATTGAGTTAGCTATGTAAGATCCTAAACACATTTATGTAAGATTAAAGGAGAGTCATAAGGTGATGCACACATTATAATACCATTATTAATCAAGTTTATTTCACCAAATCATTTGTGATAAGCATGGGGAAACTTATTCTTTTCTACACACAATCCTCTACCATTAATGAATACATGCAAATGCCTATAATAGAATAACCACATGAAATGAGGGAATTTGATCTTGTTTAAAGTATATATAAGTGGAAAGGATCCATTTATAGAATTTTAAAATGTATAAGTTAATGATAAGACCATTCACTATGCATAGGTCATCCATATTCCCTTCTCACTACCTTGTGTAATGTGTATTCACCTTCAAGTACTTCATAGGGAATTTAACATGTTGTAATGGAAGGTATAAGACTAGTTTGAGGTCCCACTAGGTGGATAAGTTAAAAATAGATTGATGGGATCCCTAATATTGATCATGAAATTATTTCATAAGGTACACAATAATACATCATACTTCCACTACCCTTGTCTTCTACTACAAGTGCATCTACAGGTGTCCCATAAGAAAACAATCATGTTGAAACTTGGTACTTAACTAGTTTGAAGTCACATAATATGAAAAGATTCCATTTGAAAACTTTGAGAAGGTCTATAATGGGTTATAATTCCATATATTGTGCATTATTTGAGATATAACTTCACTACTTATGTCATACCTGTAAGTGTCACATACAGGTTTCCATAAAGACTGAGCAAGATTAGAATATCATTTTAGAGTTTGTTTGAACCCTCATCAAGGTCTATAAGGGTTTAATAATGTCGTATAATTTCATGGGTAAAATTTTGAGTTATATATATACTTGGAGACTCATATTCACACATGAAGGAGAGTTCAGGGATAAGTTACCTTAATCACTCTAAACAAATACCCTACATTATTTTGATCTTTTCATGATAAGATTATCTTGGAGTGCAAAATAGTCCAAATGTTTCTATGATGGAGCCTTGGCCTATGTTAAATTCTTGGGATGAGAATTTTGGTTATTTTTTTGTATGATAAATTGTTATTAGATCTTCATATTGGGGGTTATTTCACTAAAGAATGCCATTATTCTTTGTAGTGGTTTAACCCAAGTATATTTTCTATGTTAGGAAACCTAATGAAGGTAGAACTTCACATATATATACTCATTTGACTTTGAAATGAAAAAAATAGTTTGAATAAACTTAAGAGGAATTTAATATTCAATTTTATACCCATATCATAGCCTACAGGTTCCCCTTTGATCACAAGAATGGGCACCTAGAGTTTGGCTATAGGACAATCATGTAAGTTGGACTAGATAGTGAATGTATGGGTATCACTCAAGGCATGGTATAAGCAAATGAAATTATTAAATGGTATATAAAACATCAAGTATGATATTGTGACATGATCTAAGGTATGACCATGCAACAAACACCTATAGGCATATCTCTACTGAGGGAGAATATAATGCATAGTAGATTTGTCAACCAAGTCTGTCAAATAGATGGTGTTTATTTAGAAGTTTGGAAAAGGTTAAGAGTATTATATATCTTAGAGATAATCCTTAAGTTATTGATATACCTCTTATTCCATGATCATCAAAAAGGAAATAGGGTAATGGCCACTTTTAGGTATACCTATAGTCATATTCAAAATCTTGCACAATTAGTAATGATTAATGATTTTGCCTTGAGTTCTATGATACTTGAAGATGTTATGGATGTGACAAAACTTTTAAATCAAGCACAGAGGGCCTCTAAGACCCAAATGAGATCCCCATACCATTATTTTTCTTAAAAAAATAGGGGAGATAACCTCTATTCTATCTCAGATAGAAGGTACTCCAAGAGAATAAGAAGTCTATAGGAAGATGTAGATAGGTGTAAAATATGAATAAAAATTGATAAATCATTGGGATAAATGTGTGTAATGTTGATACAGGCATGGACAAGTATACACAAGGCCTTATAACCATCATAAATTACACAAGTGAGATCTAGACATCAACATAGTTAGGCCTTGACTAGACCTAAGAACCTAAAGAGATGTGGTCATCACTTCTAACATCATATCAACATTATATGGCATTGAGACACATTTATGGGTAAATATGAAGTGAGAAAAAACTTTTGGTTTGTAGAGAAACCTCACAGAATGGTCAAATTTGGCTTAAAATAACCCAAGCCTACATAGAATGAAGGAAAGAGCTCAAGTAGAAAACATTAGAAACTCATATGTGCATGGAGGATTGAGATTTTTTGGGGTTTATATATGTTATAGAGGTTATTAAAAAAGTTCTTAGTAAAAAATTTTAGAGAATTTGATGTTAGACCTTCATGAACAATCCTTAAGGGGTAAAACATCTCCAAAACCTCTAAAACCCTAGTCCTTAACCTAATGGAGAAGATGAAGTATAAAAGGCACCTAAGAGGGATATTTTTATATAAAATTACTTTTATTTTGTATATGACTCCCAATATCTCATTCCCATCAATTTCACTTTCACCTTACTTATACAGATAGGGTACAAAATTAGTTTCTTTTATAGTTTTATGTGTTGTGAAAGTAAAAAAATTTAAGAGATTAAAATAACTTTGGGAGGTATATTTAGACCTAATATATCTTATAATACACATTTATTTATCCAAAAAAACACACAATTTCTTTTGCAAGTACCTCCATCTCAGCTAGTCCAAATTGGCATAATGAGGAAGTTAGTAAGAGAATGAAAAATCTAAGTAGGAGGCCTTTTAAGGTATACCTTATGAATATAATACATAAGGGATATTTAAAAATTTCATACACTCCTTTTTATGGAATGGTTTGGAAAACTAAAGGTAACTTTGGTGCCAAGTGTTCAATGTGAGTGAAAGAGGAGTTACTTGGACTAAAAGCAGTGATAACTCATGTCCACAAGAATATTAATGATTATGGACACCTAAAATACATGTTGGATCATTTATAAAACCCATACCTCTTATTTAAATCATCAAATATATCCCTATTATACTATGGGATGTTTCAAGAAGTCCAAATGATGAAGGTAGTTTATTGGCAAACAAATGAGGAATCCTATGCCATATTTTAAAAGTTTCATGTTTTGAGGGACATTTATCTAAGTATACCTTGAATTTATTGTTAAATATTCCTCTCTTTTACATTTTTAACTCCTTATCTCAACATGACACATTTCCTAGTGACTCTTGGACTTCATTCTCTTCTCATCTCTCTCCAATTCTATAAGTAGTAGCCATTTTGGCTCTTGTAGACTAGGACCACACCATGTATGGTGAATCCCTACTATTTTTGACATTTTAATTTAAATTTTAACACTAAATTTAATTCTATTTTTTAGTTTATGAACATTTTTCTAAGTTTTCAAAGTGATGTATGGTGATGTTAAATGATAATCTCTTATCCTTGCTTCTCCTTATCCTCTCATGTTTATGTAATAGTTCCTATTCTAATAAGTCATATAGAGTGTAGTTAGAGTTATAGGATCCTTTAAAGTGTAAAATTATTCTTAAAGTGTGAAATCCTCCCTCTGGTTCACGTACCTTGTGTTTTCTCATACATATCACCTCTATGTTGAAACACTTATGTTAGAACCTTTTAGGACTTGGAAACTAGTTTATATGTCTTATTTCTTAGTGAAACAAGTATGATGGTATTTTGGAAATCCTTATAGTATATCACCCCTTGGAATTTTTATTTTTCATGCAAACTTATATCCCTTTTTACACAAGCAACTAGTTAAGTAGGTGATAAGCATTTCTACGTATATTCAGGGAGCTAGCCCTTAAACCTAGAGGTCTACTTCTGCTATAGGTAAACCCACATAGCTAAAAGTATTCCCATGTTTCCAAAATTTTAAGGAGGATTGAAAACCATCCTATAGGGTGAAATATTTAGTGACAACACCTACCATGTGATAATTTTTATATTATTCCAAAGATTTCAAAGGGTAACCTATACTAGTGAAGGCCTAATTGAATTAGGTCTTCTTAAGGCTTAGAAGATGTTTTTGGTTCTATATGATATGAGAAACATATTTTAATGTTTGATTCATGTTTTTTTCATTTATAAAGGATTATTTAATATTAAATATAAGTGTTAAAGTGTTTATAGATGACTAAGAGGTGTATGAGCAAGAGCCTAGTTTAATAACAAGGCTTAATAGGCCTAATTTGTTTGTTAGAGAATGTGTGTGTTGAAGTGGAAAATATAACACTTTGAAGAGATAAAAGAGTTATTTTAAAAAATTATTATGGTGCATATAAACTATCATGAAAATATAATAGGGGTACTATAGATTAAAATCAAGGTCATATGACTTAATCAAGTCAAAAAGAGGACTAGTTGAGTGAAGAAGCCTAGAAGGTAGTTTGAGAGGGTTTGAAGAGAGAGAAGAGAAGAGATAAAGAAGGAGATAATAATATATTTTATAATAAAAAGGTTTTATGAATTTTATTAAGGGTTTTAAGTTGGCTTAGTTGGTGTTGAGTCATCGAGGGGGTTGGTGCCTCCTTACAAGAAGGTACTTACTAAAGCCTAGTCAAGTGGGTGCTTGGCTAGTTGGGGTTGGTGATCCAAGTAAAGTTGGTGATTCACTAAATATTAATTATTTTATTATATTAATGTATTCCATTTGCATCATTATTGTTTTTGATTCCCCTTGATGGCTTCCTTCTCAGATTAGTGTTCTATGTATTATTCTCGTATCTCATTCTTAGAGCTCTTAATGTGTTGATAATTAATTATATTATTTTGATAGTTCATGAATTAAAAAGTAAAGTTGTAAAAACTTTGAAGACTAATTCACACCCCCCCCCCATTAATTATCATTAAAATAATTGGTGTTATATCTTGGTCCTTTGAGGTAATTCTAATAGCTTGAAGGTGATCCTAAGAAGCACAAGAATGTCTTATGATCAACAGGAAGAAAACATGTATGATGAAGAAGTCTACTATGATAGTGAAGAAGGAGAAGCTTAATTAGACCTTGAATCTGAGCTCATAAGCTCCCTTGGTTATTTAAATCATAAAAATAATACTATTAAGGATCTCAGGAGTCAATTAGAAGGGGTCAACACAAGGTTTAAGTCAAAAGAAGTTGAGTATGACTAGTTGAAGACAAAGATAGATTTATTGAAGGTTGAGCATGATTAGATTATAGAAAAAATGAGAAATTTTGAAAGAGAGAGTGATAAGTTAGAACAAGTCAATAATACTAACATGAAAAGACCAATCAGGTAGCCTAATGTAATCAATTATAAGTCATCATGGAACTATGATAAGTACAAGAATGTTGTTTTCTACATTTGTCACAATATAGGACACATTGTAAGATTTTTCTCTAATAGAGTTATAATGTCCACAAGATTCAACAAGACATATGAATCTCCTATAATTCATAATAAGAACCAAACATTATTATGGAAGCTAAAATAAGTTAGGATGGATCATATTGAACTCAAGAGGTAAGATGGACTATTTGCTGAGGAATAAAAGACCAAAGTGGATTCTATTCTATCTCAAACTACCTTTCAAATTCAAGATGAAGGCATGAAATGGTATATAGATAGTGTTTTATCAAGCCACATGATAAGATACATAAATAATTTCATCTCATTAAATAATACCGTTGAGAGAATAGTGAGCTTTGGAGATAACACAACTGCCAATATAATTGGTAATGGTGTCTTGAGTTTGGACAATGGAAAGACCAAGACAAAAAATGTGTTGTATGTGGAAGGTTTGAAACATAAATTTCTTAGTGTAATTCAAATATGTAATTAAGGACACACATTAACCTTTCATGATAGAGGGTGTGAGATAAGGAGAGACAAATCAGGGAGGCTAATTTCTAATGCCAAGAAGACTAAGAAAAACCTATATGTTTTGAATGAGATCACAAAGGAGAGATGTTTTATGAGAAAAATAGATAAAATTTGGCTATGGAACAGAAGGTTAGGTCACCTAAAGTTTGACAATCTGGTCAAGATTATCACTATGAAGTCTATGCCTAAGATTACCAAACCCACAAACGTACTTTGTTAGGCTTGTCAACATGGTAAGTAGATTAAAATAAGTTTTAAATATAAGGAGTACTCTACTAAAAGACCCTTGGAGATAATACACATTAATATCTATGGGCCTAAAATAATTCAAAGAATTCAAAGAGATAGATGCTTCATGTTACTCATAGATGATTACACAAGAATGACTTGGGTTGCATTCTTGAAATAAAAATCATAAGCTCTTGACAAGTTCAAAGAATTTGAGGCTCTTTTTGAGAATGAGAAGAATGGGAAGGTAAAGTACCTAATATATGATAGAAGATGAGAGTTTTGGTCCAATGATTTTGATGACATATGTGAGGTTCATGGAATAAAGAGACAATTTTTAGTAGCTAGGACACATCAATAAAATGGGGTATTATAAAGAAAGAATAGGAAAGTTCAAGAGATGGATATAACTATGATAAATGAGTCTATATTATTTAATGGATATTGGAGAAAGGTAGTAAGCACTATTGTCTACATTTTTAATAGAAAATAGATAAGGACCAATGGAAACAAGACTCCTTATGAACTATGTAATGACAGACCTACCAATATGAAACACATTAGAGTGTTTTGGAGAAAAAATTTCATCAAAAGAGATTATGAACACTTGGGTAAGTTTGATTCCAGATCAGATGAAGACATATTATTAAGATACTCACTAATGATTTTAGCTTATATATGTTACAACAAGAGACTATAAAAGATAGTGGAAAACACCAATGTGAAGATTGACGAGATAAGGAAATCTCACTCACATCAAAAGAATACTTTAGAGAATCTAGAATTTAAGAATGAAAAGGAGACTATAAAGGTTTATGAGGAAGAAGAAGTTGAAGAGAGATAGGATTAAAAATACCCCTCAAGACAAATTCAAAGAGATCACCTTGAATCTCAAATCATTGGTAACAATAATGTAAGTAAGCAAATAAGGAAAAGACTGGTAAGTAATCTAAATCAAGATAATGTTTCTCTATCATCCAAGATTAAACCTAAGAGTCTTATAGAATCAATCAAATACAAATTTTAGATAGGTGTTTTGAATGGGGAGTTATACCAAAAAAAGAAGATTGAGACTTGGGAACTAGTTCCTAGGCCTAAAGATAAGAAAGTCATTAGCATAAAATGGATGTTTAGAAACAAGTTAAATAAATATGGAGAATTCACTACTTATAAGGCTAGATTGGTATCCAAGGGATATGCACAATGCGAAGGGGTAGACTCTAAGGAGACCTTTGCATTAGTATCAAGATTGTAGGCTATTATATTTTTTCTAGCATATGCAAGATTTAAAGGATTCAAGGTATATTAGATGGATGCCAAATTTACCTTTTTAAATGGGAATTTGGAAGAGGAAGTGTACATTGAGCAACCTAAAGGTTTATCACTATCAAATGACAAAGACTATGTTTGTATATTGAAAAAGTCCCTCTATGGTATAAATCAAGCTCCTAGATTTTGGTATGCTAGTTTGGACAAATATCTATTGGATCAAGGATTCAAAATAGGAGTTACAAATAGTAATCTATACATTAAGATAAAAGATGACCATTAGTTGATAGTATTTGTCTATGTGGATGACATCATCTTTGGTGGAAATAATGAGAACATGACCAAGGCCTTTGTAGAGGTGATGAAGAAATATTTTTAGATATCCATGCTAGGAGAACTATCACTATTTCTTGGGTTGAAAATCACTCAATCTAAAAAAGGTATATTCATCTCACAATCCAAGTACATAAGAGAGATGTTGAAGATGTTTAATAGAGAATATTTCAAAGTAGTTATTACACCCATGATCACAAGATGTAAGTTGAGCAAGGAATATGATTCTTTAAAGGTCAATTAGACATCATAGAGGTCAATGATTGGAAGTTTGTTTTATACCACTGCCTCTAGACCTAACATCAAGGATTCAAAAGAGGAGTTGCAGATAGTAATATATACATCAAGATAGAAGATGGCATTAGTTGATAGTAGTTTTCTATGTGGATGACATCATATTTGGTATAAATAATGATAACATGACCAAGGCCTTTGTAGAGGTGATGAAGAAATATTTTTAGATATCCATGCTATGAGAACTATCATTCTTTCTTGGGTTACAAATCACTCAATTTAAAAAAGGTATATTCATCTCACAATCTAAGTACATAAGAGAGATGTTAAAGAAGTTTGATATGAAATATTTAAAATTAGTTAGTACACCCATGATCACATGATGTAACTTGAGCAAGGAATATGATTCATAAAAGGTCAATCAGTCATCATGTAGGTCAAAGATTGGAATTTTTTTGTATGCCACTGCCTCTAGACCTGACATCATGTAATTAGTAGGTATTATGGGAAGGTTTCAACCATAAACAAAATATAATAATCTACATATAGTAAAAATGATATCCAGGTATCTCAAGGGGACTATGGAGTATGTATTATGGTATCCAACAAGCAAGGAGTTCAATATGGTAGCCTACATAAATGCAGATTAGGCAGTAAGTATAGATGATAGGAAGAGTACTAGTGGAGGAGCCTTTTTCCTTGGTGGGTGCCTAGTTTTGTGGATAATAAAGAAGCAACCATCAGTATCTTTGTCCAATTTTGAGGTTGAGTACATTTTAGAATCTTCATATTGCACTCAGGTCCTATGGATGAGACATACCATAAAAGACTACAAGGTGGAATATGATGGTCCTAGCCCTATATATTGTGACAATACAAGTGTTATAAACATCTCAAATAACCTTATCATGTACTCAAGGACTAAAAACATTACCATCATGTATCATTTTCTAAGAGAGTAGGTAAGTGAACAAAGTGTTAAACTTTAATGTTTATGCACATGATCATATTACAAACATCTTAACCAAACCACTTCCAAAGTTAAATTTTAAACACCTAAAATAATAATTGGTTGTAATTCCTTCCCCTAACAATCATTTAAAAATTCAAATACTTAGGAGGAGCTAATAATGCTCATTAGATCCACTAAAAGGTGAATTATTCTAGGAAGGTATGCATGGAGATGGTGGGGAACATATTTGTATTATGTCTCATGAACTAATAAGTTTCATGTGTTGAGTATTTTGGTTGTAAGTAGTGTGATCCATTGCGTTGTAGAAATCACTTTATCATTTATGTCAAAGGGAGAGAAAGACTAGAATAGGGAGATAAGAATGATCATTATATAGTATGTTTTTCCATCAATGACAAACGAGGAGATTATTGAGCATTATTCCTATTAATAAATTTTGGCATTGATGTCAAAGTTTATTATTGACAAAATTTTGTCCCTTCAAGTCAAAATTGGGTACCCCTATTTGAAATATTAGCCATCTAAGTTTATACCTTTTGGTTAGGGCCAATATGTAGATTTTCTTTGGAAGAGGCATTCTAAACTATAAGCCCACAACAAATGTACAAGTGTTATTTCTTTTGCAAATATTTATTTTGGTATTTTGGCTAAGACTTTACATAGTAATTCTTTTAGATCCTTCATTTTTGACCAAATTTTATTTATTTTATACTTTTCTTTCTTCCAAGTGCCGAATTCTTTCATATAATCCATCTGAGACAAATTTTCTGAAGTAGAAGATGAAGACTAATTCTTTCAAGAAAATTATGCAAACAATTTTCCCAAAAGATAATCCCTCTTTGAAATGGTCATTTTCAACTTTATTAAAGGATAAGTCTTTGAGCGGCTACCCTACACATTTTTTCCAAAAGATATGTTCCAAGCAAAGTGCCCTTTGAAATCTTCCTGAAGGATATTACCTAGACAGAGTGCCCTATGTGATCTTTTTGAAAGGTCTTTTCCTTGAGGAAATAGACCTAAGTCAAACTTTTGAAGAGTATTTTTGTGGGAAGGTAGACCAAACATAATTTTTGAAAGGTGCATCCTAATATTTTTGAAGGGTAATTTTTAAGTAGGGTTCCCTATTCAAAAGTTTAAAGGAATTAATGTAAAAAAAAGAGGTCAAAGGATTTTTTTCAAGAAAAAAGTCTAAAGGAAAAGACCCGATGCAAAGAGCCTAAATGAATTCTCTATGGAAAATTGTCAAAAAAAAGTGGCTAAAAAAGTTTGAAAGAAAATAAATCTAGGGGAAAAAGTGTCTAAGGAAAATATCCTGAAGGAATTTATGACAGGTCCACAGATGTCAACTTCAAGGTCATGGGCTAGCTATTTATATTTAAATAGTGGGTCCTAGGTAGATGAATGGTCCTCACTCAATCACTCATCTTGATCTAGTGGTGCACAGGGTCAATAATCAAATGAATACGAGGATGCCACTTGGTATATGCAAAGACATTTTTAAGAGGTCAAGGTGAAGATCCAAAGGTTCACAATCCTTTGCATAGATAAGATGGAATGGGTGAGATTATATGAGATCTAAAGGCTCACATTAAATCATGTCACAAAGGTTTAATAGGTGAGATGAAGGTTAACACGTCAAAGGCTAAGTCAATTTTTAACATCAAATGGGAACACACGAGACCCTAGGTTTTTAATGAAATTTGATGGACCATTTTTGATAGATGAAGCTAAAGTCCAATATTAAATGTAGCTACCAGATGGAATAAGTAAGGCCTAGAGAGCTATGAGTGACTCTAAGGACTTTGAGTGCTTGATAGCAGTTGTCTTAAAGTTAACTGAAGGATCTCTACATATTTCTTGGGAAAACTATCATGTTTTATGAAGACATCTCATCTGGAGGACATTATTCATTTATTCCTCATTCATGATGCTACAACATAATTATTATAATAATGTTTGATTTCCATTGATTCCTATATACTTTATAGGATCAGTTTCACATGTAACCCTTCTATTTTAGTTTGAAAAATGTTTGTGATCTTTGAGGCTATTCTTTCCTCTATCTTCTTCAGAAATTCTATAAATGGAGCCATTTTTTGCCATTGTTGGTATCTCTCTGTTGGGTATGGTGAAGCCATACCAAATGTGTTCCTTAAATCAATAAAGACAAGTACTTTTACCACATTCAAAGAATTCACTAAGTGTACATGATAGTGTTTTGGTCTTGTTTAAGAGTGATGTCTATTTGCCTTCACATGTTACTCTTATTAGTACCTAGTGTATTATGATCTCTTTTTTACAGGTCAACAAGAAGTGTTAAATGAAATTCATAGGTATAGTGAATATATCATTCACTAGAGTGTCTTAGAATTCCCATTGCCTAAGTCTTCCTAACCTATGCTATCTTTTAGACCCCATGTTGAAACATTGATGTGAGAGGCAGAGTTGATATTGAGTGAAGTGCATATGTAGCATGTTCTTGGTTCTAAGTGAATGTCAAAGATATTATTAGAGAAAAACATTTGGTGTATATCCTCCATATATTAGGCTTACTTTCCATGCTATCCTTAACTCTTTTCAACCCCAAAGTGTTAGTAGTAGGAACATGTGCTTAAATGATACATTAAGGGGAGATAGCCCCTAATATAGAGATCCACATCCTAATAGTGATACCCACAACATTTAGGTGGTTCCATTGTCTCACTTAAATGAGGATAAGCTTGTCCCATCCCCTCATTGGGTGCAAATTCAAGTGACAACATTTCTTAAGAAAGGTGTTCATGAGGTTATTGACGAATGTTCTTATTTGATAGCATCATAAGAGGTATGACATTGTTTGAGGATATTTTCAAAAATATGAGAAAGCTATAAGAGAATCAAGAAGTGTTTCAAGGCTATTTGTTAAGTTTTAAGATCTTGAGAAGCCTAGTCATGACATTGGTCATTACATGAAGAGATCTTATGAGAATATATAAGCTTGGTGTCCTAGTAAAATAGATGCACAGAGACATAAGAGGCTATATAAGGTTTTTTTAGAATGCATATGAGGAATTTTATCACTCATTATAGTTTTAGAGTGAGCCTATAGGGGTAGGACCTACAGACTTGGTGTTCAACTAGACTACCTATAAACCTTGTTTGGCCTAATGAGGCATCATGATATTTTTTCAAGGTATATGAAGGATGTTTGACATTTTTTGAGCATGTGATATGTTGTGTGATAATTTAAGTGAGGTATATAGTGAATTAATAGAGGCTTGAAGGTCATTTTCAAGGCCTAATGTGGTTTTTAAGTCAAGGTCCAAGCAAGTAAAGAGAGAGATGGTGGCCAAATGAGGTATGAGATTCAAATTTAAAGATAAGAATAAGAATCTCAAAATTTTTAGTGGTTTGATAGGTTATCCTAGGTGTGTTGACCAAGTATGAGGTCAAATTTTTCAATAAAAGACATAAAAAGTGGTTTTGAGGTTTTTTGAGTACATAGAATGAAGGGTTCTCAATTCGAGAAGGAATTTTAAGTGTTCATTGGCATGTGTAACCTATGAATGGGAACATAATATATTCATGGTAGATAGTGAAGGGTCCTAGATCAAATTTCCAATCATTTATTTTTGTAATAAGGGGCTAAGCTTTATGAATTATTGTTAAATCTAGAATATGGTTTAAACCCTTAAAGAACCTTAACACTAATCTGATGTACAATATCTTGTTCAAAACAGCCTAGAATTGTATTAAATGACTATAAAAACTATTTGATAATGTATTAAACTCTCCAAATCATCTCCAGGAGTGATTTATTTGTTAGGTGAGTAAGTGGACCCTATAGGAAAGGCCTTGTTTCTTAGAAATTTATTATAGCAGTTAGAGTTGATCAATAAAAAGTTGAAAAATGGATGGAGAAAAATCTTGAGAATTTTATTTTATGTTAATTGTGGTTTATAATAAATTTATATATTTTATGTGTGCTAAACTAGTCATACAAGTTTACTAGTCTGTAACAAACCTAATGGTGCAAATAGTGAGAAAATTAGGCATAAGTGAGAAGTTTATTAGGGATGTGTTATCATGGATTATGGATGTGTTATCATGGATAATTGTTTAAATACTTTTAATAAATTTTCATGTTGGATATATGTTTTGGATATTAGTTAATATGGTGAAAATGTTGCTCATAAGTTGACATGTGTAGTTCAAATGAGATAATGAGGTACAAGACTATGAGATTAGTCTAAAAGACCAATATTTACATTTAAACATAACATATATTTATATAATAATGTTAAAATACATCATGGTATCATTTAAATTCATTTTAATTCTATTAAAATGATTCTATATGTGTTTTAGGTCATTGTTTCCATGACTATGTTTTGCGGCTAGTTGGCAATTCTAAGTGGGCTACTTGCAGAGAAGGGTTTGAGTCCATTTGACCTATGTTATAAATTATATTTAAAATTTTGAATTTTTTATATGTATTTAAGTTTATATTTATATTATTTATTTCCATGTTTGTTTTAAAATTTCTTTTTTTTATTCAATTATTCAAGACAGACTTTTTGGGTATAAAAAGGCCTAATTGTGAATAGTGCTAATGGCATACTTCAAGTAGTGGATGGAGATAAAAGGTGTAATGTACATAATATTATATTTTATGGGTATATTTTATTTACATATCATTTGATAATATTTATATTGTTCCAAAGAGTTCAAAGGGTAATGTATGTTAATGAAGGCCTAATTGAATTAGATCTTCTTAAGGCCTAAAAGAGGTTTTTGGTCCTATATGCTATGAAAAACCTATTGTAATTTTTTATTAATGTTTTTTGAATGTAATAATTCATATTTTATATAAAATTTAAATTTTAAAGTGTGTATTTCTGGCCAAGAGGTGTATGAACAAGAGCCTAGTATAAGAACAAAGCCTAATATGCCTAATTTATTTGTTAGAGAATATGTGTGTCGAAGCAGAAGATATAGTAATTTGAAGAGATAAAGGAGGTATTTTGGAACATAATAAAGGTTAATATAAACTATAATTAATATTTAACATGGGTACTATAGGTAAAAATCAAGGTCAAATGACCTAATCAAGTCAAGAAGAGGACTAGTTGAGCAAAGAAGCCTAGAAGGTAGTTTAAGAGGGTTTGAAGAGAGAGAAGAGATAAAGAAGGATATCATAATATATTGTATTAGAAATAAATTTTTATAAATTTTATCAATTTTTTTAAGGTGGTTTATTTGGTGCTAATTTATATAGCTGGTTGGTACCTCCTTGCAAGTATGTGCTTGTTAAAGCCTAGTCAAGTGGGTTCTTGTCTAGTTAGTGTTAATGCTCAAAGTGAATTTGGTGATTCAATAAATATTTATGTTTATATTATATGACTATATTAAATTTGAATCATTAGTGGGTTTTCTTCCAATTTAGGTTTTCCCACTAAAATTAGTATTCTATCTGTTATGCTCATATCTCATGCTCATAGCTCTTAATGTGTTGATAATTCACTATATTATTTTGATAGTTCATGAATGAAAAAGTAAATTTATAAAAGTTTTGAATATTGATTCACACCCCCCCCCATCTCATTCATTGTGATTCTATAATATTTTACATTTGAAACTTCCTTAAATGCACTTACATGTTAGTTTTAGGTCATATTCACTCTTTCTTATCCTCTAACTTTAGTCTCCAAGTAGTAATGTCTTGAGAAGGGTAATAGGCCAATAGACATAATGAAAGTGTTTCTATGTTTTGACCTCAAATGTATTTATCTAAGCACTTTTAAACTTATGAGAGTATGAAACCTACCCCTTAGAGCCCTTGGATCACTTGGGTAGGCTTGGTTAAGCCACCTACTTTCTCCTTTATAATGTACACTTTTAGCTACCAAGCATTTAGGCATGGTTTTAGGTGATGATTGGATGTGGAGACCCATTTATGTGGTCATTATTTGGACTTATTAACTTATTTATATCATTTACCCTTTAGACTTATGAAAAACATGTAGACTTTATCCAATTCCCTGCACATAGGTTTGGAGCAATATTCTTTAGGCTTGTAGCAATCCTCTCTAGTCCTAATATGTACACCATACAGTTTTCACATGCCAACCAATGGCTCATTTATGTGTCCATGAGAATTTAATAGACCATAAATATCATTTCAAGACTCAACTGCCTCATTCGAATGTATTTGGGATCAAAATTCTTTTATCAGGGTTTAGGAAAAGTTTTAGTGACCTGCCATCTTAATGATGGTTCATAGAGTACAAGACTTAGATTGAAAACTTATTATAATAAATTTTGAGAACATATACCCCATAAAAACTCCCTAATATATCTTGTTCCCATGCACCTTTTATGATGAGCTATGAGTAAAATTTGGCAGCCTTTGAGTCTTCATTAAGCATTTTAGGTGGGTTGTTAGTATTAAAGATCATTCATAGAGTTGAGCTCCTAAATGTAGATATCTCTAAATTGTATAGTAATTGAATAGGGTTCCCCAAATTACCCTAATATAATTGGTACCTATGTATATTTCCATGTAAGATATAAGCATGTGAATTGATAGCTTGAAATGGCAAACTGGGGTAATGGAGCTCAAGAGGAGTAGTTAGGCCAATTTAACCATCAATCTACCTTCCTCTATCTAAAACACATTATTTAGTACCTATATCATCATCATAAACCTCTTAATGACCTTAGGTATTCCATGGTGAGTTTGATTATGTCACAAGGAGGAAGTTGAGGTTTTGAGGCTTAAGGAAGGTTTTATGCCTTATAGACCTAAATTGAGCCTCATTAATTTAAACCAATTATAGGTGTGTTGGTGAATTAAATTTCATATTTATTTTAATCACAACCACTAAGATGTGGGGTTAATTAGTGTAAAATATTTTCATTCAATTCCAGTCATCATTCTTTAACATTGAAACTACTCTAGAGATATAACAATGCATGATCAACCATTCATATGAGCAAGAAGCAAGATCATAACATAAGAACATAAGAGATATTTGGGAATAAATCAAGGTGGATAAAACATAATAAAAAAAAAATTGACTATTTTCCTATAAATAATGGATCAAAATTTAGTGAGGGACCAACCCCACAAGGAGCTCCAACCCCTACCTAGTCAAGCACTCACTCAACTAGTCCTTAGCAAGATCTAACTTGTAAGGAGGCCCAAACCCCCTAATTTACTTAGAACAAAATTATACACTTAAATAAAACTTATAAAATCTAAAACTTATATGGAATATCCCACTCCCTCTTGACTAAGCACTAACTTAGCCAAGACAAGCTTGATCACCTCAATACACCTTATTGCTCAACTAATGGATGGTGACATCTTCTTCAAATCTCCATATTCACTATCTAGATTTAAATATTTTTCATACATTAGAAACACATTTATAGTTATTATATAATGTTATTTCAATACTGCATTAACGTATTCATCTCTTGTCAACCTTCTACCTCTCTCAAATAGCCTTTTAGGCTCACTCGCTTAATATGCCTCCTACTAGGCTCATTAGGTAAAATAAAATTTAAAATCACACTCATACCTCATATTATTTGATCATTTATAATACTATATCAATTTTATGGTCTAAATTACCTCATTATTCTCCTCTAAGAGATATTTTCTACACTTATATTCTCATCTCTTTTTCTAGCTCAAATAGGCCTATTTTGCATTGTATTTATACTTGACTCTTTCTCTCACCCACCTTGGTCAACCAAGAATATTTAAATAAATCAATAACCCTTGGTATAGGTCATTACACACATTTAAAAAATGAAACACTCACTACATAGGTCAGCCAAACTCATTTAGACCTTAGTCTCTTCTTAGGCCTACTTAGAGACCTAATGCATTAGGCCTTCTCAACCACACATTATACTTGGACCATCTTGGAAAAAATTGAGCATCTCAACATTCATTAAAAAATTCACATACACCTTCATTATACATTTATAGTATCACCTTGGTTCCACACCACCTATTATTCCAAATAACTCCTTAAACCACACCACTAGGCCTACTTGCCATTACGCCTTTACACAGAAAAAGTTTGCCTTGAATATCTAAATCATATGACCAAAACTTCCACACAAACATGTCCTTAAAATATGTGGATAGAAACTTAATGAACAAATTATCACCAACATGTCCATTTAACATCACTAAATAGGGGAAAATATCTCAAATATACTCTTGCAACATGACCACTCAAAACTATCAAATACTACCAATGTATAGTCAAGAATATTTGACTCCTAACATTTACATATTTACTATCAAACACTCCAAATGCATGAATTATATATTATATCATACATATATAAACATAATATTATTTTTATTATTAAAATGAGGTCAAGATGACATAGGAACATCAAACTCACTACCCCATATAAAAATGTCTACAGCTTAAAAAACACAGTCACATAGAACATTATTTTTATCACTTGTAATGGCACTTTTATGACTTCTCATTCATATTAATAGATACTATGTAACTTATAAAACATTAATCAATAGATATAACATTATTTTTGATTTCAACCATTGGTATTTTATCACCAAATATTTCATGCTAGAGGAGGTTATTCAAGCCTACTCTAAGATTTTGGCAACATTGGAATACTTCTAGGTATGTGGGCTTACCTATAGGAGAAGTAGACCTCTAGGTTTAAGGATGAGCTCCATAAATTTGTATTAAATTGATTTTCACCTATATTACTAATTGATTAAGGTAAAAGGGATAAAAATATGCATAAAACAAAGCTAATCTAAGGAGGTGATACACCATGAAGATATACACTATGTTATCATACTTTATCTCACTAAGAACAAGATCTACAAACTAGTCTCAAAGTCCTAAAATGTTCTAACATAAGTGTTCCAATATAGAGGTGACTGACATGAGACCACTCAAGGTAAGTAGACTAGAGATTACATTATTGAATCTAAGGACAATTTCACACTTGAAGGGATCTTAATACACTAACTACATTGTATATGACCTATTAAAAGGAGAAATTATTGCATAAGGCATGAAAGGATAAGGAAAAGTAAGGACAAAATCACAAGACTCAACCATTCATCACTTTGCACATTCAAATAATATGTTTATTAACTCAAAACCAAAATTCCTATATTCTTTAAAGGAAAATTATGACATAAAATAAGTAGGGCTTTGCCATACTAGATGTGGTATTAGTCTACAACACCCAGAATGGCTACTACTTATAGAATTAGAGAGAGAGGTGAGAAGAAATAAGTACAAGAGTAGCTAAAACATGTGTCATGTTGATAAAAGGAGTTACACATGTAGGAGAGAGGAATATGAAATGGACCATGTAAGGTCTACTTGGACAAATGTCCCAACTAACATGGAACTCTTAAAATGTGGTGTAGAACTCTTCAATTACTTGCTTAGAAAACTACCTTCATCATTTAGCCTTTTTATAACATCCCATAGAAGACTAGAGATAGATGTGATGATTGTACAAAGAGGTAAGGGTTTTATACATGCATTGGTTTCATCCATAATCATATTAATTCTTCTAGAGATGAGTTATCATTACTTGTAGTCTAAATAACTCTTATTTTACTCACCCTTCACACATGGAACCAAATTTTATCTTTATTTTTCCAATCTAATACATATATAGGACTGTATGAAACCTTTTAAGATCCCTGACATCCTTATATTCCTTAGGTAGACCTTAAAAGGCCTCCCACTTAGAACTTTCACCTTCTCACTTGCTTGCTCACTATGTCAGTTTTGACTAGCTAAGATAAAGTCACTTGCAAAGGTACTTGTGATATATGCTAAAATTAATGGACATGAGGGGTTATCTCAAGTCCCAACCTATCTCCAAAAGTTATTTTCATTTTAACTCTCCCTTGAACCTATAAAACACCAAAAACTATCAAAGAAATCCATTTTCTTCCTTATTCATACAAGTAAGGTAGAACTCAAGTTGATGGGGAGGGGCGTTGGAAATTCCTATGAAACTTCTAATCATATCCCAAGCCATTCCATGTCATCTATATTCCCCTTCTCCTTCATTTTCCTAATCTGATTATTACCAAGGGTTTTAGAAGGTTTGAGGTGATTTTCCCCTCTAAGGATTGTTCATGAAGATGTGACATTCAATCCTTCAAAAAAATTCACTAAATATTTATTCAAGGTCTCCTTAATTATCCCCAAACTCCTTAGATTCCCATGTAAAGTCTCAAAATAGGTGCAAGCTCTCAAATTTGCCCTCTTGAGCTCCTCCTTCCATTCCCTACATGCCTGATGTGGTTTGAGCAAAGAAATGGCTTACCAATGGTTTTCTATGCATTATAATAGAGTTAAAACTCCTTATAACTCACCATATATTTTTTATAATACTCTTTAAGGTCTATCTATTTCTATAAATGATATTTACCCCACAATTAGACTTTAGGCCTAAATTAGACCTAATAGGTTTATCTACTCCCATGTGAGTTTATACCATTATGTTGTGTTTCAAGAATTTATGGATAGTTTTCCACGTTTTTATATGTCTATAATATCCTTCCAAATATTCTTACAAGGTTCATCAAGTTTCCAACTCATCCTCATAGCATTTTATCTCTAAGCCTGTAAACTTGTACCCTTGGGGAGTGCCCTCTATCTGAGACAAAATAAAGGTCACTTCCCCTATTTCCATAGACTAAAGGATGTTATTATGGGATTATCCAAGTGATTAATATTATCTATGAAAATTTTCATCTCTTGATCACATCATTATACCATCCAATCCTTAAAAACTTTGAAGATAGACTTATGGAGAGTATTGATTGTGCAAGCTTTTGACATTTGACTATGTATTGTATTGTTAGAGCCCTTTCATGTTTTGTTTCCACTATGAGAGTGTTAATAGGTGGTAATTATCACTATGAGGTATCATAAATATATTTTTATCATCAATTCTTTATCAAACCTTACATTTTTTACCTCTCATCTTAATCTACTTAGGGCTGCAAGTTGACTGGATGTGTTTTTTGATTGAAAGAGGCACTTGTAGGTGCATATTACATGGTTAAACCTTAAAAAAATTCCTCGTGACTTAATTAGAGCCCATAAGTTAATTTTTTATCCATTTGGATCTATCCACATCATTCTCAAGCTATGTTAACACCCATAACACCATATTCTTGTTCACTATCAACTACAACCAATTGTAGTTGACTACTGATGGGATAAAAGGGGTTCTATAAGTGAACATCAACATTGAAATTAGTGCCTCATGCATTAGGGTAAATTTTTAATTCATTAATAAAATTCACATGGAAAATTTTTCATGTTTATATTCTTAGTGTCTATAGGTTCACAAAATGGGTTTTGTGAACACCTACAATCAGGCTGTAGGTGGATATTTTGAGGGAAAGGCACCTATAGGCGATGTTGTAAATATATACCCTAGTATTCAAACCCTTATAGATGACCTTTGTGATATTTCAATTCAACAATACCACTCAAACATGAATGTATTCCTCCTTACTTTAAATTTGGGATGTGAAGGTCATTTGAAGTTAAAATCTTATAAACATCACCACCAAACTTTAGTAAACAAATGTGCAACTTGGAGGCCCCTAAACATCATGTTATTTTAATCACATACACACTTTATTTTGAAATTTTATATCCATATATTGATGATACAACATGGGTGAATTTAAACACATCTATAAATCATGCAACATTGTTATATGGTATCCCCAAAAGTGTTTGGGCCTCTATTTTGGTGTTTTAGGGAAACTTATCCCTAAATTCAAAACATTTTACTTGGAAGATAATTTTCAACTCTAATTTCCAATACAATGATTAAAATAAGGTTCTCATTTCATCTTATAACCACACACACTTCATGAAGGTCTCTTTACATGATTACACACCTTTAAAAAAAACCTCCAAATCTTTGTTGGGCCACCTACAGGTGTGCATTTAGTATGCATTTAGTGACTTTAAGTATTAGGTAGTATGCTTAAAATATAATTTTAGACCTTCTCAAGGTCCCCCAATACATCCTTCAAACCTTTAATAATTTTAAACAAGATTTAATACTCTCAACGTAATGCTCTTTGGCTCTTACAGGTATGCTTTGACATTGCAAACAAGGTAATGAGTGTGGAGATGAGCTATATGCATGGAATATGGGTCTAAAAATAGTTTCCAAACATTCTCAAAGGCTTTGAAATTAATTATTACAAATTTATCATGCTTAAAACAAGTTTTAACACCCATTTCAATGTGATATCCTTCTATAGGCTCCTATAGCTGTGCATTTCCATGGTGGATGACTGTGCATATATGAGAATTAATTGTCACAGTCCATATTTTTTCATTTGAAAGGATTTTTATTGATTTATCATGTAAAAATAATGTGTTAACCCCAATTTTAACTCTTAATAATATCTATATTAGCCTCTTTAAGACCTCACATGTATCACTCAGTTGACTGTGTATGAAAATTTAGGAAATTGATTATGTGACCCATGTTCTTGAATGCAATTCCATGAAAAATATAGGTGTGAGAATGTCTTAGAAAGAGAGATATTTTCATGACATGAAAAAATGAATCACATCATATCACACTGATTTGAAACCTCTATAAAGTAATAACCCTTTTATAATTGTTAAAACTGACTACAAATCCACTATCATACATAAAACTAAAAATTGAATTATTTGATTCACAAAATCATTTTTGATCATGAAACCAAACATGGGAAACATAAAATAATGAATTAAACATACTTTTTAAGAAAATTCATCAACTGAGTTGTACAAACTAGCTCAAATAGGAGTAAAACCTATAGAGTGTGGGAAACAACAAGCAAAACTAGACAGGCCAATGAGGGAAAGAAGTAAACATCATTTGGAATTAAATTCATCAATTGAGTTGTATGAAATAGCTCAAATAGGTGTAAAACCTGTAAGGTGTGGGAAATAATAAGTAAAAATAGACATCCAACTTGTTAAGGATGGTTCATAAATTATAGTCCACCATTCATCCAACTCCAAAAATGAAAATGAATCAAACTAATTTCAATATCTACCACCAAGAGCATTTTACCTGGAAGTCTTCTTATTGGTTATACTATCCAAAGAAATATTGACTAATTTCATGTGCATAGTGGAGCAATAGAGAGATATAATGGGTTTAACCCATTTTTTCAACTTCCAAAGTAGATCAAACATGGAAATGGAGTCAAGGAAGATAAAGGGTCAATGTAAAAGCTTTTACCACATGCCATTCTTTCCCATAGGCCATACAATCTTTGAAATTCCTTCTTTTTTACTTATTTTCTTGATTTTTTAGTTAACACTTGCAAGTTTCTATTAGTACTAACATTTTTGACAAGGAATATGGTAGGTACTAACATGATGGATTTTGAGAAGGAGTTTATAACACCTTTTTACCTAAGAAAATTGTACCACCTTCATTTATGACCTATATATGACCCCTAAGTGACTCAAAATGATATAAGGACTAAAATGGGCTATGACCAAGGATAATAAGACATAAAATGAACTATGACACACCCTATAACATTATAATATACCCCTATATCATGTTTTAGACTATAGGGGGTTGACTCATTTTGACTTATGGTCAAAATGGTCAACATTATTGGTGATTTCCCAAGGGTGGTATGCTTGTTATACTAGGACCAATAGCCTAATCATCTCCATTGGGACATGGATTCACCCATACATAGGTTTGATACAAAATTTTCCTTGGACACCACACCAAATAATAAATAAAAAGACACAAAATAAGACACACTAAAGGGAAATAGACATGTGTTCTCAAGAACACTTATGGAACATAACACACACAACTAAAATAAAACACAAACCTAACCTAATATTTACAATACTAACCTTCATTTCCTCAATATAAAGGATTCAAATGTATCCCATTCATAGGGATATGCATATCCTCTCTATTCATCCTTGATAATTAGAAATATTTTCTTTGTTTAAACTTGATGATGGCATACGGTCCATTCCAGAAGGTGTCAAATCTGGTATGTTTCCCTAGTTTTGCTCTATCTTCATCCCATTTCAACACTATGTTACCTTCTTATCAAAAAACTTCATTATTATTTGGTGACATTCTATAGCTTGATTAGCCTTATCTGTAGTCTCTATCAACTCCATTAATTTTTTAAATCTCACATCTATTAGAGTGTTCTCAAGCAACTCTAGTTGATGTGCCAACTCCAAGGTAGGTAGCTCTTGGGATATAGATAGCCTATAATCCCTTCCATAGATAAGCACAAAAGGAGAATTCCCTATTGACCTCTTGGGAGTTATTCTATCATCCCATAGGGTTGTCTTCATTTTAGTGTGCCAAGCCCTTTGATTATCCTCCAATTTTTTCTTGGTGACTATAATCAAATTCTTGTTAGTGGATTCAACCAACCCATTATCTTAAGGGTAATAGTTGGATTAAGTGCTCAAGTATATGCCATTACTGCTTGCCTAATTAGCTATCCTAACACCCATGAAAGCAAGTGAATTTTTTGAGATGATAGTAAGAGTATGAAACCTTATTATGATACTTTCATAGAACTCTAAGATAGAATTCTCATTAGCTCCCTTCAATGCCACTACCTCAGCCTAGCTTGTCAAGTATTTAGTTGCTATGAGTATCCATTTTTAACCATCACTTGATGGTGGATTTATTATACCAATGAAATCAAGACCCCTTTATATGAAAGGTTGATCTACTTGGATAGGCCTCAAATTAAAAGCTAAAAGCTTCTACTTTCCTACAAAGAAAGCACATTATACACACCTTCTTACCCAAGCATATATCCATGAAGAGGATAGGCCAATAATATCCTATCCTCATGATCTTGGTAGTTGTGGTTCTTGGGGAGAAATGACCTCCTTCTATTCCATCACGGAAATTCTCAAGCGACACTCCAATTTGATCATTATCAATGCATCTCAACAACATACCATTAGTATCTCTTCTAAAAAGCACATCATCCATAAGGCAAAAGGAATAGCTTGAAATCTAAAGTATCTCATTTGGGATATACTCATACCATTAGGATTCTCACCACTTTAAATAAATATAATAACATCTTGTGTCCAACTTTGTAGAGGCAAGGAACTAGTTAGTTGGGAGCAATCATGATTGACAAAAGCCACTTCTTTTGACTCATGGAGATCTAAAGTTGGTGTTTATCTCTATTTTTTGTTTTTTTCTAAGTATGGAAAGAAGAAAATATCAATAAGGTTAATGGTTATGATAACCTCTCACCTCACACAATAAGCAAATAAATAAAAACCCAAAGCAAACAAAGCACACACTAAAAGTGCAATTAATCCTAGGATTTATTTTAAATAACTTTTGGCTTATGCCTTAAAGAGTGTGAAAGGGGAAATTGGTTTATAAGTCATGTACTATAAAATTTTTCTAAGGATGGTTTCAAGTTTAATTTTGGTTCTCAAATAATCTACACTAGACTAGGTACGTGGCCTAGTACTGGGGGCTTACTCTCCTCACTTCATGATCCCATAATTGTGTGGGCACATTGCCAATATGTATCATTTGTCTAGAGTTTATACTCTGTCCGAGAATAGAGTGAGTCCTCCCCTTGGTGATGAAATCCAAGTGGGATCACTAGGTAGGGTAAGGTGATTCAATGGGTGATGAAATCTCAATGGTCCTTGTCTTAAATAAGTGTTGATGTTTAATTTGTGTGTGTGGTTTGGTAGTGTAACATATGTGTGCTACGATAATTCATAATATGTTTAACTAATCTAGGTGAGCTAATCATTAAGTAGTAAATACAATGAATGCACTCAATTTTAACCCAAAATAAGAGTTTGGTGTCTTTTCATTCAAATAAGGAATAACTAAAATGCACTTAAATGCAAGATGTAAAATGTAACCTATCCCTAGGATGAAAATGTTTTTCTTTCTTTCTTTTTGGAAAAGAAGAAAAGAAAGAAATTTTATTTTTCAAAATTTATAAATAAAAAAAATTCAAGAGCATTAAACTTTCACTAAATGCAACTATATGCCTAAAAAACTATGAACCCATAAGGGGTCCCATTGGGTGTTCCAAAATGTTTCTCTCTATTTTTTTTTTCTAAGTATGAAAAGAAGACACTATCAAGATAGGTAATGGTTATGAGAACCTAGTATAAAATGTGCACATGATCCAAATGATGGTGGATACTCCTCTTTGTCTTGGGAGGATGACCTGCAAATAAAAAAACACTAAAAGATACTTGTTTGTTAGACAAGTAGATGGGTGGATTGCCTAGTGTGAGATAGATCCTAGAAGTGAAAGCTTTATAAGAGGCTATCAATCCACTTAATTTAAAAATTAAGTTAAAATGATGAAAGAAAAGAATTTTTCATAAAAAAATATATATATATTTATATTAAAAATAACAAGTAACTAAATTTGAGACAATAAAGTTAAATGTTTTGCTAAATTAACCAAAATGAAAAAACTAGTTTGATTATACTAATGCTGAAAATTGGTTAAGGAAAGGTTATGGTTTTGGGTTTGGAAAACGTTTGGTTTATCTTGTGACAAGGGATAAAGTTTTTTTAAGGTTTTTAAATGGTCAAATTGGTAGATATAAATGGTGGTTAAGAAATATAAAGGGGTGAATGATCCAGAAAGAAAAGAAGCAAATGGTGGTTAAGTAGGCAAGGTTATGGTTATGGTTTAAGATAATAAAAAGAAGGTAAAGGGTAAAGATGGTAAGGGGATAAAGGCAAATGAAAAAATAGGTAAAATGGTAAGAATTAAATAAGGTAAAAGGGATAAATGGATAAGTGTTGAAGAGGTAAATGGGTGAAACGGATAAGCAAGAAAGGAGGTAAAAAGGAGATAAAGGGATAAATGGTGAAGAGGTAAATGGGTAAATGGAATAAAGAGAAATAAGAGGTTAAGGGAAAAGAGGATAAAGGGTGAAAGTAAAATAATAAGGCCAAGGGTTTATGGTTTGGAGATCAAGGAAGAAGAGGCCAAAGGGGGATAATAAGGAAGAAATTGAAATTGTAAAATAATACAAATTACCTTGATGTTTGTTGAAGATGGCTTGAGGATGGATTGTTGAAGATTCTTTGATGAAGGTTTTGGAAAATTTTCATTTCTTGGGATATTCTCTCTAAGATGATTATGATCTCCTCGAAGTGGATGACCTCCTTTAAAACTTTTAGCAAAATGCTAATAACAAAAATACTAATTTGCAACTTTCCAAAATTAACTTTGGGTGAAGGAGAGGGGGGTATTTATAACATGTGTTATGAAGAGTCATACCAAAAGAGGAATAGTATAAATATGGATCCATTTTATATGTGGTGAATTAATTATATAAAAATAGGTGGGTTGGGATTCCCATTTGGGTTAAGAAGTCAAAAATGAGTGCCATTTGTCCTTCCCAAAGTAATAAAGAGGTAGGTATATTATCTTAAAGGTTAATTTCATGTGTGAAGGTAAAATACATGTTGAATAATGGTACCTTGAGGGTAAATTCACCATATTTTAAGGGAGGGGAGGGTGAGGGGGTTGGGGTTTGTGATGCTTAAATGAGGTCATCAAGCACCTTGAAAAAGGGTCCTAAGTGGGATATGATGTCCCACATCAAGCCACCTCACTTCTAAGCCATGTCACTTGCCATATCACATCCCAAATCACCTTCCAAATCACTTGACATGTCACTTACCATGTTATCATGAATAGTGATAATGGGTCCCACAGTGAATAGTGATAGTGAATAGTAATTTTGCATAGTAATTTTAAATAGTATTATGTGAATAGGATAATAGTGATTTGGTTAGATTAAGAGTGGTTTTTTATGGGTTAGGAAGGTTTAGGGGGTCCCAAGGTATTTAGTCATCAAAAACTACATGTGTGCAGTTTTATAGTGTCTACAGCTAGATGTTCACAAAGGCATTTACCCCTTATCAACTTTATCACTTTGATATCAATATCATAGTCCATTACCTTAGTAATCCACCCTACCCTCTTTTCACTAAGTTACTTACTCAAGAGAAACTCTTTTTTACTAGGATGAGAGACCATATCATGAATCCTATTGTTTGAAACCATATGCCTAAACTTCTTTAGCACTCTTACAATAGTAAGGACTCTATTCTCCACAAAAGTGTACTTGAATTCATAATCTTCTAAACCTTGACTAAATAATGCAATTGTTTGTTCCACAAATTCATAATTATTTTTCATTAACATAGCTGAGATAGTATTAAGGTTAGCAAATAAATACAACATGAATTCTTTATCAAAATTAGGGTTAACAAGAGTAGTAGCTTGTGAAATTACTTTTTTAATGGCCTCAAAACTAATCTTACCTTCCTTAGTCCAAGAAAATACTTGGTTCTTCTTGAGCATAGATCTGATAGGTTTCACCAAAGATGTAAAACTAGGTATGAACCTCCTTACAAAATTTATCTTGCCTAAGAAACATTGGAGACCTTTCTTATGCAAAGTAAATTATAGACATAGGATAGCCTCTATCCTTTTAGGATCAATAGTCAAACCATTTTTGGAAATAATATGTCTTGAGAGCTTACCTTCATAGATAGAAAAGATGAATTTTTTAGGGTTGAGAGATACTCCATACTACCTAAATATTTCAATAACCTAACTTAGGTGTTTCATATGTTCATTATCATCTTTAGAGAACACTGTTATATCATCTAGATAAACCAATAACATTTCATTGATCAAAACTTTGAAGGCCATTTCCATTGCTCTTTGAAAGGTGGGATTGGCATTTGACAAAACAAAGGGAATATTTATATCATATAAATTTCCCCATTTTTTATTGAATGATATCAAACTGATCATCCTCATTGACTAGGATCTAATTATAACTAGAATATCCATATAAGAGAGAAAAATATTGAGAACCTAAAATAATTTACAAAATCTACTCCATTAAGGGTAAAGGATAGTGATATTTAAGTGACACTCTATTAATATATCTAAAGTCCACACAAATTCTTATCTACCAATTATTATTTATAATAGGAACAAGGTTAGCTACCCATGTTGAATGTTTAATAGGAAAGATTATTTCAGATTCAAGGAGTTTGGTAAGCTCTAACCTCATGAGTTATTCAACCTTGGGGTTGATGGCCTTTATTTTTGTCTAACCAATTTAAATCCAAGTTCCAATTCAATGGTATGGTGTGATATTCTAGGATAAAACCCTTTTAGGTCCTTATACTCCCAAATAAAGATGTCATGAAACTCTCTACACAAATCAATGAATGTTTGCTTCTCTAATGTAGAATATACCTTGCCTAATTTGAGGAGTTTGTCTTTGAAGATCAAGACCCTTTCATAGCTATCCTATTTTGTATACATACTCACATTTTCCTTATTTCTTTGATCATCATCATTAAATATACTATCTAAGGTCACCAATCCCTTAGGTATCTTATTTGTTCTTAGCTGCACAATCTAGCCATCAAACTGTTCTTAGAGTCTCTTTTGATTTTTTGAGGAAAATTTAGCTTCATTTTACAAGTATGTAATGTGTTTATCACTATAAAATTATTTCCAAGACACCCCATTATCATGTATGGAAGGCATTAAAATTATCTTAATGTGAGATTTCTTACCCTACTCTTTTATGGTAATTGGTGTATCAAATTGTGCTCCTATGGTAGCTAGTCTATCAACATGATTATTGTTCACCCTTGGGATTGATTGTATGTTGAATTCATTGAAGTCTTAAAGAAAATACCATACCCTATGATTATATTACTTGATAAAAAGGTTATTATAAGTAACCATATTCTTAAATTGATGCAAAACCAATTCACTATCTCCATATACTTACAAATTATTGATTCCTTTTCTCCTTGCTCATTGAAGGCCATGCATCAAACCTTCATACTCAGTGACATTATAAGTGAAACTAAAATGGAATCCATATGAAGCATAGTATTTTTATTTATATTGAGATACCAACATAACACAAACTCCTATTCTAATTTTATTTCTTAAACCATCCAAAAACATTTTCCACATCTCATCATCCTTACCTTCTTCCTTGGTAAGTAGAGGTGTTGTTATTCCTTCTTCATGTATACAATACACTCTTTAATTAGTTTCCTCCATGAAATTATAATGATAATTCTCATAGGTTTCAATACCATATTAATTAAGAAACAAATCAAAATACCTTCAATATTGGAATAAGTACCATCATCCACAATAGAATCCTTTTTCTCATTGATTACATAATTCAAATTCTAACTTGTTTCAACATAAGGCTCAATGTGAAACCTTGCAAGAGGCTAAATTATTATTGTTAAATTTTATCCATATATTATCATAAAGTATAATAAGGACCAATAAAATAAGATATATACCCTTATATTAGTTATAAAATATCTTGAAAAGTAGATTGCAAAATGAGAAGGAAGGTCTGCAACAACAATGTCTTGAAGGATGGGAAAGTTGGGACAATCATGGAGGAAAACCTTTAAGTTTTTTTATCAAAATTAGTGTCTTGGGAGGTATACCATATAATTGAAGCACTCCTTTTATATGGGGTTCATATTTTAGGCCCAAATTATTATCTACAACCTTGGGCATGACCAATATAGAAGAACCATTATCAACTATACAATTGTGGACTAGTTTATCACCCACTATGAGAGTGAGGTAAAAAGGTGAAGGATTTTTAGCTTTGGTAGATGGTTAAAAAATATTTTTATGGGAATATTTAAGAGAAACATGACTAGGAATTTGAATTGAATGTGAAATACTAGTAGGGATAGTAGATAGTTGTTTTTGTAGGAGCTCTTTTTGGCTAGGTATGTGAAGGACATCCCAAATGGAAATGGATGTCCTGGTATTCTTTAATGAGTATTTTTATAGTGTCCTTAGAGGTTATTAAGTTATTTAAACTTTATTAGTTGAGGTACTTTTAACATTCCTCCCAACATTTTGATTTGGAGGATGTGTAGGATTGTTTGGGACTATCATGTTTGTAGCCATGCCTTGTTGCCTTGTAAGAGGATTAGATGAAATTTTAGGAACATTATTATCACCTCTTAAATCCTTTATTTTGGACCTATTTTTGTATGAAACATAATTTCTTTTATTGATCATACAATTGTCCTCAACTAGGAAGTTGGTGAAGATCTCTCCTTAGGACTATCCACCTTCACTTGTTTGCATCATGACTTCATATTCAACTAATAGAAGAGGCATGATTCCTCATTGAGAAACCAGAGCTTGTTATCTACCCTCATTTACATCCATGAATTGGATTTATTTCTAATTTTCACCTTGCACCAATAAAATATGCACCAATACCATCTCTCTTATGTTGGATGTAGAATTGGGATTGTATACATTGGCAGGACTATTGAAGTTAGGATTGCCTTGACCTCTTCCTCTCCAATATTTTTTACCATATTTTTTTTGGTATCAATAAGGATTTTGATAGGGACCTTATTTCCTATTTGATTTCCTAGTTTGAGCCTATAATGCTATGAATCTTGATCTCTATTAAACATCATCTTTTACCTTATTAGGAGCAGTCTTAGGCTTGGTATTAGCGTTAGGAATTTAAGAAATATTTGGAGTAGTAGTAGGAATATTAGGTATAAAATGCATATATAATTTAGGAGGTAGTTTTCCTACTTAAATTATTCAATTATCATCTCTAATAGCAAGTTAATATGCTTGAAGAAGAGTGAAACCACCCATGTATTAAAGCATAATAACAATATCAGTACCAATAGCTCTCAATTATGTAGGGAAGACAAAATTAGTAGGTGGTTTCATGGGAGGAGGTAATATATACCAAGTATTTTGAAACCTCTCATTTAATTCATGCATTATTTCCTTAAGAGCTCTTTTAATCACACTAAGCTGATGTATGAGAGAAGTATGGTCACTTTCATCTTAAAACTTGGAGGTCAAAAATACTCCAAAATCATCCCATGATATGATGCATCCACTAGGAAAAGTCTTATACCAATCAAGTGATTTCCCTCTATGGGACATGGAAAATAATATAATGGAAATATTCTCTTTAGAGAAATTATGGAAACTACAAAAATTAGAGATATCCTTGATGTGTTCACTAGGTGTGGCATGACTCTCACCATTGAATGTAGTCACACTTTTTGTAGCATTAGGAGGAATGTCATCATATGCCTAAAGGTGGATAGGATTTTTAGTATTAAAGGTAGGAAAGGCATGTTGTATTTCTATTTTTTCTTCAAGATCTTAGATTTATTCAATAACTTCACTTTCTTGGCTATAAAAATCTTATTACTCTTCAAAAAATAGATTAAGATGAGGTTATTTAAATTCAAGAGAAAATTTAGGCTATATAGGTGGATTGATAGGACTAATAATATACTAGATGATGACCTAGTAAGAACCATGAAGCATGAGAGGAAAATTATGATAAAAAAATGGACTTGAACCATATTATACCTTGAATATATTTACCAAATGTTGAGTAGCACACCAATTTGTAGCTAATGTTGTCAATACTAACATGCACCTTGACAAGTTATCTTGAAGATAATGGTCCCACCAGGCATGCTAAAACTATTATCACCAAATATTGAACCCTAGATGAGGTTTTTCAAGCATAATCTAATATTTAGGTAACATTTTAATACTTATAAGTATGTGTTATTACCTATAGGAGAAGTAGACCTCTAGGTTTAAGGGTTAGCTCCCTGAATTTGTCTTGGAGTGCTTGTCACCTATACTACTAATTGCTTGAGGGAAAAAGGATATAAATATGCATAAAACAAATATAATCTAAGGGTTTGATACATAATGAATATATACACTATTTTATCATTATTTTCTCACTAATAAAAAAATCTATAAACTAGTCTCAAAGTCCCAAAATGTTCTAACATAAGTGTTTCAATATCGAGGTGACATGCATGAGACAACTCAAGGTAAGTAGACTAGAGATCAGATTTATGAATATAAGGATAAATTTACACTTTAATGGGGCATAATACACTAAATAAACTCTATAATTACCTATTATAATGAGAAATTATTGCATAAGACATGAAAGGATATGGAAAAGTAAGGACAAAATCACAAGACTCAACTATTCATCACTTTGCACACTCAAAAAATATGTTTATGAACTCAAAACCATATTTATTGTATTATTTAAAGGTAAAATATTACATCAAAATATCAGGGATTCACCATACTAAATGTGGTATGAGTCTACAAGAGCCAAAATGGATACTACTTATATAATTAGAGAGAGAGGTGAGAAGAAAGAAGTCCAAGAGTCACGAGAACGTGTGTCATTTTGAGAAAATGAGTTACACATGTATGAGAGAGGAATATGAAATTTAAAATTCAAGGTTTACTTGGAAAAATGTCCCACAAAATATGAAACTATTGAAACGTGGTGTAGAACTCTTCAATTGCTTGCTTAGAAAATTACCTTCATCATTTAGTCTTTTTAGAACATCCCACAACAGAATAGGGATAGATGTTATGAATTAAATAAGTTTTAATGGTTTCATACATTCTCCAACATTAATTTTTTTCATCCCTAATCATTAGGATTCTTCTAAAGATGAGTTATCACTCCTTGCAGTCTAAATAACTCTTCTTTTACTCACCCTTCACACTTGGCACCAAATTTGGTCTTAAATTTTCCAATATAATCCATATATAGGAGTGTATAAAACCTATTAGGACCCCTCACGTCCTTATATTCCATAGGTAGACCTTAAAAGGCCTCCCACTTAAAACTTTTACCTTCTCACTTATTTTCTCACTATGCCAATTTTAATTGGTCGAGATGAAGGCACTTACAGAGACACGTGTGAAATATTATGATATAATAAATGGATATGATGGGTTATCTCAAGTAAAAAAATATCTCCCAAAGTTAATTCCATCCTTTCAATCTCCCTTGAACTTCAAAAACACCAAAAATAATCAAACAAAGCCATTTTCCTCCTTGTCCACATAAGTAGGGTAAAATTCAAGTTGATGTGGAGGGGCCTTGGGGATTCCTATTAAAATTTTAATAATTTCCCAAGCCATTCCATGCTTTATGTATTCCCTTTCTCCTTCATTTTCATAATTAGGTCATTACCAAGGGTTTTAGAGGGTTTTAGGCCATTTTACCTCTAAGGATTGTTCATGAAGATGTGACATTCAATCCTTTATAAAATTTCACTAAATATTTATAAAATGCCACATTCATCATCCCCCAACTCCTAAAACTCCCATGAAAATTTTCCTAATAGGTGTGATCTGTCAAAGTTGCCCTCTCAAGCTCCTTCTTCTATTCCCTTTAGGCCTGATGTGGTTTGAGACAAGAAATGGCTTACCAGTGGTTTTATCTACATTCCAATAGATTTAGCACTCTTTATAACTCCATATAAAAGTTTTATAATACTTTTAAAGGTATATATAGTGTTATAAATGATATTGACCCCCTAATTGGACTGTAGGCCTAAACTAGACCTAATAGGTCTGTCTACTCCCATGTGAGTTTATACCACTATGTTGTGTTTTAATGATATTTATATGGTTTTACATGTTTTTATATATCTATCAAAACCTTATAAATCTTATTTCAAGGTTAATCAAGTTTCCAACTCATCCTCATTGCATTTTATCTCTAAGCCTATAGACTTTAGCCTTGGTGAGTGCCCTTTGTCAAAGACAAAACAAAGGGCACTTTCCTTATTTTAAAAACCTCTAGGATGATATGGTGGGATTATCTAAGTGAGGGAGATTATTTGTGAAAATTTTCAGCTCTTTATCACATCATTATATCTCCAATCCTTCAAAACTTTGAAGACAGACTTATGGAGAATATTGATTGTGTAGGCTTTTCATATTTGAATGTGTATTACATTGTTAAATCCCTTATATGTTTTGTTTCCACTATGAAAGTGTCATGATTTGGTAATTATCACTATGGTGACTCTTAAATATATTTTCATCATCAATTATTTATCAAACCTTTCATTATTCACCTCTCATCTTGATCTACTTAGGACTACAAGTTGACTGACTATGTTTCTTGCTTGAAAGGGGAACATATAGGTGCATATTAAATGGTTAGATATTGAAAAAAATGTCTCATGAATTTCATAGATCCCAAAATTTAATTTATGATCCATTTATATCTATCCACATCATTCTCAAGATGTGTTAACACCCATAATACCATATTCTTGTTCATTGTCAACTACAGTCAACTATAGTTAACTACTAATGGGATAGTATGGGTTATATAGGTAAACATCAACATTGAAATTAGTGTGTCACACATTAGGGTCTATTTATATTTTATTAATCAACTTCCAATGGCATATTATTCATTTTTTTAGGCCTAGTGTTTATAGGTTCACAACATGACTTTTGTGAACACCTATAGTCATGTTGTAGGTGGATATTCTAAGGACAAGAAACCTATATGTGATGTTTCAAGTCTATACCATGATATCCAACCCATTATTGATGAAATTTATGCTATGTCAACTCAAAAATACCACTCAAACATGAATATATGCCTCCATATGACAACTTTGGGATATGAAGGTCATTTAAAGTTCAAATCTCATAGACATCACTACCAAACTTTAGTGAACAAATGTGCAACTTGAAGGTCCCTAAACATCATGGTTTTTTAGTCACATACCCACTTTATTTTTAAAGTTTATACCCTTATATGTATGATACAACATTATCTCATTTAAACTCATCTATTCATCATGCAATATTGTTATATGGTATCCCCAAAAGTGCTTGGGCCTTTGTTTTGGTGTTTAAGGGAAACTTATCCCTGAATTTAAATCTTTTTACTTGGAAGATGATTCTCAAATATATTTTCCAATCCAATTATTAAAAAAAAATTATCATTTCATATTATAACCCCATTTACTTCATGAATTTTTCTTCACATGCTTACACACCTTTAAACAACACCTCCAAATCTCTATTGGGCCACCTATAGGTGTGCATTTAGTATGCATGTATTGACTATGAGTATTAGGAAGTATGTTTGATATATAAGTTTATAACTAGGTATATACCTTATTAATGTCTACCAATTCATCCTTCCAGCCATGAATAATTTGAAACAAGCTTCAATACTCTCAACTCAATGCTCTCAGTCTCTTGTAGGTATGCTTTGATGTTGTAAACAAGCTGGTGAGTGTGGAGATGAGATATATGCATGTAATATGGGCCTAAAAATAATTTCCCAACCTTATAAAAGGTGTTAAAATTAATTATTACAACTTTTACATGATTAAAACAAGTTTCAACACCCATTTCAATGTGATATCCTTATACGAGCTCTTATAGGTGTGCATTTCCATGATGCATGATTGTGCATATATGATAATTGACTATCATAGTCCATATTTTGTCATTTAAAATGATCTTTATTTATTTATCATGAAAAAATAATGTGTTAAAACCCATTTTAACTCTTTATAACATCTCTCTAAACCTCTTTAAGACCTCACATATCTCACTCAATTGACTATGTACGAAAATGTAGGAAATTGACTATGTGACCCATGTTCTTGATTGCCACTCCATGAAAATTATAGGTGTGAGACTGATCTTGGAAAGAGAGATATTTTCATGATATTAAAACATAAATCACATCATATCACACTCATTTGAAACTATTACAGAGAAATAATCCTTCTATAAGTGTTAAAACTGACTATAAATCCACTAGCATACATCAACCTATAACTTGAACTATTTTATCTATAAAATCACTTAAAATCATGAAACCAAACATGATAAACATGATATGAGTAATTAAACATCCTCTAAAATAAAATTCATCAACTGAGTTGTATAGACTAGCTCAAACAGGAGCAAAACTAGTAGGATATGGGAAACAACAAGCAAAAATGGAAAACCAACTTGTTAAGGGTGATTCATAAATTATAATCCATCATTACTCAAAATCCAAACATTAAAATGAATCATACTAATTTTACTATCTCCAAGATAATTTGACTTGGAAGTATTCTTATTAGGTGTACTATCCAAAGACCTATTGACCAGTTTGATGTGCATAATGGAGTAATGGAGAGATAAAATAGTTTTATCCCATTATTCTTAACTTAAAAATTATATAAAACATGGAAGTGGAGTTATATAATCTGAATTTTCACTACCTAATCTTATCCCATGTGCCATTCTTTCTCATAGGTCGTACAACCTTTGAAACTCCCTTTTTTTTAACTTGTTTTCTTGATTTTTAGTTAACACCTACAATTTTTTATTAGTATTGACATTATTGAAAAATTATATGATATTAAATGGCATGAGGGATTTTTATAATGGTTTTATAAACTTTTATACCTAATAAAACTATACCACAATCATTTATGACCCATATATGACCCCTAAGTGACTCAAAATGACATAAGGACTAACATGGGCTATGACCAAGGCTAATAAGACATTAAATTACATAAAATGAACCATGAAACACCATATGACACTATAATATACCCCTATACCAAGTTTTTGACTATAGGGTGTTGACTCATTTTGACTCTTCATCAAAATGGTCAATAGGTCGTACAGACCAATTTATCAAGCCTTTCTTACATACCCCTTTCACATCTAGATAAGCCATCTTGGCTTCCAAATTACAACTATTCAAAGTGAAAATAAACATTATATAAATAATTATAGCTCATATAAATTTAAAAATGATCATCATGTGCATTTTATCCATTGAATCTTGGCATAGGGTCTCAAACTCTTCATTTCATCATGCAAACTTGGAACTGTCATTCTATCTTAAGAACTAGTCATGGTGAACATGAGTTAGGAAACCTATATAATCACTTAAATGATATTTAAAATCATGAAAATATCCTGTAATATCATTATATCTACCTCCAAAATCTATATCATAGGCTCAAATAGCAACATTCATCTTATAGACCAATCTCACTATCATGGGTTTCACTATCACATCTTATCTAGACAAGACATCTTGTGAACACCATTTGCACCATTTTAAATGAAATATAAATAATATAATTAATATTTACATAAGTTATAGGTATTTAATAATTACCTTAAGCAACTAGATCCATTCCTAACCCTCTATAACCAATCCCTAAATACATTCTCACTCTGACTAAGTTTTCTCATTGAATTCACTATTATGCCAATTTAATGATAAGTCAGCTTGAGTGACCAAAATATTTGACACATATGTTATAAATTTCACAATTATCAACATGAAAAATAAAAACAAGTCTTAAGCTTCAATTTCATTCTTTAACCTGGGCAGCCTTTCCTATTATATCAAATTTATAAGAAATAAGGGTTTTTTAATATGTTCTACTTACTATCCTAATAGACAACTACCACATAGAGATTTTTTATGGAGTCATATTCATAATATAATCATAAAAATAACTTCACCAAACCATTATAGGCCATTTCCAACAAGATTTTCAACATCGGGGCACTATAAGGGTTTTAGACCAATTTCCATTCTTAACATTTATTCATATAGCTATATCATTGAAACCACCTCTTAATTCTTGGAAATAATTAACATGACCATTTTCCATTTCTCCCAAATATTTTAGGACACCATGCAAAGTTTACACATGCCAATAAGCATCAAAATTTTCTTTTCTGGTCCTCATCTCTTTAATTTGCATACATAAGAGACCATCAAACTTATTTTATTACTTTCTCCTTTAACCCAAGACCTAAAACTTCATCAGAATTATTTAATAAACTTATTACACCTCTATTAAAACTCAAATTATATATATCACCTTTGGAACTGAATTTGGACCCTCATTAAGCCATATTAGGTCTCTTTGCATACTAGACTACTAGTCATACTTAGACCTTAAACATACATTTAAATCCTCTTGTAATTATCTCAATACCTCATAACCATGTCATCCATCCTCATATCATGATAACACAAGATCACAAGCCATAAAATCTAATCATGATGCCTCATCATGCTATCTAGGGTCTTAAAACAAGGTCTATGAGAAGACCATTAATGAAGGACCTACCCTTTTAGCTCATTCTAAGAGTTATGAGACTGACTCAACACCTTTATTATATGGTGTAACATTTCACTTTTCACCTTTAATCTCATACATATTCATATCACCACAAATATTCCTCTACAAGCCATATTAATGCTTAATAACTAGGCCATAAAATAACTCCATATGCCTATATCCACACATTTTACCATACCTCACTATGCATTACAAGAAATTAAATTAGATAATCATGCCTCACACTCATTTTTAAATCAATTACAAGATCAAAACACATGACATCAATGAAAACTTGAAATAATCTCCCCCTTTATCATTGATGGCAAACCCACTTCAAGCTGACTATCCTTTCAACAAAAAACTTTTCCATCAATCTTATCCCTCTCCCACTTTGACATTAATGACAAATGGTCTCTAAAACTACAAAATTTTCATCTAAACACACTCCATTTATCTTTTAACTTGATCATTTATCAAAACAAGCAAGCTACCCCTTTATCCATACCTACTTCTCTTCAATCTTCACAAGACACTTGAATTAGCTCCTCCTAACTCCATGACCCACCTATATCATGTCATATAAAACCACAAAATAACTATTTAGAACAAAATTCAAAATAAAATCACACCTTTAATGAATATAATTTCACTTCAAGCATCACAAGCCATCATGGGTCAAACCACTATAAGTCACTTTTTCGGTTAACATACAATCATACTAGGTCTGTGAAAACACCCAATCTCCATCAAACATATGATAATAATTATTTCCTATAAGACACACAAAATAGTTTATCAAAAATATTAATCCTATGCTACATGACTTTAAATTCATAATCAACCTCTTAGACAACTGATCTCTATATGATACTCTTCAAAATAGCTTAATGGATCAACTTCAACAAACACTGTCAAGACCCTGTTAAGAAACTTTAGAACTTTATCATTATTAGATAATTTAATATTATTTATGACATATAAAACATTTAATCATGTTAACCTATCCCTTTATTACCTTATAATATCACATTGATATCAAAAAAGCATTACATTTAATGACACAACCTCAAAAGAACACTACGACTATCTTCTTTCAAGTTTATAAGATTCATGTGATGTTATAGGATAATGATCACTTTTAGAACTTTATGAAAACTTTTAGTGTACAATAAACTTATCATATCACTCTTATAACACCAAAATACCTTGGATCATATGAGAAAACAATCTCTACATTTAATAGCATTGGTCTTGTAGACTAATCTTCAACTCTTACTCCACTAGTTCTATGATTGGCTTCTTACACATCAACTTGAGTTTACACATGCATTACAAGAATTATATATTATGAAGGAAACATTCCAATCATTCCCTTAAATAAAAACTAAACTCAAAATTCCATGAATGATTTCATTTTCTTCAAGAAAACATACTTAGGGTTTGTAGTCATAATTCACCTTGAAACCCTCATATCTTTGTCTTTTGAGTTAGACCTTCTCAACTAGGATCAAACTAGCCATACAAAAAGAATTTATAGATGATATATAACCTTAATAACATATAAAAATACTTATAACACTCACCTTGAGTGACCAAGATAACTACACAGCTCACCAAGATACCCATGTCTACCATTCTCAAAGAATAGTCAACTTTGAACAACAATAAATGCACTTGTATAGACTTTTGAGACAAACTACCACATTAGGATGATTTTCATGGAGTCTAATACAAATTTTTATTTTACACCAAATTTATCTAACTTCTTCCATGGATTATACAACATCTTCTCTCCTCTTGGGTCCTCATTTCATACATAGTCATTTGAAATCCAACGTTCATATTTTTGAACTTCAATGACTATCTCTTGTAGCCTAAACTTGATGTCTTTTTACACTTCATATATTTCTATATCTTTACAAGTGATTTAATAGTTTTGGGAATATTGGATTTTTATTCCTAATTTAGTTAAAGATCTGAGTTGACTAAATCAGTAAAATATATTGCAATAAATAAAGTATTGATTTATATAATTTGATTGTAATTTAAACCTTTTTAAAAATAGTAATAAAATAGGAGAAATATAACTTAGCTTAAATAGGACTAAGATGGTTGAGATAGAAGATGGTACTAGTTGTACAAGACTGGGACATTATTATAAATCAATATCTAGCTTTCATTCAATGAAAGGATAGGAACACCAAAAATAGGACACTTCAGGGTCTGGTGCTACTATTTTCTAAACTAGTCATAGAGATATGAGTTTTTTGGGTTTTGTCTACTAGCTATGTATTATTCCACCTATGAAATTTTAATTTTTAACTATTTATGTATCTCCTTGTAGAGTTGATTTAATCTCAAACCCTAGATCTTCCTTGTGTTTGAACTTGAATGAAAACTTTGAGAAAGAGGGGCGAATTAGAGTGTGTAAGATGCACTAAATATGTATCCACACCCCTTGTGGGGGCACACTACCTAAATACCAATAATATAAAGAGGGATCAAGCTATATTTATTTATCTCACTTGATTTTCCTTATGAAATAGTGTAATGAAGATATAAAAATGTTAAACTACATGTGTTTGAGGAGGCTAGAGACTAGTGTGAGAATTTGAATAGGCTGGTAGCTATATTAGATGGTTGTATATAGAGAATAAGGAAATTTACCTTAGTAGTCTTTCTTGTATTCTTATTTTCTTATGTAATATTTTCTAACCCCTTATAAATAAACTTTGAATGGGATTTTATAGAGATCTATTGGTCAAGGGTTAAATGTATTCACACTATATCGACATAATGAAGAAGAGTAATTAAAAAGAAATGATCATTTGGGCTCAAAATGTGATTGGATAGGAGCACTAGAAATGGGACACCCTACGATCCATTACTATAATCCAACCTTAGCACTCTTATCTTATAGGTTTAAGACTTGGGAGATGGAATAAGTATGGAAAATGGGATCTAGTTGAGCTAGAATTAGGTCTCAAAAGTCTATGGATGACTAATAATTAGTAAAAAGGTGCCTAGAAGGGTCAAGAGAGCATGCAAGAGGGACATATAAGTTGGGTGTCATAAGCCACTCTCAAGCTACCAATTTTGACATTTTATATGACTACGTTTGCCCCCCTTTATTCTAGTGATGAAGCAAAGTGAAATACTAAGATAAAGGAAAAATAGAAAGTGTACCTAAACTTACCTGCAAGGGTAAATCCCATGAAGCTATGTGATGTTGGGTGTGCATAGAGAGGGCATGTCATGAAGAGTAAATCTGTAAAATAAAATCAATATTAGATCACCTCTTACTAAATATCTTATATCTAAAATAAGAATGTATAAATTTGGGCAAGAGAAAGAGGAAGAAAAAGAAATGAATACACCTTACTAGGTACATGAACTAATAAAAAACTTGTTGTGATGTTGAGTAATGTTGAGTGATGTTGGTTATGTGTTGAATGATGTTGTACCAAGATTAATATCACAAATTAAGATGAGTTCTCAATTCCCTAAGAGTAACTCAATAATAAAAAGGTTGGCCCTTTGGATCCATCATCATCCACTAAGTGAAGCTATGTGATCATGCATATGTTAATCAATGTTTGGATTATGTGTCCAATCCTTTTGAGTAAGTGGATCAAGAATACAACTTCTAGCTAGACCTTTGGATCCATCATTTCCCCATGAAGCGAAGCTATAAACTGATATAAATATAAATGTGTGTCATATGAGGTGGCTTCTGAAGCCCATGAATGCTATGAAATCTTGACAATGTGGTGTGGATAGCTGAATATATACTAAAAACTAGGCCAATATTGGCCAACTCAAAAAAAAAGGTGGAGATTAGGCTTGTATCAAAGCCACTTTGAAATTGGGCCATAGGTTTATATGAAATCCACTTGAAAATGTGCAGGTTAGGCCTTGTATGAAATCCACTCCAAAATGATGCCAAACACTTGTAGATGGAGTAAGGCACATAACTATTGATAATGCCTCAATAATATGCTAAACTTGGAAAGAAAAGAAGACTAATGTTCCATGCACATTATCCCCAATCATTGATGTTTATAACATGGATTCTGATCTAGAAGTTATACCAACTACACAATCTAAAACTAGAAGTGAGATCCATCATGCCATGCATGATGCCTCCTATATCTAGATTCTTTGATAAAACTATATTCAAACTATTGAATTTGAATTGGTCTATATATGCAAAACTATAGCTGAGCTTACCTTACCAGCTATTGATGAGTCATCAATTCATCATTTAATAATGTTAATACAGGGTTGGTGTCTAAGGTTGTATGCAATAGGAAAAAGAGATCTCTAGAAATTGATCTCTTCTACCAAACTCCACACTTACAGGAAAGTAAATCACACCACAATTTGAAAAAAATTAAATCACACTTATATAAATGGAAAAACACACTTTCAAAAATTAAATCATACTTGTAAGAAATTAAATCACACTTGTAAGAAATTAAATTGCTGAATTGAAAATAAATGACAAACACAGAAAACATGTACAAATTCATAACAAAATTTATAGAAAATAAATATTTACATAAAAAATAAATAATAAAAATTTAAAAGCATAACTACATAATAAAGAAATAAATAAAAATACATTTATCCATCTTCTTTAGAATGAGTAGCCAACTCATTCTTTGGAAGAGGATTTTAATTAGAACACTGGATTTATGTCACAAAGCTTCAAAATGTATTATTGATAACCAATATTTACTACAATGGTGTGGGAGGTTGTATTTATAATCTCATGCTTCCAACCAACTCCTTAGTTATAAATAATAATCCTAGATGTTCTCCACCTAATATGGATAAAAACATAACAACTTAGATATTCTAGCTTATCTCGATCTTCCATAAAATATGGAGAGAGACATTATTATCTATTTAAAACATAAGCTCAATATTCATAAAATATGAAGAAAATTAGTTATAAAATAAAATCATACAAATCTAAATTTAGATATAATCTTGAACTAGTCTATAGATAGACCTACATAATCTGTAGATATACCTGCACATTTCATAGATATACCTATTGAGTCCATAGATTTTTAAACCTATAGAGTCCATAAATTTTAGAACTTGAAAATTCCATAGATTTTAGACCTATATAATCTATAGATTTAAGAACCTACATAGTCCATATATTTAGACCTACAGAATCTATAGATTTTAGAACCTGTGGAATCCATAGAATTTCTTCAAGTTGCATTCTTTGAACTATTGATGACTATGATGGCTCCCTCAGCATTTGATGCTTTGAATTGGTTTTTAATCAATGAATTACTTGACTGTAGAGTGATTTATTGAGTTTTTAGATATGAATTGAGTGAGTCCATAGTAAATATGGATGAGTTTATAGCTAGATTAGGTGAGTCATAGCTATGTCTAGAGTGTTTATAGCTCACCTCAAAACTGATATTTGGTTGGTACCTCATGTTCATGTCTAATATAGATTATTATTATTGGCTGAATATATACACATTAACATATTTTTAAAGAGATTTAGTAACAATAATTAATAAACAAGAAGACAATAATTTATAAATAAATAACCAAGATATAGTTCTCTATTTCATTATAAATAAATCATAAGTTAAAAAACTACACTTAGAACCACTTTTTATGCAAGGAAAATGATGTTATTTCATGGATATAATGACCCATTTTATGGTCTCATCATCTCTCCCACACCTAACCTCATGCATGTCATTCCTGTATCTGAAAATTCTTGAGATACAAATGCATGAGTTAGATGTTCTCATTTTCAAATAGTCTTTCCATATTTGAACTTGCATAAGTAAAATTATTTTTAACTTATATAATCCTCTAAGAAAAAGTTTCCAATGAAAGTGGTCAATAAAATACATTTTTCAAGGATAGGTTCTTATGTAAAAAAATTCTTTCTATCTTTGATTTCTCTTTGACACTGGTTCTTGTGTAGAATTCTCATGTTGCCCTCTTCTCTTTGTTTTAAATGAGGTGAGAGTAGGTTCTTATGTTGAGAATTTACTATTGTTCTAAAATTGATTTATTTTTACTACAAAACAAATTTGATATAAAATATGAAGTAAATTTTTTTTCTTGATATTCTTACAAAATAATGGTGAAACTATATGCCTCTATCAAAGTCAAATTTGTTTTTACTAAGCCACATTCTTGATTTATTGCTGAGACTATTCTCTTTCTCCTCTCCCACACCTAATCCCATGCATGTCCTCATCCATGTCAATGTAAATATGTATAAAATGTAGGGATATTTGATTCCTTTTCCTTCTCAAAAAAATGGATCTTTATGTAATAACAAAACTTACAAATAAATTTAAAAGTGAAATAAAAAAATTAGATACCTTTGTCACAATTTTAGTTTGTCTTGTCTTTCTTGATATTAACTCCATGGAGCATATTGAAAAAGATGTTTGAAAAATGGAAGCCCAAGTAATGTTGAAAATGAGAGCATAAAAGGTTAGAAACTAAGTATTTATTGAAGGTGGGAAAATTAATCATTGTTGATTTTCAACTTTTCCCCTCCTTTTCTTTTGCCCTTGACTAGCCAATAAAATTGGTTTTCTAATCAATGCTCATTTTTTCAATAGTTAGCCCACTAGCAAGTTGGTTTTTAAACCAAGACTACCAACAATGCTCAAGGGTTTTCATTGTTGGTTTTTTTTAAAATATGCAGAAATGATGACAGAGAAAATGTTAGAAATAGACTGTATACATCCTTATACTACTTTCAAATGTATTAAAAAATTTCTTGCATGTTTGACATTCTTCATCATTGGTCTATGTAGTGATGACCAATCATTGGTGGAATATTTTTTTTGATTTTTTTTGTCTTAGGATAAAATGTCAGGTACTTGATGAAGCTATGAACATAAATTAAGCTATTTTAATCTTCTCAAATGACTCCATAATCTCCAAACTTTGAGTCCATATACACAAAGGTGTAGGCCTGTAGGTGATTATTTTTTATTTAATATCCTACTTGTCGATTTGTCTTCTTTGATCTCTTTCATTGAGTAGTAACCCTTGTGATGAAGCAAATTTGTGTTCCTATATTCTACCTTAAGAACTTTTTGTTGATCTATCTTCATGAAATTATCCTGCAAGAACTTAAAACCATAAAAACTTTCTAGACTAGTATAGTATCAGTCACATCAAATAATTATAAATGTCAATAACATGAAGAATAGAAGGAACATTTAAAAACACATGAATGAATATATTTTAGCTTATTTAAGAATGATTGGTGGTTTAAAAATTATAATAGATTTTTATTATGAAAACAAGAAATCCCTTAGATAAGTTCTATTATTATGATTGGTGGATATGGGTTTGACTAATGGATGAAATGGATGAAGATAAACATCATCAAATATTTCTATTTAAAAGTTGAGTAGAAAATTCTAACTATGATATGCATAGGCATAATGATAATGCATGGATGGAGTGAATATATAATGACCTGTGATTTGTATGCATAGTATCTGATGGAGAAATAGTATGAAAATACCAAACTAAAAATAAAATAGAGTACAAAAAAATATACCTGAATATTCTTCATATGTAATATTTTACTATAGGATATCTTTGTTTTTACTATTGTATTAGATCAAGGTTGTTTTTAGTCTTAACAATCAAGGATTGGATCAAGGTCTCTGTTATAATGCTAATGTTAATACCTCAGCCTTAGCCTTATGATTGATATTAACATTTCTATTGATATCAACATTAACCCATCTAATATTTATAGTACATTCCTTTTTGTTGACCATTATTTTGATGGGCTTCAAACAAAACCTTCAATCTTCTTCTTAAAACCACAAATTCTCTATGTTTGTCTTCATTTAACATTCTTAAAATCTAGTTGTAAAATACCAAGGAATTAGCAGCATCAATAATTCATTTTTATTATTTTTTTCAAATCTATTGACCCATATGAATTCCATTCTAAATTCATGCATGGTGATTTATTTGCATGTAATATTTGATTTATGTGTTGATCCACATGCATGGTGATTTATTTGCATGTAATACTTGATTTATGCATTGACCCAAATGCATAACTATTTATTTTCATGCAATGCTTGATTTATGCAGTGACCCACATGCATGGAGATTTATTTACATACAACTAACTTCATGCATACTATCTTTCCACCTAAATTTATGCATGCAATAAATTTATGTAACTAACTTCATGCATGATATCTTTCCATCTATATTTATACATGCAATCTAAATTTATGTAATTAATTTATGCATGCATGATCTATCATATCCTTCTTAGAGTATAATGAGATCGACTTAATTAAGTATTTTCCCTTATTCCGTTATAAAAATAAAATCATATGCAATATTTTTAAATTCAATTGACTTAAAAATTATGTGATCCTTTATTGATTATTCTCCATATAGTTGATCTCAATTCTTTTCCTCAAATAGGGAGATTAATGCTTTAATATGCATGTTAGGCACAAGGGCATAAATTCTAGATTCGTCTTTATGAATAGCTGTAGAAATTCAACCTGGTTTTCTCCATATTTTAAGTTATTTTAGATCATCATTTTCTTCCTCCATCCTACATCAATGTTTAAATCCTTTCATATGGTGTTAGCAGTTGTTATTTTCTACACAAAAACGTTAGTATGGCATGAGGGGGTTTTACATAAAATTAAAATTTCTAAAGCTAATTGTAGAAAAATAAACTATAATCTATGTTTCAAGAAAATAAATTCTAGTCTATTTTTTAGGAAAATAAATTTTAAAGAAGCCATTAAATAAGTATCTCCTATCACAAAATTTATAAAGAGACATTCCCTCTCACTAGGAACTTATTTATCTACTACCACTAGACAATTTTCTTAACAAATTATGAATCTCCAAATAACACCATGGTCTCCAAAAATGGCACCAAAAATGATGATTCATCAATTCATCATTTAATAATGTCAATCCAAGGCTAGTGTCCAAGGTTGTATGCAATAGGAGAAAGAGATCTCTAGCAATCGGTCTCTTCTACCACACTCCACACTTCCAAGAATTAAAAATCACACTTGTAAGAAAGTAAATCACACCACACTTTGCAAAAAATTAAATCACACTTGTAGAAATGAAAAATAACATCTGTATAAATTAAATCACACTTTCAAGAAAGTAAATCACACTTGCAAGAAAGTAAATTATTGAATTGAAAATAAATGATAAACACAAAAAACACCTATAGATTCACAACAAACTTTACAAAAAATAAATTTTTACATGAAAAATAAATAATAATAATTTAAAATCATAATTATAGAATAAATAAATAAATAAAAATACATTTTTTCATCTTCTTTAGAATGAGTGGCCAGCTCATTCCTCGAAAGAGAATTTTAATCAGAACACTAGATTTATGTCATAAAGCTTCAAAATGTATTATTGATAACCAATATTGATTACAATGGTGTGAAAGGTTTCATTTATAATTTCATTATTCCAACCAAATCCTTATTTAGGAATAACAATCCTAGATGCTCTCCACCCAATATAGATAAAAACATAAGAACTTATAATCTCTAGCTTATCTCAATCTTTCATAAAATATGGAGAGAGACATTATCTATTTACAATATAAGTTCAATATTCATAAAATATGAAGATAATTACTTATAGAATAAAATTATACAAATCTAAATTTAGATATAATCTTTAGTTAGTTCATAGATAGACTTGAACAATCCATAGATATGCCTACACATTCCGTAGATATACCTGTAGGGTCCATAAATTTTAAAACCTATAGAGTTTATAGATTTCATAACCTAAAGAGTCCATATAGTTTAGACCTATAAAGTCCATAAATTTTATAACATATAGATTCTATATATTTTAGAGCCTATAGAGTCCATAGATTTTAGACCTGCAAAGTCCATAGATTTTAGAACATGCAGAGTCCGTAGATTTTATTCAAGTTACATTCTTTGAATTATTGATGACTATGATGGCTCCCTTAACATTTGATGCTTTCAACTAATCTTCAATCAATGAACTACATGAATCTATAACTACTAGCTGAGTCCATAGATATGAATTGAGTAAGTCCATAGTAAATCTGGGTGAATGTATAGCTGACTAGATGAACCATAGCTATGTCTAGAGTGCATTTAGCTCACCTCAAAACTGATATTTGGTTGGTAACTCATGCTCATGTCTAATATAGTGTATTATGGGTGCATATATACACATTAATAACTTTTCCAGAGATTTAATAACATGAATCAATAAACAATAAGATAATGATTTATAAATAAATAACCAAGATATAGTTCTCTATTCCATTCTAAATAAATCATAAGTTCAAAAACTACACTTAGATCCACTTCTTATGTAAGGATAAAAGATGTTATTTCATGGATATAATGAGCCATTTTATGGTCTCATCACCTATTTCTAGAAAATCTAAGTTTTTTAATGTTTGGATAGGAGCACCAAAAACAAAACACCTTGGTGTTTGATGTTATTGTCCATATTTGGCATTATTTTCCTTTGTTAAAACTAAAGAATGTTCTAGAATCATCACTATTTTTCTAGTCTATTTTTCCTAGTTTGACCTTTGATTATTATTCTGAGTGTTCTAGAAACTAATTTTTGATTGGTAAGAGCTTTGATCTTTGTGACAAAACCCCCTATTTATTACCCCATTTTTTAAGGGTAGGAATAAAGACCCTACAATGATTTTCCTTAAAATAAGGAGCCCTGTAAGTGTGTTATGCTACAAAATACATGATATAGCAATGATAATCTACAAGATATCTTAAGATATAACATGGTTTATATGAGAGATTATTATATCAACAAGGATATGCTTAGATATAATAATGTAATAGCATGTGCAATGTACTGAATTGAAACTAAAAATGTTAGTCTTTAGTTATCAAGGAGGGATGGAGTATGATTTCCATCATGGTATCCAAGAAATTAAGATAATACATGATATGGATCATGGCATTGCAAACAGTGAGAAGTAAACAAGCAAAAAGCATGCAAGGTAAGAATAAATAATCATACAAGAGTGGTTAAAAGGCCAAGAAAATAAGGGACATGGGTACATGTCACTCAAAATGGAATCAAACATACAATGCAAGTTGAAATTCCCACATATACATACAATTGAAAACAAGCAAGTTTAGTATGAGGGACACAAGCACATGGAAGAGTAAAAGCAAAGGGCATTGGAAAATGTCCTAAGGCACACACAAGAATATAATCAAAGGACATTGTAAAATTTCCTAAGGCACATACAAGAAATAAAATAGGAACTAAGAAATGCAATCATGTCTAGTTATGTAAATCAAGAAATGAAAGCATGTAATATATGAGAAATACAATTACATCTAACTAATCAAAATGAGAAGTGAAAGTATGCAAGATATGTAGTACAAGACTATGTAGATGATAAGAAATACCCAAGTGTTATATACTAGTGAGTGTTGATAGAATAATTTGTGTAAGCTAGTAAGTAATGTATATCAACATGATAACTAGATTATGTGGTATAGGAATGACATAACCTAGATGGTGTAGTCATGTAGAAGATGCCCCCAGTGGGTAAATATATCAATGTATGTCTCAAATTTAGAAGTAGGATGCCCCCTCAATGGGTAGATTGAAGAAATCAATAACCTAGAAGTCACTGCACACACTCAAAGAATATCAAGTGGAGCATGTTAATGTAGATAAATCAACAAATAATAACATAGAACAACAAATGTAAGTCTAGCATGGTAGTAAAAATGTAAATCATGGATAATGCATACAATTAAAATAGTTTTATGTTTTGAAATTTTGTATTGTTTTTGGTATTTTTGATATAAGCTATGTACAATCAATCATAAGGAGACTATGTATAAGAAATACTAAGAAGTAATGTACAAGTAAGCAAAAAGAAACTATGTATAGGTAATTAAAAGGAAGCTATATACAATCAAGACTAGGAAGAAGCGATACTAACTGATGAGTCTCATGAGAGACTCCCTATCATGGTGTCTTATATCTAGGAGATGTGTCATGTACAATCATGAAGCACGATGGAAGGGCTAAGATTATGGCTCTAAAAGCTATGTATGTTGTAAATGCTCTAAAATATTTGAAGTAGAAACCAACTGTGGGGTCTTCTTATAACTTTGAGAAGTGGATACAACTATAGGGCTCTTATAGACCCATTTAGTAGTAGGAGAATCTCTCTAAGCATGTGATCTATATGTAGAGGTGTGAGACCTCAATGATACTACTCTAGGTGTGAACACTATAGATGGAAGATATCTAAAATTTTGAAACTATAGTCATTCTAAAAGAGACCTCTATGAAAGTGTATGAACTCTTTGTTCTAGTGATGGAGGCCTCAACTATGTCTAAATCTAAACTAAAGGAAGAACTAAAATTGGTAAATAAATTAAAACTAGTGGTATAACTAAAATTGGTGACTATAAAATAGTAGATGGATCTAAATTAGGGAGTGTAACTCATATGGAACTCCACCAAATTTAAAAAACTAATTATCATTAATGAATTTCATACATATATGAACTGTAGAAGGTAATGCTTGATGTTTATAAATCCATGGTTGACCAAGTAAATGGTATGGCCACATGTGTTGGACCAACCTATAAAGGAATTAAAATCTCACCCAATGAACTTTGTATGTGCCCACAAAATTTTATAATAATTATGTTCATCAGGGTAATATCCTACTCTAAATATCTCAAAGTTTATAGTAATGTCAGAGTGTACATGTTCATGTTGGATCCATTATCTATGAGAACACTATGAATGGGATGATTATGAATGTAATCTCTGATAAAGAGTGCATGATAATCTGAATTATCCTCAACTATATCCTACTCTGAGAAGGAGATGGAAGGTCTAATGAGAACTCTAGAATTATACACACCAATCATATTACTTAAAGGATGTGACTCAACTGAAGGTGCCTGGTATGTAGCCAATAGAGGATATGCATGATATTCATGGTGAACACCTGATAAATCCCCTATCTCTTATTTATAATACTATGGAAAAGGATCTAAAAATATTTTCAAAGATTTATCATATTTTTTCTTTGCTTAAGGAGGCTCAACTAAAGTGCCAAGATCAATAATGTTACCATCTAACAAGTCTTATATCTTATGTTTCAAACTGATGCATTTATTTGTTGTGTACCCTAGTGCTCTATGAAAATTGTAAAATGTATTTTGATCATATCCCCATGGAAGAGGCTCTATTGTATCAAATTTTTGAATAAGAGGGAGAGATATGATATTACATTCTAATAAATATTGTAAATATCTATATGGAGAAACTGGTAGATTGGAAAAATCTCATCGAGGAGGTGCAAATAAAACCACTCATTAAGGGAGCTCTGAAGCTGCATTGACTATAGGTTGATTTTGACTCTTGATATCATTGACCTTTACTTTGTATGGGACTTTTTTGTTACTCTTGTTTGTTGTTTTTGATATGCTTTTGTACTTGAGTTTGCCCATTAAAATTAATTTGACTTCCCTTTCCTTTAGTGTATGGAATAACTCATTGAAGGAAGAGAAACTTTTGAACATTATTGATTCATACAACACTAGTAAAATAATCTATTTGAAGAGATATTGTAATTCTTGATTGGCCATGGGGCTAGTCATCTTAGCTAAGATAGTCTTATATCGAAGAACATAATATTTGAGATGCTCATTTCACCTTTGTTTTTATTGTGCAACTTGGGTATAGGAAACCTTATCACTAATGTTAATGCTTAAATCAGTTAGGAACATGTAATCTAAAGGATTTAATGTGTTAATCAAATGATTCGATAGACTATAAAACCATTGTAAATCATAATCCTTTAGACTCCATGGAAATAGATTGGTTAATAACCAATCATTTGGCACATAGTCCAAGCATGCCATATGAAAAGGTCTCATGTGTGTCTTTGGATCATCCTTGCCATCATATAGAGTGAGCTTGGGTTAAAAAAAATCTTATGGTAAGGGTGTAGAATCAATATGATGTGTTAATGGTTTGTTAAGTAAATCAAAAGAATCCAAGGCCTATGTAGGTCTAGAAGCACCTTGCTCAAGATGTAGCACCTTGGATTGAAGAGATTTTATCTCTTGCACAAAGGTTGCCACATCAAGAGACAAAGATGTATTAGTTGTAGTTGGTGGTGGCATAGAGGAAGGTTTGGATTCTATAGGGGTTTGTTGAGATGTACTTTCCCCCATAGTGTCATTTATAATTGGATGCTCTGAAGGAATAGAAGACTCAACTTGCTTATTCTTTTTAATTTCCATGATAGATTATAATATAAGAATTTGATCTCAGGGTTACTCCTTGAGTCTTTCTCAAAAACTTTGTAGGATCAAATATTTGTTAAGGACAATTTCATTATCAATGATAGGTGGAAGTGGATCAAGAGTCTGATATGGTGGATCATGAACATTAGTGTTTTTATCATCATTATTATTCTCATATTGCTCATTTTTAAAAGTGTCCTCATGGAAATTGGTGTAATTTGGATGTGTAGGATCTATAACAAGAACCTAAATTGGTTTTTTTATCCATGGTATATGGTCAGGTTGAAGGAATCTAGGTGAGTTCAAAAGGGTTGCCACTAAGTCTTGCACTTTGTCTCAAAGGAAGATATGCAAGGAGATTAGGTGGCATAAGGAAAATAACTTGAATAATGGAATAAAAAATTAAACAAATGTAATCTAAATAGGGAACTAGAATATCCATAAAAAGGATACAAAACTCCTAAAAATGTAAGGTGATACCTCAAAAAGCAATGGGACCTAGTAGATGCATCTAGGATTTTGAAAATGATGTATTCTAAACTTACTAAGGATTTTTAAAATTTAAGGTGAATTTTTTATTTAAATATGCAGGTAAAAAATCATTAAAATATTGGAAAAAATCTTGATTTGAAAGGAGCTAGTGTATCCAACTAGGGTTTGGAAGAAAACTAAATTTTTAAAATTATTATGAAATTTGAAAATTTTATGCTAATTTCTAATTTAAATATGTAGGTAAAAAATCAAAAAAATATGGAAAATTATTGATTTAAAAGAACCTAGTGTATGTAATTAGGGTTTGGAAGAAAAATATTTTTTTTTAAAATTACTATGTAATTTTAAAATTTAAATTGAATTTCTGATTCAAATAGGCAAGTAAAAAATTTAAAAAATATTGTAAAAATCAGCAAGGAATTTACCTTAGGGTTTATAGGTTTTTTATGCACAAACAAAGTAAGTGAGGTTCACCAAATGATTTACCAGTTTTAGGAATATTAGAGTTTTATTCCTAATTTGGTTAAAGATTTGAGTTGACTAAATCATTAAAATATATTATAATAAATAGAGTAATTATTTGTATAATTTGTTTTTAATTTAAACCTTTTTAAAAAGAGTAATAAAATAGGAGAAAAATAACTTAGCTTAAATAAGACTGAGATGGATGAGATAGAAGTTGGTACTGGTTGTGCAAGACTAAGACACTATTACAAATTAGGATCTAGCTTTCATTTGGTGAAAGGATAAGAGCACCATAAATAGGACACTTCAAGGTCTAGTGCTATATTTTAGGTCCTTCCACTATTGTCCAAACTTGTCATAAAGATCTAAGTTTTTTGGGTTTTATCTATTGTCCCTATATTAGCCTACCTATGAAATTTCAAGTCTTGACTATAAATGAAGCTCCTTATAGATCTAATTTAATCTCCAACCCTAGATCTTCTTTATACTTGAACTTGAATGAAAATTTTGAGAAAGATGGGGGTTAGTGTGTGTAAGATGTACTAAATGTGTATCCACACCCCTTGTGTAGGCACACTACATATATACCAATAATATAAAGAGGGATTAAGCTATATGTAGTTCTCCTACTTGGTGTGATTTGTGTAATAGTGTAATGAAGATGCAAAAATGTTAAACTGGGTGTGCTTGAGGTGGTTAGGGACTGGTGTGAGAATTAAAATAGGATAGTAGTTGTATTAGATGGATGTATATAGAGAATGGTAAATTTACCTTAGTGTTCTTTCCTTTATTCTTTCTTAGTTTTGTAATATTTTCCAACCCCTTCTAAATAAACTTTAAATGGGCTTATAGAGATATATTGATCATAAGTTAAATGTATTCACTCTAGGACAACATAATGAAGAAGAGGAATCAAAAATAAATGGTCATTTGGACTTGAAATGTGATTGGATAGGAGCACTAGAAATGGGACACCCTAAGGTCCAACACTATAGTCTAACCCTAGTGCTCCTATCCTACAAATTCAAGACCTGAGGGGATGGAATAAGCATGGGAAATGGGATCTGGTTGAGATGGAATAAGGTCTTGAAAGTATATAGATGACTAGAAATTAGTAAAAAGGTGTCTAGAAGGGTCAAGAGAGCATGCAAGAGGGACCTATGGGTTTGATGTCACAATCCACACTCAAGTTACCAATTTTGACATTTTATATGACTAATACAAGTTTATATCTTGAAGAGGACAACTCCTCATGACACTAAAATTATATGGCACCTTTATGGCACCAATTACATCATCTCCATTTTTAATTTGACCAAGGTTGAATTTTTGAATACCTACAATAAATGTACAAACTTTTTGGTATATTCATACCTGTGTGATAATCTGTGGTTGTCTAGTCCTTCTTAGGCTAGAGAATACATGTTCCTCTCTCCAAATGATCAAATGATACAATAAAATTTCACCAAGACATTTATGGATGCCTAAAAACCTATTCTTTTTCCTCGCCAACCTACAAACATTATTTTCATAGATATCAAATATCATAAAAAAACATTCCATCACCTTTATACCTACTTATGCATTCTTACAAGGCCTAAAGCAAGGTTCTACAAGATACCTTAATGCTTTGACCTATACCTTTCTCTCAATCATGTCTTTAATCTATTTTTGAATAAAAAATTATGTTTTATCTTTGAATTGGCTTCAACATAATCCTTATCCTTATTATTCAATATTGAAATTACCATCATGCAGTCTTCTACATAAACTTCAACCATGACCTTCACAAAATTAGCCAACTTATGATTTTAGGATCACCTTCAAGATATCAAGACACATTAAAAGGACCTGATATAATACCAATTATTATAATAACAACCACTAAGTAGGGGTGAATCAATTTAAAATATTTTCTTTTAATTCCATTCACCATTCTTTAACATTCAAACTACTCTATAGATATAACAATGCATGATCAAAAATACCTATGAGAAATAAGTAAGATCATAACACAAGAACACAAGAGATAAGTGGTAAACCCTCATGGTTGATAAAACCCACTAAAAAACCACTTAACTATTTTACTATAATCAAAATATCAATATTTAGTGAGACACCAACCCCATAAGCGGCTCTAATACCTACTTAGTCAAGTACCCACTCAACTAGTCTTTAGCAAGCTCCAACTTACACTGAGGATTCAACCCGCTAAGTGACTTGGAACCAATAAAAACACTTTAATAAAACTTATTTAAGATCCAACCTATATTTAATATCCCACTCCCTCTTGAATAAGCACCAACTTAGCCAAGACAAGCTTGATCACCTTAAGACACCTTGTTGCTCAACCAATGGATGGTGACCTATTCTTCATCTCTCCATCTTCAATATATATATTTAACTCTATATAATAAATTATGAATACATATATTATGAATATATTATTTTCTCTCAATATTCCATCAAATTATTCATCTCTTCTCAACCTTTTACCTCTCTCAAATAGTCTTCTAGGCTCACTCGCTCAATATGCCTCTTACTAGGCTCATTAGGTTAATTGACCTTGAAAATCACACTTATACATCATATTATATGTTCATGTATAATAATATACTCCATTTTAAATTATAAATTACCTCCTTCTTCTCCTCTAATATCTATTTTCTACGCTTATATTCTCATCTCTTGTTCTAGCTCAAATAGGCCTATTTTGCCTTGTATTTATAATTGAATCTTGCTCTCACCCATCTTGGTCAAAAATAATTTTTGAATACATGTATTACCCTTGGAATATTTTATTAAACATGTTTCACAAGTGAAAAACTCACTACATAGGTATGTCGAACTCATTTAGACCTTTGTCTCTTCTTAGGCCTACTTAGAGACCTAATGCATTAGGTCTTCTCAACCACACATTACACTTAGACCATCTTAGAAAAGCTTGAGCCTATATCAATGCATGAAAAAATTAAAATAAACATTAAATATTAATATTATATTATTATCTTGGGTCCACACCACCTATTATTCCAAATCACTCCTTGAACCATGCCATTAGACCTACTTTCCATTAGGCCTTTACACATAGAAAAATTCTATCTTGAATATCTGAAGCATATGACAAAAAATTACATTAAAAAATGTCCTTAAAATACATGTATATAACATTAATTACCTCATAATCACAACCATGTACATTTTACATCACCAAACATGGAAAAAGACCTCAAATACACTCTTGCAACATGACCACTCAAAACTATCAAATACTACCAATGTATAGTCAAGAATATTTGACTCCTAAAATCTGAATATATACTTTAAAACACTAAAAATTAATGAATTATATCATATATAATCAATATAGAAACATAATATTATTTTTATTCTTCCAAATATGTCAAGATGACATAGGAACATAAAACTCACTACCCCATAGAAAACTACTTGTAGCTTAAAAACATAATCATGTAGAACATTGTCTTTATCACTTGTAATTGAACTTTCATGAATTATAATTCACATGAATAGATAATATTTGAATTATATAGCAACAATAAATATATATAACATTGATTTTTATGTCAACCATTGGTCTTATAGATTAATTTCTCAATCCTCTCTTACACATCCCTTACATAGTTTCATAAGCCATCTTGGCTTCTACATTACAACTCCTTAAAGTGAAAATAAACCTTATATAAAGAAATTTCAGGTAATATACATTAAAAAAAACATAATAATGTTCATTTTATCCATTTAATCTTGTCATATGGTCTCAAACTCTTCATTTCATCATGCAAACCTGGAACTATCATTGTCTTAAGAACTAGTCATGGTGAACATGACTTAAAGCACCTGTAGAATTAACTAAATGATATTTAAAATTATTAAAATTGTAATATAAGATAATTATATCTACCAAAAACATCCAGGTCATAGGATCAAAGAGCAACATTGGCCTTGTTGACCAATCTCATTATCCTAGGTTTCATTATCACATCTTCTCTAGATAGGCCATCTTGTGAACACCATTTGCACCCTTTTCGATGAACTCCAAAGCATATAATCAGTATGTAAATGAGTTATATGTATTTAATAATAAATTTAAACAGTTTTATCCATACCTAATCCTCTAAAACCAATCCCTAAATGCATTCCCACTCTAATTGGTTTCTCTCACTGACTTCACTATTAGCCCAATTTAGCAATAGGTCAACTTGAGTGACCAAAATAGTTGACATAGAAGCTAAAAATTTCCAAAATATCAACATGGAAATTTTTTAAAAAAAAGAAATCTTAAACCTCCATTTATTTTCATTCTTTGACCTAGTTAACCCTTCTTATTATATCAATTTTTTGAGAAATAAGGGTTTTTTGTAGGTTCTACTTATTGTCCTGACAGACCACTACCACATAGAGATTCATAATGGATTCATATACATTATAAAATAATACAAATAGATTCACCAAACCATTATAGGACATTTCCATCAATATTTTCACCATCAAATCACTATAAGGGTTTTGAGAGGGTTTTAGACTAGTTCTAATTCTTAACATTTGTTGACATAGATTTGTACCTAAAACCACATCCTAATGCTTGGAAAGCATTTATAGGACCATTTTACATCTCTCAAAAATATATTATGACACCATTAAAAGTTTACATGCTCCAATGAGCATCAAAATTTCATTCATGGGTCCTCATCTCTTCAATCTGCATACATAAGAGACCTTCAAACTTGTTTTCTTGATTTATCCTTCAACCAAGGACCTTAAACTTCATGATAATTATTTAATAAACATATTACACCTATATAAAAAATAAAATCATATTTATCACCTTTTAAATTTACTTTGACCCCTCATTAGGCTATATTAGGTCTCTTTGCATACTAGACCTAAAACTATCAGTTATGATTAGACCTTGAACATACCTTGAAATCCTCTTGTAATGCTCAAATTTCATCATACCCATGTAATACATCCTCATACCATGATTACATAATATCAAAATCCACCAAAACTGATCATGATGCCTCATCATGCTACCCAGGGTCTTAAGATAGGGTCTATGAGAAAACCATCTAAGAAGAACTTACCCTTTTAGATCATTCTGAGAGTCATGAGACTGAATCAACACCTTATTTATATGATCTAACACTACATTGTGCACCTTCAATATCATAAACATTTATATCACCACCAATATGCCTCTACAAGTGATATTCATGCTTAAGAACTAGGCCATAACATAGTTCCATATGCCTATATCCACACATTTCACCATACTTTACTATGCATTACAACACATTCCATTGGATCACCATACCTCACACTCCTTTTAACATAAATGACTAACTCAATCCAACTGACATCAAAAATAAATTTCAATAATATTATCACTCTTTTACATCAAAATTTAACCTCTTGAATTTGTCATCAATTGTTCAGGCTCCATCTCCATCCTTTTTTCTCTTCTAGGTTTGCCATGACCATCCTTGGCCCAGTCTAATGTTTAGATTAGTTGGTGATAGAGACCTCAGTGGTATTTTCTCTCCTTCCTTAATATTTATATATTTGTGGTCTCATGTAATATTCTCTTAGGTTTTGATAAAACCTCTTGAATTAGTTCTCCATCAACTTTGTTCTCAAAACTCACTTCTACAGTCATACACACAGGATTATGTGTCATGGATGTTTAATCAAGACCAAAAATATCTCCTAAACTTGATTATACCTTTATAAATATGTATTAATATGTATTCCACGCATTAAAAAGGGGCCATCCTTACATCTTTTGTTTTTAATGTCATTCAAATTAGTTAGACAACCCAACTGACTAGGCATACTTGTATGCACTTATCTCACTATGTATTCTTGAGACAACTTGTTCAGCTATCCTTTCAAGTTTACTTTGCCTCTAAAAAACATAATATATATGTTATTCCCCTATTTTTTAGATCTCTTTTTCATGTGCATTTAACATCTCACATTTAAGGTTAGAGGTAGACTACCTATGGTCTTGTAGGTGGTGATTAATGATATTTGACTGCCAAGGGAGTTCGTACATAGGTCCATGATCAAAAAGAGGATTTTTACACTATGTTAGAGACCCAAATGACATTTATTTAATATAATTCACCCTCTTAAGGCACTCATATTCATAAATATATGGCCCTTTCTTTTATATTGTAGGTTTAGTTATAGGTGATGGTCTAGGGAAACCCTTTGAAGGTTGGGCCTGAAGTTGATCTTCTAAGTGTTGTCATGGCTTATTAATAGTGTCCACACTATAATGGGTATATTTTCTCATAATTCCATTGTCCCTTCATCGTATTATGTATGATTTTTATCTCAATCCACCATTAAGCTTATGCAGGAGGAATTAGACCTATAGGTGTTTTCATGTAGTCCTATGAAGTTTAGAATCTAAAAATGAAAGCCTATTATGGGGTAGAAATAGATTTATAAGGCCATTACACACCAGATTATTTTGAGGTATCTCATATGGACTATTACTTCTTATTAAATACCATATATTAGGACCCTATACACCCATATATATGTACTCAAAAAAGTAAAGAACTTGGAGTTGGTTAATCAGGCATCTTGAGAGAGAAACTAAAACTTAGGATTTCACAAAAACCTTAAACAATGCTAATAAACCATAAATTTTGATAAAAAGGTCTATCAAATCATTAGAAGCTAGTTCATGATTTATTGGTCTTGAGATCCATAATGAGGCTTGTTAATTTTGAGAGAATGATCCTCCACATGTGTAAAACACCTCTACATATTCTATAGTGTCCTAATGATCCTAAAAAACCATCAACCATGAAACACTTGATCACACTTGCAATGAAGTTCAAACTACATAGGCAGTCACACATGAAGATAGGATATTGAAAGAATTAAAGGTTAATAGATGACTCCATTATGATTTGGAGGAAAATAAGACCTTAATGGTTAAAAAAACCCATCATCCAACCTCAAACCACTACTCACTTCCAAATTTATACATTGAAGGCTTTTCATCATCAAGAAACTATTGCCTACAACTTGTAACTTATGCCAACATGAAGGTTCCTTACTATTATGAGCTCATAGCTGTGAAATAGTGGTGAGAGGTGAAGTGGTAAGACCTTTAATACTTATATAAGACATATACAACCACCATTTTCACCAACCAATTAAAAAAATGCACTAAAACCATTTAAACATTGACCCTATATAGATGTAGAAGACAAGTTTGATTTCCTTAGTTCTTAACCATTGTTCATAAATCATGGGGCATTAATATGTAAACTAATTCCAAGGATTGGAATTCCATTATACCCCCTTCCTCTAGCCAATATATCAAGTAACCAATTTTTCTCTCTTATCTATATTAAGCAGGAACTTGAGTGGCTATCTAAGGTTACCAAGAAGAGAAATGGAGAGAATGGATTAATTTTTGGATTATTTAACTTTAAATCTCATATATTATCTTCTCTAATTCATTTAATCAATTCCCATTTAATATTCCTATCTTCTTATGACCATGACCATATTATATAGGTTTGTACAAGATTGAAAACACTTGTAAAACATCACTTTCCTACATTTTATTTGGTTTTAGATCTTTAAATGCTATTGGTGGGTAGGATGAGGGAACTAAGGAGTCAAAAAATTGTTCAAAACAAGGAGGAAAGGTGGAGGAAAGGTGAAGAATCATTCTTTCACACATGTGGCCCCCCTAAGTGGAGAATAAAATCATTTGACTTCTAAAAAAAGATCCTTTTGCATATGAAACCACTCTATCATGGAATTATGGTGATAATAAGACCCATTTTAATGTATTTTACCTTTGATAAAAATTTAATGGTGTCCTAGGGGTCACAATAATACTATTCTCATGAGGTGAATACCCTTTTAAGGAAATTATGCATGATCTAAAGTAAAATATCAATTAGAAGTTACCTTAATATTTAGTAAAAGACCTTAAAACATGTTAAGCCTTTAAGAATAGTCATCAAATTTTCTTTATACCAATTATAATCCTTTGAATTTTCCATATCTTGTAGGTTCTCAACATGCTTAGATAGATTCACAACACACCATGAGCTGCAACATTTGAGTCATCTTCAATATGAGTGATTTTAGATCATTAGGACCACCTCAAGACTTGTTATGGACGCTTATGCATAGATATCACAAAGTGAACACTTGATAAAAGCTCAAAAAGGGTGAGGAGATGACCACAATGACACTTCTTGACATAGGTATATCACTTGAACATGTTGCCTACGAATTGATGACAAGTGACCCCTCCCATAACTACCTTGACACTTTAAAAGACACAAGAAGGTTACTAAGGCTGAGCTTAGGTGCTCGTGGCCATAGGTTGACCCTTTCTAAGCCCAAGGGAAGAAAGAAGTCAACACTACCATTACTATAAATCCTAGACCAACTGTTAATAGATCATCACTATTAACTATCAATACCAATCAACCTACCTATGTTAATAATCCTTCCTTGAACTATGACTATATCCAAGTGCAAAAAAAAACAAGGATTACCATTTTAGGACCTTATCCTAATAACTCTTTATTAACACATGACCACAATCAAGTACATTAGCAATCAATAATTATCCTCTTTGGTTCATGTCCATTATTTTATAGTAGTATCAATCTTATATCCAATCTAGATTATGTAATCACAACTCGATAGTCTAAGATTACCATTCTAGGCCCATAACATCCTACCACTGAACCAATCTAACCTACCATATTGGCTAGGAACAAGCCAAATACCACTATTATGGAAAAGTGTTATGACATTGTGGAACAACTCCAAAAGACACCTACACAAATCTCCATTCTAGATTTGTTATGTACATCTTCTATCCATAACAATATCCTTAAAAATTTCTAGGCCAATCCCAAGTTCCAGATGACATAACCCCAGACAAATCTCAAGATTTGGTTGGACACCTATCTCCAGGCCAATATTTGACCTTTGATCAAAGTGATATTTCATCCCTTGGCCCTCTCCATAATAACCATTATACATTGAAGTTATCATCACACAACACAAAATCAAATGTGTCCTTATAAACAATGGATTGGGCTTGAATATTGTGTATCTAAATTTAATCAAGCATATGGGATATATAATAGTCAACCTACAATCATATATTATTACTGACAAAGACTATGATAATGAGTAATGGGAATCACAAAGGACCATAATCTTGCTAGTAATAATTGGGCCTTTGACCCATAATATACTCTACCATGTGTTATACCTAGACCTATCATACAATTTGCTTTTAGGTAGACCATGGATACATGAAATTTGTGCAATCCCTTCGACATTGCACCAGTGTATCAAATTCCCTCACTCAAGGATGAAGGTAGTTATCCATGGAGATATAAAACCATATGAACATTGCAAACATTTGGAGGTAAATATGAAAGTTACAACTACCATTTTGGTCTAGACCCAGTACCCAAATAAGACAAAGATAAAGAGGTACTTGTCAAATTGATAGAAGCCAATTGTATAGACCCTAATAGCCTTACCTCATCCTCACATATGCCTCTTCTTGAAATGTATAATTTTTTTACCATATTAGGTAATGGTCCAAGAGATTATTTTACCCATAATACATTCCATATTACCAATCTTCCACAAAACCCCAAGTCCTATGGAAGGCTTAAAGGTAAACCTACTTGCATAGAATGGTGATGAAAGGGAAAAGGAAAGCTTCATAGCCCAACACCTATTATTTTCACACTATCCACTAGATAAAATAAGGACCCACTTGCAAATGATGATTCTTTATTATATAATGACAAATTGGTTTATTTATACAAAAATGCAAAATATCCCATCCCTAATGTAGGATCATGGATAACTTAGCCTATGAAAGAGGAGTCCTAGGGGAAAACTAATAAGGAACTCTTGAACCCATTTGTATGACTAGATATAAAGGAACCTATGGTCTCAAATATAAACTACCTGGGGGTGACACCATGTATCTTATTCATGTTTTAACATCAATGACTAGTGATGATGATGTCCATAGTGAAGTAGAGTCTGATCATAGCATTTATGAAGACCTTGCCAACCCTAACCTATTTGACCTATATACCATTTTCACCATTACCCTAATAATATGATGTTTCACACTTCCCCTTTATCATCCTCAACTTATAAATTGGGACCAATAATAATCCACATTGCTTGTAGATGATTTTGAGATGCCTTTAATGATTTCTTAGGCGTAAGAGATAATGTTCTATTGAGAGACCACAAACAAGGGTTTTCTATCAAACTATATCCTACAACCTATTTTGGAGAGAGAATGAACACCATTAGCCAAAAATAAAATAATAAAACATTAAGTTCTCAAAATGAAAACCTCTTTGAGGTTATCTTGAACCAAGATAAAAGTAAAGAGAAAGGCCAATCTTTTGGTGAAAACTTATTTCAGGTGCCACTAGATGGGGGTGTTCACCTTTACTCAAATGAATCTCAAGAGATCACCAATGGTGAACTTAATTTTGGGTCTAAGTTAAACACCAAAGAACAACATTAATTTCATTAAATAGTCCAAGAATATCCTACAACATTTGTTACATGGCCATTACTACCATTAGGGGATTAAAATTCATCCTCCGTGGGAGAACTTGAAGAACTACTTTGACTAGAGGACTTTACCATTGCAGGGAAATTCACATCCTTGCCAACCATTATATTATATGGATGGACTCTCTTAGTAGAGGATAATATGGAAGTTAACATTAGGACTCCAGATGACCCAAAGTGGATCAACTTAGGAACATCCCTCACTAAAGAGGAACGTGAATTTTTTATAGAGGGAGTTTATAGAAATTTTTTGCATGGACCTATTCAGATATGGTAAGTTTAGACCTTGCCTTGGTTTTACACCATCTTATTATGCATCCTAATGCCAAACTTGTGAATCATAAATTGCATAAGATGTATCCTCATATTTTTATGTTAGATAAGAAAGAGTAAGAAAATTTCTTAGAAGCAATATACATTAGACTAATTGACTATTTAGAGTGGATCTCAAACATTGTGCCTATTAGTAAAAAGCTAAAAGGAATCAAAATCTGCACTAATTTTAGAGACATCAACAAGGCATTCCCTAAAGATTACTTTCCTCTACCAAATATTTACATGATATTTGACTCCACATCTAGGTATGAAATGCTTTCCCATATAGATGGATTTTCATGATATAATTATATAAGGATTGTGTCAGAGGATGAACACAATACAACTTTCACCACTCCATAGGGAATGTTTTGTTATAAAATTATGCCATTCCACCTCAATAATGATAGGGCCACATATCATAGATATATTATTTTTATATTTCATGACATGATGTATGATATTATCAAAGACTATATCGATGACATATTGGGTAAATCAAAGACCCATGTAGATCATCCATTTGTGTTGTGAAGGATTTTATAACAATTTTGTGAGTATAAGGTCTTACTCAATCCCAAGAAGTGAGTCTTTGGTACACTTAAAATAAACTATTAGGCTTAATCTTCTCTCACCAAGGCATTGAAGTTGATCCATCCAAGGTACAAAACACTACCGAGATGTCATTACCTTCCATTTTAAAGCAGCTTCATAATTTTCAAGGCAAAATCTAGTCTATTAGATAATTCATTTTGTAGTTGATTAATAAATTAAATTCCTTCACTCACTTTTTTAATAAAGGTGTTACATTTATTTGGGATGAAGAATGTTAGTAATCCTTTCATCACTTACAAGAATATCTTGTCAATCCACCTATTCTATCACCACCAATGCCAAGGAGGCCTTTTTTTATATACCTATCTTCTACTAACAAATCCCTGGGGAAATTTTAGCTCAACAATGATGAAAATGGGAAAGAGAATGCCATTTACTGTCTATGTTGTATGCTAGTCATGTATGAACATAATTATATGCCAATATAAAAATATTATTTAGCTATGGTCTTTGTGCAGCCCAAAAGTTACATCATTAAATGCTTAACAACAAGACCAGAGTTCATACCAAAGTAAATGTGTTTATGTATCTACTATAAAAGACAAATTTATAGGGCCACATGGCTAAATGGATCATGTTGCTAAGTGAATTTGAGATTGAGTATTTTAATAATAAATCCATAAAGTGACAAGTACTTATAGACCATATTTTTAAAGCTCTTCTCTCAAATATCAAACCAGTCACTTTTACATTCCTATATGAGTCCCTTATTACCATCATAAAAACATATACTGAGGAGTAGCACTATAAGATATATTTTGATGGGTTATTCACATCTCATGGATCAGGGGCAATCCCATTATTTTTTATGTCATAAAGGGATCTCATTACCAAATCATTTTGTATCAATTTTCTTTGTATTAACAACATGGTTGAATATGAAGCAATTATTGTAGGGCTTAATCAAGCAACATAATGGAACATTCAACATATTTTATTTTATGGTGATTCTTTGTTAATCATCAATTAGGTTACAAACCACTTTTAGAATAAAGATGACAAGTCGGTACCATACAAGGCCATGGTAGTCATTCTCAAATAGAATATTTTTGACATATAGTTTGAACACATACCTTGAGCTAGTAACATGATAGTGGATTCTATAGATACCATTGGTTATTTTATCCACAACAAGGATGAGGCTAAAGAATATCAATTCATTATTGAACATATTCTAGTGCCTGCTCATGAACCTTCAACCATTGTTGTGATATATGATATTGTTGGTCCTAGTTTGATTTGGTAATTAGACCTATATAACTATCTTCATTATCACATTATTCTACTAGGCCTATCATGTAAACAACAAAAGGCCTTTACACACCAAGCCTCTCACTATACCTTACTTAGCCCAACCATTTATTATAGAAGCTTTGATGTAACTTTGTTTCATTGCTTAAATTTAGTAGAATCCACATTAATATTATGGGAAGTTCATTAAAGATTATTGGATCACACACTATTTGGGCCATCCTTAATAAGAAGCCTTTGTGTAATGATTTCTATAAAAGTAGATGCAGCTACTTATGTCAAAAGGTGTGACAAATGTCAAAATCTTGTTAATTTGATTCATTCTCTAGCTAGAACACTCAAACCAATGCTTATATCATGTCCATTTTTAATGTGGGGAATCAATATCATTGGGAATATTAACCCAACCTCATCCAATGGCCATAAACACATCATTACCACTATCGAGTATTTCACTAGGTGGGTTGAAGCTATACCCCTCACATGACTAGAAAATAGATTTCCAAATTCATTTTAAAGCAACTCATCTAAGGATATGGTATCCCATCTGATATTATATATGATAGTGGTAAATCATTTAAAAACAAGGATGTCAAATCCCTCTATGTCGATTATGACATTACCCAACATTTTCCACTACATATTACCCATAAGGTAATGACCAAGTAGAGGCATCTAATAAAATCATTGTCAACATCCTTAAAAAGATTATTAATGATGTTGGTCATGATTAGCACATTTAGATATTTTTTTCCCTCTAAGCATAACATACTAATTATCGTATTCTAACATGAGCCACACCATATTTCGTATTTTATGGCACTGAGGCCATTCTTCCCATTGAGGTTGAGTTAATTTCTCTTTGTATCTCATTAAAACACATCCTAGATGATAAATATTATAGGGTAACTTGCCTCAAATATCTAAATTTAGTGGATGAAAAGTGTATGGCAACTATAAACAACATTCAAACATATTAGAACTAGCTATATGGTCAATATAGTTGGTGGGTCAAACACAGATTTTAAGCTTGATGATCTTGTCTTGAAATAAAACTATAAGAACACCATGACTGAGAAAAAGAATAAGGGAAAGTTTAAGACCAATTGGCTTGGCCCATATGTCATTATTGTCAATTATGGTTCTAGATCATATAGGCTCACTACACCAGATGGAGATTAAATTCAAGATTCCATGAACATCATACATCTCAAGCATTACTTTACTTGAGAGACCTGAAGTATTATCTATGAGGCTCATTTACATTGTAACATACCATCATCTTCCTTATATCATATTGTATGTCATTCTTACCATATCTTCACTATAAATTGAACTTGTTTTACCCCCCCCAGCCCACCCTTTTTGACCTTGGTTTTGCTCTATTGGTTCTTTGGGCACCTTTAGCAAGGAGATTTAGATAAAGTTTTAGTAGTTGATTCAGTATTATAGATAAAGAGATAGTATCTTGGACCAATATGATAGTGGTTTGGTAATTACATTATTCATTATTTTCAAGTTTTATTTTATTCTAGGTGATACTAATTATAACCATCTTTGGAGAAATTAGTATCATTGATCTATCCCATTGTTTCCTAATTATAAATGCCTATGAGAAAATTAGGAGCAACACCTTTACCATGCTTTGTCACGTTATTTATCCATTCTTATTATATACTATCTCATTTACCTAATTCATGAAATTGTTACTACCTATTCAGATCCCTCTGCTATACGATGGAACTATAGTGACTAAAGGTCTCATTTTAAGAATATGTAGGCAATGCTCAATTTACCTTGAGGTTAGCTCAATCACCCTATACCATTCTCTCACATTTTTATGATCATGTTTTATCTATGCTCTTTTTATTTTGTGATTTAGATTTTTTAGTCTCTCATAATTCTCAATCAAGTTGATATGCCTATAAAATTCTAAAAACATTTGTAAAAGACTTAGAAAATCTTTAAAATCACAAAATAATTAAAATTGTCTTAAAATTTTATTGTGAGATATAAATCCATCAAAATTATCTATAATGGGACATATTATTTGTTTAATTTATCTCTAGACCACCTTGGTCTTTTTATTCCCATTCTAGGAGAACTACATCGGCCTAAGGTCCACATGAACTATATAGGTAACACTTAGATACATGGGGTATCTTGGGTTGGCTTAGTTTTACCTTCCTTTATTTTTAACCACATCTTTTCCTTAAGGATCTTGGGACACTTAACTATCTCATAAGTAACCATTTTTCATTTAGTTCCCCATCCTTATTGGCCTTAGCCATATGTTGTCACTATTTTATGCACCATTTATATTGGAATGCTCTCGATATTTTCTTAGCATCTTCATCTTAAGAACTCACCATTTTGTGAGATCATTCTCATATTCCTCTACACATCAATAATGTTTCTTTATCATCAGATTAATTCTATCTCATATCTTGAGAGAACTACATTTGGCCTAAAGTTCACATTGGATCTTGCATCCATGGAACTATGTAGGTAACATCCACTTGCTTAGTGCATCTGGAGTCAGATCAGCTTCCCCTTTATTTTCTTCTATTTCCCCTATTTTATTTTTTTATTTTTTTATTTTTTTAATCTCTTATAATTTTAGGGGCAATGTTTATCATATTATTTGTGCCATTGTTCCCTATCATCTAAGAAAAACCTTGTGCCAATTATTCCTACATTGTTATACATGTGTCATTTTTGTCTATGTTAGGCTCCCCTATCACCAAACATAATTTTTGGGTGAATATCTTGTCGTCAACTAATTGATGACAAAATGGGTATATCAACCACAATATAAGGAGATTTATACAACAAAAAGTGTGGGTTTACCACATCCTAATGAGATAAATCTCTCCTCTCATCAAGGGGAGGTTCCCTATGAAACACTTATATGCTATATATGTATATAAATAAGTAGAAAATAATACTCAGGGTAGGATAACACCATCCATCTCTCTTTTTTTAGAGATGATGTTCACAAAACAAAAGAGAGAGCTCACGGTTGATGATTGAAAGAATTCCTCTTCTTTCAGAAATGGTATTCAACAAATAGCAAAAAATCTCATGGAGTAGTAACTAGGTCCATAATAAAACCCATGAAAGCACAAATTATTTTGTTGCCTCCATTGATTTAGAGCACACGTAATAGTAGAGTGAAGCAAAGCTCAAAGTCTTCACCTAAAACTACAATAGATAAAAAGATCACCAAGATAAAAGAAGCTCAAATTCTTGCTTATATCCTTTAGAATGTCTTTAGATAATTTCCACGCACACACTTTGCTTATTTAATCAAATAGATGAGAGGTTATCAGGAAAGAGAACATAAGAAATACCTCCTAAATAACATAAATTATTTCAACACAAAATCTGAAATTAACCTGTTTCTCATTCATTCAATGAAATATGATTTACAAGTTGAGCACAAAGTCTCAAGAAGTATCTCAATTTTGGCATAGTTTTTTCTCTCAATTATCTAGAGATCTTTTACAAAAGAGGTTCCCTCTATATATAGGGAAAAACCTTCAAAATTGGAAAAAGACTAAAATATTGAAAACCTAGTCAAAAATGAGTCAGCCTTGACTTTGGGACATTTTCTAGATTTTTACATGTAATTACATATTACAAAAGTGCATGTATTTACCCATGACAAAATTACATGTATTTACACATGATAAAATTACATGTATGAATGTCCCAAGTCAATTACAAAGTACATGAGAAGAATGAAGAAGAGAGTATGGAGGAATAGTTTAACTCTTGCTGCCAAACTTATTTAGATGAGCATCGTACATGGTGATAGATGTATGTATCTCGATACTATCTGGCATAATAGTATTTCTAAAAATTCCCTTAGCTCTGATTGTAGCATCCTTCACTATTGTGATTGCTTTTACATGACTAGTTAACTTGTTTCTTAGATTATCCAAAGTTAACTAAGTATCTAAAATGTTATCCATAGAGGTCATTGAAAATGTTTTCTCTTCAAATTCCCTTTGGATCATACCTTTGAATTCTTGAATCATTTCCTCCACTGATAGGAATTGGTTGTCTCGAGAGGTGAGTCCACAAGGTAATTCCTCCAATCTTTTCAACACACTAGTGTCACTTTTTTCACTGGCATCCTTGGAAGATTCGAGGTCACTAATCAGATCCTTAAGTACCTAAATCCTATATATTAGTGATTCTTTGATTTCGATATATGAATCCTTGTTGGCAATGGCATCGATCCATACTAAGGTACATTTCTTTAGAGATTTCATCTCTATTCACTTATTAAGATATTTATTGGTGTTGGAAATAAGAGAGACAAGGTCTTCTAACTCTATCTTCATTTTCTTCATTTTCCTTGTCTTCTCAGCCACCTCTATAAGCAAGAAAATTCCTTGTGCATGCATCTTATCTATGTAATCTTCAAGTAATTTTCCTTTTAGGTAGGTCTTCTCGGCTTTCTGGATAACAAGATCATCAATGGAGAAGGCCTCTAGAGTTGCAACTTCAAGGGCAAAAGTGAATCTCTTGACTACCACGATTAATTTTTTTGCCTTTACCTTGTAATAATCCTTCATCTCTCTCTCTTTATAAAATTTTTGGACCATGATATCCATTGAAAACTGTAGATCACTCTTTGCACCCTCGTGAGTTATTTTCCCTAACTCAACATGAGAAATAGAGTAGTTGCTCATGTCAAAATTCTCTAGGGTTGCATACTATAGAGGTTTAGCTATCTCTAGAAATTTGTTCCCCTTATCCTAAATCATTTTTGAAAGGATTTTGGGCTTCTTGGGGGTCTTATCTTTCACTAGTACTATTTTACCTAAGTCAAAGTCATCTGGAGGGATGGCTTGCTTTTTCCTTTTAGGTGTGAAAGTTGATAACCAAGATGAGAGAGTATAAGCACTTACAATAGCAATAGTCCCTGAAATTGGTGTTATTAGGGTAACATCTACACTACTGGTGGAAAAAATGGGTGTAGTGGGTGTAGCAGTTGTAGTATCAGGAAAAATTGTATTATTCACTGACTGGTCGATGGTGGAAGTGTCTTAAATGTTGAAATAAGGAGATGAAAGACTAGGGATGGATCCAAATGATCAAAGAACATCTCTGGAAGTGCCTTGAGGGTCACCAAAAATAAAACTAGAAAGAGAGGTGGCTCCAAAGGAAGGAACACTAATGGGAGAAATGGGTAAAAGAGTTGCAATAGGGGATTGGAGTGGAGAAGAAGAAACTCTTGTAACTAGTTGTGCCCCCTCTTGTGGAGATAGAGTTTTTATCTCCTATTGATTTTTAGGCCTGTCATCTATTTCCATCTATTTTGGCATTTTTTCTTGGGTGCTTTGTTCCTCAACCCCCATACCTATTGACTCTGGCTCTTTCTCAGCAACCTTTGATTTCTTCGACACAAAGATGATCCTAGGCTTGTGGGACCTAGAAGGAGAAGGAACATCACTTTTATTCTTGGATTTATTTTCTACTCTCTTCCTTGTCTCCTCTTGGAATTTAGCCTCTGATCCTATGATGAATTCCTTCAATGTGATCCCTTTGTTCGCTAGCCAATCATTGGTGTTAGCCAATATTAGTTTGAATCTCATCCTTAAAGAGGTCAACTCTTTTTGAGACCATTAGATTGGAGGAAGAGGAGAGATAGAAACTTTTTTAGCTAGGTATCTACTCTTAATTAGATCTTTGTCATCTATCAGATTTAGAAGAATATCCATGAGCCCTAGATATTCAATTTACTCCAGAGACAGTCTGTTGTAGTCCATTTTTTTGATGTCTTTTGTTGTTCTCAAATCTACCCAGATGTCTTCAATCATGGGCTCATGAAACTGAGTCTTCCTTCTAATCATGTCCTTAACACCCCTATAGTCAAAATTGGTCCTTCTTTTAAACTTCTTCATGGTGACCAATTGCATTTTAGTTTCCATTACCCTTGTTTTGGCGGTAGTCAAAACTAAGTATCTGCCAATTTCTATCAGGAACCTGAAGCCTAGTTTCTTAAGTTCCATTTGTTTATTATGTATGACAATAATATATCTACACAACTCCATTAGGACCAATTTGTTAGAAGGAAATTTGGGGAGCATATAGGGATAGCCTTGGAAAAAGCCAACCTGTAGATAGTAAAAGGTAGGGAATTATAAAAACATGTAGCCAAAATCATTGATGGCAGTCCAGGCTTCATCTAATACTCTCTTTTGTTCCAATTGAGGATTAAAAAGACACAAAAATACTGTGAAGAAGGCATCATTTACCCTCTTAAAGTGATGGATTGATCCCTTTAGTGTTAGTTAAGGGTAATATTGATACACATGGGTGATTTTTTTATCTCCCTCTAACGTCAAACCTAGAAAGGTTCTCATGGAAGTTTCAATGTATACCAAGTATGAAGTCATATAGAACTTTGAAGTAGTAGACACTTTTGTCAATTTCTCATGAAGAGCATTACTGATCTATTCACCCTAGAAGATGACTTGTTTTCCTTAGAGAATTATCTTGATAAAGGGATACATCCATTCATGGAATTGAGAAGAAGATGGTAGACCTCATACTCTGCTGAGAAGAGTAATTAAGTCACCAACCTCCTATATAAAATCACTTCTTAGAAAATTCTGCAGCCATCTAGACAAGTTGGCTCTGGGAGTCTTGAGCCATCTGTTGTTGATAACCTTCTTCACTTTCTCAGGATCTTTGTCATATTCCTTCTATGCTTCGATGAAGTCGATCTTCAATACCTCGGTAGTAGGAGGGCACATGAAAACTTTATCAATAAATTTGGGGTCTAGTCAAATTATTATGTTTTTGCTAGCATTTGACACTGCCCTAGTCTCTTTGTTATAGAATTAGGTGCACTGGAGGATGAACTCAGTGTGATGCACCACCACAGGGAAAGAGGAGACTAAATGGACATTGCTTTCAATTATTCTTTTCATTTCTAAGCTCAGGTTTTTTGCCTTGGTTCTCTCCATGAACTTGGCCATATCCATGTGGCTGATCTCTATGTCTCTAATGTCATCAACATTAGAAGTGACCAAGGTGATTGCAAAAACACCTTGATACTAATACTTCATTACCTTTGACTTCTTTGGAAAAGCTTCAGTCATCAGAATGAGCCTTTACTGAGAGTACGTTGATGAAGGAGGATCTCTGAGAGGAACTGTGATAAGAGTCATGATCATGCAATTAGGGAAAAATTGGCAATCTAGGGAAATTGCACATCGGGTGATCATGACCAAGAAAGGGCACTTGAAAAGGCCAAGGTGCAAGCAGGTTGGAAAGTGAGAGGAAAGGGGAAGCAGGCACAAAAAATGAAAATTCCCTAGAGTTAGATAAAAATAGAGAAAAAGGATGCAGGGGCAGCAAAAAATGTTGCCCTTGCATGTAGAATGGGTATGCGTGCATAGGTGGCAAAAATTTATGCCCCTACATGCTAAGGTGAAAAGGAGATGCATTAGTGGTAATTCCCACCATCGATGCATGTTGGAGGGGAGTAATGTGTAAGGGCAGTAAAAATTGCTACCCTTACACCTGATAGGAAAGTTAGGTGTAACGGTGGCAATTTTTGCCGCCCTTACACCTTTTTCAGGTTGGGTCACATCAATGAAAAAAATTGCCACCTGTGCAAGGGATAGAATTTTAAATCTATATTAGGGTGGTTATGTTTTCCACCATTACATGGGAGGATTCAGGAAACATGAGGGGAAAGTCCAAATGGGAAGGGACGAGGAGGATAGAGGTGTAGTGGGGAAGAAACACTTCATCTAATGGGCAAGAAGAGGAAAAGAAAAGAAAAATAACCAAGGAGAGAGAAAGAACAAGAAAGAGGAAAGAAAAAAAAAACAAAGACCTACCTAAAAAATAATGTGAGATGAGGCTTGAATCTGGCAAAAATGCACTTTTTCCCGCTTGCTTGATCATCCAGAGGCAGAGGGTAGGAGGAGGAATGGAAGAAATAAGGTAGAAAATGAGTAAAAAGAGATTAAATGGGGTGAAAATCACCCCCAACCACTTGACGGACATGGCCATAAATGTCACGCATGAAAACTGAGGTAGTGCAGGGGCAGGGAAAATTGCCACTCCTGCATTGGAGTTTGAAAGATATGTAAGGGCAGTGATTTTTGTCCCTCTTGCATTAGAAAGAAAAGAAACATGCAAAAGTGAAAAATTTCACCGCTCTTGCATGTCGGATGCAAGGGCAGTGAAAAATGTTACCTTTGCATGGAACGAAATAAAAGATGCATTGGCAGCAAAAATTACTGCCCTTGCATGATGACGCTAGAAAACACTAACTCTGGGAAATGGAAAATTTATCCCTTGGTCGCATTGAGATTGTAACGATTTTTGAATTTTGAGGAAAATGTAATAAGAGAATGTTATAAACTTTGAATGATTCCAGTTGAGCAAACATGAGAACAAGAAAAACTTGTCTCAAAAAATGAACTTAAAGAGAAAAACATGAAACAGACAAGTTTCGTAAGGGTTGTTCCAAAAATGAGTGTAGTTGATTTTGGGAACAATAGTTGGCTCCTGTTGGGGAATTTCCATTGATCGAACTGATTGATGGGAGTAGAAACCAATATTTAAGTGCCTTCATCCAAGCCATTGGGCTACGGGGTCAAGCCAAAAAATGAAAAGACACGAAAAATCAAAAGAAAAAAAAAACATAAAAACTATACAAATGTACAAGTGAACCCATCTAAAACTTCAAGGATTAAAGTGCTTCAAATGCTGCCCATTGTGGGGCAGTGAGAATGGTGCTCCATCTTGATACACCAACAAGAAGCTATTCTCACCATAAACTTGACGAATACCAAACGGACCTCTCCACAAAGAATCAAATTTGATGTGCATTCCCTTTGGTTCTCTCCTCTTGTCCCACAACAAGACTTGATCTCCAATTTGAAAATCATGAGCCTTGGCCCTCTTGTCAAAAAAATTCTTCACTTGACTTTGATGTGCAGTAATCTGGTCTACTACCATGGTTTGTTGCTCATTTAATTTGGTTAGACACATTATCCTTTTGTCAATTGAATTTTTGAAGGTTGAATCTTCGATTGCCTTTGCTAATCTGAGTGCTGGTAATTCTAGAGTGATGGGTATCTCTGTATTCAAGCCATATAAAATTTGGAATGGTGACATGCCTATGGCCCTCTTGAGTGTAATTCTATCTGCCCACAAAGCATCAAACAATGCTTTGTGCCAAGTCCTCTGATTATCATCTACCAATTTCTTGATAATAGTAACCAGGTTCTTGTTGCTTGATTTTGCTTAGCCATTCCCTTGTAGAAAATAATCAAAAGTATGGGATATGGTAATTCCATAATAAAGTAGAACTGAGCAATCTCATAAGAAGAGAAATAGGCTACATTATCTGTTACAATCTTAGTTAGAACCCCAAACTAGGAAATAATATTTTCTTTAAGAAAATTACATACCACTTCTGAAGTAGCGTGCTTAGTTGGGATGGCTTCCACCCATTTGGTAAAGTAATCAGTTGCCATAAGCATATAATCATGCCTGGCACTTGAAGACAGGTTAATTTTGCTAATGAAGTCAAACCCCATTATTGAAAAGGTTCTTCAATTACCACTGGCTTGAGGGGTAATGCAGCCAATTTAGGCTTTTCAATGAACTGCTGACACAATTCACACCTACGCACATATTTGTAAGCATCTTGAAATAGCGTAGGCCAATAGTACCTTACTCATAGGATTTTATGGGTTGTTACTGGCACAAAAAAATGTCCTCCATAGGCCAAATTGTGGAAAGACTCCAAAAGCTTACCTTGTTGCACCTTATCGATGTAGTGAAGAAATACCCCATCAAGGCTTCTCTTATACAAACCGTTATCCCATAAGACGTAGCTAGTAGCCTTTAATTTAACATTTCATTTTTCTTTGTAGGATAGATGAGCGAGACACTCACCATAGGTTAGAAAATGGGCAATGTCTAAATACCACTCATCAATAGTGGTAATGAAGAGGACCATAGGCACGTCTTTGATCTCCACTTCTTCATTTTTAGCTTCCTTGGGGATATTATTAGCAATCAACTAGCACATGCCTTTTCCTCACACAAATTTGGTAGGTTTGATGTCAAGATCAAACTCCTAAATCTTGGAAATCCAATTACCCCTTTTTATACCAAACTCTTATTGAGTTAGAATGGACTTCACCATTGTATCAGGCACCAAAACCACAGTATGTGAATTCAATATATAAAACCTGAAATGTTTCACCGCTTTAACCATAGCATAAGCATGATTCTCCATGTTTGAGTATTTTAGCTCATGAACTTTGAGTGAAAAACTCATGAAAGAAATAGGATATTATACATCTTCTTGGTTTTGTTGAACCAAAATAGCTGAAAGTGTATGCTCAGAAGCATAGCTGTATATTATGAAGTCTTTTGTGTAATCTGGACAAACCAGAATTGGTGCATAGGTGATTGATTTTTTGATGTCTTCGAATGCTGACTTGCCCTCTGTAGTCCACCTGAAGGTGGATTTTCCCTTCATCATGTTGATAATGTGGCGAGTTTTCTTAGTAAAATCAGGGATGAACCTTTGTAAAAAATTCACTTTTTCAAAGAAAGAGTGAACTGCAATCTTATTTGTTGTTAGGGTAAGCTCCTGGATGGACTTGACTCTTTTTGAGTCAATTTTTATGCCTTCTCAAGATATAATGTGCCTAATAAGTTTCCCTTATATTACCCCAAAAATAGATTTCTTGGGATTCAAAGAAATACCATTCTGGTGGTAGCATTCCAGCACTTGTTGTAAATGATGTACATGATCAGAACAATGCTTGGAAAAGACCATTAAATCATCCAGGTATACTACAATAAACTTACAAATTTCATCCTTGAAAGCGAGGTCCATTTCTCTCTAAAATGTGGTGCTTGCATTTATCAGACCAAAAGGCATTCTTCGATAAGTGAAGGTGCCCCAAGGTGTGGTGAAGGTAGTCTTATGTTGGTTTGCTTTTCCAAATTCAACTTGATTATACCTTGAGAAGCCATCTAGCATTGATAACATTTTTGAACCAATCATCTTCTGAAGAACTTGATCCATGATAGGCAGAGGATAGTTATCCTTTAAAGATAACTAATTCAAGTTTCTGAAATCTACATAGATGTGAATTTCACCATTCTTCTTCCTTATAGGCACTATATTGGCAATCCATGTGGAGTGATAGATTGGGAAGATTATCTTGAAATTTAGCATTTTTTGTATCTCAGATAAAATGGTACCAAATATTTTTAGATTATATTTCTTGGACTTTTACTTGTAAGGCACTAAGTTAGCCTTTAGAGGAATGTCATGGCAGATTTCATCAGGCCTGAGTGACTTCAGGTCATCATAGGAGTATGCCAAGACGTCCATGTACTGACATAGTAGAGTAGTGAACTTGAATTTCTCCTCAAGAGTGAAAAATTTCCCAATGTTCACCATCTTGGGATCTCCTTTGGTTCCCAGATTTACTTGATCAAACTCCTGAGAGGAGTTTGAATCTATTTTCTGATGTTTGATGAATCTATCATAGTTATCAAAAATCTTCTCAAGAGAAACTAGGCCTTTAGGAATTTTATTCCCTTTAAGTTGTAGTAACTCATCACCTATGTCTGTATTTGATTTAGAAGCTGATTCACACTTTTAAGTTTCACTGCCTTCAAAATGTAGGCATTTAAAGTTGTCATTTTGCTCCAAGAAGGCAATAATTTGATTGTCATTGTTGAATACTTACCAATGATTGGCATTATCAGGTACACTTGGTCAAAATACAAGTTTAATAGTGTACTTATTTTCTTTAAAGTCTAGGTGGGGGACCAAGAGAGTCACTAAAATAGCTAATGTATCAGCCTGATCATTGAATTCTCAAGGTACAATTGAGATGTTGAAAGCATCAAGGCTTTCAATTTGATCCCAGACTAAATTGTGATAGTGGCACAATTTTTCATTCTTGGTTTGATACAAATTTTTTACTTGACAAACCACCAGTTTGGCATCTCCTTTAGCATGAAGGAGTTTGATATCTTTGTCACAAGTAGCCTTCAACCCAAGCAGCAGGGATTTTTACTCAGTTGTGTTGTTGGTGTTGCTAAACTACAACTTATAGGATGAAGGAAAAATATCTCTTTGAGGAGATATCAACACAATTCCTACTCCTTAGCTAGTAGAAGAATAGCTACCATCAAATTCTAAAATCCATACCCCATTTGATACTAATTTTTCTTTGGATCCTTCTTCATTTGGGAGTGAAGATCCTTCCACATTGGTACTGCACTCCACCAATTCTTCTGCTGATCCAGCTAAATGCATTTCTAGGTTATCACTTGCAGCAGCTTCGTTAGATGCCTCATGAACTTCATTTGTAGATAGAAATTAGTTACCTATGCTTAAATATTCAAACAAAATTTGAGATTCATGTGCTGATGATTGGGTGACCACATATTTTGCTTCCTTTTCAAGAAGTAATCTCTTCATAACACCTTTGACTGGGATCCTCACCTCAAACAAGTCCATGCTTAGCTCACCACCAACATCCTTGCAAAAAATTTGGCCAAGAAGGATGTCATAAGAGGCTGGAACATCGGCAACTAGGAATGTCATTTTGATTCTCTTCTCTGAAAAAGTTGTAAATACAAATTGAGCATCTTTGATTTGACCCAGGAGTGGGACTTGTTTGTTTTCCATAGAAAAGCACCACCCAAAAGTCTTAGTCAAAGTTAGACCAAGAGAATCTGCTACCTTAACAAGCATAACATTATCAGAAGCTCTAGAGTCTATTATGCAATTACTCAATTTATAACCATTTATCAACAGGGAAACATAAAAATGTTCTATTTTCTCAGGAGCAATAAGAGGAGTAACGATAAGATTATTTTTGGTGGGTTTATTCTTGGAGGAATCATGAGTTGCTTTTAAAAAATCTTGTCCTTTAGGAATAGACTTACTTCTCACGTAATCAGCTAATCTATCAAATTGTTCAAGATTGGCTCACAAGTACTCAATCTCAGTCATTTTAATCTTAGTCTTTTTGGCATGATCAATTATATCAAATAATTGAAATGAGCTAGAGGTAGAGGAAGAGGGCCCATCATCTTGATCTTTAGTTGGTGTGGCACTACTCTGAGAAATAGAAGTGGAAGGTACGAGATGGTTTGAGGTACTTACTTTTTTGTTAGTTACCTAATCCTTTGATTGGAAAGGCAATGAAGTCCCTTGTTTAGTGATAGAAATTACCAGTTGAGGTTCTTCTCCTACTTTTTCTTTGTCAGCTTGTTGAGATGACTGGTTTTGAGATCTGGTAAAAATAACATAGGATCCATCCAACACTTCTCCCTTACTTCTAGCTTCATCCCAATAATCCAAGAAACTAATACTAGAGTCGCTAGCTAATTCTTCTTGTTCTTCAAAGAGATTAGCATCATTTTGTTGGTCCAAATCAGGGTAGAGTGAGAAATCTTGTTCAGCTTCAAGGTAACCAACTACTGAATTAGCAGGTGTTGCTTTAATGGCAAGCTTCCCATGTGGGGAAGCCAAGTGATTTGGTTACCCTTGGTTTCTGGTAGCATTACCTTGATATGACTGGTTCTGAAATGTTCTTCTTGGCATATCCTAATAAGTGGGAGTAGACATACCTTGGGCCATTTGTCTTTTCAAAGCTAATAGTTCATTTGTCAAATTTTTCACCATAAGATCTTTGGTGCTTGTAGAATAACTTTTAATAGATGAAGAAAATTTATTTTTGTTGGAGTCTTTTCTGATCTTAACTACCAGGATAAGATCATCCTCAATCTCAGTAGCCAAATTTTTAGCCATAGTGATATCCATAGGGCCGGCCCACCTCAGTAGAAAACTTACTTTAGAAAGTTGTGAGTTGATGAAAAAGCACTTGAGATTCTTCAACGTCGGCTAAGTGATAGTAGGATCCAACTCCTCAGCTTATTGAATTTTGCTATGAAATCCCTCATGGGCTCATGGGGTTCCTTCTTCATTTGTGTAAGTTGAGCCAACAAGGCATGTGCATCTTTAGCAAGTTTAAACCTAGCTTGAAACTTGGATTTGAGTGTATTCCAGTCAGTTATAGTTCAAGCTTGAAGGTGGTAAAACCAATCTATGGCAGTGCCTTTCAAAATTTCTAAAAAAAGTCTAACTACCACATCTTCATATTCCACACCTATCACATTGCATGTTATAGATAAGGCAGTAATATGCTCATCAGAATGAACCTTTCCATCACCATAAAATTTAAGAAAATTCTTTCTCAAACTACGAGGTAGTTCATGTAAAGGTGGGGTTAGATTGAGAGGACCAAAAGAGTTTCCCCAAGGACCTTGGGCCATTATGATAGGACAATTAAATGGTGAGATAACAAATCTTGGTGGGGTCAATATAGACAAAACCTTACTAGTATTGAGACTAGAAGCTTCACCAGGTATGGGAGATCTAGCGTTGGTAGGAGGGAAAGTCCTAGTTCATTGAAGGCAAGATGGTGGATGAGAAATCTCAAAATTAGTTTGTCACACCAACCCAAATACGGGATCAACAATACCTTGAGCTCTCTGGCCTCATGTGTATAGTGGATTTTCCAGAGTGTAAAATGAAAAAGGAACTGGAGATGCTGCAAGTTGAAGCTTGAGGCTCCAAAATGCATGTTCATTTCCCTATCAGAGTTGCCAAAAGCTATTGGGTGAATATTTTGTTGTCAACTAATTGATGACAAAATAGGTATATCAACAATAGTATAAGGAGATTTATACAACAAAAGTATGGGTTTACCACATCCTAATGAGATAAATCTCTCCTTTCATCAAGGGGAGGTTCCCTATGAAACACTTATATGCTATATATGTATATAAATAAGTAGAAAATAATACTCAGGGTAGGATAACACCATCCATCTCTCTTTTTTTAGAGATTATGTTCACAGAACAAAAAAGAGAGATCTCGGTTGATGACTGAAAGCATTCCTCTTCTTTCAAAAATGGTATTTAGAAAATAGCAAAAAATCTCTTGGAGTAATAACTAGGTCTACAAGAAAACCCATGAAAGCAAAAAGTCTTTCGTTGCCTCCACTAATTTGGAGCACACATAACGGCAGAGTGAAGCAAAGCTAAAAGTCTTCACCTAAAAATACAACATATACAAAGATCACCAAGATAAAAGTAGCTCAAAGTCTTTCTTTTATCCTTTAGAATGTCTTTAGATAGTTTCCATACACACACTTTGCTTATTCAATCAAACGAATGAGAGGTTATTAAGAAAGAGAACATAAGAAATATCTCCTAAATAACACAAATTATTTCAACACAAAGTCTGAAATTAACCTATTTCCTATTCATTTAATGAAATATGATTTACAAGCTGAGCACAAAGTCTCAAGAAGTATCTCAATTTTGGCAAAAATTTTGATCTCAATTATCTAGAGATCTTTTACAAAAGCGGTTCCATCTATATATAGGGAAAAATCTTCAAAATTGGAAAAAAGACTAAAATATTGAAAACCTAGTCAAAGATGAGCAGGATTGACTTTGGGACATTTTCCAAATTTTTACATGTAATTACATATTAAAAAAGTGCATGTATTTACCCATGACAAAAATACATGTATTTATACATGACAAAAGTACGTGTACGAATGTCTCAAGTCAATTACAAAGTACATGAGAAGAATGAAGAAGAGAGTATGGAGGAATAGTTCAACTCTTACCACCGGACTTCTTTAGATGAGCATCATACATGGTGATAGATGCATGTATCTCGATACTATCTAGTGCAATAGTATTTCTAAAAATTACCTTAGCTCTGATTGTAGCATCTTTCACTGCTGTGATTGCTTTTGCATGACTAGTTAACCTGGTTCTTAGATTATCCAGAGTCAATTGAGTACCTAAAATATTATCCATAGAGGTAATTGAAAATATTTTCTCCTCAAATTCCCTTTGGATTATACCTTTTAATTCTTGAATCATTTCCTCTGCTGATAGTAACTAGTTGTCTCGAGAGGTGAGTCTACAAGGCAATTCCTCCAATCTGTTCAACACACTGGTGTCACTTTTTTCACTGACATTCTTGGAAGATTTGAGGTCACTGATTAGATCCTTAAGTACATGGATCCTGTATATTAGTGATTCTTTGATTTTGATATATGAATCTTTGTTGGCAATGACACTGATCGATACTAAGGTACGTTTTTTAGATCTTTCATCTATATCCACTTTCTAAGATATTTGTTTATGCTGTCAATATCTTAAGAAATAAGAGAGATAAGGTCTTTTAACTCTGTCTTTATTTTCTTCATTTTCCCTATCTTCTCATTGGCCACCTCTGTAAGCAAGGAAATTCCTTTTGCATGCATCTTATCTATGTAATCTTCAAGTACTTTTCCTTTCAGGTAAGTCTTCTCAATTTTTTGGATAACATGATCATCAATGGAGAAGGCCTCTAGAGTTATAGCTTCAGGGGAAAAAGTGAATCTCCTGACTACTGTGGTTAATTATTCTGCCTTTGCCTTATAATAATCCTTCATCTTTCTCTCTTTATCAAATTTTTGGACCATGATAACCATTGCAAACTACAGATCACTCTTTGTGCCCTCGTGAATTATTTTCCCTAACTCGACATAAGAAATGGAGTAGCTGCTCATGTCAAAATTCTCTAAGGTTGCATCCTGTGGAGGTTTGGATATCTCCAAAAATTTGTGCCCCTTATCCTTAATCATTTTTGAAAGGATTTTGGGATTCTTGGGAGACTTAGTTTTCACTTGTACTATTTTACCTAAGTCAAAGTCATCTAGAGAGATGGCTTGCTTTTTCTTTTTAGGTGTGAAATTTGATAACCAAGGCGAGGGAGCAAAAGCACTTATAGTAGCAACAGTCCCTACAATTGGTGTTATTGGGGTAACATCTACACTGCTGGTGGGAATAATAGGCATAATGGGTGTAGCAGGCGTAGTATCAGGCAAAATTGTATCAATCACTGACTGGTCAATGGTGGAAGTGTCTCTGATGTTGAAAGAAGGAGATGAAAGACTAGGGATGGATCTAGATGATCAAATAACATTTCCAAAAGCACCTTGAGGGTCACCAAAAATAAAACTAGAAGGAGAGGCAGCTCCAAAGGAAGGAACACTGATGGGTGAAATGGGTGAAGGAGCTGCAATAGGGGATTGGGGTGGAGAAGAAGAAACTCTTGTAACTGGTTGTGCCCCCTCTTATGGAGATAGAGTTTCTATCTCCTATTGATTTGTAGGCTTGTCATCTATTTCCATCTATTCTGACATTTTTTTCTTGGGTGCTTTGTTTCTTAACCCCCATACCTATTGACTCTGGCTCTTTCTCAACAACCTTTGATTTCTTCAACACAAAGATGATCCTAAGCTTGTGGGACCTATAAGGACAAGAAATGTCACTTTTATTATTGGTTCTATTTTTTGCTCTCTTCCTTGTCTCCTCTTAGAATTTAGCCTCTGATCCTATAATGAATTCCTTTAATGTGATCCCTTTGTTCGCTAGCCAATCATTGGTGTTAGCCAATATTGGTTCGAATCTCATCCTTAAAGAGGTCAAATCTTTTTGAGACCATTGGATTGGAGGAAGAGGAGAGTTAGTGAATTTTTTAGCTAGTTATCTACTATTAATTAGATCTTTGTCATCTACCAAATTTGGAGGAATATCAGCGAACCCTAGATATTCAATTTGCTCCAGAGACAGTCTACTGTAGTCCATTTTTTTTATATCTTCTATTATTCTCAAATCTACCCAGATGTCTTCAATCATGGGCTCATGAAACTGAGTCTTCCTTCTGATCATGTCCTTAACACTCCTGTAGTCAAAATTGGGCCTTCTTTTGAATTGAGTCATGGTGACCAATTGCATTTTAATTTCCATTACCCCTACTTTGGTGGCAGTCAAAACTAAGTATCTTCCAATTTTTATTGGGAACCTAAAGCTTGGTTTCTTAAGTTCCATTTGTTTATTATGTATGACAATAATCTATCTACACAGCTCCATTAAGACCAATTTATTAGAAGGAAATATGGGGAGCATGTAGGGATAGCCTTAGAAAAAGCCAACCCATAGATAGTAAAAGGTAGGGAATTATAAAAACATGCAACCAAAATCATTAACGATGGTCTAGGATTCATCTAATACTCTCTTTTGTTCCAATTGAGGATCAAAAAGACATAAAAATACTATGAAGAAGGCATCATTTACCATCCTAAAGTGATGGATTGATCCCTTTAGTGTTATCTGAGGTAATATTAATACACAGGGGTGATTTTTCTATCTCCCTCTGACGTCAAACCTAGAAAGGTTATCATGGAAGTTGCAATGTATATCAAGTACGAAGTCATATAGAACTTTGAAGTAGTAGACACTTTTGTCAATTACTCATGAAGAGCATTATTGATCTGTTCACCCCAGAAGATGACTTGTTTCCCTTAGAAAATTATCTTGATAAAGGGATACATCCATTCATGAAATTGAGAAGAAGATGGTAGACCTCATACTCTGCTGAGAAGAGTAATTAAGTCACCAACCTCCTCTATAAAATCACTTTTTGGAAAATTCTACGGCCATCTAGACAAGTTGGCTCTGGGAGTCTTGAGCCATCTATTTTTGATAGCCTTCTTCACTTTCTCAAGATCTTTGTCGTATTCCTTCTGTGCTTCGCTGAATTTGATTTTAAATACCTCGGTATCAAGAGGGCACATGAAAATTTTATCAATAAATTCAGGGTCCAATCAAATTATTACATTACTACTAGCATCTGACACTACCCTGGTCTCTTTGTTATAGAATTGGGTGCACTGGAGGATGAAATCGATGTGATGCACCACCACAGGGAAAGAGGAGACTAGATGGACATTGCTTTCAATTATTCTTTTCATTTATAAGCTTGGGTTTTTTTCCTTTGTTCTCTCCATGAACTTGGCCATATCCATGTGGCCGATCTCTATGTCTCTAATGTTATTGACATTAGAAGTGACCAAGGTGATTGGGAAAACACTATAGAGTAAAAATTACTCTGCATTGCATTCTAATTTTCAGTTGCACGCTAAAAAATTTTATTCTCGCAGACTTTGATGGTGAAGCTCTGAAATAGAGCATGGGCTCTATTTTCCCTTTTTGATTCATTTTTGTCTAAATGTCAGGTTAAAGTGGAAGTTGACAAGTGTCATCCTCTGAGGCATCTTTTCTCAAGTGGAAACACCAAGTGTCATCATCTGAGGCACCTTTCATATTTTCTATGAGTTGGTCAGAATGTGCCATGTATCTCACAGTGACTTAGCAGAACGCACCAAGTGTCAGTATTTATGGTTACATATTGGCATCCATGTTTTATCTCTTTATAGTAGAAGGTTTCAAAAAGCTAAGTATCAAGATCAGGTGGAAAGTGCCAAGTGGCAATAGTCGAAGGTCTCAGTGTTGCTTTTCTAAAAGTAATGGAAGCTATCACATATCCTAGCTGAAGAGAGCAGAAGTCACCACATATCGGCATCTAAAAAATGTTTGGTTCAAAGCCTTGTTTCAATATCCTTGGTCCAATGCCTTGGTTCATGTGTAAATGGTGTGCAACATTGAACCATTAAACCATTTTTGGTTTAATTAGTTGGTTTAATGGCTTAGTACAATCAAGAAATTCAAAGGAGCATCCCAAAAAACCAAAGGGTCAAGTGCCCTTTTGGAAGGCATTAAGGTGCAACCAAACCATTCAAGCAAAAGCTACCAAGTGTCATCTATTGAGCCCTTTTATACTCCATTCCTAGAAGCAGTGAAAAATGCCATGTATCTTCCCAAAAGTAGCAGAAGTCACCACATGTCACCATCTAAAAGATCTTCTTCATGTTTCATTATTAAACAAACTCTGTGGTGGGTCCCAGGTTTATTTCTAAAAGTCTGTAGAAGATGCCAAGTGTCACCATCCACAGGAGCCTAACATGTGTCCCAAACATTTCTACAGTATAGCTAAAGAGTAACATAAATTACCACATGTCCTTTATTGAAGCAAGCAGAGACCGACACCTATCCTTATGTTCCTTTTAAAGTTACTCTGGTAAGAGATGTTGTGGGTCTTATTTTCTTTCAAGCTATTGAAGTTTTGAGGAAGTGGATGGTGACAAGTGTCAAAGGTAGAACGATCTTGAGCCAAGACACAAAAGAGTATAAGTTATGTGAAAAATGCCATGTGTATTTGATATTTGCTATGGAACACGACAAGTGTCATCCTCCGGTGTCTCCTGAAGTAATAAGAAGATTTTCAAGGAATTGACTAAGTGTCCTCTTCTATTTAATAGAATAAAGCATCTTGTGTATCTATTTTAGCAAGTGAACTATAGGGAAATAGAACATTTCATAATCTAAGAACTATCTTTTGATAGACACTTCCAACTCAGTTAGAGTTCAATTTGGGCCGTAAGCTTGGGAATGCATGGACAATTTGGAGGGAATCTGAGGCTATAAAGAGGAGTGCAGAGATCACCAAATTAGGATCAAATGGAGAGATAATTTTTTGAGAGAATTATTGTAATAAGTTTAGACTTCCTAGAGCTATGACTAAGTAATATCATTTGATTTTGTTCTATCTTCTTAAGTTGGAAATTTTATGTAACTGTGCATGTTTCTATGCCTCTTATGTGACTAGAAAATTAATGAGAAGGTTGAACCCTATGCCCTTGTTGATATTTTCTATGTCATTTGCAAAAGTAGTCTAGGCTGTAGACTTTCTAGAGCTGTGATTAGTAATGTTATTTGCCTTTGTCTCATTTTCTTGAGTTGGAAGGTTTACATAACTTTACGTGTTTCTGTGCCTCTTATGTGACTAGAAAATTCAAATAAGAAGATTGAACCCTAAGCCTTTGTTGACATTTTCTTATCACTGTAAAAGTAGTCTATGTTATGAGCCTTTATTTCTATTGTTTCCATCTTTTACATTGATCATGCACTTGTTTGCTCTTAAATGTAAATGAATCCTATATATAGTCTCACTGTGCTCAGGATTAAGGATGAATTACATTCAAGCGCATTGCCATAGATTAGATTTTCTTTCTTGCATTGTGTTTCTATTAAAATTCCTATCCCTTTTCACCCCAACACTTGATATAAAGAAGAGACCAACTTTTCTAAAATCTAGATGTTGTTTCAAGATGCAAGTCCCACATCTTGAAAATTCCCATTGTTGTTGATTAGAATCAAGCACAATTTTAAACATCAACAGTTTTTGGCATGCCCAGTGGGACCAATCTTGAAGTCTCTTTCAAGATTGTATGAACCAAAGAGCTACGAGGAGTCATAGTTGTGAACCAGTAACTAGATCACAATCTGCTACAAAATTAGGTATTCTTTTGCCACCTTTGGTAACAAGTCCAAGAAGAAGAGCCAATCAATTTGTACCAATATTGAGAGTAAATATGGGAGCTCCTATTCCCCCAAGGAATTATGCAAGTTGGAACACTGGTAGTCCTCTAATCCTCCCAGTGCCACCAGCTAATTGGGATCCTATCCCATTAAATGCCTTGAAAGCTCTACCCAAATTCAATGGGCAAGATTCTAAAACACTTGAAGAACATCTTCAAGATGTATCAGATGTATGTGCTATACACATTATCACACAGTAGAATGTGGATATAAGGTTATTAGCGGCTTCTTTTAAAGGGAAGGCTTTGGAATGGTACCTATCCTTGACTCCCAATTCAATATCTACATGGGATGAGCTCGGAGACCTTTTCTTTGAAATATTTTTAGAGAAGGGGGATAAGTCTTCTTTGTTACAACAGTTAATTACCATTCAAAGGGGACCACACAAAGCCATGACTGACTTCAATTCTAGATTTCAAAAGACTTGGGATAGAATCCCTGTTACAGCTAGACCATTACCAAGTATGTCCATAGTGTTTTATCTTAAAGCTTTGAATTCAAATAGATCTATTATGATTTAGTCACTTGGAGGACACACTTTGCCAGAGGCTTATGAATATGTGATCAGAGCTGATAACAATTTGATAGATGCTGGAAAATTACCTCCAAGGCCTCCTGTGCCCATGTTCCCAGAAATTTCCTTACCATTACCTCAAGAAGTCCCTAAATCTGTAAGCCCACATGTGTCTATGTACACTTACCCTCAACCATCTTTTAAAGAAATTGTCCCCACTCAATTATCTAAGTTGGATGATATCAAGAATATCCTAAGGACATTTTCTAATGAGTTGATCAATATAAAAAGACAGAAAAATACTTTCTCTAAGCCTACATATCAAGGCTATCAGGGAAATAGATTTTCATCTCAGCTAAACCAATATCAGGGTCCTCTAAGACAAACTAACCATCAGCTAGCAAATCAATTAGTTGCAGTTCCCACACCCTCACAAACTATTCCTCCCAATTCAAATAGGGAGATTGTTTTAGGGCAAAATAATTTTGTGGATAACACTAATTCCTGGTGTTTCCCTTGTAATGATGTTCATACACCTAGAGATTGTCCTAGGGGTAATCTACAACAAAAGGTGGTAGAGCAAAGAAGAATGGATGGTCAATTTGCAAGTTCCAATGACAATCAAGCCTACCAGTCTCCTGGTATGTAGAATCAGTCCTAGTGGCTCAGATGCAAGGAATGTCCTTGCAACAAGAGGAAGAAATAGCCTTGTAACATGCTTTGTTTTCATGGGTTGAAGATGAAGAATTAGTTTTCTTGAATGATCATATACCTCCAAAAAACTAGTGGTGCAATCTAATTATTACACCAAATCAAAGAGAAGGATGGTGGAATAGCCTAAGATTGTAAATAGTCAAGTCATAGATAATCCTCCATTTCAAGGACAAAGAAACACTACTGTCAGACAAGAAGTGCCTCAGCTGGTGCAAAATCAAGGGACTCTTGCCCAAAGTTAGGAAAAAACAAGATATCCTTATCTTCAAAGAGCTCAGACTCTAGGACCAATAAATGTGGTGGATCAATTGAAGAAGACTCTAGCACAAGTATTAATATGGTATTTATTGGTTATTCCTAAACATAAGACACTACTACAAGAAGCTCTGCAAGGCCAAGCAGTGCCCAAAGGTGTTGTTACCAAAGAAGGATCTGCTAGAAAATAAAATCTCAAAAATACAGTCCATCTACAAATAACAGCCCTAGTGAATAATACAAAAGAGGTAAGCAAATCCAAACTAGATCCATTCTATTTAACTTTAATAGTTGGCAAGAAACTGCTGCATAATGCAATGATTGATTCAGGGGCTAGTACTACAATAATGCCCAAGCAGATAGCTGATGCCTTAGAAATTAAGTATGAACCACTCACTAAAGGAGTCATATAGCTAGATGGAAAAGTAGTACAAACCATAGGGAGAATCAAATAACTCCAATTACAATTATATGCTTGTCCCAATATAATTGTAAATTAGGATGTAGTAGTGATAGATATACCTCCTATTTTTGGCTTATGTTTATCAAGAGACTTTACAGCCAAAATAGGGGGATATATGTCCCTTTATTGGTCTCATCTCATCTTAAGAACCAAATATGGTTCAAAGATGAAGATATTGTCTGAACCATTATATAAAGATCACATCACTAATGAGCCCACTGCAAATTTAGAGGCAGCCCATGTTATGATGAATAAAGTAGAAAGGGTTTTTGTTGAAGAGCTAGGTGAATGGATTGAATATAATCATGAAGAAGAAAATGATCATCTATTATCTATGATGCAAAGTGACCCATATGGAAATTATGACTCTATTGGTCTGGGCACTTATGTTATACTTGATGAAGATCATAGAATTCCAAATGTTCTAGAGGTAGAAAAGTCAAAAGATACCTCTTATGAATTTCAGATTCCTAGTGAGAGACCACAAGCACATACTTTGACTTTTGATGAAGAAGAAATAATTTCTAATTTTCTTCTTACTTTGCAAGATGATGAGGAAGAGCATGGACATTTCTTGGACCATGATTTAAATTATTTATTTGAAATTATTGGGTCAAGTTATACCATTTTTCAAGATAGTTGTGAACTGGTTGCAAATGAACAGAGCAGCATTGAGCCTTAATTACATATGCAAGATTATTGCACTCTTCCAAATTTATCCATTCAAGAGGTTGTTAATTTTGAAGTCATGAAAGAGGATGATCATGTGATAGAACCAGAGTGTACAACAGAAGGAGTTAAGTCAATAAATGATATATGTCAAAAGGTTTCTATTAGAAGCAGGTTTGATTTAGACTCACCCAAATGTAGGTCAAACACCATGGCATATAAAGAAATCAAATCATCAAAGCTATATCAAATTTAGTCACTTGTATGGAAATATAAGTTGGCTTGTTATGAAAGAGACTTTAGGAATTCTTCTTTTGATCCAGGAGGGAGATAAAGATGTTTGATTAATGTAGTTAGGTAGTTTCCCCTTTTTGTATTGCTTTGTTTTCCCATTTTTTGTTTTCTCACTTTTCTTTTAAATAAGTGTTCTTTGAACACATAGTCGATAGCTCAAAATTTTCAATTTTTTCAAAATTCTCCAATACATTGAATGTCTTCCAAATCTTTAGAAATCCCCAAGGTACCTTGTGCTGCCACTTGTATAACGTGTCTATCTCACTGTCCCAGGAAGATTGAGTAGGATTTGCTAAAAATTATCTAAGTTTAATGCCATTTGAGACTTGATAGGTCAATAAATACCTCTTAGCAAGAGTTAAAGTTTACAAATTCTCAAGCATTCCTGCATGCACGAGAAAATATCTTGCTACTTGCATTTTCTATGCTTAGTAAACTTGCTTTAGTGAAAATATTTTCATTTTTCAAAAAGTTCATTCAAGCTATCACAGACAAGATATAGAGATGGAGGGGGCACAATATTCACAACAAGGAGCTAGGATGTATGAATCCCTTGATAAGTTTCTAGCAATTAAATCATATGCTTCAGCTCCCGTGTAGCCATTGAAGACCTATCCATGGACCAAGTTTTCTAAAGCTGGTCAAGCAAGTGACCCAGTGAAAATAAAAGATTATGCGGATGGCATCATGGATCTAATTCTTCAGAGAGCCAGTAGCAAAAATATTAGAGAAGGGGCACATCAAAGGTGTCTACAGAGGGCCAGAGTAGGTTAATATGAAACATTCACCATAAGGATATGGACCTCAAAACTGGCTCAATTCATCATCCCAACTATGCATTCATGCCCCAACTTGGTTGAATTATGTGTAGACTTGCTCCATGCACCTTCAGGCACCATTCAACAAGGACCATTCATAGTGCAAATCACACTACAAGCTATCAGGGATATGTTAGCCCTACATCATGATATTACAGCTACGTTTCCCACTGTTGCGAAGATGTAAAGAATGTGGGCAAATATCAACACTCAGACAAGGTTCTTGAGATCTGAGTTACAAATGGGTGATGATGACACTATGGTCCCCACACTCCCTGCACCAAGATCTTAATTCACATAGGCTAGCCAAGACGTATTGTCTATGATGGCTCTCATCTTTGGCATGAAATATGATATGGCAGTGTATGCAGAACAAATGGCTATCCTTTTCAGGCTAAAAATTGTAGACAAAACCCATTTTAGATCAAAAGGAGTGTTCAGGTCTTCTTCCTATTTGCTTCACCTCATGTTTTTTTATAACTCTAATCTCTTTGCCCAACATATGTATCTTAATATGTATGACCCAGAATTTGATCTCCAAAGAACCATTCCTGTGTCTGCATGGACACACATTTTGTCAAAGACTAGTGACCCGTATGAATTTTGGGAATCATTTATCACCCCTAATTTTTGCCTTCTCAGTCCTAAACTAGTTATGAATAGATTATTCCCCAGTATTTCAAATCTTCTAGCTAGTTTCCCAATTCCTTGTGATTTTTATTTTGGATCCCACCATATCATTATAAGAGTCCATGGTTTTTGTGGGAAACCAATATTACTACCTAAGATCTTGACTCTTAGGTTAGCATTCCTAGAGGTCACTAGGCAGGTATCCATAATTGACAATGAATTTGGCTTGGGGAAGAGGAAAATAAAAATGTATAATCTACCATGGATGACCACCAGCATGGTTTTGGAAACCAGAGACGCTGAAGTTGTGTTGCTCAGAAAGCTAGCCTTTTTGGGTTTCCTTTTAATAGAGGACAAATGGGTTTATGACCCAAACAATTTCATATCTTCTTGGATAAGAAATAATAGAGTCACAACCAAAATTGCACATGAAGGCTACCCCTTTTAGGAGAACAAAATAAATCTTAGGGAAGACACTCTTGGATTTTATGTTGAGTTAACAGACTTGCCCCTCCCACAAAATAGGCCATGTGAGACATTCCATGTCAAACAAAGGGATTATGATCCTAAAGTCAGAATGACATCTGTCTTAAGGAGGACATTAAAGAATAAAGATTGGGATACTAAGAAGATAGAGGCCTATTGGAAGTATAAGCAAAAAATTTGTCAAACAACCCATTCTTTCAAGAACATAGACACAAATGAAAGATGGAAAGAACTATGGGATGAGTGTCATCTCTCCCCTGCATCTAGCCTAGGGACAAGTAATTTATTGGGTGAAGATTAGGAAGCTAGGGCTGGGTCAAGCCAAGAATCACAAGCCTCAAAGCAAATTGCAGCTATAACAACTGTATCAATTTGGCCTCAATCCCTTAACACCATAGAAATGCAGAAAAGTGTGGTGCCTTCAACATCACAAGCTTCCCCATCAGTCTCAATTATAGATATTCCTAGTTCCCCACAATCATCATTGAAAGGAGCAAAAATATAACCAAAAGAAGAGACACCCAAGAAATGAAAGAGGGTGCAGTTTCAATTTGATTCAGAAGAGGAGACGGACACCACACAGTGCCAATTATAGGGTATTGTAATTGCTCCTCATGTAAGTACTATTTACCCCTCTCCTTCTCAGTCTATTTCTTCTCCTGCCACTTTTTCCATCCCCATTTCTCACTTTTCCCCATCTGTGACACCTTCGGCCTTAACATTACCTCATTTCTCTCCCTCTGTTCCCAAGAAGCTTTTTGCTCAGACTACCCATAGCCAACAATTGGCTATTCAATATGGTCTACCACAAGGACATCCTTTTGCAAGTGGGCACATTACCTCTCCTTCCACCTTCTAAACCCAAGCAAATGCTGCTAGGAAGGCAAGGGAAGCCTAAAGAGAGAAAAAGAAGATTAAGGAGAATAAAGTTTTGGCTACACCCCATTTATGGTCACAATTTGACCCCATCCAGTAGCAATTGATGGTGACTCATTTCTCACCAAATGTCATAAAGCCAATGGAGCAGATGTAGCCTAAAGATTACACTATGAATGATGTGGCTATTGACATGTCCCTCTTCAGGCCACAAGACAAAATTGAGCTGCTAACTGAATCCTCTTCTACAGTTATTGAAGACTACTTGAAGATATCAAGAAGGCTACAGAAGATGGAAGTCGAGCTAGCCAAAGAAAAGGCAAACTATGATAGTTTGACCTCAAAGATCAATAGAAAAGACAATGAGATAGAGAATCTAAATAAATAGTTACAAAATATTGTTTCTCTTTAGACTCACCAGGCAGTTTAGGCCTAAAATGATTCTTTAAAGGCAGGGCTCACACAGGTAAAGGATGCAGTGACAACCCTTAGGCATGAAAAGGAAATGCTACAAGGAAAGTGCAAGGAACACCTGTTGTAGGTTACCCAATTGCAACAAAATTTGTTGGCTAAACAGAATAATATTGTTGTCATACAAGCCCAATTTCTAGTAGAGCAATAGAGAACAACATAATTGACACTAGAGCTGGCCAATAGGCCAAAGAGTGTCAGAGTATTAAGTCTAGTAAGGGAGCTATATGAATACATGTGGAAGAGAATCTCTTCAAATATTAATCAGCTTAGGCCTTTTCTCACCTTCCTACTAAATGCATAAGAATTGTGCAAAAAGGTGGAGAGTTCAATTTTAAATACTCTGGCTACAATTTTTGAGAGAGTAACAGACTCGCAAATGTTGCTACAAAAGCTTTATGATGCAACAGATGCAAAATTGTTAGCAGAAAGAATCAATGATAGAATGGTCGATGTCAAGCAATTAAATGAGGTTCTCAATTGCAATTCTATAGCCAACATTTGTAAGGATCTTCTAGATGTCATGAAGGAAGGAATCAATGAAATGAAGTAGCATGTTGAAAATCTAGTACAATTAGGTCTTCCTTCTCTATTTCTTGATGACAACACCATGATGATGGTAGAAAAAATTGAACCATTGCTATTGGCCAAATAGAATGATCAAATAGTTTTTTAGGATCTCAAGGATGATTCATCAGTCCCTGATATAGAAGTTGTCTTGGTTCCTGTTTCCCAGCTCAAATTCAAATTGAAGGCTACTATTCAAATTTTTCAAAATTTTTCACACAAGGATATCATTAACCTTGATTTAGCCTTCAATGAATTGCAGAATAAGCAAGGGTTATCTGATGATGAGTGGTCCACCTACCAAACAACATTGTTGAAGCTATGATTTTGAAATTTTGATCTAGCGGGAATTGTGGTTTCTTTTTTAGCAGGCTCAAAAGTCCTTGGGGTCACTAATAACTATAGAGTAAAAATTACTCTACATTGCATTTTGATTTTTAGTTGCATGCTAAAAAATTTTGTTCCTGCATACTTTGATGGCGAAGCTTTGAAATAGAGCACGAGCTCTATTTTCCCTTTTTGATTCATTTTTGTCTAAGTGTCAGGGTAAAGTGAAAGCTGAAAAGTGTCATCCTCTGAGGCATCTTTTCTCAAGTGGAAATGCCAAGTGTTGTCGTTTGAGGCACCTTTCATATTTTTTATGAGTTGGTCAGAATGTGCCACGTATCTCACAGTGACTCAACAAAACATGCCAAGTGTCAGCATTTGCAGTTACATATCAACATCCACATTTTATCTCTTTGTAGTGGAAGGTTTCAAAAAGCTAAGTATCGAGATTAGGTAGAAAGTGCCAAGTGGCAATAGTGAAAGGTCTCAGTGTTGCTTTTCTAAAAGTGATGGAGGCTACCATGTATCCCAACTGAAGAGAGTGAAAGTCACCACATGTCAGCATCTAAAAAATGTTTGGTTCAAAGCCTTGTTTTAATATCCTTGATTTAATGCCTCAGTTCATGTGTAAATGGCACATAGCATTGAACTATTAAACCATTTTTGGTTCAATCAGTTGGTTCAATGGCTTAGTATAATCGGGCAGTTCAAAGGAGCATCCCAAAAAACCAAAGGGTCAAGTGCCCTTTCAGAAGGTAGTAAGGTGCAACCAAACCATTCAAGTGGAAGCTGCCAAGTGTCATCTACCGAGCCCCTTTCTACTCTATTCCTAGAAGCTATGGAAGATGCCACGTATCTTCCCAGAAGCAGTAGAAGTCACCACATGTCACCATCTGAAAGATCTTCTTCACGTTTCATTATTGAACAAAGACTGTGGTGGGTCCCAGGTTTATTTCTAAAAGTTTGTAGAAGCTGCCAAGTGTCACCATCCACAGGAGCCTAACATGTGTCTCAAACATTTCTATAGTATAGTTAAAGATCAGTGGAGATTGGCATGTGTCCTTTTTTGAAACAAGTAGAGACCGACACCTGTCCCTGTGTTCCTTTTAAAGTTACTCCAGTAAGAGATGTTGTGGGTCTTATTTTATTTCAAGATATTGAAGTTTTGAGGAAGTGTATGGTGACAAGTGTCAAAGGTAGAATGATCTTGAGCCAAGACACAAAAGAGTATAAGTTATGCAAAAAATGTCATGTGTCTTCAATAGTTGCTACAGAACACGACAAGTGTTGTCCTCTGGTGTCTCCTGAAGTAATAAGAAGATTTTTAGGGAATTGACTGTGTCCTCTTCCATTCAATAGAGTAGAGTGTCCTATGTATCTATTTTAGCAAGTGAACTATAGAGAAATAAAATGTTTCAGAATCTAAGAACTATCTTTTGATAGACACTTCTAGCTCAGTTAGAGTTCAATTTGGGCTGTAAGTTTGGGAATGCGTGGACAATTTGGAGGGAATCCAAGACTATAAAGAGGAGTGCAGGGATCACCAAATCAAGATCAGATGGAGAGAGAATTTTTTGAGAGAATTATTGTAATAAGTTTAGACTTCTTAAAGCTATGACTAAGTAATATCACTTGCTTTTGTTCTATCTTCTTAAGTTGGAAAGTTTATGTAAATGTGCATGTGTTTGTGCCTCTTATGTGATTGGAAAATTAATGAGAAGGTTGAACCCTATGCCCTTGTTGATATTTTTTGTGTCATTTGAAAAAGTAGTCTAGGCTGTAGACTTTCTAAAGCTGTGATTAGTAATTTCATTTGCTTCTGTCTCATTTTCTTGAGTTGGAAGGTTTACATAAATGTACGTGTTTTTGTGCCTCTATTGTGACTAGAAAATTCAAATAAGAAGATTGAACCGTATGCCTGTGTTGACATTTTTTGTATCACTGCAAAATTAGTCTATGTTGTGAGCCTCTATTTTTTATTGTTTCCATCTTTTACATTGATCATGCACTTGTTTTCTCTTAAATGTAAATGAATCCTACATATAGTCTCACTATGCTCAAGATTAAGAATGAATTACATTCAAGCGCATCACCATAGATTAGATTTTATTTCTTGCATTGTGTTTCTATTAAAATTCCTATCCCTTTTCCCCCAATATTTGATATAAAGAAGAGACCAGCTTCTCTAAAATCTGGAGGTTGTTTCAAGATGCAAGTCCCACATCTTGAAACTTCCCATTATTGTTGATTACAATCAAGCGCAATTTTAAATATCAACAAACACCTTGATACTGATACTTCATTGCCTTCAACTTCTTTGGAGAAGTTTCAGTCATTAGGATGAGCCTTTATTGAGAGTACGTTGACAAAGGAGGATCTCTAGGAGGAACTATGATAAGAGTCATGATCACACAATTAGGGAAAATTTGGCAATCTGGGGAAATTGCACGTCGAGTGATCATGACCAAGAAAGGGTGCTTGAAAAGATTGGGGTGTAAGTAGGTTGGAAAGTGAGAGGAAAGGGGGAGTGGGCATGAAAAATAGAAGAAATGAAAATTCCCTAGAGTTAGATAAAAATAGATAAAAAGGATGTAGGGGTGGCAAAAAATGCCGCCCTTGAATGTAGAATGGGTCTGTGTGCATAGGCAGCAAAAATTGTTGCCCCTACATGCCAGGGTGAAAAGGAGATGCATCGACAATAATTTCTACAACTAATGCATGTTGGAGGGGAGGAACATGTAAGGGTGGCAAAAATTGTTACCCTTGCACCTGATAGGAAATTCGGGTGTAACAGCGGTGATTTTTGCCGCCCTTACACCTTTTTTGGGTTGGGTCACATTGGTGGCAAAAATTGCCACCGATGCAAGGGATAGAATTTTAAATATGTATTAGGGCAATGATTTTTGCTTCCCTTACATGAGAGGATTTTGGAAATGTGAGGGGAAAGTCTGAACAAGAAAGAACGAGGAGGATAGAGGCATGGTGGGGGAGAAACACTTCATCCAATGGGCAAGAAGAGGAAAATAAAATAAAACTAACCAAGGAGAGAGAAAGAAAAACAAAGAGGAAAGAAAAAAAAAGCAATAACAAAGACCTAATTGAAAAATAATGTGAGGTGAGACTTGAATCTGACAAAAATGTGTTTCTTCTCACTTGCTTGATCATCCAGAGGAAGAGGGTAGAAGGAGGAATGGAAGAAATGAAGTAGAAAAGGAGAAAAAATAGATTAAATGGGGTGAAAATTGCCCCAACCACTCGACGCGCATGGCCATAAATGTTGCACATAAAAATTGAGGGAGTGTAGGGGTGGTGAAAATTGTCGCTCCTGCATTAGAGTTTGAAAGATATGCAAGGGCAGTGATTTTCACCGCTCCTGCACTGGAAAGAAAAGAAACATGCAAAAGTAGCAAATTTTGCCGCTCTTGCATGTCAGATGCAAGGGCAGAAAAAAATGCTACCTTTGTATGGAATGAAACAAAAGATGCATTGGCATCAAAAATTACTGCCCTTGCATGATGATGCTAGAAAACACTAACTCTGGGAAATGGAAAATTTGTCCCTTGATTGCATTGAGATTGTAACAATTTTTGAGTTGTGGGGAAAATGCAATAAGAGAATAATATTAAATTTGAATGATGCTAGTTGAGCAAATGCGAGAACAAGAAAAACTTGTCTCAAAAAATGAACTTAGAGAGAAAAACACGAAATGGACAAGTTTCGTAGGGGTTGTTCCAAAAATGAGCATAGCTAATTTTGGGAAAAACATGTAACACCTCTATTACACATGCATGAATACTTTATTTTCTCTTTACAACAAAATTTTGATAAACAAATTATTTATGTTTGATATATTTTGTTTTGATTATTTTGTTCACTTTTTATTTTTTTTTGTGTTAGTTATTTGTTTATTTTTTTGCCTGTTTATTTGATTTCATTGGTGTGCCTTGACTTAGTAAATATGTTCATTAGGTGATTCCTTGTGCATGATAATGAATTCCATTCATATTCATATGTCAACATTGTCAATATGGTTTTTATCATTAGAGAATTATTTTTAATTATCTATTGGTTTATGTGTCAGTCCTCATGTATATTATTACTAGGTCATCATGGTGTTTTATATCATGGTGCATACTATTATGTGCTACAAAAAAATTAGTTCAATGTATTATAATCAATAATGCTACAGTACTTCTTGTTCACTTGTCAAATTCTTGATGTATCCAAACATTACCAAATGCAGAGTATTTAAATCATGAATGAATTTTAATCCCTACTAGTTAGGATGTGCATCTCCATCCTAATAGGTAGCTTGAATTCATTCCCATCTTCTATACTAACTTATTCATACTCTACTAGTATGGATTTAGTATGTAAGCACCCCTTTTTTTGATTTTCTATATTGTCCCAGACCCTAATGCCAATGATTATAACCACCTTTGGGTAAATCATTGTGTTTTAATCTATTTGGATGTTCATGATTATAATCACTTTTGATCAAATCATTACCATTTACTTGCCTTATAGGGAAATGTTTTCATTTTTTTAATGATTATAACCACCTTTGGGAAAATAATTATCTCTATATTCCCTACTGATGTATTTTTTATTATGCTAATAATCATAATTACCTTTGGGAAAATCATTATTTTTCACATCACTATGTCAATGATTATAATTACCTTTGGGAAAATTATCCTTTTTATATACCCTACTAGGGCATCTCACTATGCCACTAATTATAACCACATCTAAGTAAATAGTCTTTGCACCCCCTTTACCCTTAGGTCCCATCATTTCCTTTTTTTTGAGGGAACATTCATCGACCTTATTTTCCACCCACTCCCTTGAGGGGGCATCCAAGGTTATTACAATGCCTTCTAGGGCATTAGGAATTAATGAATTTCTCATTATTTAAGAATACATTACTATGATTATAACTTGAAATGCCTTCTCAAATAAGGGAAAATTGTAGACACCCCATTTTGGCACAATTAATTTTCAACTAGACTTTAGATTGATTTCTACTAAATAATTCAAATTAAGGATAGAAATCACTATATGTCCTAATTCAGTTTTCACATCAGACATTAATGCATAGACTGATGTTGAAGTATCTTGATTTTGGGTATTATCCTATACTTAATAGTAAATTCTCATAGATTCATCTCTAGTAACCTTGCAACCTAGCAATGTGATACTTTAGCCTTTGGACCCATCAAGTGAGGCACTTGAACAATACCAAAAATGCTAAAATGATAAGAAAAAACAATTAAAAAATAAAACTGAATTAAATGCTTAAGTCAATTTTCCATTTGCAATTAGTGAAAACAAATTTTGTAAAAAGAAAAATTAAATAAATAAAAGGTCATGATGACATCATCATCTTTGAAGTCAAGGAATTCAAAATATCTCCCTAAATGCAATAAATTCAAAAATGGAAAGCCATGATTAATAAATGGGATATCTATCCCAAATATTAATTACATTTATGATCCAAAACTCAAAAGTCTTGGTTGAAAAATATTTCAAGAACACATAAATAATAATTCTATCTCTAAGAAGAGATGTTTTATTGCTCAAATTTATAGATACAACATATACCTAACTCTAGGAAGAGATGTATGTTTTCCTTTTCAAGATAAATATCTATTTATACCTATTTTTGAAGGTAGGGGGAGGATGTGGAAGATCACCAATCTCAAGGGAGATGAAATGTTTCAACTTCTATGAATTACAATAACACAAAATTTGAGAAATTACTATTTTTAGATTACACTACTAAAATTTAAATCTGGGGCACTTTTATTTAGTTTCTAGGGGATAAAACCCACTAAAAAAAGATTTGTACCATCTCATGGTGTTCCCCTCATTCTTATCTTTCCAACAATTTAAATGGGGAGTCAAACAGAGCTATGGTGCAAAAGTTATGGCTCCCAAAAATTTTACCACCAATTGGGGTAGGACCATCACCCGAATTGTCACCTAAAGTGTTGCCCAGATCACTCCCTAAAGTGTTGTTTGGATAAATTTCCCTTCATTAACTCAATTATGGTGAGACTTAACTCACCTAAGATTAGTTTGAACTCAACCATAGTTAATTTAAACCTAACTACACTTAGGTTAGAGTTAGTTTTGGAGGATATAAATACAAGGCCTCACCTATTGATCCATAAGATCTTTTGGTGTAAAGTTATCATGAAACAATATTTGAAAATATTTCATTATTATAGTATTACCATGCCCATTTTCTAAGCCAATCCAAGCCAAAGCCAACCAATATTACCAAAGTGATAAGGAAAAGTAGAGTAATGGAGCTTCATTGACAAATTTTTTTTTATCACTATAGTCATATAAAATGTCCAAATTGGTAGCTTGAGTGTGGCTTGTGACACCTAATCCATAAGACCTTATTTCATGCTCACGTGACCCTTCTAGACACTTTTTTCTTATTTCCAATCATTCGTATACTTTTGAACCCTATTTCAAGCTCAGCCAGACTCTATTTCCCAAGCCAATCCTGTTCCCCCAAGTTCTAAGCCTGTAGGATAGGAGCACCAAAATCAAACTATAACATCAAACCCTAGGGTGTCCCACTTTTACCACTCCTATCCAATCATATTTTGATCCCAAATGACCATTTTCATTTGATTCTTATCCTTCATCATGTCAACCTAGCATGAATATATTTAACCCATGACTGATAGTTCCTTATAAAAGTCCATCCAAAGGTCATTTACAAAGGGAGGTGACAAATCTTACAAAGAAATCAAGAATACAAACAAACCACTAAGGTAAATTTTTCTATTCTCTACATATAGTCACCCAACATAACTGCAAACAAATTCAAACCCTCACACTAGTCCCTAACCACCTCAAGCACTCTCAATTTGGTATTTTTTCATCCTAATTACATTATTACACAAATCACATCAAGTGGGAGAACTACATATGGCTTGAACTCTCTTCATAGTATTGGTATGTAGGCAATGTGCCCATACAAGGGTTGTGGATACACATTTAGTGTATCTTAAACACACTAACCCCCCCATCTTTCTCAAGTTTTATCAAACATAATGAAGGTCTAGGGTTTTCATATTGAATCATCTCTACAAGGAGCTCCATCAACATTAAGCACTTAAGATTTTACAAGTAGACTCATACATGTATAGTGAAAAAAACTCAAAAAACTTAATCTTTAAGACCAATTTGGATAGTAGTGACATGACTTGGACAATAGCATCAAACCTTAAAGTGTCCTATTTTTGGTGTGTTGTCCCCTAAAAAATGACTTCTTATTTTTGGGACAACATATGAGCTATTTTGGGCCTATAGGGCCAAAATTCCTCTCTTCCCTTCTCAAAATTTATTCAGGGGCTTACAAATTCCTCATTTTTCAAAGCTTTTTTAGTAAAGGGAATCGTAGGTTCAAAGGTTCAAAGGGCTATGCACATATGTCAAAGGTTCAAAGTTCAACTGTTTAAAGGATTCGTGGCCTCGAGCACTTAACGAGTCTCAAAAGCTTGAACCGTTGAACCATTGAACCTTGAACCATTTTGGCTCATCAGTTCAATAGGTTTAATGTTCAATCAGTTCAACAAGGTCAATGACCAATTGGTTCAATCGATAGGTTAAAGGGGCTACCCCAAAGCCAAAGGAACAAGTGCCCTTGTAGAGGGCAGTGAACCAAGGCCAAGAACCCTTGCAGAGGGAAATAAGCAAAAATAGACAAAGTGAACTCCTTTAGAAAAATGAACAAGGCAAAAGGCAAAGTAGAGTCCTTCAGACATTTTGTCTGAAGGAATTCACATGGGAAGAGAGCTCGAAGTAAGCAAAGGAAAAGCTTGATTGAAGAGAAAATCCCACAAAAAAGTGCCTGATAGAAATAGACAAAGTGCAGCAGAAGTTGCCACGTGTCCATTATAAAGTAGAGTGGAAGCCACCACGTGTCATCTTCCACAGGACTCTCAAAAGGTTTTGAAATCTTCTATAAGTTAAGCGAAATATGTCATGTGTCTTGTTATGACTCAACAGAATGTGACAAGTGTTTGCATCCACATTCCCCTTTTGAAGTTGCTCAGGGAAGACGTGGCATGGATCCCATTTTCATTAAGTTTCTAATGAGTTTCATAATAGTGGAACTTGCCATTTGTCAAAGATGTAGAAAGGACCCCCCAAAGAATTAGACAAGAAGGGCTATAAAGAACAAAGAAGCAACATGGACAATTCCAAAGGCAAGTTCAATTAAAGTGATGGTTCAACCAGAGAGCAAAGAAGTGCTTAAGTAGTGAAGAGAGGAGCGAGACCAAAGGACCAAAAATATCTTCAAAAGAGTTATTTTTAGTAGGTGAAATAGTGGATCAAGTAGACTTATGAGCGCACCAAATCAAGGATGCAAGCTGTTTCTATTCAAATTTTTCTTTTCAATTTCAAAGAATTAAGAAACTAAAGAAAGAATGGTCAAGGCTTGTGTACCTGGATATAGTCTGCGCACTGTAATCCAGACGCTGTGAGTACTCCTCTTTGGCTGTGGAGGAATGACACCTGCAAAGAAAAGAGACTTGGACAAAAAGGCGTTAGATGGATAGATGGTGGGTTGTCAAGCGAAAGCTCGATCCCAGAAGTATGAAAACTTCCTTAAGGGAGGTCAACCCACTAGTCAATAGAAAAAGAGTCTGATAAATAGCAGAATATTAAAAAGACTGAAATGATAAAAGACTAAAAAAGAAAAAGGAAGTAAAAGCTTACCTAAAAGATGCTGTCAGACTGGTCACAGTCGCCGGCGTCGGTGGTCCTACCAACGTCGATTGTTTAGGTATGCCGACGTCGGTTAGTCTACCGACGTCGTCTGGGGTAATGACCGGTGTCAGTTGGGGCAGTGGTCTATAGTCGGTTCTGGTCGAGTTTCTTGCTCTGGGGACAGGTCTGTGGACAAGTCTGTGGTCTGTTTGATTGCTCTGAGACAAAGTTTTGGGCTCAGGTGAATGGTCTAGGATCTGGGTCTGAGAGTCTAGTTAAATGGGTAGAGTATATGATCCGACAGAGAGATCAAACAGAAGACAGGGATAGCAGAGAGACAGGGTTCGGCACTGGTCTAATTTGGTCAGAGTTTGGTCTGGGGGATAGGAGTGCTGAATCTAGTTTAGAAACAAATGACTAGAAAATACAAATGAAAACACAAAAGAAAACTTACCTGTGGTATGCTAAATAAAGTGTTGCACACTGGTGTACCTATTGTTGGTGTTGTTGGTGATGAAAGTCCCATCGCTGGTGTAGTTGCTAAAGCTAGAATACCTGTTGTTACACCTGAGGGAGAGAATGAGAGGCTTGGTTTGAAGATTGGCAAAGTGGCAGGGTCTAAGAATGGATTGATGATCAGAGTGTTCGATTCCGAGTCGGGATTGCCAGAGAGAGACCAAGAGAGTGAAGAGAGGAGGATAACGGTGTAGAAAACCGTTAAGAAGACCACCGACGTGGCAATATCGCCGACGTCGATCAACAGTTGACCGACGTCGGCGGCTAAAAGGCCGGAGAAAGGCTAAAAATAGCCTTTCATCCATTTTCCAACTGCCGGGTCAGCTAGTCCAAGGGAGAAACGGTCGAAGGGGATTAAATGGATGAGAGGAGAAGTTGGAATGGGAGTCTAAGTGTTAAATATGGCCATGTGGAGAATGAAGGGAATCCAAGAAGGGTATCCTAGGGTGGTGAGGTGGCAAGGGAGATAGGGAAAAGGGATTTTATTAATTTAAAATAGGATATTTATTTCAAATTAATAAAATATGGGTTAGGAGTGGTTAAGTGGACGAAAGGGGACCAAAGGACCAAAGCGTAGACACGATTTCAGTGTCTACACAAGCTTGTTTTTCTTCCATGAAGTAATGGCAAATTGGACAGCTGCACAGACATTAGAGAAAGGACCAGACAGTCCATACCAAGGAAGAGACATTAGATGAATGGACATGCCATAGTTGAGGCAATGTGTTGTTCCTAGCATGTCCCTCCAGATAGAACTGAAGGTGCATTGAAGACATTGACTGCAGCATGGGCCTTTTTCATGAAAACAAGCACCCAAGTCTTTCTTTGAGCACTATATATTTTAATATATCATTTGTTACAATGGAGATCTTCTCCTTACCATAAGTGAAACTCTGCCCAAATTGAAAGGCATTACTGAGACTTTGAGCTCAAATTGTAGTTCATATTTCTTTGATTGAATGAGAAAGCAAGTTACTTGCAGACTTTGTGTTGTTATAGCTTGTGCTACTTTAGGAGATTGTTCATATGTCTATCTTCTAAAAGCATTCTTGTTTATTTGATTTAACAAGCAAAACTAGTGGAGGTGATAAGGAAGGTGTCTTGAAGCTAACTACTTTCAGAGTTTGCGCTATCATAGTTATCTTCAGTGTGTGTTTTTATTTTCTATTTTTGTGTAAAAGACCTTAGGACAACTTTGTGCCCTCATTGTCTTTCGTATCTCCCTCTAGGGTAGTCAAGGTGGAGACTTTGTGCTACATCTTAGATTGCTGGTTAATTTGGACCTAGTTACTACCTAAAAGAGTCATACTGTTTACAAGAACAAGCACTTCTAAAAGAAAGAAGTGCCTTCTGTCACTTCACCAGGATTTCTACTATCCAAGAAGGGATCTAGCTCTCGACTAAATGTTACTTCTAAAAGAAGAGAAGTGCCATCACCAATCACCTAGGATTCCTCCTCTGTCTGTGAGCATCATCTTTGAAAAAAGAGAGATGGATGGTTTATCCCACCCCTGTGTCTTACTTTATGCTTATTTATATACTATATAGCCTTTGCATATTTAATAAGGAACCTCCCCTTGATGAGAGGAGAGATTTGTCTCTAATTGATGTAGTAAAGTTGCATACCTGGATGACCAATCTTCCTATGTTGTGGTGATAGGAACTATTTTGGTCACCAGTTAGCTGGCTGACAAAATATGCACCCAACATGGTGCATCTATCTTTTTGTCAAATGAAATCTAGATCCAGATTCATGACACTGTCCTAGTTTTACATAGCCAATTTTAGCCTCCTTCTTAGTCATCTTAGTCCATTTTTAAGCTATGTTGTATTCTCCTTATTTATTGCTATTTTTAGAAAGGTTTTAAAGACACAATAAATTATACAAATTAGTACTATAATTATTAAAATATTATTTACTGATTTATTATTCCATACCCTTAACTACATTAGGAATAAAAATCCATTATTCCAAAAATAGTTAAATCATTTGGTGAACCCGACTTACTTCGTTTGCACACAAAAACCCTAGAAACTCTAGGGTAAATTCCTTGCTGATTTTTCCAATATTTTTATGATTTTTCTTGAATATTTAAATCAAAAATTTACATTTAAATTTTTTAATTTACATTTGTAATTTTAAAAATAATTTCATTTAAACCCTAGTTTCCTATATTAGGTCCTAGTATTTTTCAAATTTTTTCCTGCATTTTTAAGTCAAAATTTCCCATTTAATTTTTAAAATTTACCATAGTAATTTTGAAAATCATTTTATTTCAAAACCTAGTTGCATATACTAGGTCCTAGACTTTTAAGGTATCATCTTATATATTTATGATCATTTGTATCCTTTTTATGCATATTTCAAATCATTGTTTAGATTATATGTGTTTAATTTTTTCTTTCATTATTCAATTTGAATTCCTTATGCCACCTAAGATCTTTGCATCTCTTCCTTTGAGATGAAGAGAAAGACTTAGTGGCAACCCTCCTCAATTCACCTAGATTCCCTCAACTTGACTATATACCATGGATAAACAACTAGCTTAGCTTCTTATGTAGACATTATAAAACTACACATGGTAGTTTTAGTTGTCAAAATGCTTTAAAGCCCCAATCAGACCATGATTCTAGTTGGCCACCTAGTTAGCTAAATCATCAACCTACTAGCTTAACCTTTTAACCAGCCCCTTTCAACTTAATTTGGCCCCTTTCACCTTTGGACACTCAACCATCGATGGTTAGCCTGGCCCTTGATGGTTAGGTCTCCTCACCTCCTCACCTTCTTAACAGATCATCAGTTGTGTGTGAGATAATGAGGAACAATTTAATGTGTTCACCTTATGCAGTGTTAATGAACTTCCAAGCATTTTGATTAACAACCTCACCCTCTAGGGAACATTCCATCCTCCATCTCTCTTTGCCTATAAAAGGAGAGGAGTAGGAGGTAAAAAAGATCCATGTTCAAGTTATCAAATATTCTTACACATAGGTATTCAAGCTCTCCAACATCTATTCTTCCTTCAACAAATCAATAACATCAAAAAAGACTTGAACCTCTACCAAGTTTGCTTTTGAGGACAAAGTACTATTACTCTAGCAAAATTGCTTTAGCCTTCAACGATCAACCAACTAGAAAGCTATAGGTATATCAGTGCTTTAGCATTGTTATTTTAGATTTATAACCCTCCACAACTGATCACACTTGTATGTACCTTGTTTAATCTCTACTAGATCCTTAATAGAACCCCCACTTGACCATTCACTCATTCTACAACTTCTCCTTTAGTAACCTTTAGAAACCTATAAGCAATTATTGATGGTCAGTATAATTTCTAATGGTCACCCCCAACCACCGAAGATTACCCAACCATCAATAATCAGCTTAATCATTGATGGTTTAACCACCAATGGTCAATGTGGTAAAAAATAATAGCAAGTTATTTTTATCCCTTTACCCCCAACCAAACCTAACTTTATGTGTTCATACCTATTGACATACCATTTTCTAATTTTCTAAACCTAACTTCACCCACCTTGGCACAAGTATTGACCCACTTTTGTTATATTTAGTCATTCTATTTAACAAGCATTATACTTTCCTCTTATATTGCATTTCATTTACTTTATGAAAGTATATTATTTTTATCATTTTCAACTTGATTGTTATCAATAGTGGATTGACAACCTCCTAACAAGCATATGCTTCTTGGATCTATCTCATGCTAGGTAGTCCACTTAAGTATCTTGCTAATAATCCCCTTTGTTAGTTATTTATTATTTGTAGGTTATTCCTTCCTAGCCAAAGAGGAGTTCTCAACATTCATTTGGATTACATATGCATCACCAACTAGGTATTTCTACCACATCTTTATTACTAGTTTCTAATCTTCTTCCAAAATTAAGAAATGAGAAAAAATTAAGAGAAACATTTTATCATGCTTGGTGGGACCTAAAATCATCTATGGGTGCTTTCTTTCTTATCTCATTCTATGCTCATTGAATAACATCTAAAATTTCTTTTGGCATAAAATAAACCCTTTGCATACATTGATTACTTGCTTGTTTTAGTTCATCTAGTAACTTAAAGGCAAAGTAATTAATCATAGTTGCACACTTATTATGACACATTTATCCAAACCACATAATCAATCAACACATCAAAATAAACTTGAGATAAGGCCCAACTAGGATTTCATCACCTAGCAGTCAACCTTAACCTTTCTTGGCAATCCTACTTGGAAGTCATTAACAAGGGGAGAACCAACTCAGATCCCTGGTTGAGTATAAACTCTAAAATTTAGTATATCATGGCTAATCACTTGACACCCTTATTATGTTGGTGTGTGAGGTGAGGGGGTAGGCCCCAATACCAAGTCATGTATTGAATTTTTATATAGATTATCTCTTGAGCACCTAAACACAATTTGAAACCAACTTTAGAATTCCTCTTTAGTACCTTATCTATAATCCAAATTTCTTCTTCACACTTTCTAAGGCATAAGCCAAAAGTGATTTAAAAAAGAATCCTAAGTTTAAACACAATTTTAGTGTATGTTTGGATTGCCTTGCATTCTTTTCTTTTACTTGATTTTTGTTTGAGGTGTGAGTTATCGTCATTCCTTTCTTATTTTCTCACATGGTCTTTACTAGATAGTAGTTGATAAATCAAACCAACCAAATACCACCTTCATCATCATCCTCCTCCTCTATGGAGTATACTTTAGATGTTGAGGGTTCTCCTCATCATTTTCCCCCTCCTACCATGCGATAAATAGTGGTTAAGGGTGATGCAATTTTTGTCACATTCCTTGATAACAACCTTACAGCCCTCAAACACTACCTTAACACCATATCTTACCATCCCCATATTGCTTTGATTCCTCACATGGATCTACCCTTTGGTATGCCTCCCCCTCTTATGTTTGGTATTACTTCTACCTAACATTTGATCACCTAATCCTCTTTTTCTACCAATATCCCATCCACTACCACCATAAAAACCCAATCCAACAATCCAACTTATAACTAAACCCCTCCTTCACCAACCAACACCTCTAATGTAGGGGAAAACTTACCTCTTGTTACCTATACCCCACATACCATGGGGATATCTTCTACCCCTATTTCCACCATTCCTTTTATCACCACCAACTAACTAATTTCTACCCCACTCCAAAATTTGGTACTTTCCATACCTCCTACTCTTCCACCTATTAGCACTAGACTCACCACCCAACCTCAACCAACAACTTCAACCATACCTCCAAACCAATTCATGTCAATCCCTCAACAAACACCCATGACATCCTACCAATATGTTCCTAATCCACAAGGATACATACCACCTTCTACCTAACCTTTTGTGCACACATACTAATATGGGGCATCATCCTAACCTTAGATGACCACACACCAATATGTGGCACCTTCCCAACCTCCCACCTCTTATCCATACATTTCAGCCACCCAACCTCAACCAAACCTACCACCCAATTATGGAGCTCCCCAACCTCAAACATATTTAGTTAAGATGTTTACGAATAAAATATCTAATCTTAAATCATCTATTTCTAGGGCTCATAACCTTATATCTTATGATCAAATCTACAATGAGCCCATTCATCCATCCATTCATATCCACCCTTATCTTCCTCAATGGGAACTATCTAAGTTTTCCAAGTTTCAAAGTAAAGAGGACCCTCAACAACATTTAAGGGAATTCTACCATTCTTTCTATTTGATTTCATATGATGATGTTCTTTTCCTTTGTACCTTCCACATGTCTCTATCTAGACCAACCTTGGATTGGTATAGTGCTCTCACCAATCACTCTATCTTCTCCTTTTCTCAACTAGTCCAAATATTTTTATATCAATTTTTAGTTAATATATCTAAAAAGGTTTCCATTATTGACCTTTACTCCATTAGGCAATTTGATGAAGAATCAATTTCCAATTTTGTAGCTAGATGGAGAGGTCTCATTAACCAACTTTATTTCTCATTACCCCAACTTGAAACGATTAAAATATTTCTCAAGGTTGTGCTAAACATATTTCTCTAACTCTTAAAGTTTATACTTTTAGAACCTTTGATGAGGTATTAACCATGGCATGAAAACTTAAAAGTAGAGCCATTGATGAAGGGCAATTGAAATTGAGAAACAAGAATTCTAGCTTTAAATCTAATAAACCTTCTTCAACCAAAACTACTAACCCATCCAACCATCCCAATAACAAGACAAAAGCAACCAAAAACATGGTTATCCTCAAATCCATTCCACCTCCAAATATCAACCAACCTAACCAAACCAATTATTCCAACCCATCAAACTGACAAAATCACAACCAAAACTAAACCAGTCCAAAACAATACACTCCCATAGGGGAATCATATGCTTTAGTTTTGGATAGACTACTTAAAGCTAACCTAATACAACTTCCTATTATCAAACCACCCCAATACTTCAATACTTTTCTCCTGACATCTAGATGGTACAATGAAAATGATCTATGTGCCTTCCATTGCATTATTGGACATGATGTGAGTAGGTGCAATACCTTTAAAACTATTGTCCAAAACATGATTGAAAAGGGTGGACTTCAATTATATAATCCCAATACACCTCCAAACCAATCATTATACATCTTTATGAAACCTTTTCCTAATCATACACCTTCCACCAACCATGAATATAGCTAACCAGAATCATCTCACGCTCGTGAGGTGCACACAATCAATGTTGTTACCATTGAACCTATTATTTAGGAAACCATTACCTCAACTACCTCTTATTATACCCTATTTATTGAAGTGGTGGAATCTTCTTCTATTCCTTTTGAAAACCAAACAAAGTAATAAACCCCTCTCTTTCAATTGAAGAGTCCATTAACTCACCCACCTCTCCTTTGATATAAATACCAAAGGAGGCAACCATTACATCAACCACTTCTTACTCCAATCCACTTATCAAAGTGGTGGAATCACTTATCTTTCCTTTGGACATCCAAACAAAGGAAGCAAATACCCCCTTATTATATTTGAAAAAATCACACCCTCCATACCTACCATAGAACCAACCACTCCTTCTTTGGAAACCACTCCAAAGGAAGAGATCATCTCCTCTATTATTTCTATAAAGACACCATCTTCCTCAACCATTGAACATTACACCCAAGACAAAGGTGAAGAAATTTTTCCCTCACCTTACCTATGGGTTTAATATTTGAAACTAATAACCAAGGAATCAAACCCATCTATAAACATTTTTTTAGATTGGTCTAAAATCTAAAGTTTACTTCTCAACCCAATCTAGATAGGGACACCTTTTGGAACCATATTGGGCTACCTTACCAAAAAAAACAAGAAACTTTAACCTCACTTACCTCTACCCTTAAACCCATCATTACCTCAACCCCATCCTTAGATACTTCTTCCTCCAAAACCATAGGCAAACCATCTAACCCACCTCAATCTAAAAGTACTAAATCACCCTATGCCTCTCTCACCAAACCCATCAATAACCTAAGAGTCCTTCCTACTCCTAGCTTAGGTCATCCCTCTTTGAATTTGAACTTGACCCCATCAATTCCACCAAAGAAAAGTTTGACTAAACCTATCAAAAAAGTGGAACCACCCAAACCATCTAAAACTAGACTCATACCACCCTGTTCTCTTTTACATTCAATTTAAGGACCCCATCCATCTACTATCCCCATTACCTATTCCTCATCTAGTAAACCTTCTCCTTTTACTCTACCTCCACCAAAATAATAAAATCCCCATCATTCTTAACTAACCTAGCTACCTCTACCTTCCCACCTATCACCAAATCTTCACCCTCCACCTCTAAATCTTCCACCCCCAAACCAACCATAACCAAACAATCCAAACTAAGACCACCTACCAAAACCATCCCACCACCTCCAAATTGCATGGTAAATCCTACTCCCAAGAAATATCCCACTTTTAAAACCAAAAACCCAACACCCTTAACACCTTTGGTCAAATCTTATTCAACCATTCTCTAAAGGTTTTTTCAAACCTCTTATTTAACATTACCACCCATCAAACCTTTCAACCCTTTACATCTTAAACCAACATGGTTCAATGACAATTTGATTTGCCTATACCATAGGTCACTAGGACATGATATAGAGAACTGTAAATCTCTCCAAACACTTATCCATAGCCTATGGGATGAGGATGATTTGTTATCAGATGAACCTCCCTTGAGCCCCTTACCAACCTAACTGCCAACTCAAACCATCCAACATTTACCTACTTCCCCACTCTCACCTAAGAGTGAGGAAGAATCAACACATCAATCCAAACTAACACTTCCCCTTATCCACACCATTATTATAGTTACCTAATCTTAGTTCCAACAGAAAATGAAGGGAAAGGATAAAGTTTACATTCCATGGACATACCCTTCAACCCCTCAACCTTTCAACCAAACCCAAACACCCTTACCTTTACCATCACCAAAGCCTAAAGTATATATCTTGGGTGCATCTCCTTTACCAAGCCTTTTAGTGCCAAATTCAAGGTCATTTCAAGTTATAGCCTTTGGCAAGCCTTTTAGTGTTTTGTATCACCTTTTTGGGGGTTAAAATGATATGTTAAATCTATATTAGTTCATGGTAAGTGTCAATAATGGTCATTTGTTTCAAATTTGTAGACATGCCTAGTTGGCAAGGCCTAGACATGTTTCCAAAATAGGGGTCAGATTCATTATAAACCCTTGGTGAGTTATTATATGGATTGGAGTTGTTTATAGGGTAGTTTAAAAGGTTATTTAACTTTTTTTTCAAGATATCCACCAAGAATCCATCTTTTGGCCTATAATTTTCTCAAACCCTGTAGAATGATTGAAAATGACTCAAATGGCCATCTTAAAATTCTCATATCTTTAATGAGCCTTTTCATGGGACCTTTATCCATTAAATGAAGTTTAAGGGGGTCTTTGAGAAGCTAAAAGTTGTATTTTATTATATTTCCAATGTTCCATGGCTATGAATGAATGTTAAGAATGAAAACCACTCAAAACCCTTAAAACCCCTTCTCAAGGACTTGATTGGGAAGATATTGAAAATTAAGCATGAATATGAAGTGGAGATTCCATGAAACTTTGGAAAAATGCAAAGGAATCTCTTAGGCACCCTCTAATACATTTTTTTTGTATGGACCTATATGAAATAGGCCAAAACTAGGCTCTTTTTGACATTTTTATGTGTTTTACAGGCATGGAGAACTTTCAAGAGGTAAAATCACTTTTGGGGGATATTTCAAGACTTTTTATAAGTCCTCATGGTCATTTTATTAGGTTTTTAATCTCTTAAGCCTATCTTCCATCTCTTTCATTTCAACCAATCTAGTGGGTAGTTAGTGAACACTTAGGAGAAAGTGGTGAATTTAAATTTATAAATATTTTCAAGGATAATTTATTTAAAATTAAGATATGTACACCTTTTACAAGTTTCATTCACCCTTTTACATAGATAAAACTAAATAATTTGGAAATTTTTAGGTGCCAAGTGTGAAAGGTGCATGGAGAGAGCTCATTTTAGGACTATCTTGAATGATGGTGCATGGCTAAAATGATAAGGATGATCAAGAACCTATCCAATATATGTGAAGGCTTATTATTAACCTCTCTCACTAAAATACATCATCAAACATGGTTATTTTTAATGATAAGGTAGTTTTGGAAGACTAATCATGAGGGGCAATTTTTTATGCAAAAGGAGTTTTTTAACTACTTTGCAAGTTTTGGATGATTGGAAATGAAATTTATATCTCCTGACATTGCATGTATCACCCCATCTCTTCATCCACATGAATTTCAACTTATTTTCTCTTTTGGACACTTGTCCTTGTGCCTTTTGAACTTCTCTTCTCTCTCTCTCTTCCCAATTTCTATAAATTGAGCCATTTTGGCCATTATAAAAGAGACCACAGTTGGTATGGTGAATCCCTGCTAATATGACATTACACTTTGTCTTTGAACATTGAATACAAGTCTGATTCTAAGTTTTTAACATTTTTTCTAAGTGTGTGAGTGATGTATAATAGAGCTAAGTGATAGTATCATCCTTACTCCCTTTATCCTTCATGATTAAGCAAGACTTTTCATTGTAATAGGTCATGTGAAGTGTTTTAAATGTACTAGGATCTTATTCAAGTATGGAATTGTCTCTATGGTGTTTAATCTTCCCCTAGGTCAGTTATTTTTTTGATTATCCCAAATATGCTACCTTCACATTGAAACACTATGTTAGGATACTTCAATGCATAGAATTGATCTTGGAAAGCATTGTTACTTAGTATAAGTCTGATATTTTGTGGAATATGTCTTGATGGATCACCTCTTTAGTGTATTTTCCATTTTATGAAAGCTTCTAACTCTTTTCATAAACAATCATTATATTAGGCGATAGACATTCAAAGAAGAAGCTAGGGAGCTAGCCCTTATAATCTAGAGATTCATCTCTTCTTCAAGTCCCCACAACTTGAGAGATGTTTCAATGTTTCATAAAATTTTAAGATATTAAATAGAGTGTCCTATGGTGCACAATTTGATGATAATAATAATTCAAACATTAAATTACCCCATGCATAATTTGTATATTCTGTGAATAAATATAAATAGAGTAATTAAAAATAGATAAACATAAGCTTATGGGAGCTTCACCATTAATTTAAGGGGATATAATCCCATGAATACCTAGGTAGTTTTGACTCCATGAAAAATTTCTAGCCAAAAAACACTTTGCATGAACTTAGAGGATGAGGTGACCCCTTCCCCAAGACTATTTAAATAATTATAATCCAACTTAGATTTTTGTAAGAGAATTTTTGAATATAGGATCAACATCAATTTTGATCATCAACAAAAGTTTTTTTGTATTTTCTTTCCAATTATTTTGTAATTAATTATTACTTTCTTTGTTTGTATGTTTCAATAATCCTTAGTGTGTAAAATATGTGAATGGATTATTGATTATTTTGATTCATGTACTGATCTTTATATGTGCAATAAATATTAAAGGATTGGTAAATATATTGATTGGGATAATTAAGTTTAAATTGATTCATAATTATGATTATGCATGAGTGCTTTATTGATGTAGTTTTTTGTGTGTGTACAATAGCTACCTTAGATACTTCACTAACCTAAGCCATAATCTCTTGATTAAGGATGTGCAACAACTGCCCTAAAAGGAAAACCTTTGTTTGAGACTTGTGAATTTATTACATCATTATATCCTTAGACTTCTTAGCTATGTCTAATTGTGCATGTGCAATTTTTACTAGCAACAATAATAGGTTCTAAGAGCACTTGTCCATTTTATAAACTATCTAGGGAAGTGATTCTTGAAAACTAGAGAGTTTTTTTTTCTACCTTACCCTTTCCTCCTTTTTTTATTTGTTTTGAGACCTACCCACATTAGATTAGAAACTAGCTACCCATCCAACTCACATAGAGATTCACTACCTTTTAGGAACCACACCTCTATCCAAAAACCTTGTCAAAAACCTACATACCCTATCCCTATTCCATCAATAGGTTGAAATAGACTACATACCTATAACACATGCCCTGGAGTGAATTTTGCCTCCATTGAGATCCTAAAATGTTAGATTCTACCTCGTTAAGTTGTGGTGTGCATAAAACCTGCATCAATAGATAGAATACAAAGGAGGGTGTCGTATAGGCCATAGAACACTGCTCTAGGTATGGGCCTAGGATCATATAGCCATTGTAAGGCTAGTGGGGCCTTGATACCAAAAGGGACCAATGATACCAATGGGACCAGAGGATCTACTAGATTTGGGATGATAACCTATAGGACCAGGTATGTAAGAGCACTTGGGGGACTTACTATATTATTAATGAGCCATTAATGAGATGGAAGACATAGATTTATCTAGTATCCCTACTTAGGGACATAATGGTTATGGTTAAAGGATTTGTTTGTGATCAGGTGTATGATCATTCTATGCTACATTATAGGGTACCATGGTTATTTGGTAGAGAGGTACAATCTAGATCGAGTCTAATAATAATTTGACATGTAGAAGGATGTTCCAAAGGGTCTACACTACTTTACACGTGTCCAAGGAGATGAGGGAGTGGAAGCCACCAATGCCTAAGGCCAAGGTAGTGGTTGACTACAGTAGGGTTATTCATGTATTAAGGGATTATGTTGGAGGGATTTCAAATATAGGGGTCATCAATGCTTATGTTGCATGGTGGATTAGGGTGAGACCTATCTAAATGATGAGGCCTTTACCCTAGTAGCTAGTTCTTCATCAAATATGGGTCAGGATGATGATAGACTTGGGACAAGACCCAACATAGTGATAGGGTTAGGTGTCATTATATCCATCTATCCTCTATGCAATACCATTATAGGTAGTGCAACCTCATTTACAATAAGATCCTATAGAATATATAGAGATGGATAAGCTTGGTGATCAAGATGTGTCTATGGTAGATGCCCCAAGTGGTGATGGAGGCCATATGATAGGTTCAATGGAGGCATGGCCCTTTGATAAAGGTTTAGTAATAGGTATAAGTATAGGTTCAAGAGGGGAAATGCCCTCTAGCATCGGGAGGTCCAAATAAGACTAGGCTTTGATTGATAGACTTTAGAGGGTAATTTTTGTATGCCTCTCAAATATTATAGGCTTATAAATCACTATGGATGGATTTTAGGCATAGTTGGTAACACCTCAGGGAGAAACCAATAGGCTATAAGGTCTCATTATATCCATGGATGTAGATATTTTTAGGCTTAGAGGATAGGTGGCATAATTGATAGGGGTTCAAGCCCAATTAACCACACTAGATATAGAGATTCAAATAGTAGTTTGGGAGTGAGATATATATTAAGTGGATAGAGAGAGATTGGTATCTCAAGTGGAGAGTCTCACATAGGAATGAGATAAGGCTCACCAAGCTAGGATGCAAATAGGTTTAGGGGTAGTTATATCTTTGGCTAACATGATTGAGGCTAAGTATGATGTCGTATGCATGAAATATGATGTCCTATGTGTGAAAGATGAGATAACCTACTAGAATCAAGCATATAAGTTAGTGGTTCCTATAAAGAGGAGAGTGACTTCTTATAGGGAGTATTGAAGATCATATTGGACTAGCCAGACCTCTAGGTCCAGATATGAGATATAGTTAAAAAGGTCAACGATGTAACCAACAACATAACAAGTAGTCATGGGGCATCCACCACCACATCTATCATTAGGGATGGGTCAAAGCTTCCATCAAAGTCCTCCCAAGGATGAGCATGATCAGAGTTGATTTTTTTATCTATTTTTTTTGTATTATGATATTTATAGATATTCTTGTGATGTATAAAAAAATGATTTTGAGAGATATATATGACATTCATTTTTGTCTTATTTTTACTTGTACATGGACTTTTAATATTATTTTATTATCAATGATGTTTTCCTTGATATTTTGCTTGTTATTATATGTTTAAACATGCTAGTTTTAAGGGATGCATTTCCTTAGTTAGCATGTGAATGTTGAAGTATTTGTTTTACTTTATGTATGACTAGATTCTAGAGGATCATTTAGGAGATACACATCCCAAAATAATCATTTAAATAGTCAAATAAACTCATAATATATGTCAAGATATGCACATCTTGCATAGAGTCTTGTTTGTTTCCAAAATTATCCTAGGATGTATTTTATGTTAAGCATTGTGTATGGTGTGTTCAAAAATGATCTTTTGTGCCACATTGAATTTTAGATTTTAAGCACTTGTTGTTTACTATATCAAATTGAAATTATGCATGATAAGTATGAATAACATAGAATAAAATTATATTTTTGTTTACATTTTAACTGGTTCAAATGTGAATATTTATAACTAAGGATAATGATAAAAACTACAAAAACCAAAGTTACAATAATTTACATTTAAAAAAACAAATAAAAATACAGAGAAAAAGAACAAAAATTAATGATCAAGATTTAAGTAGGAACAAGAATGTATAAAATAAAAGCAAGAATAAATTTATAAACAATGTGAAGTCATGATACGAGTAATCAAGATCCATGTATATTAATAGAGTGTTCTTGAAAAATAAACAGATAATAAAACAATTTAAATTCAAATGTAAACAAATCAATTTTAAGGGAAATCTAGACTCAAAATGGTTATGGAACATATTTAACACAAAAGAACAAAACAATATAATAAACAAGATAAAAAGGTAAAATAAAAAGAAATACAATGAAATGCCAAGAAATAAAAACAAAACACTAATAAAAATAAATGAATATCAAAACAACAATAGATAAAATAACAAAAATCAAAACAATAATGAAAAAACCAACAAAGAAAATAAAGACTCAATATAATGCAAATATAAACTAACAAATGAACAACAAAAAACCAAAAAAAATAAATGAAGATATAAAAAATTACAACAAAAAAATAATAAAAATCAAATAAACATACACAAATAATTGTTAATCACAATGTTAATACAAACATAAAATGAATTGTTCATGTAAGTGTAATAGAGGCATTATGTTCTGTAATAGGATGACCCCTAAGCTAAGAAATAATGATAATAGTATAATGAAATAATAAAAATAGATACAAAGTTTCCCCAAAGTAATAGGTAAATAATGACACAAACAAATAAAATGGGAGGAATATAAGAAAAGAAAGGGGTGGCCAAGTTGACTCTAGATGCACGAGGCAAGAGGATGTTGCCTATACAGTTATATAGATGCAATATCCAACATGAACTTAAATAAAAATATATTTCTCCCAAGATATAAGATAGAATAAAATGATGAAATAAGAAAACATGATTGTATTTTAGAGGAATAAGGAAATAGGATCATAAAATGGTGAGTGTATGAGAGATGATTGCTCATAAAATGGAAAGATCGTAAGATCTTTGGCAAATGTTTTTAAAATTTTCTAAGCATCTCAACTCAATTGATAATTATGAGATACTAAATGATCCAACTCATAAAATGGTGAGAGCATGAGATCAAAATAAATAAATTTTCAAGGAAATGTTTTTTTTTTCTTTTTATCTATCAATTTCTAATGTTTTATATTTTTGGGATAAGCAACAGAAACAAAATATTTTAAAAAGGCATAGGGAATGACCTAACTGAGGAGATGCACTTTCACAAGTAAGATTTCAAACAATAGCTAAACTAACTACAATAGGGCACATGAATATAGACAATGGCACATAGAACCACTTAGCTAAGGAATTACACATTTATAGGTAATTAAACTAGTTTTACAATGGTAAGGTGTGATCTTGTCAAGGCAATAATGCCTACCAAATAATAGAACAGTATGCAGTGTTAAATGAATCTAAAGAATGTTTTATCAATAAAAAACCATGTGCTAATATATCCTTGTACACTTTTATATAAAAATAAGATGTGAGATATTGTTTAGGATGAACTAATTTGTAAAATGGGTGTTGAGTGTGTCCATGATGCCTAAGAATAATAATTAGGATCATAATTGGTTATGGGATATAATAGTACAATTTAAAATGGTCCAACATGGAAGGAAAATTGGATCTATGGAATATAAATGATCCAAAGTGATAATTGTCTAGGGGTACAATGGTCCATCATTACAATGGTATAGGGTTACACTGGTCTAGGGTAGTAAAAGAATTTTGTTCAAAGTAGAATGGTCCAGTTGAAAATAATAGTCCAAGATCGATACATAATGAAAATGGTCTAGAATAGGATGGTCTAGAATATGATGGTAGAATAAACAACTTTGGCACAAGTTTCCCCCAAGTAAGGGCTCTTATATAAAATGATTCAAAATGTTGTCAAGTGTAGAACTGCTTGAGATGTATAATATTCATGGGTTCTAGGAGTTCTTTGCCATTTGGAGTAGCCAATCAGTATGCCCCTGATCTATAATTTGATGTGACTACATATAGGCCCTACCAATTGGATTGAAACTTACCCTTATTACATTCAAAATTCATGTTTCTTAATTCTATTTCAAGACCAAATCACCAATCTCAAACTCTCAAGGGATAATGCACTTGTTATAGCTTCTATGCAACCTATTCTAATATGCTTTCATGTTTTCCAGGGTAGTTAAATGCTTTCCATCAAGGAGTTTGAGCTCTTACAACCCAGAAACTCTATAATATTCATCATCCTCAATGTTCTCTAAGGAAACCCATAGTGAAGGAAGCTTGATCTCAATTGGGATAAAAACTTACGTGCTACAGATAAAGGAGTATAGAGTGCCTCTTATGGGGGTTTATTGACTAGTGTGATAATCCCAAAGTGTAGTAAAATTTATAAGTGCCAATTATGGCTAGCATCATTGACAATATTCTTTAGGATTTCAATAATGGTTTTGCTAGATACCTTGGCTTGACCATTGCCTTGTGGATTATATGGTGTGAATCTCTTATGCTTGATTTTGAATTTGGTGAAAAGAGATTTAACATATTTAATCCATAATTATTAGATATAATATGGGCTAGGATACCATATCGATAGATAATATAGTATGGATAAATTTGGTAATTTTCTTTCTGATGGCACAAGTCAAAGGAATGGCCTCAATCCACTTAGTAAAATATTTGGTAGTAGTGAGAATGTGCTTGTGTCCATCATAATATATTGGGTTGATTTTCCTAATGAGATCGAGGCCCCATGTAGAGAGTGACCATGTTGTATTAATTGACTCGAGTGGAAAGGAAGGTGTGTGTCAAATTACCATGTTATTGGCAAGTAACACACTTCCTAATATGATTACAAGCATATGTTTTCATCATGGGCTAATAGTATCATTTTCTGAGGAATTTCTTAGCTAAGACTACACCATTGGTGTGGGCCCCACACATTCCTTCATGAACCTCCTTAATTACTAGTTTAGATTCTCCCAAAGATAAATAACGAAGAAGCATTCCATCATATCCTTTATGATAAAGCATGTTTCTAAGGAGGGTATAATGTGCTATGTGATTAAGGAAGATTTTCTAGTGATTATGTGAAAGGTCAGAGGGAAATACTTGGTTATGGAAATAGTTATAAATATCTTTGAACTAAGGTAGTTTAGATGGGGGATTATGACCAATAATTGTTCATACCCTCTCTAAATCTAGAAATACATGATCAAGTTGTAGAATATTTTCAATGAGGAACTGATACTTTTTAACATTGTTGGTAATTTATCTCATGTACCTCATTATTTCCATTGCATCGACTGATCTATTATTGGCTCATGATACCTATTTAAATTAAATGGATTTGAAGTGAGTATTAAGATTATCCATAATATGCTTTTAGGGTATGAGCTTTTCATCTTATGTCTAATATTGATATATGATCTGATTAATAATAAATTGAGACTCCATATAAACCATTAACCACTAAATATCCCACTACACTACAAGATGAAGTCCTAAAACAAAGGATTGATACTTGGCCATATTATTGGCGCAATGAAAATTAATATGAAAATATTTGGGGATTAGATCTCCTTACAATGTAACAAACAAAATGTCATCCCTAGATCCACAAGATGTAAAGGATTCATCAAAGCATAATTTCCATTGTTTAGGTTCATGCAACACCTCTTCTATTATCATAATAGAATCATCTATAAAATCAAATGTGATTAGTTGAGTATCTATAATAAGGGCTTCTACAAGTTGATATATAATAACCTATCCCTCTATAGCCTTTTAGTTCAGAAACCAACATTAATTTTGGGATCATCATAAGTTCCCAAGTTCATTTCAGTGGTGTTTTCTACAAGGAGCATAAAATTGTCCTCTAAAATAGGGGGTAGCGTTTGATCTTGATCCTATTCTTCCACTTTACCTTTTGGTTGTTCCTCCAAAATATTTGGATAATGAGATGAATCTAATTCTATTAGTTTATGTAATGGCTAACTGACAAATATCTATAGAATGTCTAGAGTAAGATGTTAAAATACCTTATGTTCGTCAGATATGATACTGACACTAGCTATAGATCTACGACTTGGTGGACACTATGATTCCTTTGTATATGAGCTAACTACCCCATCCAAGAGTGCATGAAATAATTTTTCACTCAAGGGCTTGTCTTTCTCTTTAATTTTTAGCTAATTAATGAGCACCTCAAAGAGGTTTTTACTAGAAGATATCTATGTTTTATATTTTTCATGACCAATAAAGTTTTCTTTCTCTCCAAAGTAGGTGGAAGAGTCTAAAGATAATTCAAAGCCTTGCTTATGATCACCAATTGGCAATCTATCTCTGAGGCCAATGTAATCAATAATATATTCCTCATTCTAAAAATTTTTTAGGGGCATAATAGAATTTTTTTTGTCCCAATCAATGAGGTCAAAATGGCAAAGGCAAAGGGGATAATGGGATGTGATAGATGGAGTTAGAGTCAAATAGGTCAGTATTAGCAAGCTCATCATAAATTCTATAATGGGACATTGCATCATTAACAAGAGTTTTGTTGCTAGTTGATTTAGAATAATCACTATCAAAATACATGAGGTCACCCTCGGTGATATGAATCCAAGACCTTGACCCATATTAAGCTTACCAGTTAATAATGGTTTCAGGATTCCTTGCCCTTATGGCTTGAGGCATTTACCTATATAATCAATGTTATCCATAATCTTATTAGGAATAGGGTACTTAGGATTTTGAAAATAATTGGCAAGGCCATCAAAATATAACCAATTTCCTTCAATAAAAGCTTCATAATCCTAATTTGGTGAAGTTTCCAGTATAAATACCATTGGTGGTTTATGTGTATCTTTATTTTTTTTTAAATTTTTATTGGGCTTATAGGAGTTTTGGTAAGGTTTGGGTTTGCCAAATTATTTAGGAGACTTGGGCAACTTAGTAGTCTAAAAGGAATCTTTCAAATGGTACATAGAAATGCCTACATCCTTAATAGTGACCTATTGTGTGAGTATTGATGGTAATGGATCAACCGAAGTAGAATCAAGATCATTTGGATTGATACAATTTTAACTGGGTAGTTGCAAAACTATTTATCTATTCTTCTTTGATAAGAATTCAGAACCAAGGCAATAATTATAATTGTGAAATTAAACCTATAAGTGTTTGCAATACCAGTAGGGATGTAAATCAACATGAATGGTGACCTCACTTCTAGCATGGGGGAACTTGAGGGACTCATGTAAAGTAGACAAGATATATTGTACTTCATGGATCCAAGGATGACTAAGAATAATATTACATGGTAATTCAATGTCCACAACATGGAAAAGAGTATGATGAGATATAGACCCAACAATGATTGATAAATAGATAGTTCTAGAAGATTCCCTTTCAATGTTGTCATACACCTTGATCATGATTATCTCTAACTAGATGTCATAGGTAATATAACCCAATCATTATATTAACTTGAGTGACACTATGTTCATCCTTGAACCATTATCTATAATAACCTGCTTGATTTGATGATTTTTTATAGCAACTTCAATATACAAGGGGTTGTTATGGCTAGGACTAAGAGTAAACATATCTCTCTGATAAAATTTAATTTGTCAAAAAGGAGATAAATTCCCTACAAGTATCTAAAATTATTCAAGGTTAATGCCCTAGAGAAAATAGACTATTGAAGGAAGTAATTTAAAATAGTTTGGTAGACTTATTATGTAGACAAAAGGTCTAAGAGAAAAATTTGTGTAGGGGTTTTACTTAGTTGGTCTGAGATACTATATGTATTTTCAATGGAATTATGAGAGGGTTTGACCTTGGATAGTATAGTGATCATTTTTGGATATGAAGGCACAATGTTCAAGTTTGGTTTAGTTTTAGAAAAGGGAAAAGGGCCCCGAAGGGTGACTCATGAGTCTCTAGTTATGATTATGCAATCTAGAGTCATCAAGGGGATATTATAATTAGAATAAGAAGGCAAAGGGCCTTGGATGGTGACTATTGTACATCTAGTTGTGTTTGCACAATTTTGAGTTGGTAAGGAGTCATTATAATTAGAAAAAAAGGTAAAGGGCCTTAGATGGTGACTTGTGAGAGTTTGATTATGTTTGTGTAATTTTGAGTTGGAAATGAGTCATTATAAGTAGAATAAGGGGGTGGTGGTCCAAAAATATTAACCCATAGAAATTGAGGTGCAATGGAATTGCTTGAACCTAATGTGGCATTACTTTAAGAAGAGGGTGTTGACCTTATAATGGGGGGTCTGGTACTTCTAGAATCATTTGATGGTTCATGAGTTTTGATCATAAGAGTGGTAATGTGATTTACATAAATACATCCCACAATGTTGCACGTTGTTGTAAAGGTTACTGGCATGGGTATTATTATCTTGATTATGGTCATGTTGATTATGATTTTTTCCTTATGATTATTTATGTTGGCCCTGATATTGGTTCTAATTATTCCTTTTTGAATACTGATTATGTTTAGGAAATGGGTCTTTGTGAAGGCCCATGCCTTAATTAGTGTTGCACACTATGTGTTTTACTTCAATTTAACCACTTTTGATCAAGTCCTCTATAATATGCCTCAATTGAATGTATCAATAAATAGCATGTCTGATAACATGATGGAAATTACAAAACTCATCTTCCCAATACTAGTTAGGTTTGGGTTAATCTTCAAGAAATGGCCTTGGTATAGGCCCACACAATCAAATTATTTATCACCAGATTTTGGAACACAGCCTCAATAGGCTCTGATAATTTGTTGAATTCCTTATATTTATTTAATTCCCTTCATATAGGATCCCTTTACAAAGTGGTCAATGGATTATGTGGGGCTAGTTACACATTTGGAAATGTTAGAGCATACACTATTTACACGTGTCTAGATTATGTTACTTCATTTCCTACCATGTTCTTATTTTTGTTAAACCCTTTAGTTTTTTATAAAATAACATCTTGAATAGTTTAATGGGTTGGATTAAACATTTTACCCTATGAATAAATATTTACAAGGGCCTTAGTAATGATCACTTTCTCAATCTTTACACCTTCATCTTTGATCTCCTTAAATGTGTTGGCACAAGTGAGTCATAAATTATGATCCACCTTAAGGTGTAGGTTTTGTGCAAAAATATCATCCATTTATTTATCTATCAAGTTATGTTGAAAGTGTCCAGCTAATTCTCTCCATTTTTATAAATATATTTCAAAGCTTTCTCCATCCCACTATTTTACTTTGCATAAGTCAACCACTATTAACTCATGTTCAATGTTATAAGACAAATGGTTGAAAATTTTCTCAGATAAATGATTCCAATCTTCCATTGATCCCTTAGGCATTTTAAGGAGCCAATATAAAGCTTTTCTATCCAATCTATTTTGAAATAAGTGAATCAAATAAACACTGCTATAGGCTACCTCTTGGTATAGTACCAAAAATGATTAGATATATTCTTGAGGGTCACCATTCCTTTTGTATTTATCAAATTTAAGTGCCTTAAACTGAGGTGTAAAGGGGACTTGGAGAATATTTAAGTCAAATAGATATGGACATATCTCATCAAACTTATACATCTTAACTCAATTTCCCAACTCCAGTCTTGACACTATTTCTTTCATCTAATTCCCCCTGCATATTTGGTGTATTAGTGGGTAGAATATAATTTTACTGGGTTGGTATGTGATCATGTTGGATAGTTTTATTATGGATATAAACCCTATGATTATAAATCTTGTTATATTTTACTCCTTGAGGTGAGTAGTTCAGTTATTGATTCTTAGGTGGTTGATAAACATTTCCTAAAACCTACTACTTTGAGATATAAGTATAGTGTTGGTTTTGAAGAGTCTATAGTCAGTTTACCAAAGGATGTGATAGTTTGGAGGAGATTTTTAAAGTTTTTTGAATAATACCCCTAATATTAATTTATTTATTTTTTCCCTTGGTTATGTGAATGGACAAGAGTCTCCTGGTGATTGAAAAATGTATGCTCTATATCTAGTGAAACATGTTGCGAAGCATCCCTAGGATTGTTTTTTGCATATGAAATCCTAGGTTCTATATATGTAGGATCAACTAGGGCATGTTGTGATTTATATATCACATTATATTACTCTTTATAAGTGTTTTTATTTATTGAAGTTGCAGTCAAAGAGTTTATTAGGTATGTGATAAGCTGCTCTACATATCATTGACTAATTTTCTTGATCTTGGTAGAAAGATCTTGATCATTAGGCATAGACTCTATAAGTGTTTATTTTCCCTTACTATAAGAATAAATGTTGGACTTAGTGATATGATCAAGATATTTATATTTTTATTGCTCTTATACCCTAAAAAGTACGTGCAATTATTCCATTGGGAATTTGGTGGCAACCTAGTACCTGATTCTATCAACCTTAAGTGAGAATCATCTTTGTATTCTAAGGGTTGATGTTTATAATAATACTATTCATAACCTATAGTTTTTGGGATATCTTCAAACATGATGGATTTTTCCTATTCATCATAATAATACTCTTCCTCTTAACTGGGGCCATAAAAAACCCCACTACGAGTATACCTTTGTGTCATTTTTTAAGATGGTTTTTCTACATTTGATAAAATGTGAAATGTGTTTTGAACATGTTTAAAAAGGGTGTTCAAATTTATTCAAACAAAAGACAAGGTAAGATGAGACTATAATAAAATAAGTGGCATAGTACCACACAATTAGAAGAAAGTGTTTATGAATTTACTCAACCTTGATGGGTTGAAATCATCAATTTAGAAGAGGATGAGACAATTTTGGAACCTAAAGTGTAATCTAGCTTAATAAAATTAGGTCAAAAATAAATCAATACCATAAATATCTAGATACAACTATAGGGAGTTGTGACTAGAGAAATTAAAAGAAGGCATTTCTGATTAAGAAGATAAAAATGTGAAATAAGAATCCTGAAATGTGAATTAACACAAGAAATCTTAAGTATAAATCCAAAACTAAATGGGCAACACAATGGTGCCACATGGTAAAAGGATGTAGAATGGTCCAATAACTTATAACATGAGTAAATGTAAGATAATCTAAGTCAACAATGATAATAAAATGATGATGAGTCTAGATAATGACCTTCAATACAAATGGTAAATTGCACCCAAGTTACTCAAACCAAGTGTGAAAGGTAAATTGACAGCACCTTGGATTAGAACTTAGAAATGCAAGATTTTAAATATAGATAAAAAAAATGGAGGACTAAGATATTTTTTAAAGTGTATGAATGGTCTAGACTCAAATGGATAATATAAAAATGGTGTTTAGAAAATACAAACACAATGTTTCGAATGAAGATATGAACAAGGCAAAAAGTGATTTCAATTTGGTCAGCATAACGTCTCTTTGTTCAAATAAAATGGTGTATAATAGAGTTTTTAGATTTTTTATGTGTTTTGGATTTCATAAAAATAGTTTTATACTCAAAAATACCAAGCAAGTAAAGGATAAAATGACAAAAAAAACCTAGGTGTAACATCCTAAATCCTAAAACTGACAAAGTTGCATGGTACTGTCAAATTCTATCTATATACATGATCTTAAGAGGATTTTAATTATTAATATAAAAGTAAAAGCACATGAAAATTAGTGTTTTTATGCCCCTCTTCTCTCAATATTTTTTACAATGACATGGAACTTCGAGCTACTTGCCTTGCATCAATAGTATGTCCATAACAATTGGCATTTATCTAAAACTAATTTTTATTGCATTTAGATGGTCCCAAGTGTGGCTAACACTAGAAATGATCATATCAATTAGATCTACATCAATTGTATTTTTGTGAAAATGTATTTTCATTTTCATAACCACTACATCCTTTAATTTCTTAGTGTAGTGTGATGTTTGAGTTATCCCTATGGTTCAAGGTTGAGTGCCACTAATGAATCTTGTTTTAAATACTCAAAACAAGCATCCTAGAGTGTCATCCTAAATTTTTATACCCCACTATGGGGTCAGGTTGAAATTATTTTTAAAGATAAATTCCTAGGTTAATGCTTCTTTAGAAAACTCATGAGGAGGTGAGGAACTCATGTTCACAATCCAAAGTGCATAAAATAAATACAACTGAAAAGATTGTATGGTCAGTTTGTGGTCACCCAAACCATATGGATTTGGGGAGGGCCTTATCAAATTTATTTTCACACCTTTGGACAAGGCAAAAATTAGAAATAATGAGAGTTTTTGGTCACCTAGGTTTCTTAAAGGGGATAGGGGGAGAGTATATATGCAACACTCATCTTGCCAAAAATACTTCAATATACAAGCATGAAAAATGGAACTCTTATGAGTATTTAACTAAGATTTGCATTAATTTTAGAGCACAAAAATGAAGTATGTAATGAATTTTTCCTTTGATTTGTTATGAAATAGATATTTCATGTAAACAAGGTATTAAAAGTTTACAACCAGGGTGTGAAATTGTTAGAAAACATTGTAGCTTACTATTTTAAGTCCTTGTTTGCTTGTACAGGTTGATCTCACCATTCCATAGATCAATCTCATTATTAGATAATGTATTTCCATCATTCCATAGTTTAATCTCATTGAAAGACAGAGATAGAAAAGACATTGGTTCATGATCTCACCAATTAATAGGGTGATATCATTGATTAACAAGGCATTTCTACTGAAGTACATGAATTTCCATCAAAATGATTAAAAATGATCAAAAAAAAAGAAACAATAGTCACCTATCAATTTCTAGTCTAGGGAAATTCCACTATTCCATAGTTCAATCCTGTCGATCCATAGTATGATCCCATCAATCCACAGTGCAATCCTATTGATTCATAGTACAATTCCATCAATCCATAGAGTGATCTTATCAAATTTTTTAAACACACAAGTAGGTAAAAAGAAAATAAAATGATTTCTCCATTCATGGATTCCTTTTTGACATTATATAATACATTCTCACCAACGTTTAGTGTGAACCCACCAACTTCTAGAGCGATCCCACCATTTTTATCATAAGTTGTAGAAATGTAAAATGCAAGAAAAAGAAGTGAAAAAATAGCCTCCAAAGAGGGAATAAATGAAAAATTATAAGGTATAAATACTTTTGTGAGGTGAGAGTCCCACCAGGCATGCAAAAATGTAGATTAAAATTATGAGATGCATTAATCCATGTGTTAGTCAAGAAAACATCTATAAAGAAGCATATAGAGATAAAACATCAAGCATACTCCCTCAATGGGTGTTTTTTAGTGAATTATAAGAGATATTTAAGAAGGAATACTACCAAACCTTTCAAATAACCTCCCTCCTTCCAAGAGTGGCTAAAAATCATGATTTTCCCTAGATTTGGTACTCCAAGTCTACATTAATGAAGAGTAGGATGCTCCTCTATCATTTCATAGTACACCAATGGCTTAGGCTCATAATATTGGTCAATTTGTGAAAATAGGTGAAGCTTTTATATAACAATTTATGCACAGTAAGTTTTTATTTTTTAAGCTTAAAAATGGTGGTCTTGGCCCTCTTATTTATATCTTTTCAAGATTGTTTAGAATCAACCATGACCATCCATATTGAGATCAAGATGTGTGGCCATAGATCAATTCAATTTTGGAGGGATAATCCATAAATATGATCATTAATATTTGGAATAATGGGGCATTGATGAGGCGTGGGAGGGTTTAATCTTGATATTTATTCCATTAATGGCCTATGGATGTCACCCCATTGATGATGTCATGAGATGATGTAGTATTGAATAATGAATTTTTAATAAATAGATTTTCAAAAACTTCCATGGAATTTTTACTTAAGATCTTGATTTGATTTAATTTTCTTAAGTGACTTTGATTATTTTTTATAATTCTTTGTAAATTTTTTGCACGCTTAATCAAGCTAGTCAAAAATGTCATTTTACTAAGTCATAATTTAACTGGAGTATAATCAAAAGATGTCAGTTTTCTATAAAACAGTAGTCTAGTTAAGGTATTATGGACAATAAATAACACATTCACATGAAATGTGCTTCCAAATTAGAATAATTTAGTGGTCTAAAGTGTCATTTTTCATGATTACAATTGTCTTAGAAGTGATTTAAGAAAAGATAATAATCACATAAAATGCATTTCCCCAGTTAGGGATACATTAGCCTAAATCATCACTTGTAAATGACAATTTTGAATGATTTAGCACATTTTAGTGATTTTGTCTTAGATTGTGCATTGTCATAGGATATTACCTAGATTGACAATTTTGGCATAATAGTGATAGGAATTAGATGTCTACAAAAATGGCTCTCATAGGCTTGATCTATATAGTAAATATCCTTCACATGCTAACCAATAGGTTATATAAGTGTTTAGGTCACTTTGGAAAATAATTAGGACTATTTCACAGTCTAATCACCTTGTTTGGATGCATTTGGGGGCATAATTCCTTCATCAGGTCTAAACTAGGGTTTAAGAAGGGTTTTATAGATCCACCATGTTAGCAATGGTTTATATAATACAAACCTCCAAACCAAAACTTATTGTCATGAAATTTTATCCTAATGACCCTTTCATCTCTCCTAAATATCCTTGGGTCCCATGAAAATTATATGTGGAGATATGAGTAAAATATGGTGCATTTTGAGATCTCTACTAGGTAGTTTGTGCAGGTTACCTTCTTAGCATTCATTCATAGAGTTAGGCCCCTAAATTGAATTATTTCCTTCATGTATTTTAGGTCCATATAGGTTCCCAACTTCCTTATAAATACCTGGGATTGAGTCCCTTTGTGGTAAAAGGTATGAGTGTTAAAAGTGACAACTTGACATGTCTACTTAAAGCAATGGAGTTTGAGATGGAGATAAACCCAAAATGAATCATTTGATTACATTCCACTATTTAAAATACTTCCCTTAGGGTTTAAAACATATTAATATACCCCCATATTACATTGAGTCTACCTAGAGGTTAGGATCTTTCCCTGAAGTGAATTTGGGGTCTTGAAACCTAGATGTATCTATAGGGTCAAACTGAGTGTTGGAAACTCCACCCACTTATAAGTGAATTTGTAGCTTAAAAGTTATCAAATAAACCTCCTAATTATATATTTTATCTTATTTACATGATCTTATCTTCTCAAACCATCTCATCATCCCTACTCTTTCTTGTATCCTACTTTAAGCATCATTATCTTGTGTATAGGTGTTTTTAACAGTTGATATTGGTAACTTGAGCAATCTTCTTTAGATCCTTATAGGTATGTAAATAGGGATCAAACATCACATTTCAATTTTTGACCGTATGCCTAAGGTTTATCTTTTCTATCTCTACCAACAGGGTTCATTTACATAATCATACATAAGTCTTGTGTGTCCTAAGTATGCAACTTAGACCAGGAAGTCACCCTAGAATGATATCACCATCATACGAAGGCTTGAGATATACATGTGTATTTATCACCTTAATATTCCCTCTTATATGATATTAGAACTATAATTTGATCTAGTCATGTACTCTAGGTTGATTGAACAAGGCTAACTCACTATGCACATTTGGAATATCTTGTTTAGTAACTTGTTCATGTCTCTTGCCCTTGGTACCATCATCTCCATGCCTTAACCACCTTTTAAATTTGATTTTTCTCTCATTATATACATATAAGCCTCATATTTATGGTAAGACATAGATTTTAAATAGCACTATAGGTATTGATTCATGTGTATTAATGTTAATAGGTCTTTTGAAAAGACCTCTGAGTTAGAGAAGGATTCCCATTACTATATTTGAGGCTCATATGTCCTCCCTTATGTTCAAATCCACCTCCTTAAGATAGATATGCTTAGTCATAGACCTTCTTTATGCTCAAGGCTCATCTAAATATGACAACTTGAAGGGATTTTGTAAAGTGAATCTAAGGGTAGTGATTTATTGTCTCAATAGGGCTTATAATGAGGTAGGTGTATAGTGATGAGGTTATCAAATGGCAAAACCTTTTTGAGGGCTTGGATTGTGTTGTTCCCAAAATTTGTCACTTGTTTTTGGGGACAACATATTGACTATTTTGGTCTTGAAGGCCAAAATGATCTCTTCCCTTCTCAAAAATGTTCTGAGTATTCAAATTCTTCAATTATTCAAGTCTTCTCAGCTGAAGAACTCATAGGTTCAACAGGCAAGATTTCTTAGAAAGAAGTTCTAACACTTAGGTAATTTCAAGGCTAGTTCAACGTTGAGGTTCAATCAAAGGTCCATCGATAGGCCTCAAAAAAGTGGAATAAACTATTGAACCAATAAACCATTGAACTTTGAACTTTCACAAGTTCAAAGTTCAAAGTGGTTCAAAGGTTCAAAATGAGTTAAGCACTTCAAAGGATCTAGAAAGTTCAAAGACTTCGGCAAGTTCAAAGGTTTAATGACTTTGGCAGACTTAAAGAAAAGAAGGCTTCAAAGAGTGAAGATTGAATCATTGAACCATTGAACCTTGAACTAAAATGGTTCAAAGTGGTTCAATCGTTCAATGTGGTTCAAATGGTTCAAAGGGTTTAACGAGTTCAATAAGTTCAAAAGACTTAGAGAATAAAAGGATTAAAAGAAAGAGAATGAACTATTGAACCATTGAACTTTGAACCGATATGGTTCAAAGGTTCAAAGGTTCAAAGTTTAAAATAATTCCAAAGATGGTTCAACCGAAGAAGGAAAATAAAGTGAATGTGGCCCTTCACAAGAGATTAAACTGAAGGGCCGATTGAACCACTGACCATTGAACCACTTTGAACCATTAAACTGATGCACTCCAAGGTTCAAGGTTCAAAATGGTTCAAGTGACTAAGTGATCATGATGTCCCCATAGACATCAAATTCAAGGTAATGAAATATCTATTGATTTTCAAATATGGTGTGGACCCTGTGAACAAATTTAGCGATTGGCCAAAGAAGAAGCTGAAGGAGCCAGTAAAAAGTGAGAAGATAGCTTGAGATCTTAGATTTCCAAGGAAGGATAAGACGTGGTGAGGAAAAAGAGAACAACTACAGGAAATCCAAAAATATCTATAAGAGAGTTATTCCTAGTTCCAAAGTTAAGGCCAATGACCTGTTCCATCATGGCTCTTTCATGGAAATACATTCAAGGCATTGAATGCAGCATGGGCCATTTCCATGAAAAAAATCACCCGAGTCCTTCTTGGAGTGCTATATATTGTAATATCTCCTATTTTTTTTAAGGGGATCTCTCTGTTATATAAGCAAAACTCTGCCCAAATTGAAAAGGCATTTCTTAGGACTTTGAGCTCAAATTGTTAATCATATTTCTTTATTTGAATGAGAAAACAAGTGACCTTTCAAACTTTATGCTAGAATAGATTGTGTTATTTAGGAAATTGTTCTTATTTCTATTTCTTAGAAGCATTCTTGTCCATTTAATTTAACAAGTAGAGCTAGTGGAAGTAATAGGAAGGTGTCATGATGCCGACTATGGAGAGACTTTGTGCTGCCACAATGGTCTTTAGTGTGTTGTTTTCTATATCTATGTAAAGGATCTTGGGATGACTTTATGCCCCCATTGTCCTTCATATATTTCACTCTTTGGCAGTTGAGGTGGAGACTTTTTGCTACACTTCATCCTATTGTGTTACTGCATCCAGTTACTTTTACTACCTAGGAAGGAATCTGGCTATTGACTGAGTATTACTTCTGAAAGAAGAGAAGTACCTCCAGCAATCACCTAGGAATTCTCCTATGTTTGTGAACATCATATTTGAAAAAAGAGAGATGGATGGTGTTATCCTACCATGAGTGTTATTTTTAGCTTATATTTATAGTATATTAAAATATAATAGTTATAGGGAACCTCCCCTTGATGAGAGGAGAGATTTGTCCCATTTTTATGTGGTAAACCTACACATTTTGGCCGATCAATCTCCCTATGCTATGGTTGAAACACCTATTTTTCCCTCAGTTAGCTAGTGACAAAATATTCACCCAACATATTGAACTATAGAATCATACCCAAAATGATTTACAAGGACCCTAAACATCTCTACACCCATACCTAATAGAGAATAACACTTGAAGGTCATTAATGAGGCATATATGTTGAGAAATGGAGACTTAAGATTCTCTAAAAACCTCAAACTCTACTAAACATCCTTAGTTTTTGCTAAATAAGACTGTGAAAGTGTTTGAGGGATAATTGGTGGTTTCTTGGCCTATGAGAACTAGGATAAGGTACGCTCAACTAAAATAAGGGAATTTCCATATGGATATAGTATTATCTTGCTACCTCTATGGCATCATTATTGTATTCAGTATCTAACCTCATCAAATACACTATCCTTCCTTGTAATGGAAACCACAGATGTAGATAGTCTCACTTGAAGGAATTATTTCAAGGAGTTGGGGGACTATCTAACCATTTAAGATGAACTAAGGAGATTTGGAAAACTCAAAGATGCCATCATTTCACTCTAAACATTACTCATTTTAAGACACATGCATTGAATACCCCCTTTTACCCATGGAACTTTACCTGCAGTCTATAGATGATGGCAACTTATATATTTCTCACTCCTCTAGGCTCACACGTGTGAACCAGAGGTGGAGGATACCATGGAATGTCCTTTTAAGACTATATAAAACATGAAAAATAATTATTTTCATCATATAATCCAATACTACATTTAAATCATTCCCCTTATTTTACCCTATATAGATGAATAAGGTAACTAGGTTACTCAGCTTCTTAGTGTTTATTAATAAAACATAAAAGACTATTCCTTAAACTAATGCACATGATTGGAAGGTCATCAAGTCTATTTTTGCTGGCCAAGAGCATGGACCCTCACCCTCTCTCTCTTGTATAAACTGAGCACAAACCTAAAGTGCCCTCTATATCTACCAAAGATCTTAGTTGAGGAAGTGAACCGGTTTTTGGCTCTTTGGGCCTTAAAACACTTGGATTTATTAATAATATGCCTATGTTGACTTCCCTTGTAGACACCTAATTATATATAAGCAAATACATATTATACAAATCTATACCACTTAAGAAAATCCTAAAACCTATAAATTTCCTATATTTTCTCATGTTTTGGATCATGAATCACCTTTGGCTAATAGGAAGAGGGAAAATAGGAGTAAACAATGTTTGAAAACTCTTGGTATGGCTTGGAAAGTTGAAGGGGCACATTTTCACTTTTATGGGGCTGGGGTAAATGAAGGTGTTGACTTGTAAAGAGGACAATATTATCATATGAAACCACTTGGTTATGGCATAATGGAATTCATGAAGGATTTTGAGGATGTGAATGGTGGTATTAGTAGCCTTTTTAGGTCAAATATCATCATTTTAAAGTCAAATATTCTCTTTTAAGACAAGGTATATGGATTTAAGTGAATATTTCAATTGGATGGCATTCCAATACATGTTAAAAGGCCCTAAAAAATATTAAAATAATTCAATTATTTTATCATCTACCTTAACAACATTCTTAAATCTTTTGATCAAGCCATACCTTGAATATCCTCAACACACTAAATCGATTCATGATGAGTTATTAACTATAACATTTAGTCATCTCCACCATGGCACATTTAGACTATTGAGACCACTTCAAGGCCTTTTATGTACATTCACACATGTATAAACATAAGGAAGACACTTGAAACAATTTTACGCAGGGAGTAAAGACAATCATTATGAGTTTTGTGACATGAAAAAACATTATCCCTATTGTCCTTAGTATGACAATCAGTGACTTATTTTGAACTATCTTGGCTCATCAAGAGATATGAGAAGAGTGAAGTCTTAGGTAGAATAGGGTATTTAAGACTTAGGTTTCTTCCTTTTAAGGCTTGAGGTCAGAAAGTATTCAACATTTCTAGTGACTCTAAAGGCTTAACTTGCTTGTTGGTCAAGAGGACCCAGTATCTCTTTGCCTATCACTCCTACTTAGGTGAAACTCTTTTGACTGCACTATTACTTCATGACTCAAACCTTATAGACATTGAGGACTAAAAAAACTAAACAAGACACAAAATAATAAACAATAAAAAACAAAGACACATAAAAATAAGCAACTGGACAAGCAAATGACTAACAAAGCATGTGTTTCATCACTTGGAGAAAGGAAACTAGCTATTATGTAAAGAGATTTGTGATCTAATAATAATACTTGAGGAACATCCCATTAATTGGGATAAGGAGTCCCTCACCATTCAATTTAGACAATTTTAATGCATTTCTCTCTTTATAACTAGTAATGATAAATGTCCCACTCTAAAAACCATAAAATTTTGAATGCTTACCTAGTTTAACATGGTCCTCATCCCAATTAAGTATAATATCACCTTATTATAAGGTCTTTAAAGAAGATATATTTTCAAATTACCTTTTTACTTGATATTATTTAGACCACATGATGTGCATATCATCATCCCTTATCTCTGTTATCCCACTTAACTCATTCATCCTCACTTTTATTGCATCACTCTCCATGAGTTCAAATTGGTGTGTAAGTTCCAAGGCTAGAAACTCAAGTGAAATGGGTAGTCATGCTTATTTTTCATAAATAAGGATATAAGGTGAGTGACTAGTAGACTTCTTGGGAGTAATCATATCTACCCATAAGTTATTCCTTAACTTGGTTTACCACTCCTTTTGGTTGTCCTCCATTGTCCTTATTATCCTATCAAGTTCTTATTAGTATAATATGCTAGTCCATTATCCTGTGGATAGTAATTGGATGAATAATTGAGGTAAAAACCATGATTAAGGGACCACTCACCTTTGAGCTATATAAGTTCAATGCATTGTCTCATATAATGGTGGAAGGGACCCCAAACCTAATCATTAGGCTATCATAGAACTCCAAAATTGAGTTCTCATTTGCTTTATTGAGTGCAGCTACCTCCATCAACCTATTAAATTAATCAGTATATGTATAAACCCAATTATTTCCATCACTATATGGGGGATTAATCATACCTATAAAATATAGGCCCCATTACATGAAGGGTTGCTCAACTTGAATGGGTTGTAGAAGCAAGGTAGCTAGTTTTTGCTTATCAGTGAACATAGCACATTTGGGACACCTCCTAACCCAATCATGGGAGTAATTGAATAAATTTGGCCAAAAATAACCTAATATTATGATCCTTGATGTTATGGTCTTGGTAACAAGGTTCCCTCCTTCAGACCAATCATGAAATTTTCCTATAAGCTTGCCAACTTAACTAGTCTCTACACACATAAAAAGCATGCCACCAAGGTATTGTTTGAAGAGTAACCCATTAAATAAGATGTAATGGATGGATTATAGTAAAAATTTACTCCTCCTTTTCCTATCTAAGACTATAGTGCATTTTCCTATTTCGATAAACTTCACTATGTCTTGGGTCTAGGTAGAAGGAAACATAGTTGGAGTTGTTTGTTGATCATCTTGGACTACCAAAACCACTTATTTATCTTCCTTCACATTTTATATAAGGTGTTCATATAGTCCTCTACCCCTAACCAACTTAGTAAACTTCACATCTATGTCATACTCCATGCACTTGGTCACCCAACCAGCCCTCTTTTCACTTAAGTCTCTATTGAAGATGAAATCTTTGATTGTTGGAACACAACTAGATACTGAGAAGGAGGGTGAATCAATATATCAATTAAAACTATTATTTTAACACATTTTGATGTAAACTAAAAGATATATGTAGATTAAATCAAATATGTAAAGATCATACAAAATCAAATACACATGACACTAGATTTATATGTGGAAAACCCAAAGGGAAAAATGATAGTGAGAATAGCTGTTAGAAACTATTGTTATAATCTAGCCTCAATGGAAAAACCTCATTGGTTACACATTTAAGGGTACCAACCTTAAGGAGACACCAATCCCCTAGTTTAAGAGCACCAACTCCCTAACTAAGCACCCACTCAGATTAACCTCATTGGTCATAGTGTTTAAGGGCACCAACCCTAAGGAGACACCAATCCCCTAACTAAGCACCAACTCATCTTGTTTAATGGCACCAACCAGTTAGATTTGTATGGATCTATAACTCCAGTTTACAAAATAGATTCATAAATGAATCTAGGTCTCTATTATGTGTTACAATTCTAATTTGTAACTGCTCATAATCTACACATTCTCTTTGTGCCTTTCTTCCCCTCTTCTTCTCTCTATCTCTGTGTCTATATTTGTCTCTATTTGACATACTTCATTTCCTTCACCAACCATTATGCTCTGTTCTTCCCCCTCTAGCTCTGTGTCTTTATGTTTTTTTATTTGACACACCTCATTGGCTTTTGCTCGCTTCCTCTATCTATATTTAATTTGGCTCAATAACAAAAAATTTATTCCAACAACATTTTATTTGTCTTATATATCATATATATACACAAATGATCTAGTGTTTTATATATTTATTGTGTTCACACTCAGATTGTAATACATCATGCAAATTCTAGACTCTAGTTCATTATTACTTGGACTATAAGTTTCCTGTGTCTCAATTCCATGCATCACATCTTAAATGCATGTCTCTTTACTATCTATAGCATCTATTAGACTCAAGTTTTGATACATAGGCTCTTTAATGTGTATTTTATCAATTATATCGATCAATCTCATTGTCTGTGTTGAGATATAAAGATTATACACAAGTTCTTACAGGTTCCTATAACTAATCATTTTTTTGGACATGACTTTAAATGTTAGTCATTGATCTTGACTTTGGCACCATGATCTGATGGTCCACACTCAAATGACTCAACTTTAAAATGCATCAATTTAATCAACTTCTGGTAGGCTTACACTATTTTTTATATCTTTGTATGCTTTCAAACTTTAGCTTTGTCATCTTTATAATGCACCCATCGATCTTCCTAATCTAAGCTTCCACGTGTCATTCGATCTTCAAATATGCATGATATTCACTTCTAACTTGGTCATTAAAATTTGACACTTTGACCTCATCTTTCTACTTCCTATGTATTTGGATCAATTTCACACTATTGATCTTCTTGAATATGCTTAGTTTTTAACTCGTCACTATGTTGATAAACATCAAGAACTTTATAGAATTTGAGTTGATTCACTCTGTTGGATCTCCTTTACATGATCACCTATGTACCATCAAATCTTCTGAAAATCTTGATCATTAAATTTGATGAGCTTACACTCATTGGGTCTTTATTTGACAAGCTTTGTGAATGTGACACTTGTCACTTGCACACTCACTCAGAGCTCTTTTTGATAATTTGACTTCTTTATACTCGATTGGATCTTTAATGTCTGATTAAGCATAAGTTATTGATCTTCCAACTAAATCAATATTTATCTTTGATAGTCTCACTCTCATTGTCCTTTATCTGATAGACTCATGTGTTTGTGACACTTAGCATTAGTGCGTTCACTTAGAGGGACCTTTGACACTTTGAATTATCTTCACTTTTTTTTATCATCTACGTATGATGAAGCGTAGGTCATTGATCAAGTTGAGACATATATTAATTCTTAGACTTAGGAAAATATAAATACCTTTGATCATTTCTTAGAGTTGGTAATTACTAGGTTGAGGGGTTGGTTTCTTAATTATGATATGGACTTAAGTTGTAACTTAAGTTACCAGTTCTTGGCTATACCAAGTCAACATTAAAATAGAACTTTGTTTATTGATGTTATGGCTAAACCCTTAGGATTTTACTATGAAACCCTATAATGTTTGAGAGATAAATAAATTAATTATGAGCTCATTCCTTCTTCTCTAAACCTATAAACCATATTTATATAATGTACATGACAAACCCATAATAGATATTCTATCTACTTCCTTTGCAAATGTCCATAAATAGTTTCTATAAAAACATGATAACTTTGCATAGTGAAACTGTGAATCATGATCATCTCTCCATCAATCCTACCTAATCATTTTGACATCAATAAAATCCATAATGTCCCTTTTGACAGCAATGACAATCATATTTCCAATAATCTCCCCCTTTGGCATTGATGGCAAACTAAATTCTCTGATGCAAACTTACGTTCTGATCTTCTAATAATTTGATCTTTCTATGGCATTGTTTATATTGGATTATAATGAGTATGAATTGAATTTTTTCATACCAAACTTTCTCCCCCTTAGGCAATGGTATTTTTGCCTAAACTCATCTTAGACACTTACACTACTCTTCCAAACTTGTATAGAGAGAATTTGTACTTTTTATCCAAACTTTTACAAAGAGCATTTTTCCCTTTTTATCCCCCTTTGACATCAATGGCAAAGGGACTCCTTCTCACTATTTATCCAAAGTGTTCACCCCCTTTATCAGACAAAGGAGTTTTTCCAAGAACTTAAAACCATCAACTCATTAGAAATTTGCAAAATATGCATACCTGAGTTGCCTTTTCTCTTATTTTAGGGATCAATAAGGCTTTTATTATCCTTCCTCTAGACTTATGATCCATCACTATTATATATTGATGTGATGTAGGAGCTTCCATATAGGATTACTATCCTTCTCTCTATGTCTCTTATTATCTTCAAATCCTAGGGCTTGACCAATTGAAAAGCTCTTTTACTCTAAGTCTTCTTGATCTTGATAGACTGAACAATCCATCTCCCCCTTACACTATGCATAGTGTCTTAAGCTATTCATGTTATCTTAGTTATCTCCCCTTAACTCCATGCTCCATATTTACACCAAGGGACTGCCTATATCACACCATAACTTCATTTAACACATATATATCATCATTTTACATGTTCTCTAAGTTTGGTGAGCCAACTTCTTTGCACAACCCAAGATTCACAATGTCAAGAGTTTATTGCATTATAACCCTTATGCCAAATGAATTTATAGACCATATATATATATATGATATTTACTCCAATAATATCATTTTTTCATATTGAAACACTCATTTTTTTCCCTACAAACATTGCATACACAACACTTGACTTGGTTTGATCAAGTCATCATCAAAACCTTCTTGAGTTCACATCTGTAGAAGACATCACTTGCTTCTCTACTAACAAGGGTCTCTTAATAAGCATAGATAGAGATACCTTACTTCATAATGTCTTGAAACAATGTGAAACTAGGAGTTTCCCATAACTCCCCATGTTCTTTCTCCTCCTTGGTCATCTTATGCTTTCTATTCTTCTTCTTATTTTTAGTCTTGAGAGAAATAAAATGCTCATCCACTACAATGTTCTCATTTTCTTCTATGGTTGGATTGACAATACATAGAGATAATATGTGGCACATATTTTCATCTGATGAATCTTTCTTATAGCTCATAATCTCATCACTATGCACAAAATACTGATGTTCCATCCTTGATACTTGCTCTATAGCAGCAAGATGTTCACTTGAATCTGTACATACCTCAAAAATATCCTCTACCAAAACCTTGGACTTCTCCTTGAGATCTATCTTATCATTTTCAACATGTGTAGACATTGAGAGATTTTAAAATTTTCTAATCTCAGTATCATTCTTCATCATGGCTCGATCTTTCACTTTCCATACATGTTTGGGTTGCTTATATGTCCTATTGGGCTTACTTTTCTCTTTTTCAAAAACTTTTAAATATTTATTCACATTGGGAGACATGTTTTTCTTCACACTTTGTACTTTTGGTCTTTCAAATCTTGTTCTACATTGTTTAGCTATGTGGCCAAAATTATTACAATTATAACACATTACATTTGTATCTACCAAGGGTGCAAATGAAGTTTTGCTTACAAAGTTGGTTCTCCTTGTAGGTACAACTCTACATTTACTAGCTTTACGACCAAACTAATTAAAGATATAACTAATACGAAAGAATAAAATTATATTTATTCTAATTAAAAAATACATTAGCAAAGATTTATTTATATGCAAATATAAGCTCATAATATTTCTATAAAATAGGAATGGTAAAACTAAAAAACAATATAATCTTCCAAATATAAATTGGGAGTTACAATTACTAAAATATAAATATTTTCAAGATTTACTAACCTACCAATCTACCTATAGTAAATAATCATATTACAATTAACTACAAGTAATTTAATTTTACTCATTTATTATCTAATGATGAATTAATAACCCTAACATTCCCCCCTTAATTTAGCATTATCTCAAATGAATAGGAGAGAAATTCTCTAAATGCCTCAAATTTTTCCCACGCAAGTGCTTTGGTAAAAACATTTGCACATTGTTGATCTATCGAGCAATACTGGAGCTAGATGTTATTATTTTGAACATGTTCATGGATGAAGTGAACTTGCACCTCAATATGTTTAGTGCATTTATGAAATACTGGATTGTGAATAAGATTCACTACTCCATTATTTACATGAAAAATTATTGGTTGATCCTATAGTAATCCAAATCCTTCAAGTATATGTTTGATCCAAATCACATCATAGATAACTCCTCATGTGATGTGATATTATAATTCTATGGAAGACCTTGAAACACAATTTTGATTCTTACTCCCCCATGATATTGATCTAGATCTCAAAAAGAATATAAATCTTGAAGTGAATTTCCTATCATCAATGTTCCCTACATGATTTGAGTCCAAGTATCCTATCAAGAAGTTATCATTCTTCTAATATTCTAGGCCAAAATCTATAATTCCTTTGATGCACCTCAATACTCACTTTACTACTTTTTAGTGACTAATCTCACGGTCTTTCATGAACCTTGAGAGATAACTAATAGCATAGCTTACGTCTAGCCTAGTGTAGGTTAGGTAAATGAGACTCCCCATCAACTGCCAATATAGAGTTGCATTTACCTATGGTGATGGATTTGCTCAAGATTAATTCAAGCTTTATCTCCATAGGTGTGTCAAATGGTTTTTTATCCATCATTTAAAATTTATCTAGCATTATCTTGGCATATTTGAGTTGAGATTAAAAAAAATGATTTTTTCACTGCTAAACTTCTAAACCAAGATATGTCATATCAAATGATCGATTTAGATCTTTCTTTATTGATTCAATCATCTTCACTGAACTTCTAGTGATGACTAGATCATCGACATATATGATTAAAATTACTATCTCTCCCCTTGTTGGTTGAGGTAGAGATTTAGATTATATGGACTCCTTTTAAATCCATGTTTTAAGAGATGTTCATTAAACCTAATATACTATGTCTTGGGAGCCTGTTTAAGACAAACTTTATCTTATTTACCATATTTGACAAAACCTTCTAGTTGATTAATGTAGACTTCTTCCTATAAGTTACCATTAAGGAAGGCACTTTTCATATTCATTTGATGGACTTTCCAACCAAACAGTGTAGCTAGAGCAAAAATCATCCTATTTTTTTTATCTTTGTTGTGGAAGCAAATGTTTCCTCATAGTCAATGCCTTCTTTATAAGCATACCCTTTCATAACTAGTCTTACCTTATGCTTTTCAAGACTACCATCTACTTTGTACTTCATCTTGAAGATCCATTTGCATCTAATTGGATTCTTCTCTGGTGGAAGATCTACAAGCTACCATGTTTTATTTTTCATCAGTGAATTATATTCAGCAGCCATGTCATCTTTCTAAGGTTTCAACTATATGGATTTTTGAAATGTAAAGGGCTTGATATATTCCACAACTATACTCATTAAGGCCAAATTGACCTCACTTTACCCTAACAACACATATTTTTTGTCTTTCATATCAAGCTTAGTCCATTCTAATTTGGGAATGTGCACACTTGATTGAAATCCAAAAACTTGAAGGTGTGCTATAGATGGATATTTACTTGACTAGGCTTCATGTGGAGTTAGTCCATCACGATCTATAGTGGGTACTCTATTAAGTAGATAAACAATATTTTTAACAACTTCTACCCAAAATGCCTTTGTCAAGCCTAAGTCATGTATCATACATCACACCATTTATACAATAGTATGGTTCTTATATTTAACAACTACATTTTATGGTGGTGTATGCAGAGGTACCTTTTGATGATGAATATCATTTGCTTGCATAATATGTTTAAACTCATTACTAGTGAATTCCCCCCATGATCTATGTAAAGGGTCTTGATGTGTTGACTAGATTCATTTTCAATAGTCACTTTGAACTTCTTGAAAGTTTCAAAATATTGATCCTTTGTTTTCAAAAAATAGATTCACATTTTTCTAGAATAATCATCAATAAAGAGCATAAAATACTTAAATCTAGCATGGTTAGGTGTCATTATTCCATACATATCCATGTAAACCAAATCAAGTTTGCCATTATATCTATAGGTATTTTGAATTTGATGTTGTTTTCCTACTAAGTAATCAAAACATTTGTTTGTACCATTTTTAAGAGGTGGTAAGCCTCTTACCATGTTTTTATAGTGAAGTGTGTCAAGATATCAAAAACTGATGTGGCCAAATCTCTTGTACCATAGTTGTGCTAAGTCTATATACTTTCTTATGAGTGTTTGATTATTTTTTTGAATAAAACCAAGCTAAAACATACGGTTCACATTGGATGCTCATAAAATAATTTTGGAATTTTTGGGATTTGTCTTTGATTAAACATAATTTGGTACCACATTTATAGTCAAAGTCAATATTCAAATTATGGTCTAAGAGTTGGCTTACTAATAACAAGTTTTTGGTTAATCTAGGTACATAGAGAACATCTGTGATTTTACATGTTTGTGTGCTTAGGGGTACAATAATGTTGTCAATTCCTTGCACACTATATGAGGTATCATCACCCAAAAAAACATGATTTTTATTGGGTGTGTTATTTAAAGTGAAAAACCAATCTTTTCTATCTATCATGTGTCAGGTTGCACCTGAGTCACTTTGTGATGTGGATACATCATGGGTATCTACAAAGTATAGGTACTCATCTTCTTCATCAGGGTCTTCTTGTTCAACAATATTGCCTTGTTGCTTTGATTTCTTCTACCAAGTCCCCTTTTTCTATCCTTGTGGCTTACTAAATGAGCTAGGGGATGATTGTTGGTTAGTGAACTTCTGACCACTATAAGATCCTTTTTTGAAGGTATTGTATGTTAGGGTGTGGAGATAAAAGCTACACCTTAAGGCAAACAAGAGGGTTTCTAGTGTACGTAGTTGCCAGCGTCGGTAGGCCACACCGACGTCGGTCAGGGGACGCAGAAGGGAAACCGGCATCGGCAGCGGATCAGCCGGTGTCGGTCACCTCTAGGAGGGTAGGGACCGATGTTGGTCACCTGTAGCGGTCTGAACTGCTATTGACGAATAGCCAATTAAGTGAACATGGATTTTGCATGTTAAAGGCTTGTTCGAAGCCTTGAGCCGCAAGTCTAGTCAGTGTATGCATGAGATCTATATAATAGACTCATGGGCTGTATTGTTAAGTGGAGAATTTGGAGAAGAGCTATGTGAAGCTTGGAGAGTTCTTCCCATGGTGGAATCAAGTAGGATTCCCCATGTAGGTATAAGTAAGATCAGTTTTGATATGCAGGGGTGTATGGATGCGAGGGTCAGAAAGGAGATCAGTGGGGGAGCTAGATCCAAGGTGATAGCAATACATCAGCAGGATCATGGAGAGATCTACTTGGAGTATGGTTGTGTACTCGATTATACAGATGTGTAATGAGGTGAACAACAGCTTGTGTTAGCTGTGTGTTGTGACCTATGAGAGAAGATTACTCTAGAGGGAAGTTTACTGTAAGCCCATGAAGTGGAAGAAAGAGTGCCACCTCTTTGTTGTAAATTCCTTTGTAATGAGTTGAATATAATTGTATATTGCCTCTCATATTCTGTGTGCTTTCTCATTGATAGTTATTTGTTCTTCTGGATTTCGCATGTTTAGTTGCTTATACATTGGTAATCATGTGTGCTCTTAAATCTGACAAGTTGTGTCAGAGCTTTGGGGAGTTTCGGTCCTATCAATTGGTATCAGAGCAAGGTTGGACGTTCTCAGAGCGAGCTTGACTAATAGATGTCCCAAATCTGTTAAGTGTTTGTTGATTATAGGTTACTCACAGGGGTTGTTGTTTGAGTGGGAGTATAGCAAGGCAGAAGATGGTACGATGAGAATGAAGAAATCAGGCACAAGATTAACACCACAAGGAGTGTGGTGGGTTATCTTCAAGTGGGAGCTTGAAGAGGAATACAAGCCAGGATACAGATTAGATAGAGTACTAGTTTTGGGTACAGGTGCAGCTCTTTATCTCCAAGTGGGAGATTGTTAGGGTGTGGAGCTAAAAGCTACACCTTAAGGCAAACAGGAGGGTTTCCAGTGTATGCAGTCGCTGGCGTCGGCAGGCCACACCGACGTCGGTCAAGGGACGTAGAAGGGAAACTAGCATCGGCAGGGGATCGGCCGACGTCGGTCACCTCCAGGAGGGCAGGGACCAACGTCGGTCACCTGTAGCGGTCTAAATTGTTGTTGATGAATAGTCAGTTAAGTGAACATGGATTTTGCATGTTAAAGGCTTGTTCGAAGCCTTGAGCCGCAAGTCTAGTCAGTGTATGCATGAGATCTATATAATAGACTCATGGGCTGTATTGTTAAGTGGAGAATTTGGAGAAGAGCTATGTGAAGCTTGGAGAGTTCTTCCCATGGTGGAATCAAGTAGGATTCCCCATGTAGGTATAAGTAAGATCAAGTTTGATATGCAGGGGTGTATGGATGCGAGGGTCAAAAAGGAGATCAGTGGGGGAGCTAGATCCAAGGTGACAGTAATACATCAACAGGATCATGGAGAGATCTACTTGGAGTACGGTTGTGTACTCGATTGTACAGATGTGCAATGAGGTGAACAATAGCTTGTGTTAGCTGTGTGTTGTGACCTATGAGAGAAGATTAATCTGGAGGGAATTTTACTGTAAGCCCACGAAGTGGAAGAAAGAGTGACACCTCTTTATTGTAAATTCCTTTGTAATGAGTTGAATATAATTTTATATTGCCTCTCATATTCTGTGTGCTTTCTCATTGATAGTTATTTGTTCTTCTGGATTCTGCATGTTTAGTTGCTTATACATTGGTAATCATGTGTACTCTTAAATCTGACAAGTTGTGTCAGAGCTTTGGGGAGTTTCGGTCCTATCAATTGGTATCAAAGCGAGGTTGGACGTTCTCAGAGCGAGCTTGACTAACAGATGTCCTAGATCTATTAAGTTTTTTTTGATTATAGGTTACTCATAGGGGTTGCTATTTGAGTGGGAGTATAGCAAGGCAGAAGATGGTACAATGAGAATGAAGAAATCAGGCACAGGATTAACACCACAAGGAGTGTGGTGGGTTATCTTCAAGTGGGAGCTTGAAGAGGAATACAAGCCAGGATACAAATTAGATAGAGTACTAGTTTTGGGTACAGGTGCAGCTCTTTATCTCCAAGTGGGAGATTGTTAGGGTGTGAAGCTAAAAGCTACACCTTAAGGCAAACAGGAGGGTTTCTAGTGTACACAGTCGCCGGCATCGGTAGGCCACATCGACGTTGGTCAGGGGACGCAGAAGGGAAACTGGCATCGGCAGCGGATCGGCCGGCATCGGTCACCTCCAGGAGGGCAGGGACCGATGTCGGTCACCTGTAGCGGTCTAAACTGTTGTTGATGAATAGTCAGTTAAGTGAACATGGAGTTTGCATGTTAAAGGCTTGTTCGAAGCCTTGAGCCGCAAGTCTAGTCAGTGTATGCATGAGATCTATATAATAGACTCATGGGCTGTATTGTTAAGTGGAGAGTTTAGAGAAGAGCTATGTGAAGCTTGGAGAGTTCTTCCCATGGTGGAATCAAGTAGGATTCCCCATGTAGGTATAAGTAAGATCAGGTTTGATATGCAGGGGTGTATGGATGCGAGGGTCAAAAAGGAGATCAGCGGGGGAGCTAGATCCAAGGTGATAATAATACATCAGCAGGATCATGGAGAGATCTACTTGGAGTACGGTTGTGTACTCAATTGTACATATGTGCAATGAGGTGAACAACAGCTTGTGTTAGCTGTGTGTTGTGACCTATGAGAGAAGATTACTCTAGAGGGAAGTTTACTGTAAGCCCACGAAGTGGAAGAAAGAGTGCCACCTCTTTGTTGTAAATTTCTTTGTAATGAGTTGAATATAATTGTATATTGCCTCTCATATTCTGTGTGCTTTCTCATTGATAGTTATTTGTTCTCTGGATTCTGCATGTTTAGTTGCTTATACATTGGTAATCATGTGTACTCTTAAATCTGACAAGTTGTGTCAGAGCTTTGGGGAGTTTCGGTCCTATCATTGTATAAACAATATTTTAGGTCATGTCCCTAATGATCACAAATGATACATTATTTCTATGACTTTCCTCCTAGTGAATTTTGCTTTGAATTAGATTTTGAAGAAGATTTGACTGGTTTCTTGCCTTTCTATTGATGAGAAGCTAGTACATATTATTTGTCATGAGTGTTGAAAGCCTCTTCCTGTTGCAACATATTTACTAGTTTTTCAAAACTTGGTTTCTTTTTTTTGATAGTTAAAGTGATCACAAAAAAGCTTGTATGAGGGTGGCAGTGCTCTCAAGACAATAGGTACAAGAGAGTCATCTCAAAATATCTCACCTAAGGATTGAAGTGATGCCCTCATATTGTAACATGACTTAAAAAATCCTCCACTATTTCTCTTGATCTCAATTTGAGAGTGGAGTTGAATTTGCAAATGTAGAATAGTGCTCTCATTTTTGGCCTCCTCTATAGTTTGGAGCTTGTCCTAAGCTTCCTTAGTTGTTTTGGATTAACGGATGTGTGGTTGAACTTCATCTAATACTCTGAACATGATAATAAATTTAGCCTTATGATTGGCTTTGCCAAATTTATATTGTTGATTAACATTTTTGGCATGTCAAGTATATGAGCCATCTACTATAGATAAATTTTTTTCAAACTATGATTAAGTTATAAGCTTTGTCTTTTAAGTAGAGTAGTTATAACCTTTGAGTAACTGTGAATCTAGAAGAAATAATTTTAGATCCTATGTAGCCATTGTTAAGACTATGGGTGATGGATTGGTTCCTTATCAATATAGGTATATAGGTCTCCCTTTCTATATACCATCAGTCTATTAAACAAAACCTTTCTTTATACACACTCTTCCTTTATACTCATCGATACGTGGAAGAAGTTTGCCATTTTTGTATACCTGACAGTACATGAAAGAAGTGTAAGCATGCATAAAAGAGTCTAGTATGTGGTAATTAGATAGTACTGAAAATATTTCATCCAATCACTAGCACCTATTTTGATGGATTTTTACATATGCATGCGTTACTTTGTTTTATACTAGGAAATACCAGCAGCCAGGGTTTATGCCCTTTATTTGAAATGAATGGGTAGATGAAGGGAAGGCTATGAGTGAATATGTCTTATTTTTCCATGATGATTTAAAGGGATGATACCTAAATGTCATTGTTATAGCTATGTTAGGTTGTGTATGCAGTAACTCAAGAATGATGACATTACTTGTAAACATGAGTTAGAGGCATAACTATGACCAAACACTGCATTGAGTTTGAAAAACTCATGATTTTATGTAATATGCAATACAATTACAATATTTTTTAAAATAAATATATGATGATTTTAAACAAATGATAAATTTACTTGTTTTTTATTTTGGGCTCTTTGGCCTCTTTTTTAGTAAAAAAAATATTTTTTATTACTTTGTCTTTTCCTTTTTTTTTCTTTTTTTATTTTTTTTAAGTACATTTATCATTAATTTAGTTAGTTGTAACTAAATTTAGTAGATGGACAGAGTTGGAGGGCTTTTAAAAGTTTCTTTAAAAGATGTTTTTGGGGGATTTGAACCTCCCACCTCACCTTTACTAAAAAGAAACCCCACCAACACACTTATGCATAATTACATTTTTATATAAAAGCACAAAAATATATATGAAGGTTTAATATTCTAATTTTAGCCTTAAACCATTCTCTCACCTAATACCACAGGTTTCCAAAAAGGTGGTTTTGGAGAAAAATTACAGCAAAAGATAATTTTAAATGGTGGTTTTGAGAATTAAAAAGGGCAATTTTGAAAAATAGAAGGTGGTTTTAAGGTTTTAACTAATAGTTTTGAAATTTTAAAGATACATGGTGCTAAAGATTGGATCTAAAGACATTTAAATGCATATTTAATTTATAAACTTAAATAAAATAAATGCCAACCTTGTAAAATGATAATATTTTAAATTTAGTAATATTTTAATGCCTTATTTCCAATGTCAAGCTTCTTTCCTTGAGCTTCCACATCGGGTATGTTGGTAAACTAATTTTGAATAGATCAAACTGCTACTTCAACATTTCTACTAGATTAAGACACCTTGTTTCCAATGCTCCAAGGTTTGATTTTCATTTTTATTTTTTAAATGTTGAGAATACTATTTTTTGAATGAACACTTTTATCTAAAGCTTCTGTAAATCTCTATGTTGGCAAACCTCACAAAGTCAACTCATATATATTTTTTAAGAAAAATATTATTGCTTCTTTTTTTCATCTTCTGGCTTTGGTGTGGGAGTGCACGGGTTTCTTCTCAAACAACAAAACTTTGTAAATTTTGGGAGATCTTAGGCTTCTTCCAAAATATTGGTTCAGAGTTTTTTTTTAAAGCCCTGATACTAAATAATACAGAAGAATAAAATTATATTTATTCTAATCAAAATAAATACATTAGCAGAGTTTTATTTATATGTAAATATAAGATCATAATAGTTCTTATAAAATAGAAATGGTAAAACTAAAAAAATAATATAATCTCCCAAATATAAATCAAGAGTTACAGTGACTAAAATATTTTAAAAAATAGGATTTACAAACCTACCAATCTACTTACGGTAAATAATTGTATTAAAATTAACTAAAATTAATTTAATATTACTCATTTATTATCTTATGATGAATTAATAACCCTAACAATAACCATATAAAGATGAGTACCTAGTCGTAGCTTTTTTTTGTGCAGGATGGGGAGTTCTTCTCAACTCTTACTTCTTCAAGTTTCTTACCCTTATGTAACCATCTACATCAGCTACATGTGTCTTTTACATCTTCCTTGAGTTTGTAAAGATGAACTCATTATTCTTTTTCCTTTCCTCAGAATTCTCTTCTCCTTTAGCCTTCTTCTCATCAAAAGTGCTACTATTTATCTTTATATCTCTAGAGATGTTCCTTTTTTGTGCTCCTAATCCTTCTACTTTAAAATTTTCATATAACTTAGTAGATGTACTGGTTATGGGACTTTTCCCTTTTTCATAACCAAGACCACATTTTACTTTTGATGGCTTTTGAGAGATAATCAATTTATCAATAATTTATGATCCTCCTATCAACTTCAAAACTTTGTCTATTTGTTTTTTAGCCTTTTCAAGCTCTTTTCACAAAGACACTATCTCTACTTCTAGCCTCAGACACTCATCATATTTGAATTATAGTTCAATTTTGACTACATATTCTATTCTTTTAGCCTCTTCAACCTGAGTCTTAAGGCTTATTATCATCTAATCAAATCTTTCAAGACTTTTGGATAGTTTTTCAATTTCTTTTTTCAAAGCTTCTTTTGTCTTGAGTTATCTTTTTGCAGCATGTCAATCTCATCTAGAGCACAAATAAATTCACCTTCTAAGTCCACTTCTCCTTCCTCTTCTTTATTAGACTTTATTTCTTCTTTTTCTTGATTTACAAAATCAGATCCTAATGCCATGAATAGGACTTCATTTTCTCATCCATAAAGGCACAGTTATGGTCATCATCTAAGCTATCACTCTCATCCACTAAGTCACTATCTTCTCTTGTGTATAGACCCTTATTATTCTTGAAGAAGTTATTATTCTTTAAATAGTGAGGTTTCACTTTTTCACTATCCTCTTCTTGCTCAGAATCATCCTTTTTTTATAAGGGCATTTAGTAGTTAAATGCCCTACCTTACCATAGTTAAAGCATTTAAATGGTAACTTACCTTTGTATTTGTCAGACCCTCTTGTTAATCTTTTAATAAAGTTAGCTTCTTATTCATCAATATCCTTAGATCTAGATGTAGATGTTGTACTTTAACTTTCTTGGATGATTTAAATGCAACTTCTCTCTTAGAAGTATCTTCTTCTCCCATTCTCATCTCATAGGTAGTGAAGGTTTCATGCAACTCATCAACAGTGAGCTTATTCAGATATCTTGCTTCCTTTATAGTAGATATTTTAGAGATTTTAGAATCATATTTTAAAATCTTAGGACCTTGTTTATAATGACTAATTCTTTCATTTCTTCTCTAAGGACTCTGATTGCATTGACTATTTCATCTACTCCAAGAAGGTAGTCTATGATTTTATCCTCTTCATCCATTTTGAGACTTTTAAACATACCTTTGTATGTTTGTAGCTTGGCCTACTTTACCTTGTCATCACCTTCATAGATTCTCTTCAACTTGTTCCAAATATCTTGTGCATTTTGAAAATCTATCACTTTGACAAACTCTAATTTGGATAATCCATAGAGAATAACATTATTTACCTTGGCATTGCTCTCATATGCCTTCTTGATAGCCTGATCAATAGGAGTTATAATAGGGGATGTATATCCATTTACTACAGACAACCATACATCAAACCCTAATGAGCATAAATATTCTTCTATTTTTATTCTCTAGAATACATAATTAGATCCATCAAAGAGAGGTGATTTGTTTGATGAAGATCCTTCTTGAATATCCATTGTGTTCACTATTCCAAGATCTACCTAAATTTATTAAGATTATTTCAAAGGAACTAAGGATCTGATACCAATTATTGGTCCATTTATTGTTTTTGCACAAAAATATTGACCTTTTAGTGTCCAACAGAACTATCAGAGTTAATGAATCCATAAGAGTTGGTTAAGCCATGTCATGAACACGAGCGCTACACTGCATAGCATAAGGAGACTAAAGGTGACACCTTAAAATAATCCCCCCAATGCAAGTGAGGGATTCAAACTTGACACATTTAGCTCTAATACCAATTATTAGAACACAATTAGATACTGAGATGGGGGTAAATCAGTATATCAATTAAAACTAGTCTTTTAACACCTTTTGATGTAGATTAAAAGATATGCAGACATCACACAAACTCAAATACACATCATAATAAATTTATACATGGAAAACCCAAAGGAAAAAACTATGGTGAGAATAGTTACTAGAAACTAATATTCTAATCCTTCCTCATAGTTTAGATCCTCACTAGTTACACATTTAAGGGAACCAACCCTAAAGAGACACCAATCCCCTAGTTTAAGAGAACAAACTCCCTAACTAAGCATCCACTCAGATTAACCTCATTGGTTATAATTTTTAAGGGCACCAATCCTAAGGAGACACCAATCCCCTAACTGAACACCAACTCAGCTTGTTTGATGGAACCAACCAATCAGATCTTTATAGAGCTATAACTTATAAAATGTATTCATAAATGAGTCCAAGTCTTTATTATGTGTTACAAGTCTAATATGTAACTACTCATACTCTACACATTCTCTTTGTGTCTTTATTCCTCTCTGATCCTATTTGTCTCTATGTCTAGATATGTCTCTATTCAACACACTTCATTGCATTCACCAACCACTCTACTCTGCTCTGCCCCCTCTAGATATATGTCTTTATGATTTTTTATTTGACACACCTCATTAGATTTTTCTTTTTACTTCTATCTATATTAAATTTGGCTCAATATTAAAAATAATTATTCTAATAACTTTTTCTTTATCCTAGATATCATATATATAAAAAAATGATCCAGGGTTCCATATCTTTAATGTGTTCACACTCAAATTACAACACATCATGTCAATTTTGGACTCTAGTTTATTATTACTTGGACTGTAAGTTTCTCGTGTCTCAATCCCATGCATCACATCATAATTGTAAGTTTCTTTACTATCTATATAATTTTCTAGACTCAAGTTTTGATGCACAAGATCTTTAATGTAGATTTGATTAGTTGGATCAATTAATATCATTATCTGTAGATGACTTTAAATGTCAATTATTGATCTTGCCTTTATTTAGAATGATTTGATGATCCACACTCAAATGACTCAACTTTAAAATGTGTCCATTTGATCACCTTTTGATAGGATCATGGTATCTATTATATCTTTGTACACTTCCAAACTTTATCTTTATCGTATTTAAAATGTACCCATCGATCTTTTTGATTTGAGCTTTTGCATGTTGTTTGATCTTCAAAGACGCATGATCTTTACTTCTGACTTAGTTGTTAAATTTCAACACTTTGACCTCATCTTATTACTTCCTACATATTTATATCATTTTCACTCCATTGATCTTCCCAAACATGCTTGTTTTTTAACTCATCATAATGTTTATAAACATCGAGCACTTTATAGAATTTGAGTCTATTCACTCCATTAGATCTCCTTTGCATGATCACCCATGAATCATTAGATCTTCTAACAAAATCAATCATTAAATATGATAAGCTTACACTCATTAGGTCTTTATTTGACAAGTTTTATGAATGTGACACTTATCACTTGTGTGCTCGCTCAAAGCTCCTTTTGATAATTTTACTTCATTATGTTTCATTAGATCTCTAATGTCTGATTAAGCACAAGTTGTTGATCTTCCAACTAGCTTGATATTTATCTTTGACAAGATAACTCTCATTAGTCCTCTATCTAATAAAATCACATGTTTTATACACTTAATATTAGTGTGTTCACTTAGAGGGACATTTGACACTTTGACTTTTCTTTGCTTCATTGGATAGTCCATGTACGATGAAGTGCAGGTCATTGATCAAGCTAGGACATATATTAAGTCTTAGACTTAGGAAAATATCAAGTCCTTTGATCATTTCTTGGAGTCGGTAATTTCTAGGTCAAGAGGTTAGTTCTTAATGATAATTTGGAATTAATTTATAACTTAAGTTACCAATTCTCAGCTATACCAAGTCAATATTAAAATAGAACTTTGCTTATTGATGCCATGGCTAAACCCTTAGGATTTTACTATGAAAACATATAATGTCTAAGATATAAATAAATCAATTATGAGCTCATTACTTCTCCTCTAAACTTATGGACCATATTTATATAATGTACATGAAAAACCCATAACTTATCTTATATTTGTTTCCTTTGAAAATGTCCATAAATGGTCTCTATAAAAGCATGACAACTTTGTACAGTGTAACTGTGAAACATGCTCTTCTCTCCATCAATCTTGCCTAATCATTTTGACATCCATAGTGTCTCTTTTGACATCATTGACAATCATATCACTAACATTAATACTATGGTGAACCTCCATTATAAAGATCTTGTTGTTAGATACCATGTGTCTAAATTTATTGAGGCCTCATGAATATAATAACATTTTTTTTTTTTAAATTATATTTCTCCTCATACCCCTCCAATGCTTGGATAAATAAGTTAATGATATTTTATAGGCCTTTTCTATTTTATTTCATGAGCATAGAATAAATAGTATCACTTTTAGATAAGGCATAAATGAATAAATATTTTGTAAAATCAAGGTTAAGGACAGTGGGAGCTTTGGAAATGACCTTATTGATGGCCTAAAAACTTATCTTACCTTCTTTGTTACATGAGAACTTCTTGTGTTTCTTAATCATGTGAGTTAGAGGCCTCACCAGTTCTACAAATATAGGTATGAATCTTCTAATGAAGTTGATTTTTCCCAAAGACTTTGTAATCCTTTCTTATGTTTGGGTAGTAATAGAGCAAGGATTACATATATTATTTCAAGGTCAATGGAGAGGCCATATTTTGACATTAAATGTCCTATAATTCTACCCTCATGGACTAAACATATACATTTTGGGGGGTTCAAGGAGACCCCAAATTGCCTACACCTATCAAATAACAAGCTCAAATGTGTCAAGTGATCCTTGGAATACTTTTAAAATATAATTATGTCATCAAGGTAGATGATCACCATTTAATTTATGATCCCTTAGAATGCCACATCCATTGCCATTTGGAAGGTATCCCATGCATTGGATAGTCCAAATGGCATCTTCTTGTATGCATAAGTGCCCCACTTGGTTTTGAAGGTAGTTTCGTGTTGATCCTCCTCCATCAATAATACCTAATTATAAGCTAAGTATTCATCAAGTATGGAAAACCTTTGTGAACTTGCAAGTCTCTAAAGAATATAATCCATAGATGGTAGAGAGTAGTGATCTCTTAGTGACACCTTGTTGAGATATCTAAAGTCCATACACAACCTTATATCCCTATTTTTATTCCTCACATGCACAATTTTTCCACCCATGAATAATTTTTGATGGTGAAGATAATTTTGGATTCAATGAGATTTATAAACTCCTTCCTCATAAGCATCTCAATTTTGGGGTTTACTAGTCTTTACTTTTGTCTCATAGGCTTAGCCCTTTCCTCTAATTCTATGGTATAATGAGCCAAAATAGGGTCAAACCCTTTCAATTCATGGTATTACCAAGTAAAAACATCTAAAAATTCTTTTATTAATGTTATAAATGCTACCTTCTCATCTTTGGTATTCACATTTCCTAGTTTGAGTAGCTTGTCTTTGAATATGACAATTTTTTCATAGTGTTCCTCCTTAGTGGATATGCTTACCTTATATTTCCTTAGTTGGTCATCCTAATTTCATATACTTTATAATGTTACCAATCCCTTAGGTATATTATTCATCCTTAAATGGACAATTTGGTTCCCATATTGATGTTGCAATCTGCCTTGATTCTTTGAAAAGATTTTTGCCTCATGTTGCAAGAAACAAGCAATTTGATTATCACATTCAAAAAATTGATATCTCACTTCATTTTCAAGGCCTAAAGGCCTATTGACAACCTTGATTTGTTAATTCCATTGGATTTCCTTGATAGCACTTGGTATATCATATTTTGATCTAATGGTTGTTAACTAATCTACATCGTGATTGGCCTCTTTAGGAATGGAGAAAATGTCAAAGTCTTGAAAGTCCTCCAAGATGTCCTAAAACTAGTGTTTATAGCCCTTTAAGAGAGGATTCTTGAGTACACTCTAACCTCTTACCTATTTTACCAGTAACCCACTATCTCCCATAGCTTGCAGGAGTTTTATGCTTCTTTTTCTTGCCCATTGTAGCCCATGGATGAGGGCCTCAAATTTTGTTATATTGGAAGTACAAATAAATAGAAATATTAGTGAAGAATAATAACTTTTATTAGAAGAGGAGACAATAATTACACCTACCCCACTTCCATTCTAGGATCTAGAGCCATCAAATAATAAGTTCCATACTCCTTTATGATCTTAGATTATGTTAGTGAGACTTGGTATGGTAGCTCCTTCTTCATGCATACAATACACACCTAAACCTACCTATTTAATACTTATATATGGATCATAACCATGATTATACTATACAAATTCATCAAGGAGTAAATCTACTACTCCTTTAATTTTTTCAATGGGTTCTTGTTCATTAGGGTGTTCATCCTCATCTAGTATAGTATTATTAACATTTGATAGGTTAGGCAAGTAGGGTTCTAAGTGGAACTTGTTGACTATTTTGACCAAAATTAAAAATTAGTCAACCCTCTATATTAAAAAACTTGTTATAATGGTTTATTATCATGATATGGGCTGTTTCATGTTCAATTTTATGTCATTTAATATGTTACTAGCCTTAGTCATGGTCAAATTTAGTCCTGAGTCATTTAATGTCACTTAGAGGTCACATTTAGAGTCATTAATGAAGGTGGTATAGTTTTAATAAGTATATAAATTTTCTAAACTCTCTTTCAATGTCCAATATGTCATATTCCTTATCATGAATGTCAATCCTTTCTAAAACTTTTAGGTTCCTAACTAAAATCAAGAAAATAAGTGAAAAAGGAGGTTTTGGCAATTGTATGGCCTATAGAGTAGTGTGGCATATGTGGTAAGCTTGTGTAGTGACCCTCCAACTTATTTTATTCCATTTAAACATTTTATAATCTTTTAAAGTGTCAAAAATGGACCAAAAATAATTTGTTTCTCCATCACTCAATTAAACATACAAAACTAGTCAATAAGTCTTCTGATGGTATGGCTAGAAGGAGATGTTTTAGGTCAAACACTCTAGGTGTTTTATATTAAACTTGGTATAATTAATTTTCATGGTATGATTTTGAATAATTCTTGCCTATGCTTTATGAACCATTCTTAATAAGTTGATTGTCTCATTTTGCTTGTTAATCCCTGCACCCTATAGGTTTTGCTTCTATTTGAGCTATTCCATACAAATAAATTGATGAAAATAATTTTGTAGGATGTATTAATACTTATCTCAAGTATCCCATATTTTTATTCATATTTGGAGGTGAGTGTAGGAGCCAAACAATTCAAGTTTTAGGTTGATATCACCATTGATATGTTGTAAGCATATTTCACCAAGTACAGAGGTCCTAGTTCTTAAAATGGTTTTAAATGAGTATGATATGTTATATTTAATGTTATTCATGTCATGTAATTAACCTCATTACTTTCAAGATCATTTTCATAAGCTACCATCCATGAAACTATAGTCATGTTTCACATAGTCAACTTCATGTAAGTTTCCATCTACAGTCATAGTGTATGAAGGTCTTGAGAATGTTTATGGATGTGTAATGAAGATTTTAAAGATATTTAACATACTATTGGAGTATGATAAATCAATCCAATCCATTAAAATTCTATGTGACTAACTATGACAATTAGTTCAACTCTACACATAGTCATGCACCTTTGATGTGCACCTACATGTGCCTTAGAGGAGGTTGATCACATTGAAGTGAAGTATGTGAACTAGTTTGAGGTCTTTAAATGTATAAAGGATTCATCTGGATACTTTTTTAAGGTCTATAACTAGTTATAGAATCATACACCATGTATACTATCCATATCTCATTCTCACTGCCTTATGGCTTGCATAAACACCTACAGGTGTGCCTAATAAAAACTTGAAAGTGTTGTAGAGAGATGTGTGAACATGTTTTGAGACCTTAATTAAGGTCATATAATGTTTAAAGTGATAAAAAAAAATAATTATTTAGGTCATTTAGAGGAAGGTAGGCTTTAAAATCCATGTTCAAGTTGGAGAAGTTGTTTTAGGGATAAGTTACCTTAAAAGATCCAAAACATAGCCTAGGTCACATTTGATGCTAACATGTGATGAGGTAACATGGAGTCTAGTTGAGTTTTAATACATACATATTGTATCCTTCATGTTTGGGTAATACCTTAAAAATAGAGGTGAGTTTTTGACTCTAATAAGTTTTGTAAAAAAGGTTTCTAATCCAGGCATTCTCTCACTACATTTTTTTAGTGTTTTCTACAGGATCTTAAACTTCTTAGTGAATTACAATATAATATGGTAGGATATGAGTATATCTCTATGAAAAATGATCCCATTGAGATAATAATAATAGTATTTGAGTTCAAATAACATCAAGGAATGTTGAATTATAAGTTTTTGACCTACATCACCACCTATAAGTGTGCCTTGCCCTGAAAAAGCCCACTTACAGTCTGGCTGAAAGTGATTTCAAGATCATATTGTGTATTAAGAGGTGAAAATGAGAAAATTAAAACACTTTAAAGTTATAAGTTCTTCTAAAAGATCCAAAGGGACCCCAAGTTGTGTATAAAAGTTTCAAGGTGTTGCATATACACCTGCATGACCCCTTTTTGCTCCAAAATGATCAACTGCAGTCAACTATAGTATGGCAATCCACTAAAACATGGTGATTTGGAGGATGGCCTTGCATAGGTATGATGATAACAAGTAAAAATGAATGTCAAATGGCATTGGATACTTTGAGAAGATTTGTATCATGGTATACAAAGTCTAAGAGAAAAGATTCACCTATATGTATGCTAATTTCTTTAGAAAGAAACACATAATACAAGCATAACCTTATCAAGAGAAAGTTATGCATTGAAAATTTTGGCTAAGATTGAGTGTTGACATACATGTGAATAAATCCACAGTGGTGATATTTATTTCATGAGACTCTCATACAATGGGAAACATGGTATGGAATGGTTCTCAATAACAAATTATAGTCAACACAGAGTCCTGCACATAATTAATGAGTGTTCAAGAAGTCTACTAAAGATTTTGAGATATTTAGAGGTGCTAGAGACATAAAAAAACTCTATAATTTGGTATAGAACATACCCACCACTTACCCAATCCTCTCATGTCTTTATTTTGATTCAGATAATAGGGGAGATATCCTTTGTCATGTCTTAGATAGAGGGCACTCTTAGACTGTTGAAACCCTATAAGGTTAGCAAGGTTAGGAGAATAACTTGAAAGGCATTGAAACATTGTAAGAGGATGTAGCGAGTTATGTTGAGAATGATAAAATTGTTGACCAAATTTTGGTCTTTTATGCCAAAATTGGGCAATCCTATCCATTCATTCACTTGTCCATGTCTTTGGTTGGACTCAGTAATTAAGCTTTCATTCAAGAGAGGTATCCTATATAAAATTGGCAGAAAATGCACAAGTCTTTCCCTCAAAAATTTTGTTTTGGTCTTTTTATAAGATTTCAATTCTTTTATTTTGACAAAGTGTTCAATTTGTTTTGGGTTTTATTTAAGGAAGATTTCTTTTGGGTTTTGTTCAAGTGTTCCTTTTGGAGGTTTTATTGAATTCTTTAAGATTTTTATCTAAATTTTTTCCCTAAGTGTTTTCTTTGGGACAAATTGTCTATGTAACTTTTCTGAAGGTCCATGATAGTTTTCCTAAAGGACTCTTTCAAGCCCAAAAGGGCCCTTACAACTTTCTCAAAGAGAATTTTCTTTAGAAAGTGGACCATTTCCAAAAGTCTAAATGGAATTTCAGAAAGTCCAAAGGGATGTTTTTCAAAAAGCTGAAGGATATTTTCATTCTTGCGAAGGGCACTTTGTAAAAAGTTTGCATAAATTATCCCTTACAAAAAGCTGGAAGGAATCGAGGTTGAGGGGCAAGTGGACTATTCCAAAATTATGAAAAGCACTTCATTCTTTCCAAAGGGTAGGTGACAAAAATCTTGAAGGACCATTTCAGAAAGTTTGAAGGATTGTTTTGGGGGAAAAGAGACATTTAAAAGGCCAAAGGGTTCATTGAATTGTTCAAAAGACCATTTCATAAAATTCATAAGGGTAGTGTACTTTACAAATAATGCCAAAGGTTCATTGGCAAGAAGTTTGAAGGGGTTTTTCCCTTTAGTAAGTTCTTTTTAAAGGCAAAATGAGGCACTTTTCAAAGAGGAGGACCATTTCCAAAAGCCTGAAGGGCAATTTTACAAGGAACGAATTCCTCTAGAATTTTTGTCTCAAGGAATTTTATGAAGGAAAATGCTTGTCGAAAGGTCCAAAATACCAAATTACTTTGGACATTTTGTTTGAAGAGATTATCCAAATGAAGGAGTCCATAGAAAAGCTAAGAAGAAAAGAAGAAGAGTTAAAATGAATTCTTTCAGACAAATTGTCTGAAAGAATTTTGAAAACACAAGTGTTGAGGACAAGAAATCTGAAGAAATACATAAAGGAGAGTGATATCCCATAGGACATCAACTTCAAACTATGAAAATATCCATTGGAGTTTAAAAGGAGTTTGGCAGGAACCTAAAAATAAATATGGAAGTGACACATGGTAGAATCCTAAACATACGTACACAAGTAAATGGAAATAGGTAGGTCGATGGAGTGAGGTGGTATACCATTTCAAATGAATAGATAGCATCCAAATTAATTTCCAACCAATGGACCCATTTATGGAAATATTTAGTTCAGAGCTTCTTGATCTTGTTAGCATCACCAAAAAGAAAACATCTTACAAAATGCAGTGTAACTATTCCATTCTCAAGTTGACACATGTATGAATAATTTTTATATTTCACTTTGTGCGATCTCTTTCTCAAGGCTCTATACATGTATTAATTATATTTATTGAAAATCCTCTACTAGTTATGGTAAAACTTTGGCCATTTTTTTACTATAACTCTTGAAGAAATATACAAGTGATTTTGCCATTTTTCACATTACATTATTGAGTATAAGTTTGAATCTTGTTGATAATGACTAGTGAAAAGGTTATTTTCAATCATATCAATCTATGGTCACTTACCAATGTGCAAAAAATATGATGTTGTAGGTCTCCATTAGCAATCTTTACTAAGTGTGTAAATGTCTTAGAAGTGGTATATATGTATTCTCTTTGTAGAATCATTCATCACCCTCGTAAATGTCAAATACATTCCTGAATCTAACTTATGAAATACTGATGCAGCAATGTCTTTATTGTGACTTTGTTTGAAACACCCTTGTTTATCTTTAAGTAGTGGTTTTAGTCTCAAGAGGATATCAAATATTGGTGCATCACCTCTTGTTCTCTCAATTTTTTTCCTTCTCCATTTTCATTCAAAATTGTTAGTTTAGAAAGAGTTTCAAGGTACATCAAAGGGAGCTAGCCCCTAATCTAGAAACTCATCTCAATATAATTTTCACCCACAACAAGAGAGATGATTCCATTGTGTCACTTGGATGAGGAGAATTGAGCATCTTCTCAAAGGTGCAAATCCAAACGTCAATAGTTTTTGGCATATCTAGTGGGACACTAAGTCCTAAAAGATTGTTCAAGATTGGTGTTGGTATTGACATGGTTGTAGAAAAAGAAGCATTTAAATTTAGTACCTAGTGACCTTATTAAATAATTCAAAGTATTTGGTTGATGATCAGTCCTTCTTTCCATGCCAAAAGTGACCACTAGGTATACTGTTAAAGGTGTGCACTTCACGTTTATGGAATTACCTCCATATTCCACCAAAAGGTCTAGGTTTGTCAAAACTCATCCCTAAACAAGAAATTTTGAGTTTAAACCTTCCAAATTTGTGTTCATACTAATCCTAGCATCTATAGTAATATTCCCAATATGGCTAGAAGATAACCTTTTATGCCTTTTTGGGGTGCATCTCCCTTACAGCTTACCCAATATGATCAAATTCCAAGAGATGCCCTCAAAAGTGTCCCATATTTTAGTGGATATGGTCCAATTAATTTCATTGAGCACATCAATAATATAGCAAAAAAATTTAATATCCATAACCTCCCTCAAGAAAATGTAGCCTTTAGGTTGTTGGCCTTGTCTTTAAAAGGAAAATTTTTGGACTGGTATGGGACCATACCTGTAAATTCTATTAGCTCATGGGATGAGTTGGGGACCCTATTGACTAATAAGTTTGGGTAAAATAGTGATCACTTGTCTCTAGCTAATAAATTTACCATAATAAAGTGGGCATCACATGAATTCATGCAGGATTTCAATACTAGGTTTCAAAAAACTTGGGATAGAATCCTAATTCTTATGAGGCCAACTACAAAGTATGCATTTTTATACTATTTGAAAGCATTGAATAGTGGCATTGCCATTATGATTCAATCTATGGGTGGAAGCACATTGATTTCTACCTATGAAATATCCATAAATTCTAAAAATTGTCTTGTCTGTACAGGAAAGATAGCTCCTAGACCTCCAATGCCACTATTCTTTGATTTGCATTCTCCTAGTCAAAGTGCATTACCCACTTTAACTCCTTTTCTTGGTCAATAAAAATCTTCCATTGGCCCTACCAATGAAATGTATGAAGTAAAAATCCTACTTCAAATTGTTATTAATGAATTGGTTGCTCTCAAAAGGCAACAAGCCCAAAACTATAGGCCTTATAAGTCCTATAATTAGTTTGGAAAAACAAATAGACCTCCTTTTCAAGGTAATGCACAAGGATAAGGTAAAATCACCCATGTCAAGCCTTATCAAATTTATAATCCTAATTTTCCCTCATCCTCCAAATGCCTTATTCCCATTCAAAACAATTTTTTTCCAGGAACTACCTAATTACTCTTCTTTTGAACAAGGCCAAGAGCATGTTGCTTAAGCAAATGAGATTTACAACCAAGGCAACCGATCTTTCCAAACTTCAAAGTTTGAAGGATATATGCAAGGTGGACTAGAAAATGAACAACATAAAACTGATTCCACTCTCATGAATCATTTGGAGGGTGATTTTTGTGCCATTAATTATGTGGGGAATACAAGCAATCAGAATGCTAGTGTGGCTATCAACACTAGATCAAAAAAAGGGCCATTGAAGAAGTCCACAGAACTAATCAGGGACCTATTTTGACTCTTACATTAGTTTAGATGGGAGGAGGACCTAATTTAGTTCCTAAATCATAATAAAATTAGAGGATTCCAAATTTTAGGATAGTTTCTACAACCCTACCTCCACAAGTTATATCATAAGGTGCAAATGTTCATAAAGAGAACCCCAAGATAAGTAATCCTTCCATTAATGTTGTGGACCAGATGAAGAAGCTTCATATGAATATCTCATTATGGGATTCTATAGCATTATCAGGGCAAAAATATATGCTTCAAAAGGAATTGCATTGACTACGTATACAAGCTAGCCCATCTAGAAGTGACAATGTAGTTTTGGTCAATGAAACTCAATCTATAGATGGTCAGGGGAAGAAAGATGAGAAGACTCCTAATTTCTACCTATCATTAATTTTTTTTTATTTCTTAGTTTATAATTTTATCATAGTCAGTGGAGCAAGCACATCATTTATGCCCAAATTCAAAGCTGAAAAGTTAGGCATCAAATACAAGCCAATGACTAAAGAAGTTTTACATTTAGACGGATCACCAGCTAAGAATTTGGGTATTTTTAAAGGTTTGAACTTGATCCTTCATGCTTGTCCTACCTTTTAAATTCATCATGATGTGGTAGTAGCAGATTTATCCCTATTTTTCTCTTTTCTTATCAAGAGACTTCATATCCAAAATTGGTGGATACTTGGTGGCTAACTAGTCCTACATGGTGTTTAAAACAAAGTATGGAACTAAGGTGAAGATTGTGTCATATACTATTAATAAATATCACTTGGAACCATATTCACCTAAGGTATCACATGTTAATTACACTATCTTGATGAAGATGAGTTTTACATTGATCAATCTCCATCATCTTCCCTTGAAGGAGTTTCTAATTGGTTCCTAGATGAGTGGGGAGATTATACCTATGTGCATGATCCTTACAAGTTTATTGAATAATATATTCTTGGGGTATATTATATACATGATAAGGAATATTTCAAGCCTAATTTGATGAATTCAAATGAAGATGTGAATGTCTTATGGAAGTTCTTCTTTGATGGATCTAGAAGCAAGATTGCGATAGGTGGTAGAGCTATGTTGGTTTTACCTTTAAAGCAAAGGTATTTTTCAACTTTTAGGTTTTATTTCTCTTGTACTTATAATGTAGCTAAATATGAGGCCCTCATTTATGTCCTAGAGGGGGTAAGGAAAAGAGGTGTTAAATAATTGTAAGTGTTCAGTGATAGTGACCTAATTGTCAATCAAGTTAGAGGGAAAATTTTGACCAAGAACTCCTTGCTAAAGTCCTATAAGTATAGATTTTTGGGCCTTGTATAATAATTCATGGAATTTAACATCACTTCTATCTCAAGAGAAGATAAAAAACATGCTAATATGCTAGCAACAATTGGAGCTCAGTTTGATGTTCCAAAAGGCATAAGAGAAAATAAGAATCAACCTCATCTAAAGGTGATTGTGAGACCTTCTATACTAGATAATGTCACTAATTGGTAAGTTTTTGATAGTGACCAATAGAAATATCTCTTCTTATAAGAATAAGTTTAGTTTTTTACAAAGAATCAGTTGAAGCTTTAATAGCAATATGGAGGGTAGATTGTCTAGCTAAAGCTTAACAAGCTTCCCAAAGGCCTAGTGACTCTTGAAATCATATTTAATGAGGATGACAAGCTCAAGAAGGATAAGGTAAGCATGTTGACCAAGAAAGAAAACTATGAAAGGGTAGAGATATTCAAAGATAAGTTACTTGCACTTGGAAAGGTATGCACTACTCAAGAGAAGCATGATTTCATTGAACTATGCAAAGAATTTAGTGATATTTTTACATGGGAGTATAGTGATTTGAAGGGTTCTAACCCAATATTAGCTAAAAATAATATAGAAATAGATGAAAATTCCAAACCCATAAAATAAATATAAAGACTAGTCAATCCCAAGATTGAACCACTCATGAAAAAAGAACTCACTAAGTTGATTGAGTCTAGAATCATCTTTCCTATCAAGCATTCTTCTTGGCTAGCCAACTTAGTCCTTGATAGAAATAAGAATGGGGAGATCATATTGTCTGTGGAATTTAGGGACCTAAATAGAGTATCTTTGGGATATCATTATCCCCTCCCTTATATGGATCAAATTTTACAATTGGTGGTAGGTAGTGAGAGGTTTTCTCTCCTAGATGGTTATTCTAGGTATAATCAGATTCTAGTGAAAGAAAGTGAGCAATATAAAATATCCTTCACCAATAAATGGGGCACATATGCCTATATAAATATTCCATTTTTATTGTCAAATGTTGGAGCTACTTTCCAATGTGTAATGGATATGGCTTTCCAAGGACTAATCAATGACATTATATTGGTTTATCTGGATGATGTAACAATTTTCTCCAAGGAAGAAAAAGATCACTTGAAGCATCTGAGGTAGATTTTTGAGAGGTGTAGAGAGTTTGGGATCTCTCTAAACCCAAAGAAGTATGTATTTTTTGTTCATGAAGGAAAACTACTAAGACATATTATTTCTAAGAAAGGTCTGATTATTGATCCAAAAAGGGTAAGTGCCATCTTGGCATTATCTTTACCTAAGCATAAGAAAGGTTTACAAAGTTTATTTGGAAAGATAAATTTCATTAGGAGGTTTGTTTCATATTTTTATAACCTGGTCAAGCCCTTGACTTCTATGTTGAGGAAAGATGAGATATTCACTTGGACAAGAAGGAGAAAAGAAAGTTTTGAAGAGATCAAGCAAGCCATTGCTTAGGACCCTACTCTTGCAATTCCAAACTTCTCCAAGAATTTAGATTTGTATACTTTTGGGAATGAAGATGTAATCTCTATCATGCTCACTCAAGCTAATGAGGAAAATTTGGAACAACCTATTGCCTTTTTCAGTCAAGGTCTAGAAGGTTATGAGACAAGATATACATATGTGGAGAAATAAGTACTTTTAGTCATAAAGATATTAAAGAAGTTTAGACATATGTTATCTAGTAAAAAGATTCACATTTTTTTGCCTCATCCTAGTGTGAAAGAATTTTTTTTGGCAAATATTTGAGTGATAAAAGGGTAGGTTGGATCACCAAAGTGATGGAATACAATGTGGAGATCAAAAAACCAAGCTAGTGAAAGGAAAGGGATGGTGTGAGCATCTTGATTCAAACCTAAAAGATTAAAGGGAGGTTGTTTTAACACTTCATGATGATCTTATAATAGTTTTACCTTCATCCAAAAGGATCTAGGCACAAGACATGATTCATTTCTTGTAAACTAATGAGTGTCCACAAGGTCTTGATAGGGCCAAGAGAAGGTACTTTAGGCTACAATCAATTCCCTATATGCTGATTGATGGAGTGTTATTTAGAAAAGAATTTTTAGGTGTGCTTTTGAGATGCATTAATTTAGATCAGATTGATAAAGTATTTCATGAGTTCCATGATGGAACAACTAGTGGTCACTTTACTCCAAGAACCACAGCTGCTAAAATAATGAGGACTAGTGAGTTTTGGCCTAGCTTGTTCAAAGACACCCATGCTTGGGTAAGAAAATGACAAAAATGTGATCTTTTTATGCAAGACATTAGCTAGTTGTTTTACCTCTTCACCCAATCTAGGTTGAACAACACTTTATGCAGTGGGGTTTAGAGTTCATAGGTCTGATAAATCCTCCTTTTAGTGCTAGTCACAAGTGGGTGTTGAAAGCCACTAATTATTTTAAAATATGGGTGGAATATGTAGCTCTTAAGGAGGAAAATAAAAAATTAGTCATGGACTTCTATGAAGGTATAGTAACTAGATTTGGAGCTCCTTCAGAAATCATCTTAGATAATGCATTGGCCTTTCTAGGAGTAAGGACAAGTGAATTGGATTTGAAGCATGACATCTATCTTATCACCTCCTCTAACTACTACCCTCAATAGAATGGACTAGATGATTCCACAAATAAGTATTTAATAAGGATCATAAAGAGAACTATGGAGGAGAATCAAAGGAATTGGCATACCAAGTTGAAGATAACTCTTTGGGCTGATAGGATCACCCCAAAGAGAGCAATTGAGAACTCACCATACACACTTGTGTATGGAAAGGAATCTAGACTTCCTATTTCACTTGATCTACCAACCTTATACCTCACCTATCAATTAAAATTGATGTAAAATGATAGTATGGAGGTTAGATTATGTGAGCTAATAGAGCTTGAGGAAACAAGAGATCAAGTTATGCACACCATGACTATCATCAAAAGCAAACAAAGAATTATTTTGATAAGAAATAAATTCCAAAGAGTTTTAAGGAAGGATACATTATCCTAAAATGGGATGAAGATAGGGCCAATCCTAGAAAATACACAAAGTTTGATGCTTTGTGGAGTGGCCCATATGTAATCACACAGTGTAAACATCACAATGATTTTCAACTTTCAAATTTGGATAGAGAGGAGTTGTATATCCCAGTTAATAGGATATGCTTAAAGCATTGTTACTGATGATTCTCTTGTTTTTTTTATACATAATTTCCTATTTTTCTTGTGTTGCCTCGGTGCTTATGCACATGTGTGAGTTTTTCCTTGTTTTTGCTTGGTCTTTTTATTTTTGTGTGGTGTGTTTCCTCATGGTTTATTTTGGCACAATCCTTACTAGTTATCTTCAATAAATCCATTAACTCCATGCCTAATGGACTATATAGGCTAATGGTTTGATCAATGTAGCAGGCACACTACCCCTACAAGTCACCAATTTGTTGACCAAATTTTGGTCTTTTAGGCCAAAATTGTGCACTCATATCCATTCAGTCACCTGTCCATGTCTTTGGTTGGACTTAGTAATAAATATTTCATTCAATTGAGGTATCCTATATAAAATCAATAGCAAATATACAAATCTTTCCTTTAAATAGTTTATTTTGGTCTTTTGCTAAGTTTTTAAGTCTTTTATTTTGACTAAGTGTTCAATTTCTTTTGCATTTTATTCAAGGAAGATTTCTTTTGGGTTTTATTCAAGTGTTCCTTTTAGAGGTTTGGCCAAAGTCTTTTAGACTTTTTGTCTAAATATTTTCCCTAATTTGTTTTTTAGACAAACTGTCCACGTAACTTTTCTGAAGGTCCATGACAATTTTTTTGTAGGACTCTTTCAATCCCAAAAGGACCCTTGCAACTTTCCCAAAGGGCATTTTCTTTGGAAAGTGGACCATTTCCAAAATTTTAAAGGGTATTTGAGAAAGTTTGAAGGGACATTTGTCAACAAGCCAAAGGATATTTTCATTTTTGTGAAGGGAACTTTGCAAAAAGTCTGCATAAATTATCCCTTACAAAAAACTTGAAGGAATTGAGGTTGAGGGACAAGTGGACTATTCCAAAATTCTGAAAAGAACTTTATTCTTTCCAAAAGGTAGGTGAAAAAAATCCTGAAGGACCATTTTAGAAAGTCTGAAGGATTGTTTTGGGGAAAAGGAGACATTTAAAAGGCTGAAGGGTTCATTGAATTTTTCAAAAGACCATTCCACAAAATTTTGAAGGGTAATGGACTTTACAAATAATGCTAAAGGGTCATTAGAAAGAAATCTAAAGGGGTTTTTATCTTCAGGAAGTTCTTTTCAAAGGCAAAATGAGGCACTTTTTAAAGAGGATGACCATTTCCAAAAGCCCAAAGGGCAATTTTCAAAGGAAAGAATTCCTTCAGACTTTTTTCCAAAGGAATTTTATGAAGGAAAAGCCTTGTCAAAAGGCCCAAAAGACTGAGTTTCTTTTGGACATTTTGTTTGAAGATATTATCCGAATGAAGGAGTCCACAAAAAAGCCAAGAAGAAAGGAAGAAGAGTTCAAATGAATTATTTCAAACAAATTGTCTAAAAGAATGTCAAAATCATAAGTGCTAAGGACAATAAGTCCAAATAAATACCTGAAGGAGAGTGACAATTGGTAGGATGTCAACTTCAAACTATGAAAATAACCATTGGAGTTTAAATGTAGTTTAGCAGGAACCTGAAAACAAATATGGAAGTGACACATGGTAGAATCTTGAATATATTTACACAAGCAAAGGAAAATAGGTAGGTCGATGGATTGAGGTGGTATACCATTTCATAGATTGATAAGCTAATAAATAATAACTAGGATCCAAACAAATTTACAACCAATGGACAAATTTATGGCAAAATGCAATTTAGAGCATCTTGATCTTGTTGGCATAACTAAAAATAAAACATCTTATAGAATGTAGTGTAACTATTTCATTCTCAAGTTAACACATGTCTAAATCATTTTTAGACTTCCCTTTACTTTATCTCTTTCTTAAGGCTATATATGTATTCATTTAATTTATTGAAGATCCTTTGTCGTTTATGGTAAAACTCTAGCCAAATTTGTACTGTAACTCTTGAAGAAATATACAAGTTATTTTGCCATTTTTCACATTGCACTATTGATTATAAGTTTTAATATTTTTGATAATGACTAGTGAAAAGTTTATTTTCTAGCATATCAATCTATTGTCACTTACCAATGTGCATAAAATATGATGTTGTAAGTCTTTATCATCATTCTTTACTAAGTGTATAAACGTCTTAGAAGTGATATATGTGTATTCTCTTTATAGAATCTTTCATCACCCTCCTAAATTTAAAATACCTTCCTAAATCTAACTTATGAAATACTAATGCAATAATGTCTTTGTTGTGACTTTGTGTGAAACACCCTTGTTTATCTTTAAGTAGTGGTTTTAGTCTTAAATCGATATCAAATATTGGTGCATCACCACTTGTTTTCCTAGTTATTTTCCTTATCCTTTTTCATTCAAAATTTTTATTTTATAAAGAGTTTCAAGGAACATCAAGGGGAGCTAGCCCCTAATGTAGTGACTCATCCCAACAGAATTGTCACCCAAACCAAGAGAGATGATTCCATTGTGTCACTTAGATGAGGATAACTGAGTATCTTCTCAAGGGTGCAAATCTAAGCATCAACAAAAACCTAGGAGAATCATCACAGTCATAAAAAGATATTCAGAGGAGGTGATGAGTAGATATATGCAAACTAAGCCTACTAGGCTTTGATTAGGCCTAAAGCCTTAGGGGTGTAATCTCACATAGCATTGGGTGAAAAATATAATGCAATATAACCTATTCATAAGGAGACATGAAGTGTTTAAGAACCTCTATTTTGTAGAGAAGGTCATAAAAATAGCATTTCTTGTCCTCAGAGCCTAATAGGGTATGTAGAATGCAAGGGAAAACTCAAGAGGTCAACTTTGGGATTCTTACACTTGTATGGAGGATTATCATGGGAATATAAGGAGATAAGATAAGTTGAAGAGGGTCCGAAAAAAATGATCTATTTAAATGTTTTTAGGGTTCCAATGTCAAATTTTTATGACCAATCCTTAAGGGTAAAAACTACTTTAAACCCTCTAAAATCCTTGATAAGGACCTGATTAGAAAGATGAATAAGGAGAGGAATCCATATGGGATATTTTTACTATGAAAATTATTTTAACTTGTAGATGACTCCCCAAGTCTCCTTCCCATCAAGTTAGCTCCTACTCTACTTGTACAGACAGGGTGAAAATTAGTTTTTTGTGACAAATTTGTGTGTTTTGTAGGTACATAAGGGTTTTAAAAGATTTAAATCACTTTTGGAGGTAGTGTGAGACCTAATATAACTCCTCATTCCTATATATTATTTCATAAAAACACATAAGTAACTATACAAGTACTTTCATCACAACCAGTCCAAACTGGCATAGTGAACAAAGATTGATCACCAAGTGAGTAGGTGAAAACTCCAAGTGAGAGGCCATTTAAGGTCTTATTGATGAATATATAGATGTTATTACCCTTAAAAAGTGTCATACACTCCCTTGTATGAATTTTTTTGAAAAATTGAAGCATGTCTTGGTGTTAAATGTGAAGGGTGAGTGAACAAAGGGTGATTATGACTACAGGTAGTGAGAACACTTGGCCAGAAGAATATTTATTATTAGGGACACATCCAAGGCATGTTTGAGACTATTTATTACCCCTCCCTCATATTTAAATGATATCATATGTCCCTAGTCTACTTTGGAGTGCTTATGAAAGGCCAAATGATGAAGGAAGTTTTCAAACATGTAGTTGAAGAGTCCTATGCCAAAATTGAAGAGTTTCATGCATTTGAGGGACATTTGTCCAAATATATTTTTCATGGTCTATCAAATACTTCATTATCATATATATTTAACTCCTCTTATATTGAAAAGTTTTTCTGTGAATCTTAGACTTCATTCGCCTCTCTCCTCTCTCAAATTCTATAAGTACTAGCCATTTTGGATCTTGTCTAATAATTCCACTCCATGTATGGTGAAGCCATACTAGATTGATGTTGTACTTTACCTTTTAACAATAAATTTAAATTAGTTTGAGTTTATTAACATTTTTTATAAGTGTGTGAAGTGATGAATGGTGAGGTTTAGTGATAAGTTTTATCCTTGCTTCCCCTTATCCTTTCATGTTTATGCAAGAGTTCTTATTCTAACAGGTCATATAGGGTGTAGCTAGTGTGTTAGGATCATTTAAAGTGTGAAAGTGTCCTTATATTCATTAATATAATCTCTGGTCTACCTACCTTGAGTTGTCTCATGCATATCACCTCTATATTTAAATACTTATGTTAGAACATCTTAGGACTTTGAAGTTAGTTTGTAGGTCTTGTTTCTTAGTGAAAGAAGTATGATAGCATTGTGGAAATTTTTATGGTGTATCACCCCCTTAGATTATATTTATTTCATGTATACTTATATCCATTTTTCCACAAGCAAATATTTAGTATAGGTGATAATCACTTAAAGGCAAATTTAGGGAGCTAGCCTTTAAACCTAGAGGTCTACTTCTACTATAGGTAAACCCATATACCTAGAAGTAATCCAATGTTGCCAAAATATTTGAGTACACTTAAACAACCTCCTCTAGGTGAAATATTTGGTGACAATATAACCTAGAGATAGATTCAGACCTTATGGTAACCTTTGTCCCATACTTATTCCTAAAAACCTTATAAGACCAATGAGAAGAGAGATAACCCCTATTTTGGTAGTGTCATCCCTAGACAAGCATAAGGAAAATTAGGAAGGGAGGTAGACTAATATCACATATTGAGATATAGTGAAATCAGGAAAATCATCTAATTTGATTTTAAGGTCTTTAAGCACACCCATAGTCTTGGTAGGAGACCCATCTAACTATAAAATCCCTTTTGTATTTGGTTCATACTTTATCCCCAATTTATCTTTTATGGACTTAGGCATGACATAAGTGTTATTACAACTATATAACATGAATTTATGCACTAAGTAATCACATATGATTATTAAAAGATATAAGAGAGGTGGTATGACTACCTTAGGTACTTAGAACTCATGAAGTTGATTAGAATTAGGGAGGACTGCACTTACCTTTTTTGCTTGTTTATCCAAGACATGGAATTCATAAAGTTATTCTTGAAGGAGATATTCTCACCCTAGAATGAGAAAATTATCTCACATAATGATATTAACATGGGCCTTATTCATCTGATCTACAATGTTATTATGAGGTTTGGCTACCTTGAACTATAACTTAAGATAAAAAATAGTATTTGGAGTTTGTGTGAATTGAGGTATGAAAGGACCTCTATGATTATACACTTTCCCATCTTGAATTTTCTATGTTTATGTTGTATTAGGATATGAATCTTGAGTATTATTCATTTGGGGTGTTTGATAAGGTGGAGAGGCTACCCTTTCAAGTCTTAAACCATCACCAACTACCCTTATCTTAGCCCTTATATGGGATGCAGCTAAATTGTCTGCCTTCACTAAATTTTGACCTTGATTGGTTTCCACTTGTTCAAAGGAGTGATCACCTTCTTTTAAGTTAAAAAATGTAGTTTTATATGATGATTTATGGCCACTTCAGCTTGTTGACTTGGAATCTCATCTTGAGTCATGAAGGGAGTGTTCTTATGTGGCATAGGAGGACCTTCCTTCTATTGTACAAAAGGTTAATTGTCACATGTTGGAAGAGTAGGACCCTAATACATTAAATATTCTTTAAAAACATCACAACTTGGATCCATTGACATATCATGTTACTTCCCCCATTGATCAGGGCATTGACCTTCTTGATCATAATTATTCTGAGTTGGGACTATGACTCTAGAGCTGTTGGTAGAATTTAAATTATAAATATTATAAAACCTTTATTGATTAATATTACCTTGACCTTGTTGATTAGGCTGATAGGGAGGTCTATTATACTGGTAGGGATGGTAGGGAGCTTGGTAGGGGTGCTTGATAATGTCTATGGGGGAAATTTTTCTACCTCTCCAAAGCCACTATCTTGTTATTTTGGGCCTTGAGCAGCCCTCCAATATTACCTAACCTATCCAATTTAATAACATCTATCTAATCATGATTAGTCAGGGATAGTAAAGGATAAATGGTAGGCATAGGGAGTTGAATTTTTTGGAATAAGGACATCAGGGGTTTTGGAGTGATCTTACCCACTTGGATTAGGAAATTTTCTACCCTTATGGCCACCTCATAAGCTTCTATTAAAGTGTTCCCCCATGGACTATATCGTAACTACCACATCAAAATTTAGAGAAATTAAGTAGTACAAGAATGCATAATTAGGTGTGGGATTGATGATTATGTGGATCCTATCCTAGGTTTTCTGAAACCTATAGTTAAAATTTACCATAAATTCTTGGGGAACTCTTTTAATTATGGTAAGTTACTCCACCAAAGAGATATGGTCACTCATATCCTCAAAGTGTTTATATAAATGTTCCCCAAACTCATCCTAGGTATTAAATTATGTAGCTTTTAAACACCTAGACCACTCGAGTGCCTTACCCCTCAAGGAAGTGGCCAATATTCTCATATCTACATTTTCTTTGGTCATATTATGTATAAAGCAAAAATTGACTATGTCTGCAATAAGTTGTACATGGGTAGTTGAGTTTTAACCTATGAAATAGGGAAAGATTTTAAGGGAAATAGTAGGTATGTCATTGAACTGATTAAGGTTTAAGGGGTTGGTACCATTGAAGGTCACAAAGACTTGTATTCTAGGCCTAGCCATTAGAGGTGTAGGATTTTTAGTAATGTTTGTTTGGGGAAAATGAGGAGAGTTAGGGTGTGTAGGATTAGGATTAAACCTAGTATATCTCCTTATCATATAAATTTCCAATGAAAACTCAACAAATTTAGTCTCCTTACCTTTTGAGGAAGATCTTGTAACCAATGTTTGCATGTAACTTGACTGCAAATCTACCATTAAAGTAATTGAAGAAATATAATGTTTTCCAAGTCTATAAATACATGTTCTAACTCACTTGAATTTTGGTCCAAATATGAATTCCAAAAATATTATCACTCCAAGTTATACCCTTTGAAGGATATAGTTCAATTCTAATTAAGCTTGGGGTAACATGGGATTGGTCTAAAGGTTATGGGTGACCTATAAGAAGACCAAACCTCTAGTTTATAAGGATAACTCCCCTAGTAAATCAACTTAGGCTCTCTTCCTAAGACCTATTGATTTTGAGGTGAAATGGGATAGATTAAAAGATAAAATAAACCTATTCTAAGGATGGTGATGCACCAATATTCATTTTATCCTCTCTTGAATGATCTTCAAGCAAGACTTTATGAATCAAATGAAATAATAATGATTGTAAAATGATTATTTATGGAATCCTCTTTTTAATCACAATCACTAAGAGGTGGGGGGTGAATAAATTTCTTCAAAATATTCATTCAATTCTACCTAAGTATACATGAACCATTCATATGAACATGAACATCTAATAAAGCATATACAACCATACAAGGTCATGAAACACATTACATATGTGGTAAACCCTTTAGGGGAAGAAAACACACTAATATATAAAAATTTACTACATTATTTTAAGATAAAAACCAAATTTATTGAATCACCAACTTCATATGGAGCACCAACTCCAACTAGCTACGCACCCTCTTGACTAGGCTTAAGCAAGCACCCACTTGTAAGGAGGCACCGACCCCCTAGATGACTCAAGAAAAACTCAACCACCTAATTGTATTGATAAAATTTATAAGACATTATTTACCATATAATATATGATGATCATCTTCTTTACTTCTGCTCTCTCTTCTATCCCTCCCAAACTGCCTTCTAGGCTTCTTCGCTCAACTAGGTCTCTTCAAGAAAGATTAGGTCATATAACTTTGATATTCATCTATAATACCCATATTATATATTAATTATAGTTTATATACACCATTATTATGATATTAAATAAATAATTTATCTTTTAAAATTTATATATCCTTCACTTCAACTCACTCATACTCTAACAGATCAATTAGGCCTATTAGGCCTTGTTCTTATACTAGGGTCTTGCTCATACAACTCTTGGTTAGTAATAGACACTTAAGAACTTATATTTTAGAAAAAATAGGACTTAATACATGCCAAAAACATTAATAAATCATTAAATTAAGTTTTCCATAGCTTAAATATACCAAATTCTTCTTTAGGACTTAAGGAGACCTAATTCAATTAGGCCTTCATTAGTACACATTACCCTTTGATCTACTTGGAACACTTTTAAGCTACACACATAGTAGTAATACTTCATATAACACTCAAATATACTCCCAATAATCTCTTCTTAGGCCCAGGATATTTTTTTATCTCAAACCACCACTTAAAACACACCATTAGTACTATTCATATTGGGCATTCATACACAAAGAAAGGTCATATTGAACAACTGAAGATCACATATTATTTAGCCAAAAAACCATTATAATAAAATATATACACAAACCATATAAGATCTCATAGAAAATTTCAATAGCATTATACTTCAATACACAGGGTAAAGTGACTCCAATGCACTCCTTCAACTTGCTCAATCATAACTGCCAATTTTCTTCAAAGACCAATCATGGTGACTTAGACCTCCAACACCCATATAGATATATTCAATGAATTATGATTATTTAAATGATAATACTATATCATTAGACCATTATTATATAAAAATATAGTATGATAAAATATAAATATTATTCTTTCAGACCAATCTCATTACATTATAACTCATTATCTCATCTAAACATGGCAGGTCAACTTCTGAGCAACAATTTAATTATAATAACTGACCTCAAAAACTTATAAAAAAATTATCATGTCTTAAAATTAATAAAAAACATATCTATGTACTTGGTTTCATCCCTATCTCATTATAACACATTCGTAATCATCTTCTCACTGTTGCCTGGGTTCCTTACTATTTTTACCATTAAACCTGTTAGTGACTAGCTAACTTAGATGACCAATTTATCACACTTTAGGGTTAAAAAATATCTATAAACCTTCATTGAAATGAAACATGAGTCTCAAAATTCATCCTCCATCCATTTGTATACTTTGACTTGGTCAAATCTAATAGCTATAGAAAATCTCTAAGAAATCTACACAATCCTATAGGGTCTACTCACACTCCTGACAACTAAATCACACCTAAAGGTTTTTGGGAGATTTTTTTACAACCTCCAATATATTTTTTATTAATTTTATACCATTCTAGTCTATTTTGATCAACATCTTCAACATTGGGTCCTTATTAGGCTTCTAAGAGGGTTTAAACCTATTTCTATTCTTAACAATCATTCATAAAGCATAACCCTTCACTCCAAAAACAAATTATTATAATTTTGAGATATGACCCTTACCCATGTACCATGAATATATTATGTTCCCATGTAGAGTTTTGATGAGCTAATGATCACAATAAAAACCTTCTCTAGTAGATAACCCTTCATTCTGTGCATTCAAGAAACCTTAAAACACATTTTCATGCCTTATCCTTAAAAATTTGACCTCAACCTTCATTAACATTCTTTAAAAAAATTTAATCACATTTTTAAATTCTCCCTATTTCTAACCATTTTCGCTTTTCACATTTAGAAGAAATAAGAAACTAAAAGGTAATGGTCAGGGGTTTGATGATACCCAGATGAAGTTTGTGCACCGTATCCAAACGACTGAAGGAGCTCCTCTTTGGCTGTGGAGGATGACACCTGTTAGATAGAATAAGACTCAAACACAGAGATTTTTAGATAGAGATAAGGTGGACTGCCAAGTGATATGCTTGGTCCCAGAAGTGCAAAGACTTCCTTGAGGGATGACAGTCCACTATTTATAAGTAAAAGTGTCAAAAATAAAGAAATGACAAATGACTAGCAAAAAGGAAATTAGATAATGCATACCTATTTCTTTGCAGTTGGTCTGCCATAGTCACTAATGTCAGTTGTTCTACCAGCATCAATTGTTCAAGTTGCTGATGTTGGTTAGTCTACCGACATCGGTAGGGGAAATGGTCAATGCCAGTCAGGGCAATGGACTTAGACAGGCTCTGGATAGGGTTGTGGTCGACAGAGGGGTATGGACAGTCTATCTGAGAGTTTGGAGGTCCGTGCAAGATTGCAGGGAAGTCAATAGAGTCTTAAGAGGGACAAGGGGTAGATGATAGGTTGTCAAAATGGGTAAGGCTATGGGGAGGCCTCTCATCCTCTCTGGGAAGAAAGTCAAGTTTGGTCTGGTCTATAGTACTTAGAAGTAGCAAACAGAGACTGACTACAAATACATTCTAAGTTACTGAAATGAAATAAAAGAAGAATACTTAGCTCTTAGTTGTTAAAGAAGGAGTGTAAAAGACTTGTTGCTGATGTGGTTGATGTAAAAGACTTCCTATAATGTTTCAATCAGGGGTTGAGTGACTGATGCAGAGTTCTTATAGCCTGTGATGCTTGGCGTGTGTCTAAGAGAGAGAGAGAAGTCAGATTTTGGGTCTATGATTTGGGTCTGTGATTTCAAGTCTATTTGACCTACAATTTGGTTTTAAGAAACTGACGTCGGTGATCCCACCAGCATCGGCCGATGGGTAATCGACGTTGGTGGATAAAAGATGGGTAAAAAGGCTATTTTTAGCCTTTTACCCATTCTTTCATTTGTCGAGTTCAGTGGTCGTGGTTAACCGGTCAAAGGCAGGTTTAATAGGCATGAGGATTAGTGGGAGGGTTAAAATGGGGTCTTAGGTAATTAAGATTTGCCATGGGGTGATGGAGGTATCCAAGGAGAGGCATCCAAGGTGGGGTGAGGTGTCATGGGTGAGGTGTCATGGGTGATGTGTCAAGGGTGGTGTTATCAATTTAAAATAGTTAATTTATTTTAAATTAATAAGTGTGTGGGTTAGAAATGTTTAGAAGTGGACCAAGGGGACCAAGGGGGGGTGACGAAGGAGTAGACACAATTTTGGTGTCTACATTTGCCCCTTTTTGTCTTGTTGGTTGTTCTTGACAAACTGCAAGACAAAAATAAGAGTAAGTTACCCCAAGAATGGGATGAGGTATTCCCCCTCAAAGTGGGAGTTGAGGGAAGGGAACCTAATATCAAGTGTCGATTTGATAGATAGTGGATAGATATGGTGAAGGTTGAGTGTGAATGTTGTAATAGTTGAGATTGTGCATATACCACTTCATGTGATAGGTAAGTCAAATTGTCACAGTCAAGGGTTGAGGAGTGCTAAAATCAAAATAACCAGTCCCCAGCATTTGGTCGTAGCTGATTGGGTTAAATGATCCAAGTTGTAGCTCTAATGGTCATCGTGTTCCAAGTATCCCAGGCTCAGGAAGTGCTCTTGGAAAACACAAAAATGTCACAAATATTGGGGATCAACTTGTTCATGATCCGATACTTGTGAGGGTCGTAATATGGGTTGTGAACAATTTTGCTAACTATTTTTGAGGTAGCATATATGCAATCAAAATAACCAAGGTAGGGTTGTCTCAAAAGTGGTCATGGTCAAAGGAGATAGTTGCGATCTCCAAGGTTGATTGATCGAGTCGATTTGAGATGTAAGTGATCTCAAGTGTGACCCAGGAGGAGGCTAAGATGACTTCTACTGTGAGGGATGGTTATTGGTTGTTAGATTCCATGTGTATTATTTTCCATAGAAACTAATGTGATTAGTCTATGATAATGTTAATGGTTGTAGAAATATGTGATTGGTTGTTATGTGATTGGCATGTGATGAAGGAATGGCCGAACTAACCTCAGAAGACCCCATGTCAACTGAGTGTTGCCTACATAGCCCCTATTTTAAGGGCCTTAGGCCAATGTAGTTCTCCTCAAAAGGGAGGAAGAGGGTCGGTTATGGATGGGGTCAGACTAGGTTAAGTCATGGTTAAGGGTAATATGGTTAGTCCATCAGATAGATGGACAAATGGATGTGGCTGAGCTAACCCCAGAAGATGTCATGTCATTTGAGTGCTACCTACATAGCCCCTATTTTGAGGGCCTTAGGCCAATGTAGTTCTCTCAAAAAGGGAGGAAGAGGGTTAGTTATAGATGGGGTTGGACTAGGTTAAGTCATGGTTAAAGGTTAAAATAGTTTGTCCATCAGGTAGATGAACAAATGGATGTGGCTGAGCTAACCTCAGAAGATGTCATGTCAACTGAGTGTTACCTACATAGCCCCTATTTGAAGATCCTAGGACCAATGTAGTTCAGACTAGTTGATAGGTTGGTTTGGTCGGGTTATAAAAGATGAGGGTATGATGATGTTACAGCCTTTTCCATATTATGTGATGGTGTATTCTGTAACATTGGTTAAGTGGTCTTTCACCACTAGCAATTTTCCATATTGGTGATGGATGTATGCTAAAAATGAAATGAGTATGCTTATGCTTCAGCAAGTAATGGTTTATGCTTGGCATAAATTGTGTGGTTGATAGTTTCCATGTGTACTGGTTTCCATAGAAACTAGTGTGAATAGGCTATGATCATGTTAATGGTCTGAAAAAGGTTTGGTTGGTTTGGTTTGGTTTAGAAAATGATTTGGTTAGATTTGAATTGGTTGTATGTGACCAAAGTGCATAAGAAGTGAAAGGCTCCTTGCTCTTTCATTGAGAAGGACCATAATGATAGCATAGATAAGGGTTTTGCAAACAAAATCCCCGTTTATGCATTACATCTTTTGACCATTGGTTTATGTTAGACAAATAGTCGAATCACTTGACATTAAGTGAGCTTGAAATCCCTTGAATATGTTGGGGTAATAAGTTTGATGATGTGATATGTCAGGATAGTGTAACCCTTTTTAGCAAGGATAACTTTGCCCCTTTTATAGGTGACCCTAAGAATGACTATAGGCAAGTCCATGACACTTTTTTTTTTTGGTATACTGATCAATGTGGGAAGTCTACATGGGGATGTCGTTTTGTTTTGTGGTCATTTGTGAAGCTGATCAATGCGGGAAGATTATAAGAGAGTGTTGTTTGTAGCAAGATTTGAGTATAGCCATCCTTCAACTGAGTGGTCTATATTTTGCTTTGTATGGTTAAATGACTTTGAATAGCTGTCCTTCAAGGGAGCATTCTATTAACTACAGCAATGATGATGCAGCTGTCCTTCGAGGGAGCAGTCTGCATTTAGAGTTTTATGACCTTTTGATATTTTGACATCCCAATTTATTTTTTTGTTTTTGACTAAATTTATGGTCATGGACTTGACTATAGAGGTTTAGAGAGTTCCCTTTTATTAAGACAAAGCATACATGCTTGACAAAAGGGTTAAATAATGTTTGTAGGGAAATAGGGTTAAAAGAAATGAGGATTAAAATGATAGGGATTACTCAAGGGATGACCTCAAGTTTAATGTCAAGTGAATGAGTACTTGACTAATAGTAGAATGGTCACAAATGTAAGGTAGTAAGAGGCTCAGGTTCTGGTCAGCCTTCAAGAGAAGACAGACGATAAGTCCCTGATCCATACTTGTGTGTTATGATATAAGGTCCGAGATAATTAGGAGCAAACTTGCCTTGTTTACTTATTTCCATATTGGTCACATGTTAAAGATGATTAAGAAGTTGGTTGATGTTTGGTCAATGCTTGGTTGGTTGATGTTTGGTCGATGCTTGGTTGGTTGATGTTTGGTTGGTGTAGATAGTTAGTATAAAGTCAAATTCCCCCAGTCATTTTTGTGATAGGGATAATGTTTGGCACCCATTGTGGATAATCAATGGGTTAGATGGAGAGAAAAAGAGGAGATGATGAAGCTCCTCTTAGACAAGGAGTGTGACGCAAGGATGCATCCTGCAAAACTTTTTGCCTGATAGGCTTTAGTTTAAGAGGATGAGATCCTAATTTTCTAGGTTAGAGTTTGGAATCTCAAAATTATGGATGGTGATAGAGGCAATGGTTGGTAATGATTAGACTAAGGTAACTGGTGGTTGGGAGTCTTCAGGTTAGACCTCCATTACTTGTAAGGCTTTGATTAAGGCTTGTCAATGTTGTGGAGAGATTTGAATGAGGTCATACAAAGATGTCTTCACACGGGTTTGGTGAAGTTGTTTCACCATGGAGTCATGGATTGGCTTCACAGATGTTGATTGAGATGTGCCCAAGACAGTAATCTTGGGTTTTGGTTGTGGTGAGGGCTTAACGAATGGATATGTCCAAGGGATAGAAATTTTCTCTTTCCCTTTATCCTTCATGGTTTGTGACCTATTGGCCACATTGATGGTGTTGATTTCAAAGAAAGGGGTTGAAGGTGGTAAAGGGACCATAGTCTTGTATGGGGTTCCTGATTTAGGTGATGAGGTTTGAGAGGCATGTGATGGTGTCGATGGTTTGTTGAAAAAGAGGTCAAGTGGATCCTTAATGAAAGAGGTGTACTTTTTCAAGAATTGATGAATGACAACTTTAAGAGCACAGCAACGCTCAGTGTCATGTCTAGGTGTACGATGATACGTACAAAATTTAGTGTCATCGAACCAAGATGGCTTTGATCTGAGAGTTGATGAGTGTGAAGGTGAAGAGGTTTGGGAGACATTAGATGGTGTTGGAGATTTGTTGACAGTATCCTCAACAAGAAGGGTGTCTTTTTCCAAGTATTGGCGAATAACAACCTTGAGGGCACAACAATTCTCAGTGTCATGTCCAGGTGTGCGATGATATAGGCAAATTTTAGTGTCACCAAACTAAGATGGTTTTGGTCTGAGAGGTTGGTATGGCTTAATAGGTAAAAGAGTGATGTCAGAGGATTGTAGCAATTGGTGTAATAGTAAAGCATATGAACCTGCTAATAAGTTTGTGTGTTGTGTTGCAGTAAAAGTTGACAACTTCTATTTAGAAGCTATTGAGGGAGTGTTTCATACCATCCTTTTGTTTGGCAGTGTGGCCAGACACATAGATGACACTTTCGTGGTAGGAGGCATTGGATGTTTTGAACGAGGTATGTTTTTGTTAGGTGTTGGTAGTAATGGAGGTGGTTTGTTTTTTTTCAGTGTCGGAGTAGGAAGCACTCATATTAAGGTGGATGGGTGTGGGCCCAAAATAGAGGGCAATGGTGATGGTGGGAGAAGAGTTCTCCGATGTGGTTTAGTAGCCTTCTTCAGTTTGGTTTGAGGACCACAATTGTGTGAGGCAAGGTTCAAGTCTACCTTCACTTGTGGGTGAGTGAGGTTAGATATGGGGTGAATACCGAGGGATTTAACCGGTGTTGGTATGGTGGATGTTTGTGAGGGTTTAGGTTCGGATGTGGCTGGTTGAGTTTTTGAAGGTTTGGAAGTAGAAGCCTGGTCCTCGTCAAAGACTTTTGGAGATTTTGTCATAGGAGGGTCAACAGCACGAGATGAGATGGGACATGTAAGGTGAGGAGCTTTGAGTTGCTCTCATAATGCCTCATGTTCTAATTTCCTCGAATGGAGAAGTCCTAAGTTCTCAACCAATCGAGAGAATGGTTTGGAAGATGTTGGATGAAGCTTTGGTTTTTTAGAAGATGTGGGTGGTTATGAGACTAAAAATGTGTTATATGTAGTAATTTTGGGCCAAAGGCGTGAGAGAGCCATAACTAGATCATCCTCGATCGAAGTAGGGGAAGAGACAGGTTCTTCTCTTAGTGGAGAAGGAATTGGAGAATGTGACTCCTCAAGAGGATAGAGGGCAGGGATGATTGTGCCTCCTACTTGAGGTTGAGGAGTAGGAAAGGTAAGGTCTTCAATTGGTAGTAGGAAGGATGAAGGTGGGGCTAGTGGCGTTGGTATGGTCAAAGTGTCCTCCAATATAAGAGATGTCGATGGAGAACTAATAGGAGTAGAAGGTTCATCGACCTGTGGAGGAGAAATGGGAGAAGAAGGCTCTTCTACCTGTAAAGGACCAATGGGTGGGCTAACCTCTTCAGACTGTGAGAGAGGTTGGTTAGGCATAAGAGGCAAGACCGTGTTGACTGTGCATATATTACACTCTTGGGAGTCATCAGCCATGGTCTGAATGTTATTTTAACTAGGGAGATTGTTAGAGAAAGGTTGTCTAAAGATGTCTATGTTTTGGTAAAGTGGTGTGTTTGGGTTATCTAAAACAAGATCACCTTTATCTATCATGTCTTGGACAATATTTTTGAAGGTTTTTTAGTTGTTTATGTCATGGCCTTTGACACAGTGATAATTGCAAAAGTCATCTTCCCTATTCCATGTAAGGATGGCTTTTACGGGGTCAAATTGAGGTGGTCAAATTTGGGGGAGGTTGAGGACTCCCTGTTTAACTAGTTTATCCAAAATAGAAATGTATGATTCTCTTATAGGAGTATACTGACATTGTATATACCATTATTGGAACTGTTTGGTGATGCTTTTTGATGTGGAAGGTTGAGATTGGTTGGTTATTGTTGAAGATGATGGTCTAACAACTATGGCATTTGCTGATCCCTTAGATTTGGAATTAGAAGAAGAAGATTTGGTCATTTGACTTTACGTTGGGGTTTTTACTTCACAATTTGACTTTATTTTCCTCGATAGCACCGAGTTCAAACTTCCTAGCCATGGTGAAAGCTTCGTCAAATGTGCAGAATGTTTGGACCCACAAGGTAGATGAAATGTGTTTGGCACATGCTTGTGAAAAGAGCTCAATGAGCTCGAGTTGAGGTAAATAAAATGAGAGTTGGTTGATTAAGCCTCTCCAATGAGCAATGAAATCAGCTATTGATTCATCATCAAATTGTCTGATAGAGTATGGGTCTGTGATGGAGACCTTTTTGGTGATGTTGATCGAAAAGTGGTCAAGAAATAATTGGGTGAGTTGATTGAAAGAAAAGAGAGAATGACTGGCAATAGAACTATACCAATTGAGGGTAGCACCAGAAAGTGACATGGGAAATGTGCATAGTAATAATGCATCATCATGTGTTATAAGATAACAAGCATGTCTAAATGCTCATAAATGTTGATGTGGGTCCTCCTTACTCTAAAAGTGAGTAAACTTGGGAAGTTCCCACTGACTAGGATATGGTCCGATTGGTACTGAAGGATGAATGGGTTCATTACAAATTTGTTCATATGAGAGAACATTTCTTGAACCCAAAATGGATGTCTCAAGATTAGACATCCTGTCCATCAACATCTTGATTAGATCGGTTGACGGATTTGTAAGTGGGGCACCCCCTAGTTTGTAAGGCACTTTGAAGGTGCTAAGAGGGGCATATGATGTATTTGGTTGTGCTTTATAGGCACAACATATTGGTAACTAGTCATAGGGACTGATGTTAAACCCAAGGGTGGTTGTGTCATGAAGCTAGGAGGCACAACCTGGCTTGATGTCGCCAGAGGTGGTTGGATGGTGGCAACATTATCTAAAGGATGAGTAGCCACCCTTGTGTTGATGGGTACAAGAGTAGGTGGGATGGAGACAATTAAGTTTTGGAATGGTGTAGAACTTTGTTAAACGGTTTATGGTTGAGGAGGTATAGGAACCCCAAAGGAGGTAGGTCCAAAAATAGAAGGAGAGGCCACACTTTGAAGATTGGTCATGGTCGGGTTGTTAGTTGAGGTAATGGCCTGGGTGCCCATGGGTTGGGTCATGGAGGTTGTTGATATGATTGTCGTGTCAACTAAGGAAGTTGGCATTCCATAAACTGGGTTGCCTGAAGAGTCTCACATTTGACTTCTCATGAGATAGTGTTAAAGGGCCTTGACATTGAGTTCAAGGAACCTTTCAAAGTCTTGGTCCCTTTCAGGAACAATAGGGGGTTGAGTCGGGGTTGGTTGGGTAGGAGTTCATTCAGTCTCTAAATGATACTCCATTAGAAGACTTGTTATGGAGGGTGAAGGTGGAAGTGGTTGTTGCCTTGCATGGTCAACAAGAGTTTTGGTTTGACTACATGTCAAAACCATCCAAGGCAAAAAAGGGGGGTTTAGGCTCTAAAAACTGTATGTTTCAGCCTCAGAAAACTAGAGTTGGTGTTTTTAACAGCAAAAAGGTCAGGCTTTTAGCTTGCTATTTTGAGAAGAACAATTTTGATAGTGACCGATGTCGGTGTAAAAACTGATGTCGATGAAGAAAGTTGCCGATGTCAGTTAAATAACCAATGTCGGTGAATATAAGTTGCCCACGTCGGTGGAAAAAATGATGTTGGTTACTGTGTATTTTTAGAAACTTTAAAAAATTGAAAGTTTTTGGAAGAAAGAAGAAAGTCTGAGTTGTTTGTGGAGCTCAGAATAATGCATCCTCACCAGCTCAAAAAACTAGATGAAAATAGAAAAGTAGATGAAGACAAGCAGACCCTAAATGTTAATTCCTAAGAATAAGTTTTAGAGACTTGTTGGCTTATGCCTTAGAAGAGTGTGTTTGGGAAGTTGGGCTTTTAGAATGGGTCCTAAAAGAAGCAGTCTAAGGTTGGTTTTGGGTTAGTTTTGGTGCTCAAAATTTGTATTAGGTTCCGTACGTGTCCTAGTGCTAAGGAGCAAGCTCCCCTCACTTCATGAGCCCAGAGATAAGTTGGGTCGCTTAGCCAGTATATACTTCCCCTAGAGTTTATACTCTGCCAGAGAATAGAGTGGGTTCTCCCCTTGGTAGTGAAGTCCAAGTGGGATTACCAGGAAGGGTAAGGTGTCCGCTAGGTGATGAAATCCTAGTCGGACCTTGTCTCAGATATGTTTAGATGTTTGATTGTGAAAGTGGTCAGGTTGTATAACATAAGTGCACTACACTTTATTCATAATACATTTTTAATTACTAGATGTGAGAGCTAAATATACATTTAGGCAGAAATGAGATGCAATAGATTTAAAGCCCAAATTGAAATGTTTTGTTCGGATGCAGACAAGTGGAGAAAAGGTTGAAGAGTATGAATTTCACTACTCTAAAATGCAGGAAGGAAAGGAAAAGAAGGATTCTTTTTAACTTGCTAATGGTGTCTTTTCAAAAAAGATAGAAGAAAAGGATGCAAGAAGAGATCTAATGCACCTATATGAAAAGTTTGCTTTTAGAAGAAAAAGTATCAACCCAAGGAAAACTCTAGGGTCCCACCAGGCATGCCAAAATGTTTCTAACTATCTTCACTTTTCACATTTAGAAGAAATAAGAAACTAAAAGGTAATGGTTAGGGGTTTGATGATACCTGAATGAAGTTTGCGCATCATATCCAGACGACTGAAGGAGCTCCTCTTTCGCTGTGGAGGATGACACCTGCTAGATAGAATAAGACTCAAACACAGAGATTGTTAGATAGAGATAAGGTGGACTACCAAGCGATATGTTCGGTCCCAGAAGCGTAAAGACTTCCTTGAGGGATGACAGTCCACTATTTATAAGTAAAAGTGTCAGAAATAAAGAAATGACAAATGACTAGCAAAGAAGAAATTAGATAATGCATACCTATTTCTTTGCAGTTGGTCTGCCACAGTCATCGACATCAGTTATTATGCCAGCATCAATTATTTAGGTTGTCAACATCGGTTAGTGTACCGATGTCGGTAGGGGAAATGGTTGATGTCAGTCAAGGAAATGGCCTTAGATGGGCTCTAGACAGGGTTGTGGTCGATAGAGGGGTCTAGACAGTCTGTCTGAGAGTTTAAAGGTCTGTGTAAGATTGTAGGGAAGTTAATAGAGTCTTAAGAGGTACAAGGGGTAGAGGATAGGTTGTCAAAAAGGGTAAGGCTATGGGGGGGCCTCTAAGCCTCTCCAAGAAGAAAGTCAGGTTTGGTCTAGTCTACAGTACTTAGAAGTAGCAAATAGAGACTGATTATAAATACATTCTAAGTTACTGAAATGAAATAAAAGAAGAATACTTAGCTCTTAGTTGTTGAAGGAGTGTAGAAGACTTGTTGTTGATGCGGCTGATGTAGAAGACTTCCTGCAATGTTTCAATCAGGGGTGGAGTGACTGATGCAGAGTTCCTATAGCTTATGATGTTTGGCATGCGTCTGGGAGAGAGAGAGAAGTCAAATTCTAGGTCTGTGATTTGGGTCTATGATTTTAGGTCTATTTGGCCTGTAAGTTGGTTTTAAGAAACCGATGTCAGTGATCCTACTGGCGTTGGCTGATGGGTAACTGATGTCAGCGGCTAGAAGATGGGTAAAAAGGTTATTTTTAGCCTTTTGCCTGTTCTTCCATCTGCTGAGTTCAGTAGTCATGGTTAAACGGTCAAAGGTGGGTTTAATAGGTGTGAGGATTAGTGGGAGGGTTGAAATGGGGTTTTAGGTAATTAAGATTTGCCATGGGGTGATGGAGGTATCTAAGAAGAGGCATCCAAGGTGGGGTAAGGTGTCATGGGTGATGTGTCAAGGGTGGTGTTATCAATTTAAAATAGTTAATTTATTTTAAATTAATAAGTGTGTGGATTAGAAATGTTTAGAAGTGGACCAAGGGGACCAAGGGGGGGTGACCAAGGAGTAGACACAATTTTGGTGTCTACATTTGCCCCTTTTTGTCTTGTTGGTTGTTCTTGATGAACTGCAAGACAAAAATAGGAGTAAGTTACCCCAAATATGGGATGAGGTATTCCCCCTCAAAGCAAGAGTCGAGGGAAGGGAACCTGATATCGAGTGTCAATTTGATAGATAGTGGATGGATATGGTGAAGGTTGAGTGTGAATACTATAATAGTTAAGATTACGTGTATACCACTTCATGTGATAGGTAGGTCAAATTATCACTGTCAAGGGTCAAAGAGTGCTAAAATTGAAATAACCAATCCCTAGCATTTGGTCATAGCTGATTGGGTTAAATGATCCAAGTTGTAGCTCCAATGGTCATCGTGTTCCAAGTATCCCAGGCTCAGGAAGTGCTCTTGAAAAAGATGAAAATGTCACAAATATTGGGGATCAACTTGCTCACGATCTAATACTTGTGAGGGTCGTAATATGGGTTGCGAAAAATTTTGCTAACTATTCATGAGGTAGCATATATGCAATCAAAATAACTAAGGCAGGGTTGTCTCAAAAGTGGTCGTGGTGAGAGGAGATAGTCACAATCTCCAAGGTTGATTGGTCAAGTCGATTTGAGATGTAAGTGATCTCAAGTGTGACCAAGGAGGAGGCTAAGATGACTTCTACTATGAGGGCTAGTTATTGGTTGTTAGTTTCCATGTGTATTGTTTTCCATAGAAACTAATGTGATTGGTCTATGATAATGTTAATGGTTGTGGAAATATGTGATTGGCATGTGACAAAGGAATGGCTGAGCTAACCTTAGAAGACCCCATGTCAACTGAGTGCTGCCTACATAGCCCCTGTTTTAAGGGCCTCAGGCCAATGTAGTTCTCCCCAAAAGGGAAGAAGAGGGTTGGTTATGGATGGGGTCAGACTAGGTTAAGTCATGGTTAAGGGTAATATGGTTGGTCCATCAGATAGACGAACAAATGAATGTGGCCGAGCTAACCCCAGAAGATGTCATGTCATTTGAGTGCTACCTACATAGCCCCTATTTTAAGGGCCTCAGGCCAATGTAGTTCTCCCAAAAAGGGAGGAAGAGGGTCGGTTATAGATGGGGTTGGACTAGGTTAAGTCATGGTTAAAGGTTAAAATAGTTTGTCCATCAGGAAGACAAACAAACGGATGTGGTCGAGCTAACCTTAGAAGACGTCATGTCAACTGAGTGCTGCCTACATAGCCCTTGTTTGAAGAGCCTTAGACTAATGTAGTTTAGACTAGTTGATAGGTTGGTTTGGTTAGGTTATAAATGATGAGGGTATGATGATGTTACAGCCTTTTCCATATTATGTGATGGTGTATTCTGTAACATTGGTTAAGTGGTTTTTCACCCCTAGCAATTTTCCATATTGGTGATGGATGTATGCTAAAAATGAAATGAGTATGCTTATGCTTCAGCAAGTAATGGTTTATGCTTAGAATAAATTGTGTGGTTGATAGTTTCCATGTGTACTGGTTTCCATAGAAACTAGTGTGAATAGGCTATGATCATGTTAATGGTTTGAAAAAGGTTTGGTTGGTTTGGTTTGGTTTAGAAAATGATTTGGTTGGATTTGAATTGGTTATATGTGACCAAAGTGCATAAGAAGTGAAAGGTGCATTGCTCTTTCATTGAGAAGGACCATAATGATAGCATAGATAAGGGTTTTGCAAACAAAAGCCCTGTTTATGCATTACGTCTTTTGACCATTGGTTTATGTTAGAGAAATAGTCGAATCACTTGACATTAAGTGAGCTCGAAATCCCTTGAGTATGTTGGGGTAATAAGTTTGATGATGTGATATGTCAGGATATTGTAACCCTTTTTAGCAAGGATAAATTTTCCCCTTTCATAGGTGACCCTGAGAACAACTATAGGCAAGTCCATGACACTTTTTTTTTTTTGGTAGACTGATCAATGCGGGAAGTCTACATGGGGATGTCATTTTGTTTTGTGGTCATTTGTGAAGCTGATCGATGCAGGAAGCTTCTAAAAGAGTGTTATTTGTAGCAATATTTGAGCATAGCCATCCTTCGAGGGAGTGGTTTATATTTTTCTTAGTATGGTTAAATGACTTTGAATAGTTGTCCTTTAAGGGAGTAGTCTATTAACTATAGCAATGATGGTGTAGTTGTCCTTCGAGGGAGCAGTTTGCATTTAGATTTTTATGACCTTTTGATATTTTGACATCCCAATTTATTTTTTTGTTTTTGACTAAATTTATGGTTATGGACTTGACTATAGAGGTTTAGAGAGTTCGCTTTTATTAGGACAAAGCATACATGCTTGACAAAAGGGTTGAATAATGTTTGTAGGGAAACAGGGTTAAAAGAAATGAGGATTAAAATGACAGGGATTGCTCAAGGGATGACCTCAAGTTTAATGCCAAGTGAATGAGTACTTGACTAACAGTAGAATGGTCACAGATGCAAGGCAATAAGGGGCTCAAGTTCTGGTTGGCCTTCAAGAGAAGACAAATAATAAGTCCTTGATACATACTTGTGTGTTATGATTTAAGGTCCGAGCCAATTAGGAGCAAACTTGCCTTGTTTACTTCTTTCCATATTGGTCACGTGTTAAAGATGATTAAGAAGTTGGTTGATGTTTGGTCAATGCTTGGTTGGTTGATGTTTGGTTGATGCTTGGTTGGTTGATGTTTGGTTGGTGTAGATAGTTAGTATAAAGTCAAATTCCCCCAGTCATTTTTGTGACAGAGATAATGTTTGGCACCCATTGTGGATAATCAATGGGTTGGATGGAGAGAAGAAGAGGAGATGATGAAGCTCCTCTTAGACAAGGAGTGTGATGCAAGGATGCATCCTGCAAAGCTTTTTGCCTGATAGGATTTAGTTTGAGAGGACGAGATCCTAATTTTCTAGGTTGGAGTTTAGAATCTTAGAATTATGGATGGTGATAGAGGCAATGGTTGGTAATGATTGGACTAAGGTAGCTAGTGGTTGGGAGTCTTCAAGTTGGACCTCCACTACCTGTAAGGCTTTGATTAAGGCTTGTCAATGTTGTGGAGAGATTTGAATGAGGTCATACAAATATGTCTTCACACGGGTTTGGTGAAGTTGTTTCACCATGGAGTCATGGATTGGCTTCAAAGATGTTGATCGAGATGTGCCGAAGATAGTAATCTTGGGTTTTGGTTGTGGTGAGGGCTTGACAAATGGATATGTCCAAGGGATAGAAATTTTCTCTTTCCCTTTATCCTTCATGGTTTGTGACCTGTTGGCCACATTGATGGTGTTGATTTCAAACAAAGGGATTGAAGGTGGTAAAGGGACCATAGTCTTGTATGGGGTTCCTGATTTAGGTGATGAGGTTTGAGAGGCATGTGATGGTGTCGATGGTTTGTTGAAAAAGTGGTCAAGAGGATCCTTAATGAAAGAGGTGTCCTTTTTTAGGTATTGATGAATGACAGCTTTAAGAATATAGAATCGCTCAGTGTCATGTCCAGGTGTGTGATGATACGTATAAAATTTAGTGTCATCAAACCAAGATGGCTTTGATCTGAGAGTTGATGAGTGTGAAGGTGAGGAGGTTTGGGAAACATTAGATGGTGTTGGAGATTTGTTGACAGTCTCCTCAATAAGAAGGGTGTCTTTTTCTAATTATTGGTGAATGACAACCTTGAGGGTACAATAATTCTCAGTGTCATGTCCAGGTGTGTGATGATATAGGCAAATTTTAGTGTCGTCAAACCAAGATGGTTTTGGTCTGAGAGGTTGGTATGGCTTAATAGGCAAAAGAGTGATGCTAGAGGATTGTAACAATTGGTGTAATAGTAAAGCATATGAACCTGCTAATAGGTCTGCATGTTGTGTTGTAGTAAAATTTGACTTCTATTTAGAAGCTGTTGAGAGAGTGTTTCATACCATCCTTTTATTTGGCAGTGTGGCCAGACGCGTAGATGACAATTTTGTGGTAGGAGGCGTTAGATGTTTTGAAGGAGGTATGTTTTTGTTAGGTGTTAATAGTAATGGAGGTGGTTTGTTTTTTTTGGGTGTTGAAGTAGGAAGCACTCATATTAAGGTGGATGGGTGTGGGCCCAAAACAGAGGGCAATGGTGATGGTGGGAGAAGAGTTCTCTGATGTGGTTTAGTAGCCTTCTTTAGTTTGGTTTGAGGACCACTATTGTGCAAGGCAAGGTTCAAGTCTACCTTCACTTGTGGGTGAGTGAGGTTAGATATGGGGTGAACACCGAGGGATTTAACTGGTGTTGGTATGGTGGATGTTTGTGAGGGTTTAGGTTCAGATGTGGATGGTTGAGTTTTTGAAGGTTTGAAAGTAGAAGCCTGGTCCTCATCAGAAACTTTTGGAGATTTTGTCATAGGAGGGTTGATATCATGAGATGAGATGGGACATGTAAGGTGAGGAGCTTTGAGTTGCTCCCATAATGCCTCATGTTCTAATTTCCTCGAATGGAGAAGTCCTAAGTTAAAAAACCAATCGAGAGATTGGTTTGGAAGATGTTGGATGAGGCTTTGGTTTTTTAGAAGATGTGGGTGATTGTTTGACCAAAAATGTGTTAGATGTAGTGATTTTGGGCCAAAGGTGTGAGAGAGCCATAACTGGATCATCCTCGGTTCGAAGTAGGGGAAGAGACAGGTTCTTATCTTAGTGGAGAAGGAATTGGAGAATGTGACTCCTTAAAAGGATAGAGGGCAGGGATGATTGCGCCTCTTACTTGAGGTTAAGGAGAAGGAAAGGTAAGGTCCTCCATTGGTAGTAGGAAGGATGAAGGTGGGGCTAGTGGCATCGGTATGGTCAAAGCATCTTCCAATATAAGAGAGGTCGATGGAGAACTAATAGGAGTAGAAGGTTCGTCAACCTGTGGAGGAGAAATGGGAGAAGAAGGCTCTTCGACCTGTAAAGGACCAATGGGTGGGCTAACCTCTTCAGATTGTGAGAGAGGTTGGTTAGGCATAAGAGGTGAGATCGTGTTGACTGTGTGTATATTATGCTCTTGGGAGTCATCAGCCATGGTCTGAATGTTATTTTGACTAGGGGGATGGTTAGGGAAAGGTTGTCTAAAGATGTTTATGTTTTGGTTAGGTGGTGCGTTTGGGTTATCCAAAACAAGATCACCTTTATCTATCATGTATTGGACAATGTTTTTGAAGGTTTTGTAGTTGTTTATGTCATGGCCTTTGACACGGTGATAATTGCACAAGTCATTTTCCCTATACCATGTAGGGATGGCTTTTGTGGGGTCAAATTGAGGTGGTCAAATTTGGGGGAGGTTGAGGACTCCCTGTTTAACTAGTTTATTCAAAATGGAAGTGTATGATTCTCCTATAGGAGTATACTGATGTTTTATATACCATTGTTGGAATTGTTTGGTGATGCTTTGTGATGTGGAAGGTTGAGATTGGTTGGTTATTGTTGAAGATGATGGTCTAACAACTACGGCATTTGTTGATCCCTTAGATTTGGAATTAGAAGAAGAAGATTTGGAGGAAGGGTCATTTGACTTTGCGTTGGGGTTTTTACTTCACAATTTGACTTTATTTTCCTCGATAGCACCGAGTTCAAGCTTCCTAGCCATGGTGAAAGCTTCGTCAAATGTGCGAAATGTTTGGACCCACAAGGTAGATGAAATGTGTTTGGCACATGCTTGTGAAAAGAGCTCAATGAGCTCAGGTTGAGGTAAATAAAAGTAGAGTTGGTTGATTAAGCCTCTCCAATGAGCAATGAAATCAGCTATTGATTCATCATCAAATTGTCTGATAGAGTATAGGTCTGTGATGGAGACCTTTTTGGTGATGTTGATCGAAAAGTGGTCAAGAAATAATTGGGTGAGTTGATTGAAAGAAAAGAGAGAATGGCTGGCAATAGAACTATACCAATCGAGGGCAGCACCAGAAAGTGACATGGGAAATGTGTGCAGTAACAATGCATCATCATGTGTTATAAGATAACAAGCATGTCTAAATGCTCATAAATGTTGTTGTGGGTCCTCCTTACTCTAAAAGTGAGTAAACTTGGGAAGTTCCCACTGACTAGGATATGGTCAGATCAGTACTGAAGGATGAATGGGTTCATTACAAATTTGTTCATATGAGAGAACATTTCTTGAACCCAAAACGGATGTCTCAAGATTAGACATCATGTCCATCAACATCTTGATTAGATCGGTTGACGAATTTGTAAGTGGGGCACCCCCTAGGTTATAAGGTACTTAGAAGGTGCTAGGAGGGGCATATGACGTAGTTGGTTGTGCTTTATAGGTGCAACATATTGGTAACTAGTAATAGGGATTGATGTTAAACCCAAGGGTGGTTGTGTCATGAAGCTAGGAGGCACAACCTGGCTTGATGTCACCAGAGGTGGTTGGATGGTGGCAACATTAGCCAAAGGATGAGTAGCGACCCTTGTGTTGATGGGTGCAAGAGTAGGTGGGATGGAGACAATTAAGTTTTGGAATGGTGTAGAACTTTGTTAAACGGTTTGTGGTTGAGGGGGTATAGGAACCCCAAAGGAGGTAGGTCCAGAAACAGAAGGAGAGGCCACACTTTGAAGATTCGTCATGGTCAGGTTGTTAGTTGAGGTAATGGCCTGGGTGCCCATGGGTTGGGTCATGGAGGCTGTTGATATGATTGTCGTGTCAACTAAGGAAGTTGGCATCCCATAAACTGGGTTGCCTGAAGAGTCTCCCATTTGACTTCTCATGAGATAGTGCTAAAGGGCCTTGACATTGAGTTCAAGGAACCTTTCAAAGTCTTGGTCCCTTTCAGGAACAATAGGGGGTTGAGTCGGGGTTGGTTGGGTAGGAGTTCATTTAGTCTCTGAATGATACTCCATTAGAGGACTTGTTATGGAGGGTGAAGGCGGAAGTGGTTGTTGCCTTGCATGGTCAACAAGAGTTTTGGTTTGACTACATGTCAAAACCATCCAAGGCAAAAAAGGGGGGTTTAGGCTCTAAAAATTGTATGTTTCAGCCTCAAAAAACTAGAGTTACTATTTTTAACAACAAAAAGGTCAGGTTTTTAGCTTGCTATTTTGAGAAGAAAAATTTTGACAGTGACCGATGTCGATGTAAAAACCGATGCCGGTGAGGAAAGTTGCTAATGTTAGTCAGATAACTGATGTCGATGAATATAAGTTGCCGATGTTGGTGGAAAAATTGATGTTGATTACTGTGTATTTCTAGAAACTTTAGAAAACTAAAAGTTTTTGGAAGAAAGAAGAAAGTCTAAGTTGTTTGTGGAGCTCAGAATAATGCATCCTCACCAACTTAAAAAACCAGATGAAAATAGAAAATTAGATGAAGACAAGCAGTCTCTAAACGTTAATTCTTAAGAATAAGTTTTAGAGTCTTGTTGGCTTATGCCTTAGAAGAGTGTGTTTGAGAAGTTGGGCTTTTAGAATGGGTCCTAGAAGAAGCAGTCTAAGGTTGGTTGCAGGTTAGTTTTGGTGCTCAAAATCTTTATTAGGTTTCGTACGTGGCCTGGTGCTAAGGAGCAAGCTCCCCTCACTTCACGAGCCTAAAGATAAGCTGGGTCGCTTAGCCAGTATATACTTCCCCTAGAGTTTATACTCTGCTAGAGAACAGAGTGGGTTCTCCCCTTGGTAGTGAAGTCCAAGTGGGATTACCAGGAAGGATAAGGTATCCGCTAGGTGATGAAATCCTAGTCAGACCTTGTCTTAGGTATGTTTAGATGTTTGATTGTGAAAGTGGTCAGGTTGTGTAACATAAGTGCACTACGCTTTATTCATAATACATTTTTAATTACTAGATGTGAGAGCTAAGTATGCATTCAGGTAGAAATGAGATGCAATAGATTTTAAGCCCAAATTGAAATGTTCTATTCAGATATAGACAAGTGGAGAAAAGGTTAAAGAGTATGAATTTCACTACTCTAAAATGCAGGAAGGAAAGGAAAAGAAGGATTCTTTTTAACTTGTTAATGGTGTCTTTTCGAAAAAGATAGAAGAAAAGGATGCAAGAAGAGATCTAATGCACCTATATGAAAAGTTTGCTTTTAGAAGAAAAAGTATGAACCCAAGGAAAACTCCAGGGTCCCACCGGGCATGCCAGAATGTTTCTAACTATTTTATCTTTTCACATTCAGAAGAAATTAGAAACTAAAAGGTAATGTTCAGGGGTTTTATGATATTCAAATGAAGTTTGTGCACCGTATCTAGGTGACTGAAGGAGCTCCTCTTTCACTGTGGAGGATGACACCTGTTAGATAGAATGAGACTCAAACACAGAGATTGTTAGATAGAGATAAGGTGGACTGCCAAGTGATATGCTCGGTCCCAAAAGCGCAAAGACTTCCTTGAGGGATGACATTCCACTATTTATAAGTAAAAGTGTCAAAAATAAAGAAATGACAAATGACTAGCAAAGAGGAAATTAGATAATGCATACATGCTTCTTTGCAGTTGGTCTGCCATAGTCATCGACGTCAGTTGTTCTGTCGGCGTCAGTTGTTCAGGTTGCCAACATCAATTAGTCTATCGACATCGATAGGGGAAATGGTCGATGTCGGTCAGGGCAATGGCCTTAGATGGGCTTTGGATAGGGTTATGGTCGACAGAGGGGTCTAGACGGTATGTCTAAGAGTTTGGAGGTCCATGCAAGATTGCAAGGAAGTCAATAGAGTCTTAAGAGGGACAAGGGGTAGAGGATAGGTTGTCAAAAGGGGTAAGGCTATGGGAGGGGCCTTTCAGCCTCTCTAGGAAGAAAGTCAGGTTTGGTCTGGTCTATAGTACTTAGAAGTAGCAAACAAAGACTAATTACAAATACATTATAAGTTACTGAAATGAAATAAAATAATAATACTTAGCTCTTAATTGCTGAAGGAGTGTAGAAGACTTGTTGCTGATGCAGTTGATGTAGAAGACTTCTTGCAATGTTTCAATCAGGGGTGGAGTGACTGATGCAAAGTTCCTGTAGCCTGTGATTCTTGGCATGTGTCTGGGAGAGAGAGAGAAGTTGGATTCTAGGTCTATGATTTAGGTATGTGATTTTAGGTCTGTTCAGCGTGCAAGTTGGTTTTAAGAAACTGATGTTGGCGATCCCGCCGGTGTCGGCCGATGGGTAACCGACGTCGGTGGCTAGAAGATGGGTAAAAAGCCTATTTTTATCCTTTTTCCCATTCCTTCATCTACCGAGTTCAGTGGTCATGGTTAAATAGTCGAAGGCGGGTTTAATAGGCATGAAGATTAGTGGGAGGGTTGAAATGCGGTCTTAGGTAATTAAGATTTGCCATGGGGTGATGGAGGTATCCAAGGTGGGGTGAGGTGTCATGGGTGAGGTTTCATGGGTGATGTGTCAAGGGTGGTGTTATCAATTTAAAATAGTTAATTTATTTTAAATTAATAAGTGTGTGGGTTAGAAATGTTTATAAGTGGACCAAGGGGACCAAGGGGGGGTGACCAAGGAGTAGACACAATTTTTGTGTCTACACTCCCCTACTCACATTTTCCTTGAAATTTGATCTTGATACCCCATTAGACCACACACTATCTCTCTATTTGGTTACTTATACCTTCACCTTCAAATCACATTAGGCCTTGAAACTGACCTTCAAGCCTCTTTACATGTGCTCTCCACATCACTCACATACTAAAAAAACCTCTCTCATGATTAAATAGTGACATTCATCCTTCATATTCCTTGAAAACAAAACATGATGCCTCATTAGGCTAGGCAAGGTCTAGAAATAGTCTAGTTTTAGACTTGATATGTAGGTCATACCCCTATAAGCTCACCCTAAAACTCACATGAGAGATAAAATGCCTCGTATACATTCTCAAGAAACGTCATAAAATTTCTCATGCCTATGTGCATTCATCTCACCAATCCATCATGCTCCTTTATGCCCAAGCCTAGGCATCTTATGCACATACCTTCTTAAGACACAACTAGGCTCAAGCACTTGACAACTTTGACAACAAAGAACTTCCATGATAACCTTAAAATTACTCATGTAGTCATAATAAAATATATAAATCATATATTACACTCTCAGATTCACTATAATATTGATCAATATTCTCTCTCATATCTACATTCTTTAATGACCACATTAAGACCTTCTCAAGAACCTTTGACATCAATGATAACATCAGTGCCAATCCTCAATAATAGGAACAATTCTCAATAATATCCCCATTTGTCATTGATGACAAAACATACTACAAGCTAATCATTCTTATCTTCCCATTCTATTTTTTCTCCCCCTTTGACATAAATGACAAAGTGATGTCAACGCCTTAGATCATACTCCTTACAACCAATATACTCAACATATAGGACTATGAGTTTGTGAGACATAATACAAAAATGCTCTCCTATCTCCATGCATACCTTCTTAGAAAAACTCACCTTTTTTTGGAGCTAATGAACCTAATTATATCCCCATAAGTACTTAACTTCTTAAATGATTGTTAAGGGTAGGAATTACACCCAATTCCTATCTTAGATGTTCATATGTTACCTTTGGAAGTGGTTTGGTCAAAATGTCTACAATCTAATCCTATGTAGAAACATATTCAAGTTTGACATTTTATTCACTTACCTTCTCTCTTAGAAAATGATACCTAATGGGAATATAATTAGTCTTTGAATGAATAATAGGTTTCTTTGAGACACTATAGCCTTGTGTTATCATAATAGATAGGGCTAAGACCATCATACTCCACCTTATAGTATTTTAGAATATGTCTCATCCATAAGACCTAAGTGAAACATGAAGCTGTTGTAATGTACTCAGCCTCGCAAGTGGATAATGTTAATGATGGTTTCTTCTTGATTGTCCATGAAACTAGGCACCCACCTAAGAAGAAGGCTCCTCCACTAGTACTTTTCCTATCATCTAGACTTCCCATCTGGTCTATATCTATATAGGCTATCAAATTAAACTCCTTTATCCTTGGGTACCATAACCCATACTCTCATTTACATAAGATCAAAATTTATGATAATCTAAGTCTAATTTTCTAATGTAATATGTATTTCATGTCTAAAATTCATAAGGGTGTGAATATAGATATAAAAATGTATGAAATAGTAAATAATAGATCAATATTATATTGATTTAGATTACTTACCAGTATTCTCCTTGTTTTCATACCTACATTCTTTTTGCCAATGATTTGAGATTTAGGATGATCTCTTTGAATTTTTATTGAGGTGACTTTTGAGTCCTATCTCTCCTCAACTTATCATTCTTCCTCATCAACCTCTATAGTTTCCTCTTCAATCTTGAAGTCTATATTCTCTAAAGTATCCTTTGACTGTGAGTGTGATTTCCTTCTCTCATCAATCCTCACATTGATGCTTTCCACTATCCTTTTTAACCTCTTATTACAACATCTATAGGCTAAGGTCATTGATGAGTATCTTAATAATATACCTATTGGAGGCTTAGGCTACACCCTAGCTGAGTAAAGGATTGTATAGGTCCTCTACTCAAACCTAGTCTAACATGGGAATGACCCTAGGTTATGGTTTACCTAAACTTAGGTCAAACCTCTATGATTTTTAATGAGGCTATCTCCTCTGATATGAAAATATAGTTATTCTCATAAACCTATACTTATACCAAATAAAAGGGAAAGGGAAGAAATCTAAAAGGAACAAAACCTAGTCTAAATGGCAATGCACCAAATGTTCAATGATCCACTCTTAAGTTAGACACTTTTATGACTACTAATGAAAATAATTAGGATAAGAACTAATTAGATTATATGATAAAGTTGTAAACATGAGTATTTTTTATGAAGGTTGAAAAGAGATCTAGAACTTGAAGGACAAAAAGAGATAGGTTTAAGAAAAACACTATGGACTTATGACACTTCAAGGGAAACATCACTATCCAACACTTCACACAACCTACAAAAAACTAATAGACTTGAAGGAAGGTACATGAAGGACATACAAATCATTAATGGGAAACATACACTCTATAAATCAAACTTCAATAAAGCACACTTAACATTCAACTAGAATCTAAGATGTCTTATATTGATTCAAAAGAGTTTTAAAAAGTGATTTTGGTAGAGATTCACTATATGAAGCTGAGGGATACAAATCAAGAGTTTAAAGCTAGTATTTATAGGAATAAATAAGGTAAGAGAGAAATAAATTTGCATTGAAAGAGTCATTAATAATCCCAATTCCACTCAGAACAACCACCACTGCAACCCTTCTCAAGACTTTCCCTACATTAATGTCACTATATCTTTTTTGGGCATGATGGATAATGTTAAGATCAAGACCAGTCATAAGAAGTAACCCCTACCACCACATGAATCATTCTTGAGATCCTCTACAATAATGCCCTTTATTATAAGGATAAAACCCTCATATATTTTGATATGAAAAGTCCATGTTTATGTTTGTTTTAAGTTTCTTTAGGTACCTATTTATCAAGGATGTGACCATATCAAAAGATGAGACACTCCTTTCATTAATCATAAATCTACCCCTATTTCAAACCTGATCATAGGTTTACTATAGATGAAAACCAATTCCATATATTGGTTTTCATATATCCATAATTTCAATGGATATATGTAGTTGCTTGATCTCATTTTAATAGCTAGCTTCTCATCTTGGATCTCTATTAGGCTTAAAAAGACCTATTTTTTCCTCTAAGCATTTATGAAAGTAGAGAACTCATCATAAATGTGGATCACTTTCAAAATACCATGAACATAGTTGTAAAACATTACTATAATCTCAATGAACAAGTTATACAAGTTCTAACCCCATGTGTCAGGTCAAAACTAAGATTTAATAGCATCCCTTCGAGATATATGTTTTAACTCAACATGGATCACATCTAGATCTTGGCTCTATGTATCTATCTATGTAAATTTGGATCAAAAACCACCTCATCAACCTTTGTCAAAAATCTCCTAAGCTCAACTTTATTTATTGGTCATCAATCACTAATTTGGGCCTATCAAATTAAGACACTTGGTAGCCTTGTGTCTCTTTTGTGTCTTATTGATTTTTTGACCTTGACTCACACTATCAATTCTATGTTATATGAATGGATGTGAGCAATAGATCTTTTACCAGTCTAATTTGGTTGAGACACTTATCACCCATACATTTTCTCTTAATATCCACTGATCTTTTGACCCATTACTAACCATTAGATCTACTTCATATGATTACAAGTGATCTATTGATCTATTTGGACCCACTAATTATGTCTTTACCTATGTACCATTCAATATACTATGAGCTTGTGAGATCATGCAACTTTTTATCCCTTCACTTAATCTCAAGATCCTCTAAAATTTTTACTTTAATCTCACCATTTATATATGAATGCATGATCAAATGTGCACTGTTGGATCTTTATGACCCACTAACTTTTTATATCACCACTCTCAGTTAAATCCTATCTTATTTTTCACGAATTTGACATCTATCAGTTTTGCATTAAACCTTAGGATCCTTTAAGGTTTTTTGAATTCAAATGGCTATTTGTCATGTCTTTTATTTGACACCCCCATGAACGTCTCATACTGTTGTTTCATTTTTGAATGCCTACAGACAAAAAATGTGATAAGACACAAAATTTTCAAAGGAAAGACATCACAAATTACATCCTTTTCATGTAATCCTTCACTCAAGGGATGCTAAGACAAGATTAGAATATGACTATATAAGAACTGACTACACATGTCTTTAACACCTTCAACATGACTGAAAAGAAAAATATAAACATATGTCATGACCCTTTAAGCTATAGAGTTGGCCAATTTTTAGCTCTATAAATTATCCAACATTTTTGGTGATTCAATTGGATTAACCAGCTTACTATTCATGGAACCAAGAATTTGATCAAGCTCACTCATGATGACTATAAAAATGAAGTATTACTTACAAAAAAATTGCCTAACTCCTAGAAACACTTTGAATTAATGAGACACACACAAACAATAATAAATTAACAAAACACACTAAAAAACTACCTATATAACATAAAAACAACAAATAGAGCAATGTGCAAGAGTACTTGGATGTAAAGATAGACCTATATACCTATACATAAAGATCATGAGCCAACACTAGTATTATAATTTAAGATACCTCCCATTGACATGGATGGTAAGGCTCTCTATATTCAACCTAGTAAGCTTAAAGGCATTGCTCTCCTTGCAACTTGTGATAACATAAGGCTCATTCCAAAGACTGTCAAACTAGGAGTGCTTTCTTGGTTTTGCATGATCCTAATCCCATTTGAGGACTATATCACCTTATTAGAATGTACTTGATAAAGATATCTTATAAAATTACCTCTTCACTTAGTGTTTATTGGACCACATAATGTGCATAGTAGTGTCCCTTGTCTCCTCCAGCTATCTTAGCTCATTCAACCTTATCTCGATAGCGTCATCCCCTAGGATTTGAAGTTGATGTGCAAGATCTAATCTAAAAAGTTTAAGAAATATAGGAATTTTGGATTCCATCCCATAGATAATAAGGTATGGGGAGTGTCTAGTATCTTTCTTAGGTGTCACTCTTTCTGCCCATAGGGCAGTCCTTAGTCTAGTATCCCACCCCCTCTAACCATCTTCCATAGTTTTCTTGATAATCCTAAATAATTTTTTATTTGTGGACTCTGATAGTCCATTTTCTTATGAGTAATAGTTAGAGGATTCCTTGAGATAAATTCCATGTGAAAGAGCCCACTCACATACCTTGTTTCTAATAAAGGCCAATGCATTATCAAAAATTATTGTAGAAGGCACACCAAATCTAGTCGCAAGGCTATCATAAAAGTCCAAAATAGAATCTTCATTAACTTCCTTGAGGGTGGTTATTTAAAACCACCTTGTAAATTATTTTTTATCTATAATGATCCATTTATGTCATTTACTTTAAGAGGTTTATCATTCCTATGAAATCTAATCCCCATTACATGAAAGGTTTTTCTACTTGTATGGGCTGTAAGGGAAGGGCAACCAGTTTTTGCTTGCCAATAAAAATTACACATTTTGGGCATTTCCTTACCCAAGAGTGTGCATCTATAAACATTATGGGAAAAAAATACCCATCTCTAATGATCTTAGAGGATATGGTCTTGGCATCAAAGTGCCCACTAGCTAGACCATCATAGAACTACTTAAGTATCTTGTGTATTTGGCATAAGCCCACACACCTCAAAAGCATGCCTCCTATGTCTCTCTTGAAAAGTAATCCATATATCAATACATAAGGTATATTTTGTATTTTTAAGTGCCTTCTCTTGGCTCTATCTAGTCCCATAGGACCTTGGCCTGACTGAATAAATTTGAGTATATCATGTGCCCAACTAAAAGGTGTGTTGTCTATAACTACTTGTTGGTTATTATGTACTACCAACACTTGATATTTATTGTGTTTTACTTCTATTTAAAGTTTTTCATATAAACCTCTACCCCTTACAAGTTTTATAAATCTAATTTAAAGGTCATACTCCATGCATTTTATCACCCATCTAGCTCTTTTTTTAGTGAGGTCTCTATTGAGTATAAACTCTTTAATACTCAGTTGTACCACCATGAGTATGATCTTACTATTGGACACCATGTGCCTAAATTTATTCAAACCTCTCACTACCATAGGCACATGTTTCTCTACAAACATGTACCTCTCATCATACCCCTCTAAGTCCTAACTAAAGAATATAATAGGTTATTATAAACCTTGCTCATTTTGTTGCATCAACATGGCAGAGATTGCATTTAATGTAGAGAAGGCATACAAGTATAATTCTTTGTTAAAATAAATATTAAGAAGTGTATGGGTGTGAGAGATGGACTCCTTGATGGCCCAAAAACTCATCTTACCTTATTTAGTCCATGTAAACTACTTGAATTTTATTAACATGTGAGTAAGAGGCTTGACCAGCTCTATGAAGCCTTAGATAAACCTTTTTATAAAATTAATCTTTCCTAAGAAACTCTATAGACCCTTCTTATGCTTGGGAAATGGTAAGGATAAGGTGGATTCAACTCTTTTAGGATATATATGGAAATAACATCCTTGGACACTACATGGCCTAATAACCTACCCTCATGAACATCAAATATACATTTTTTAGGATTCAATGACACACCAAATTCTCTACATCTTTAAAATACTAACCTTAAGTAATCAATGTGATCAACTGGGTCCTTTGATAAAATAGTGATGTCATCTAGGTAGATTATCACCGTGTCATTGATCAAACCTTTAAAGGAAACATCTATTTCCCTCTAGAAATTTGCTCCAGCATTGGATAGTCCAAAGGGAATTTTCATATATGCACAAGTGTTCCACTTTGTGGTGAAGGTATTCTTATGCCTATCATCTTCCTTGAACATAATTTGATTATAACCAGAGTATCCATCAAGAAATGGGAATCTTTGAGAACCTACCACATTTTGAGGAATCTGATCCATTGAGGACAGTGGGTAATGGTCTTTTAGGGACACTTTATTGAGGTCCCTAAAGTCAACGCATAATCATATTTCCAAATTATTCTTCCTCATTGGAACACAATTTTCCACCCATGAGGAATGTTTAATGGGGAATATTATCTTTGATTCAATCAAATTAAATAGATCCCTTCTCATCAACTCCTCTAATTTTGGGTTGGCATGCCTTTGTTTTTGCCTAACTAGATTTGCATTGATCTCTAGTTTAATGGTATGTTATGCAAGTTTGGGATCAAAACCCTTCAAATAATTATATTCCCATGAAAATACATCAGATAACTCTTGGCATAAAGCAAAAAATGTAGATCTCTCTCTTATGTTGTGTTAATATTTCCTAACTTTAACAATTTATCTGTGAAGATAGCTATCCTTTCATAATGTTCCTCTTTGGATGAGATACGTGCATTGCCTCTTCTCACTTGGTCAACTTAATTGAAGAAGCTTTCCAATGTCACAAGTCCCTTCGACAACCTATTGGATCTTAATTTCCCTATCTAATCATCATACTAATGTTTGAATTTGTTTTAATAATTATGGCAAAATTTTGCCTCTTGTATCAAAAAACATATAATTTGGTCATCATTATCAAACACTTGCCAATGCACCTCATTGTCAGGTAAACTTGGCCTATATATGACCTTGATCTTGTTTAAACTTTGGTTGCCTTTAACTCCTTTTAAAACCCCATACTGAACTCCAATAGTTGCAAGCATATCTGCATGTTGATTTATCTCTCTTGGTATGGATTTTATATTGAATGCCAAGAAGTTCTCTATGAGATCCCATACATGATGATTGTAATCTTTCAAATGATTGTTCTTGAATTCACTTATGCATCTCACTTATTTCACAACAATCTCACTATCACCTTTGACTTGAATAATTATAACACCTCTTCTTCTTGCCTCTTGTAAACCATGTAAAAGAGCCTCATATTAAGTTGTGATTGAAGTGAAACTAAATTGAAATCTTATAGCTGAGTAGTACTTCTGATCTAAGGGTGAAATCAACATGGCTCCATCTCCACTACCATTCTTTTACCTTGAGCCATCAAAGAATAAATTCCATATACCATCTTCCTCTTGAGTGGTGTCAGATAGGTAAGGTATAGCAGCACCCTCCTCATTCATATAATACACCCCTAATCTTTCTTTTCAATATTAGTTTAGGGATCAAATCTTTAATTTTCAACTACCCATTTATCCAAGTATAGGTTTAAAATTCCTTCAAGATGTTCATGAGGCTTTTGCTTACTAGCATTTTCATCTTTATCTATTATGGTATAGTTGAAATTTTTAAGGTTAGGCATATAGAGCTCTAGATGCAACCTAGAGATATATTTATCCCTAATAGTGACCCTAGTCCCATATCTAGTCCTAAAAAACATGTATAACTAGTTAGAGGACATATAGCCCCAAATTTTTGTAGTAAAGTACCTAGATAGGCATAAGTAAAAATATGGGGGTAGGTTTATAACCATTACATCCTAAGTGATGACACAATTTGGGAAAGCTACCAATGTGATCTTAAGATATTTCAATATACCTATTGTTTAGTGGGGAAACCATCCAATTGGAGAACACCTTTTTCATTAGTTACATACTTAAGCTCAAGTTTATCTGTTATGGCTTTAGGCATAATTTAGGTTGAAGCTCTTGGATCTATCATACAATTGTGCACTAAGCAGTCTCATATGATGACTGATAAATAGCATGGAGCAGGTTTGAAAACCTTAGGGGGATGAACAATATTATGAACTTGATTTTGACTAAGAAATTGAATTTGACTAGGCTAACTACTACTGGTAAAGATAATGTTCACCTTATCAGCAATCTCATTCACATGAGAAGGCTTGGAAACCTCTTGATAAATAATCTCTTTTTCACTTAGAATAGATAGAGCATTATACATAGACATAGTGATTTTAACCTTTTTCAATGATCTACAATATTGAAAGGAAGACTAGTTCTTTTTAATTGCACCTTGGAAGTAGAAGTATCACTTAGCACTTGAGTGACATGAGTTACAAAAAGAGACTTCTACTACTACCCATGATGTTGAGGTATTTGAGTTATAAGAGATTTAGAATTTACATTTGAAGGGGAAGGTTGTTGACTGACTTGTGGAGATGCTTAAGAAGCCTTAGGCTAGCCCAAATTATCATCTAACATCCTCTTCTTTAACCTTATATGGGATGAAACTAGTTCACCTACCCTTTTTGTAGTCTACCCCATGTTTACTGCTACATGCTCAAATTTATGCTCCCCTTCTTGAAAGTTCATGCACATGGTGTTAGCTAGTCCTTACCCATATTCCCTTGATATTGAATCTGAGATTTTAATGGTATCAAGGTAGGTATATTACCTTCATTCATTATAGGGCCTTATGGTGGAGGAGGCATTATGTCATGGTCTCAAAATGAAGGATTATGTTTCCAAATATGATCTTGATACATTTTTCCACTTGTAACCATTACCATCTCATTGGAATACCTTCTTGATTTCCATTGACCTTCTTGTGCAAGGTTGTTTTGTGTGGGGACCAAGGCTCTTAAACTACTTACAGTTGTGGGGTTGTAACTATTATAAGATCTACCTTGAGTAATTTAGCCTTGGGCTTGTTGATTTGGTGGATAAGGGGGTCTACTATATGATTGAGTGGGGTATGGGGCTTGGAAGAGACTTTTGTATGGCCTATATGAAGTCTATTTCTATCTCTCTATAGCCACTAACTTGTTGTTTTGTGAGTTTAACAAGCTCTCAATCCTTAAAAATTTATCCATTTGACTATCATCAAATTGGGATTGATTATGTGGAGTGGGAAATGGAGAAATGGTAGGTGGGGTCGGCTGAAGCTTAAAAAAAAGTGGCACAAGAGATATTGGCATGAGTTTCCCTACTTTTATCAAATAGTTTTATACCCTTATAGATATCTCATAATCCCCAAGCAAAGTTATCCACCCATAGATTGGATCATGACTACAATGTCTGAATTCAATGCTCTTAAATAGTAAAGAAAAGCATAATTGGGTATGGTTTTAATGATGATAGGGATCCTATCCCAAGTTTTTTGGAATATATAGTTGAAATCATCAATAGATTCTTAGGATGCCCTCTTTATTAAGGTGAGTTATTCAACAATTGACACATGGTTACTTCTATCCTTAAAATGTTTACATAAGCACTCACCAAACTCATCCCAAGTATTTATTGAGGTAGGAGCTAGACCCCTATACCATTACAAGGCTTTGCCTTTCAAGGATGTGGCTAGTAGTATCATGGCTATATTTTCTTGCATAATATTATGTACTAAACAAAGGTTTACAATGTCAGCTATGTGCTCTATAGGGGTGGTGAAGTTTTATGATGTAAAGTATGGTATAATATTAAAAGGTTTAATAGGGATGCCATCATGTTTCTAAAGGTTAAGAGGGATACCACCATTGAAGGGTACAAAAACTTACATTTTGGTCCTTACCATTTGCATAATGGGGGTTACACTACTTAAAACAATAGGATTACCAGGAGATGAATATTTATTTTGGGGATAAGCACCTATCATAATAAATCTTGATATTTTATATGAAATAGATGGTAGCTCAATGAATTTAAATGGAATACCTTTACTAGTTGACCTTTTAGTAACCTTTGTCATGAGAGGTGTTGTCTAGATGATGTTATGAACTCTATAACTTGGATAATATTCAACTTTTGATGATGGTAGATGCCTCCCTTTAATTCAAATACTTCTTATAAACTCTAGACTTTGTCTATGCCAAAGAGAATGTGTCACACCAAGCATGAGAAAACTATTGGAGGCTTAGGTTGTACCCTAGCTAAGCAAAGGATTGTTCAAGTCCTCTACTCAAACCTAGTCCAACATGGGAATGACCTTAGGCTATGGGTTACCTAAACTTGGGTTAAACCTCTTTGATTCTTAATGAGGCTAGCTCCTCTGATATAAAAATATAGTTCTTCTCCTAAACATATACTTATACCAAGGAAAAGGGAAAATAAATAAAGCTAAAAGGAACAAAACCTAGTCTAAATGGTGATGCACCTAATGTTCAATTATCCACTCTTAGCTTAGACACATTTATGACTAATAATGACTCCAATTAGGATAAGAACTGATCAAATTTTATGACAAGGTTGAAAATATGAGTATATTTTATGAAGGCTAAAAAGAGACTTGCAACTTGAAGGATAGAAAGAGATAGGTTTAATAAAATCACCATGGACTTATGACACTTCAAGGGAAACCTCACTAGCCAACACTTCACACAACCTACAAGTAACCAATAGACTTGAAGCAAGGTATATGAAGGACATACAAATGATGAATGGGAAATATACACTCTATAAATCAAACTTCAATAAAGCACACTTAGCATTCAACTAGAATCTGAGATGTCTTATATTGATTCAAAAAAAAATTACAAAGTGATTTTGGTAGAGCTTTACTATATCAAACCGAGGGATATAAGTCAAGAGTTCAAAGCTAGTATTTATAGGAAGAAATAATGTAAGAGATAAATAAATTGGTATTGAAGGAGACATTAATCAACCTAATTTCACTCATAATATCCACCACCATAATCCTTCTCAAGCCTTCCCCTGCATTAATGTCACTATATTATTTTTGGGCATGATGAAGAATGCGAGGATCAAGACCAGTCATAAAAAATAATCCCCATCACCGTATTAATCCTTCTCAATCTCCTATGAATGCCCTTCACTATAAGGATAAAATCGTCATATATTTTGATCTAACAAATCCATGTTTATGTCTATTTTGAGTGGATATAAGTACCTATTTATCAAGGATATGACCATATAAAAATATGAGACACTCCTTTCATTAATCACAAATCTTCCCCTATTTCAAACCCAATCATAGGTTTTACTATAGATGAAAACCAATTCCATTTATTGGTTTTCATATATCCATAATTTCTATGGAGATACGTATGTTGATTGATCTCATTTCAATAGATAGCTACCCATCTTGGATCTCTATTAGGCCTAGAAAGACCTATTTTTTCCTTTGAGCATTTATGAAAGTCAAAAACTCATTAGACACATGGATCAATTTAAAATACCATGAACATAGTTGTAAAACATTACTATAATCTCAATGAATAAGGTCTACAAGTTCTAACCCCTCACACTAGGTCTAAACTAAGCTTTAATGGTATCTCTTTGAGATATTTATTCTATCTCAACCTAGACCGCATCTAGATCTTGGCTCTATGCATTTGTCTATCTAGGTTTGGGTTAAAAACCACCTCATCAACCTCCATTAGAAATCTCCTAGAATCTAATTTGTTCATTGGTCATTGATCATTAATTTGGGCCTATTAAATTAAGACACTTGGTAGCCTCATGCCTCTTTTAAGTCTTATTGACTTTTTGACCTCGACTCACACCATCGATTCTATTATGTAAGAATGGATGTGAGCCATATATCTTATACTAATATAATTTAGTTGAGACACTTGTTACCCATGCATTTTCTCTTAAGATACACTAACTTTTTGACTCATTACTCACCATTAGATTTGCTTTATATGATTGTATGTGCTCCATTGATCTATCTAGACCCACTGATTATATCTTTGCCTACATGCCTTTGGATCTACTACAAGCTTGTGAGATCATACCACTTGTCATCCCTTCACTTAATCTCAAGATCCTCTAACTTTTTGACTTTAATCTTTTCATTGATCTATGAATTCATGATCTAATATGCACCCATTATTTCTTCAAGACCCACTAACTCGTTAGAGCTTTGCTCACCATTAGATCCTATCTTAGCTCCTATGATCTTGACAGTTGTTAGCTTCATGTTAAACCTTAAGATCTTTGGGGTTTTTTTGAATTCAAATGTCTATTCATCATGACTTTTATTTGACACCCCCATGAATGTGTCATATATTTTTTTCATTTGTAATATGTTATAGATAAAAAATGTGCCAAAACACAAAATTTACAAAGGAAAGACAACATGAAGTACATACTTTTCATGTAATCCTTCAATCAAAAGTTGTTAAGATAATATTATAATATGACTATATAAAAACTAACTACACATGTCTTAAACACCTTGAACATGACTAACAAGTAGAATATAAACATAGGTCATGACCCTTTAAGCTATAGAGTAGGCCAATTTCTAGTCTTAGAAATTGATCAACAATACCTTCATTAGATTTAGAATCAAACTTTCCTAAGTCTTCATCATCTATTTTGATGAAACATTTACTCCCAAACACTCTAAAGTGTTCTATATTAGTAGGAATGCCCTTCCATAGTTCATAAGGAGTATTGTTTCCATTTGTTCTTATATGTCCCCTATTGAAAATGTATACTATAGTGATTAATGTCTCTCTCCAATATCCATTATAAAATATAGACTCCCTTTGCATAGTTCTAGCCATCTCTTAAACTATCCTATTTGTTATTTCCACTAACCAATTTTGTTGAGGTGTCCTAGCCATTGGGAACTATATCTTTATTCTATAAACCTCATAGAATTCATCAAACTCATTAGACCAAAACTTTATTCCTCTATCAAATCTTAGGCACTTGATCTTCCCATTCTTCTCATTCTCAATAAGAGCCTTGAATGCCTTTAACTTGTCAAGAAATTCTAACTTTTCTTTCAAGAATGCAACCCAAGCCATTATTGTGTATTCATATATGAGTAACATGAAGTAGCTATCTCCTTAAATTATTTGAATTATTATAGACCCATAGATATTAATGTGTATTAAGTCCAAGTTTCTTGTAGTAGAGTAAATTTTGGACTTGAAATTTCTTCTAGTCTGCTTATCATGTTGGCATGCCTTACAAAGTATGTTTTTAGGTTTGGTGATCTTAGGAATATACTTTATATAATTCTTAATTATTATCTTGACCAAATTGTAAAATTTTAGGTGACCTAACATTATATTCTATATCTAACTTTCATTCATCTTGATCATAAAGCATCTCTCCTTCTTGATCTCATTCAAGACATATAGATTGTTCTCAGTCCTCTTAGCATTGGAAATTAGCCTTCCTAATTTTGCTCTCCTTATCTCACACCCTCTATCATGAAAGGTTAGTGTGTGTGCTTGATTTCACATTTTACTTACACTAAAAAACTTATGTTTCAAACCTTCCATAGACAACACATTTTATGTCTTGGTCTTCCCATTTTCCAAACTCAAGACACCCTTGCCAACTATATTGGTAGTTATGTTATCTCCAAACCTCATTATTCCTAAATCATTATTACTTAATGAGATGAACTTATTTTTGTCTCCTATCATGTGTCATGAGAAACCACTATCTATATAGTATTTCATGTCTTCATCTTGAATGTGAAAGGTAGTCTAAGCTAGCATATAATCCATTTTAGTCTTTTATTCCTCCTTAGAAAATAGTTCACCTTGACTTTTGAATTCAATATTATTAGTCCTAACTTGATTTGGCTTCCATACCAATATCTGACCCTCATAATGCACTCTAGGAGCTTCATATGTCCTGTTGAATCTTAAGGGAATTCTAACTCTATTAGAATAGAATCTTGCAATGTGCCCCATATTATGACATATGTAGCAAATAACATTTCTTTACTTGTCTCTTGATCGATTACTCCTTTTATCATGGTCCCATGATAATTGTTCCTTTAATGAATTGGGTTGATTGATTGTCTTTTTATGTTGGTACTCTTGAATTTTTATGATTTTTCATGCTCTCTTTCAAAAATTTTCTTCTTGTCTAATAGTTTTTCATTCTCAACCTTCAAGTAATCTATCTCTATCTTCAATTGGTCATACTCAACTTACTTTGATCTAAACCTTATATTTACACCTTATAAATAATTACTAAGATTCTTGATAGTCTTATTCTAATGTTTCACATCATCAAGGTAACTTATGAGCTCAGCTTCAAGGTATAATTAAAATTCTCCTTCTTCATTTTCATGGTATACTTATTCATCATACATTTTGTCTTCTTCCTTTTGATCACTAGACATCTTATGCTCCTTAGGATCACCTTCAAGCTATTAGATTTTCCTATAAATAATAGGATATGACTCCAAATATTAGAAGTATAATAACTAAGAGGTGGGTGAATCAGTGTCTTTAAAATATTCATTCAATTCTACTTAAGCATACATGAACCATTCATACAAATATGAACATCGAACAAAGCATGTGCAACCATACAAGGTCATGAAACACATTACATATGTGGGAAAACCTCAAGGGTAATAAAACCCATTGATATATTAAAATATGCTATAGTCCTATAATACAAACACCAAATTTAGTGAAGCACCAACTTCACATGGAGCATGAATTCTAACTATCCAAACACCCACTTAACTAGGCTTTAACAAGCACCCACTTGCAAGGAGGTACCAAACCCCTAGATGACTCAATATAAAATCAAATACCTAGTTACATTTATCACATTTATAATACCTTATTTATTATTTAATAGATGATTATCACCTTATTTATCTCTTCTCTCTCTTTTATCCCTCTCAAACTACCTTCTAGGCTTCTTCACTCAACTAGGTCTCTTCAAGACAGATTAGGTCATATGAATTTAATATTAATATATATTAACCCTAATATATATTCATGATATTTTATATACACCATTTTTATGGTATAAAATACCTCCTTCATCTCTTCAAAATGATATATCCTTTGCTTCAACTCACTCATACTCTAACAGATCAATTAGGTCTATTAGACCTTATTATTATACTAGGTTCTTGCTCATACACATCTTATTCAGTAATATGCACTTGAACACTTATATTTTTCATAAAATATTCCTTATTACATGCCACAAACATTAATAAATAATTACATTGGGTCAGCCATATCCTAAATAGACCAAATCCTTCTTTAGGCCTTAAGGAGACCTAATTCAATTAGACCTTCATTAGTACATGTAACCCTTTTATCTACTTGGAACACTTTTAAACTATAAAAATGGTAGGAAAACTTCCTATAACACTAAAATATACCCCCATTTAACAATTTTTATCTCAAACCACTACTTGAAGCACACCATTAGTACTATTGACATTAGGCCTTCATCCACATAGAAAGGTCTATCTTGAATAACTAAAGATCACATGTTATTTAGCCACAAAATCATGACAATAAAACATATAAATATAACTTAAAATACCTAAAAAAAATAATCAAGATCATTATATTCATTACATAGGTCAAAAGGACTCAAAAACACTCCTACAACTTGTTCACTCAAAACTACTAGTTTTCCTCAAAGACTAGTCATGATGACTCAGACCTCTAACACCTATATAGATATATTCAATGACTTATAATGTGAATATACTATATTATGAGATAATTATACAATTATAATATATAAATATATTTTTTTCAAATGAAAATATTAGTTTTGTAGACCAATCTCATAACCTTATAACTCATTATCTCATCTGAACCTAACGTGTCAAATTGTGAGAAACTTTTTCACTATAATCACTAACCTCAAAAACTTATATCAAACATGAGAATATATTAAACATATTTAAAATCTCCATGCACTTATTTTCATCCCTATTTCATGATAACACATTCCTAATCATCTTTTGACTGCTTCTTAGGTTTCTCATTGTTTTCACCATTAGACTTGCTAGCAACTGGCTAACTTGGATGACCAATTTAGAAAAATTAAGGGTTAGAACCTATCTATAAACCTTCATGGACATGAAACATTGTTCTCAAAAATAATCCTCCATCCATTTTCATACTTTAACTTGGTAAACTCTGATAGTCACAATAAATCTCTGAGAAATGTGCACTTTTGTGTAGGGTCTGCTCACACTCTTGACAACTCAATCACACCTAGAGGTGATTAGGAAAGTTTAATATACTCTAATATATTTTATAGTCATTTAAGACCATTCTAGGCTATTTTGATCAACATCAGGTCCTTATTAGGGTTTTAAGATAGTTTAAACATGTTTCCATTCTTAATAATCATTCCTAAAGCATATCCTTTCACTCCAAAAATAATCCTATAATTTTGAGATAAGACACTTCACCATATACAATGAATATCTTAGGTTCACAAGTATAGGTTTAACCAGCTAATGAGTATAATAAAAACCTTCTTTGATAGAGAATCCTTCATTTTGTGCACTCAAGAGACCTTAAAACACATTTTCATGCCTTATCCTTCAAAATTTGACCTCAAACTTCATGAACATGCTTAAAACAACTTGAATCAACTTTTTCAATTTTCCCCTACTCAAATTTTCCTTGAAAACTGATCTTTATACCACATTAGGCCACACTCTCTCTCTTTTCTTGCTTATACCTTGACCTACAAATCATATTAGGCCTTGAAATTGGCCTTCATGCCTCTTTAAATGTGATATAAACCTAACTCACATGATAAATAAACCTCTCTCATTATTAAATAGTGTCATACAACCTTAATATGCCTTGATAGCAAAACATAATGCCTCATCATGCTAGGCAGGGTCTTAAAATGGTCTAGTTGTAGACTTGATCTCTAGGTCCTACCCCTGTAGGCTCACCCGATGACTAACATGATTTTTTCAATACCTCATATACATTCTCAAGTAACCTCATATAATCACTCATGCATGTTTTAATTAATCTCACTAAGCCGTCATGTTCCTTTATGTACATACCTTCTCAAGACACAGCTAGGCTCAATCACTTGATAAATTTGTTAATAAGGATATACCATGATGACCTTCACATTACTCATGTATTCATAACCTCATATAATAATCATATATTAAAATATTAGATTAACTTCAACACTAATGAATATTCTCTCTCATAGGTACACTCTTTAATGACCTCATGAAGACCTTCTCAAGAACCTTTGACATCAAAAACAACATTAGTGTCAATCCTCAACAATATGAACAATGATCAACACTAATAAAAATAATTATTTAATGTGGAGGTTATGTGGAAGGTATGAAACTTGAAGGTAATGGAAAAGAGGCCTACTTGTGGTATTAACACATAGTTCACTCTTCAATACAATTGCCGCACTCTAACTCATCACATGACCTACATAGAATGACATTATAACAGCTACGTGAAGGAAAGGACCTGAAAAGGATAATAAAAATCAAACATTATGCAAGTCAAAAAACTATAAAATGCTAATTCTAAAAAAGATGTCTACAAACAACCCTTTTCTCTATTGATGCTCAAGGTTCAAGATACAATTTGATAGAGTTTTGATACACCTAGTCGAGGGATGAGTACAAAGGCCTAAGGCTTAAATATATAGAATTTTGAGTAAGAGAGATAAGGTAATATTGTCATATAAATGGAATTAATATTCCATAATGTTCATAACCCACTCACATAGTAGTTATAATAGCCCTCCAAACTCCTCTATGCATTACTTGGGTTGACTATTACTTTGAATAAGTATATTTGGGTATTGGAGTCTATTTTTGTAAGTTTTTACTAATGAAGAGAATATGCACACTATCCTTATTCAATTCCATTTCCTCTCATCAGTTACCAATCATTTAAAATGTCTAATTAGGCCTTCTCGATGAAGCATTAAGTAGTTTCCTTTTCTTGCATATTGGTCATGTTCAAGAAACCATCTAAATCCTTCATAATGACCATGGATATAGATATTTATAACCTTAATGGGTAGTTACATATGTTTTATGATGAATCACTAACTCCATACTAGCCTTTTATTCCCATGAGCTTCCTCATTTGGTTAATTAAAGGGGCCTACTAGACAAGCAGTCCAGTCTCTTGGTTGTCCACTATTTGGATAGTTGTAAGAACTAGATCAAACCTTGAATCTGACTATGTTAGCTTGACCTATATCTAAACCAACCTTATATACCAATATTTATTCTTTATAAACAATTCACACCTGCAATCTTACTCTACTTGGATGACTAGGTCACCTCTTCCTTGCATTTTAGGACTGCTTAATTGGTGAAGGTTTGCAAAAGTATTTCTAAGCAAAGATGTGAACATTTTATGATTTGAGGTGGGAAATAAAGCCTCATATTACCTATTATAATTATTTTAAAACCCTAAACAATTCTTTCACTTCATTTTATACTCAAAACCTTGTAAACTTATAGTTTTGGGGGGTGTTTATACACTATCCATACAGGCCAACACCATAGCAGAAGCCTCCTCTGAGTGGAATATATGACCCAAATATATAATAGGTGATTTCAATACATTTGGATAAATTTTTATAAAATATTCCCAAGTGGGTATTTATTAGGGTTTTAGGGAGGTTTAAGAGGGTTTTGGAATCTTAACAATGGTTCATAGAGGTTAGGGCCTTAATCTCTGAACTAATTCCACTGATCTCTTATGGATAAGGCCCCTTAAATACCCTAAAGTGATAAGTGTGTACACATAATATTTTCAAACTTTATAAAGTATTGATTCTCTTTATATTATAGGAACGCATCAAGTCTCAATCTATCTGAGTGCAGGCCTTAAGGGGTACATTGGGAAAGGGGTGGGCAAACCATTGGTTCTTCACAAGATTGTTATCCCTTTTGCCACTTGTTATCTACACACTTATGTCCTGAAAACCATATCCCTAAGCTTTTTCTTCTATATTACACACTCCTTAGTCATTTCCCACCTTCATTTAGTCTTTCTCTAACCTAAACCCCTTTTGATAGTTTTAAGACTATATCAGTTGTGTCAACCATGTATTGTTTTTGACATCAGCTTACATTATCAACTTAGTTCATTATTCAGCATGTTTCATTTTCAAATTCACTACTAAGTCGACTGGGTCGACCCTATCAGCCAAAACTCTCTAAATGGATTAGGGTTAAATCTACCTATATATATAAGATCATTTCACCATTATTTAGAGAAGATAATAATAAGTATGAGTTATTACACATCTATTTATCCACCATTCTACTTGAAAAGCAAGCTTAGGGTTTCATACTTTCTTTGGAGATATGGATCTTTACTTGTGGAGAAGTCTTTTAGATGCATTGATATGTTATGTAGCCTAAATCTGATTTGTCTTTATCATCTTTGCATACCGCAACCTCTTGCAAAGCACCTTGGCCAAGGGAGAGATTGAGACTCAGTGGGTTAATTTTCAAAGGTAAGTATTTATAACTTTGTTTATAATTTGTAAGAGTAAATATATATGAATTTTTACTTATCTCCCATGCATTAGGATTCTATATACATTAATGTGAGTATATGTCTCTTATTCATGTTTATTTTTATTGTTTATTACCCCCACTTTGTGCCACAAGCTTTGGTGAGCACTATATTAGACTTTACTTGTTATTAGTTTAGTGAATATAAAACATAGGACCTAGCTAGGGTTATTGCATTATTATGATTGACTAGAAGATTTGGAAGCCTCCATAGCATTATGTATTATGATAAGATAACCCCTAATTGCATTTAGTTGATCCCCATATTGGTCATTTTTCTTATTATCTAATATGTCCTCAATCAGAAGTGTATGGTATGATCTATCTTTTTTGAGTTAACATTGATTTATAGACATGATGTATTTCTAATTGCATACATTCTAGTGAAATCAACATGAATATAATCCTTTTATATTTTATCTCACATTTTTTATTATTTTATCATTTTATTTTTATAAATTTTTGATATTAAGTAAATAGTGTCAGTATAGTTCTAACTTGTATGCATATGTTAACACACAGTTGCATAAATACAACTCTATTCTATTTATGTACATTTTTCATCAAGTAGAGGCTACTAGGTTGACCTTGTCAACATAGTATACTTGTAGACTTCCAAATTAGGATACTAGGTCAACTCTATCGACACAGTACACTTTTAGACTTCTAAATTAGACTACTAGGTTGACCCTATTGACACAATACATTTCTAGACTTTTAAAAAACATACTAGGTCAACTTTGTCAACATAGTACATTTTATAGGCTTCAATAGTAGGGTTTTATAGAACTAGGTTAACCCACTCAACTTAGTTGGAAGAACTTTCTAGCAGCTTAAATAGAAATTTTATAAATTTTAAGCATCTTCCAACCTACCAAGGTTCCTTTCTTTCCTTCTCTATTATTTTTGTTATTCATTATAGTTATATTTTTCATAGTTTTCAATCTTTAAAACTACCCTTGTACAACAAACTAGGGCAACCCTATCAATGTATATGTATATTTTATCATCTATCTAAAAAACTAGGTTGACATTATTGATGTAGTTCTTTTTTAGACCCTTACTTCTATAGCAAAGTAGCGATACTATCAACCCTATTCTGTAATCTCTACATACACTGTCATCTGAACCAATATTGTATTATTTTTAAATGTTAGAATTAACACTTATATGCTTGTAAATAGCTCACACTTTCAATTTGTGTTACTTGCATTCTTAGAATAGATCACATAGTCTAATTAGGTGGTTTTTTAATATTTCATATAGTTTCACTATTTTCTATTTTCTTTCACACACTACCAAATCACATAATCTTAAAATGCATTTAAATAATTATCTACCCAAGGCCTACCTATTTGTATTTCATCACAAAGGGGTAAGGCAAATTTATTTTCTATCTAAGTATAAACACATGGTTAATGGTATATATTTGTAAAAAACCCAACATCCTTATCATTATGGTATGTGAAGTGAGGGGGTAGGCCCCAATACCATTGCCAATATAGATCCCTTTCAGCCTAAACATCATGTAACCATCCATATATTGCTTTCTAGCTCCTTTCTTATAGCCAACTTCCTATAACACTTAAAATCATACTCTAACAATCTAATAACAGTTAGGATGACCACTTAGGTAGCATTTACTTTCTAATTTGACTTCTTTCTCTTTGCTCAATTGTATGTTGTATTGTAAAAACTTGCATTGGCCAACATTGGTGCAAGGTTTTATGTTGAGTGCCCCAGTTGGATCATCTTTAGTGATCTAATTGATTGTGTGTTTATTTCTATTTCTACATTTAAAAGTACATTATAAAATTATTTTTATTTTTATAATACTATCATTTTTATTGACACAATCTCTTACAAATAGATTTACCTATCTCCCAAGCATACTAAGTCGACTATGTCAACTTAGTATCATTCAGAATTAAGTCCTTAGCATAATAAGTCAATTGTGTTGACTTGTTATCATTCATAACTATATCCTTAGCATACTAATTTGATTTTGTTAACTTATTATCATCCAAAAATGTCTCCCTAACATACTAGTTCAATTATCTTGACTTAGTATCATTCAGCACTGTCCCTCTTTTTAGCCAATTTTATCCTTTTTTTTCCTCCTAGCTTTAAGATATCCACTCTTTCTTGTCATCATGAAGCCTCTTATCAAATTATTTATTGATAATCTCAACCCATTCTGAATGTACATGGGTTGTTCTCTCCTACCCCACCTGTCCACCATAGAAGACAACTCTTCATGGTACATCTCTTCATCACTTGGTTCTAAATCTTCTCAATCTTGATTTACCCCATACTATATAGTAGACCAAAGAATCATATTATATAAAACCTAAACCATGACAATCATATACCTTATACCACTTTTACACCTTCTAAACCTAAAATTCATAAACTCATCAACCCATCTAGATCAGATGTTGGAACCTCACAATATGTTCCACCTTTTACAACTAATGATCACAATCCTTTTGTTGTACCCATAGCAAGATCACTTGGCATTATCACTTCCCAATGTAATATGGTTGAAACCAATAAAATTTATAATCTATATGATTCTTAATTATTCAAAAATCTTGATGATAATACTATTTACACTCCTAGAAAGAATGGTGGCTTTACCAAGCTTCCTTTTTCTTCTACCACACTTAAGACAACTAACACTAATGTTGGGAATCCCCCACCTACAAATAATCCTCCTCATAACAACACTAATACCCCACCTTCAAATACTAATCCAAAAATTGACACAAATCAAATCCTTTTTCACATAGTTCAACAAATGAACATCATGCACACAACTAATCATTCTTAAATGATGAACATGTAACAAACGTTACTACACATGACTAGTCAACCACTTCAAGTAATCATGTCTCATCCAAATCCAATTGTTTTCCCTCCTCCTCTTAGATATTCCAATATGAATATCATCCCTCAACCTCTAATTAATCACAAAATTCCTTAACATATTCAAAATGAACCTTTATCCCCATTCATTTCATCCATAGATATTAGAAACATTTCTCCAACTATCACATCTAATGGGACTAAAGACCCTACTATCTTTCTTAAATATTTTGGTAATATCTATAAGGAATGGGTCTAAAATATCACCTTTTATACCACCAATATCTTATCAAAAACTTTTTTTGGTGATGTATTTGAATAGTACAACCAAATTCCTAAACAATCCATCTCACAACTAGAGGATTTAGTCATTGCTCTATTAAAGTAATTTCAACATGATGACCTTCTTGAAAATTACATTAGCCATTTCATCAATGCTAAACAAATTCACAATGAATTTTCTCATAATTTCATCAAACTATGGAATTCTCTCACTCATAAAGTGGACCATAACATGAATGATGATATTCTTTTAAAACTATTTGTTACTTCTCTTAAAGCTCCCCTTTAATACAAAGTTTGAATATTTTCACCTAAAACTTTATTCAAAGCCTTAGACCAAGAAAAAAGGCAAGACTTTATTATGACTCAATTTGAACCATCTCAAAAAACTACTAAATAACCTTTGAAATCATTTTCTCATAATATTTTTTCATCCAAGCCTCCCAAACCTCCAAATGGAGCATCCAATTTAACCAATTTTAACCCAACCCACCCTCGCTTAAGTCTAGAACAACTTAAGACTAAATTTCCCCCTCTGAACCCATGAGCTTTGATCATTCCAAACCTCCTCCAAAATGGTACAATCTTGATAAATTTTGTTGGTGGCATGTCACCATAGGTCATTCTCATGAGTCTTATCGTGATCTTCACCAATTTCTTCTTTCTTCCTTGCTTGGTCCACATTTCAATCTTGATACACTCACAAAACAACATTATCAAGACTATCTTAAAGCTTCTCAAATTCAATCTCAAGAACCACAATCACATCAACATCAACTACCTAATGAACAACAATAATTATCCCATACCTACACCTCATCCACTAATATTGTTCAAACCATAATTGATCCTTCTTCCTACACCAATAAGGAAAGGATAGCTAACATGAACAAATTTAAACATATTATTACATCCATTGAACCTCAACCTCTTAGGTCACATGAACCAAAGGAGTACCTATTTCAAATTCTCACTCCAAACCACCTCATATTTGGTCCTCCTTTATCTCCTCATACCTCTCCTACACACCCTATATTAAATTCAACATCCCTATAATCTAATAAACCAACACATTTACCTATTTCCAAATGCGTCTACCAGCCCAATGTAAATCATTTTAATGGTTCAATGTTACCTCACTCCACCTCACATGTTGGGGCATCTTAGAATGCCCATCCACATGTCTCTTTAGACTTTGGGGAATCTTGTGATGCCTATACCAACATCCAATTACCCATTGGGATATCTTAAGATGCCCACTCTTATTCTACAATGCATAATAACAATCAAATCCAACTTCAAGAAACCTTTCGAGACTCATATACTTGTATTTCACATGCTCATCTTTGATATAGACATTAACATAGGTCCTTTTTTTTATGTTTTTTTAATTTATTTTTTGTCTCATGTTTCCTTTTGCACTTTAATTTTTTTAGTTACACTTTACTAGCATCATTATTTTCCTTTACATTATTTGGTTTTCTTACAGATCACATTTGACCTATGTTTTCATTTTGGTTCTCATATAACTCTTTCATTTTTGTCTTTTTATGTCATTCTTTGCCTTTGTAACTTTATGATTATTTTTCCCCTTATTTACCATTCACCTCATTGGTGTTCACCTTGTGAGTTGTAGTGTAAGACCATGAATAGGACCTATACTTCCTCACAAATTACCACATTAAAACATCTTTAAACCACTTTTTTTTATGACTACTACTTCATTGTTATTTTTTTAGATCCATTGAAGGTTAGAATGGCTTCTCTAGTGACATAACTATCATAAGCATAGTTTCATCCCTTTCATATAGCTATTTTACATCTTTGTGATTAGTTACAAGAATATTCATCGTTATATCACTTATTTCATAGATATGTCTCTCATGATCCCCATATTTACCTTATTTCCTTTCATTTGAGGCTCACATCAGTCAATTTTGAGATTTCAAACTTACTTGTGGGCAAGCCTAGGAGTCTTTATAAACCTTGGTTTTTAGGTCCTTTTCTCTAGTGAACAAGTGTAAGATCTCTTTTTTTTATCATCTTTAATACCCATGTTTGGTTTTTTAAATTTTTATGGAGAAGGAATAAATAAAAATCCATCAAGAAAGTTAAAAGCCAAATCATAAAATACAAACAAAAGGTAATGATCCAAAAGGCAACATTCAAAATTATCAAAAGTTAAAATCACATCAAAAGATTTGATTATAAGAACATATCCTATCTCTAATTGAATCTCAAACTCCATAGTTGTCATCACATAGAGTTTAGGTCCATTGGGGTGTGGTAGGCTATTATATTGGAGTAGGAGAAATTAACAAACTTTATGGTGCTACCTACTTTCTCACGTAAGTACCTAATATTCGTAGTAGAATGATGACTCTACAAGGGGTCCTAAGGAATGGGGAACATGTTTTGGGAAGTTAGGTCCATTTTAATTTTCATACATATAGTCTTAATGGGATGATATATATACTTCACTTATTATCCCAAGCTTTGAGTTCATTAATCAAAATGTCCTAAGTCCTTGGTGTTGATAGTTCTTAGTCTTTCTTACTTACCTAGTGTGTCTCATTCTTGCTAAGGATGTTCACATCACCCATGTGGTATCTCACATTCCTTATTTAAATCATATTTTCCTTATATTCCCCTTGTTGGATATTCACATATACCTTATTATGCCTCTTGGTTTATAATTTGTGAGTTACATTATAAGACCATGTATAGGATCAAGCCTTCCTCACAGACACCCTTACACCATTTATTTAACACACCATCTCATTATAATCCTATTCATATCATTAGGTGGTTGTGTTTTCTTACATTGTATCTCAGAACAAGCACTAAGTTTGAGTTTTCATCTTTCAGAGCTTTTGATTTTCATCTATTTATCATGTTCTTGTTTGATTTTTGTGGACTTCACTTATCTTAAATATGACATTTGGAATTCTTACATGTTTCTATTTATGTATGACTTCTTCATGTTTATATTTCATATTGAATTACATTTCATTTTTTTGTCATTCATGTTTCTCTTTATGTTTGATTCAACATGTTTATCTTACATGGTGTTACTTGTCAATTACTTATATATCTTTGTTAGAGTTTTTTTTTGCATTGACATTATTTTTTACCATTTATGTTTTCCATTCTTCCCACCATGATTTAGTATGTTCTACATTCCTTTTAGCCATTTATGTTTTACATACTTCCCATCATGATTTAGTATGTTCTACATTCTTTTTTTCCATTTATGTTTTCCATGATTTCCAATGTGATTTATTGTGTTATACAATTATTTGTCATCATTTTGTCATTCATTTTACATAAAAATTTTGGTTTTAACCTCACCTTAAAAATCCTAATTTTACAATTCTCATAAGACCCTCATATCTTTGTTTCTACTACCTCATATTTTCCACTACTATATGCCTATATTCCAAAAAAAATGCTTTTTGGCTATTTTTTGCACTAATATATGTAGGTTAGCCTAATGTTCTTCACATTTGGATGATTTTACTTCTCTCATAGTCTCCTTATTTATCTACAAAACTAAGGTAAGTGAAGGTATGTTTGTTCAAAGTCTATCCTTTCATTTATCTTATTTTCTCCTTATTACATTTTACTTAGTATTAGCATTATGTGTTATCGTGTTTTATTCCTAAAGCACCATCCTATATTACACTCACATGACATGTGATTAGATTAAAGTGAGGCATATGTATACACATAATATTTTAAAACTTTTATTACTTACTTATGCTCTTTATCTTGTAAGAACCCATCGAGTATCAATATCTCTAAGTGCACACCTTAAAGGGTGCATTGGGAAAGGGGTGGGCAAACCATTGGTGCTTCATAAGATTATTTTCCATTTTTCCACTTTTTATATACATAATTTTCTCCTAAAAAACATATCCTAAAGATTATTCTTCTCTATTGCATATTCCTCAGTCATTTCCCACATTCATTTAGACTTTCTCTAACCTAAATCCCTTTTGATAGTTTTAAGACTATGTCAGCTATGTCGACCCTGTATTATTTTTGACATCAGCTTACATTACTAACTTAGTTCATTATTCAGCATGTTTCATTGTCAAATTCACTACTAGGATGATTGGGTCAACCTTTTCAAATGAAACTTTTGAAAGGGCTTAGGTTTAAATCTACCTATTTATACAAGATCATTTTACAATTATTTAGAGAAGAGAAGAAGAAGTAAGGGTTATTACACATTTTATTATCCACCATTCTACTTGAAGATCAATCTTAGGTTTTCATACTTTCTTTGGAGATATGGATCTTGTCTTGTGGAGGAGTCTTTTGGATTCATTGATAGGTTGTATAGCCTAGAGCTGATTTTTTTTGCCATCCTTACATACCACAACAACCTCTTGCAAAGTGCCTTAGCCAAGGGAGAGATTGAGGCTCGAAGGGTTCATATTCAAAGGTAATGATTCTTAAATTTTTTATCCTTTGTAAGAGTAGATAGATATGATTTTGTACTTCTATTCCATGTATTAGGATTTTGTATATATTGACATGAGTATATGTCTCTTATGAATATTTAGTTTTGTTGTTTATTACCCCCACTTTAAGCCACAAGATTTGGTGAGAACTAGATTAGACTTTAGTTTATTTTTTATTAGTTTAGTAAATATAAAACATAAGACCTAGCTAGGATTATTATGTGATTGTGTTTGACTAGAGGCTTTGGTACCCTCCCTAGCAATGTGTATTATGATAAGAGATCCCCTAATTGGGTCTAGTAGATCCCCATATTGGTCATGTTTCCTATTATCTAATGTGTCCCTGTTAGCCAATTTTGGCTTACAACTAAAGCTTATGCCTGGATAGATCAGTTGAGTAGAGTTCTTGATTGACCAAATGATCAAATAACTCGATCAAGTGAAGAAAATAGACCAAGATATCATCAAACATCATACAAAAATAGATAGGTCAGTCTAGTTTCATACTTATTAAGTTCACTTAAGAGTCCTCTTAGATCCAAAATATCACATGGACATGAATTTATTCATGTTTAGATCATCCTCTACAAATTTTATGTTTTGATGAGCTTACTATCTCAAGATATAAGCCTTTAAAGTTAGACTTGTAGAGTGAAATATGTGCACAGATGTCAAGTTTAAAGCTCATAAAGTAGTCATTTGGATTTAAATATTCCTAAATATGAATGCATAACTAACAAGTGTCAATATCTTAGGGTCTCAAGTCAATATATAATAGTGAGCATTGAATAACAAGGACAGTAGGTCCAGGTAGATCCAACAACATGCATTCAATCATATTGAAGAGATCAATGATGAGCATCAAGTCAAAAAGTCAAAGTTATTGAGGACAAACATGTTGATGACAAGTGTCCAAATCTTTAGAGATAGGATAAAATATAATGGTGAGTGGTGATTAACAGATTTAGTGGGGCCAAATAGATCTATGGTACACATTCATTCATACTAAAATAGATCATTAGTGAGTGATGGGTCAAAAGATTAGCAAATCTTGAAGGCAAGTGAGAAGCCACCAAGTGTCTAAACCACATTAAATTGGTAGAAGATCTATGGCTTGAGTTCATGTTTATAGAGAAATATTTGTGATGCACATGAGGTAAAGGATTCAAAGAGTTTATATAAGATCTTGAAAATGAATGAAGAGCTAATAGATGGCACAATTTGAGAAGGCCAAAATCAAGATCAATGGCCAAGGTCAAAAGTTGAAAGTTAGGGACTTCAAATAGAGGTCAAATTTGACTCTAGTCAAAATAGAAGCAAGTCCTGCAAGGATCATCCCATCACTATTAAAGATCAATTGAATGCCATTAAATAGACATAGTTATGTCTTCAAGGTTGTTAACGGTGAAGCTTTATTGCCATTAAAACTTAGATACATAATAGTTTTGTTTAAACCTAGTATAATCTAGAATGAATCTATGAAATTTTATGGGTCTTTATCAATATTATAACTATATCAAAAATAATAATTTGGATTGGTTTTCAATCTATATAAAATGTTAGGGTGTGGAGCTAAAAGCTTCAACTATTTGCAGACACAAAGAAGAGGATGTTGAAGACCCAGAAGAACCGGCATCGGCAGTATGACCGACATCGGTTAGAGACAGTGGAGAAGGAAACCGGTGATGGCAGTGTGTCGGCCGACGTTGGCAGCACTAGGCAAGCAGGGACCGGCATCGGTTGCCTGTGCGTTCTAGAACTGCTATTGACAAACAGTCAGTTAACTGAAGTGAGTGTTTGCATGTCAAATGACTAATTATAGTCACGAGCTACGTGTCTAATTATTGTAGTTAGATTTCTATTTTTTTAACCATGGGATTCTATTTAAATACCCATGAGGCATGTATTGTAATAATTAAGAAGGCAAGTAAAAGCATTAAAGCAAGAAAGGTCAAGGAGATCTGCAGGTGTAAGGTCAAGGAGATCAGCTAAAGCATTCAAGGAGGGATAATAACTCAGGCTATAGAGTTGTGTTGATCAAGAGAGAGAGGGAAGAAGGTCTTGAGGTGTGGCAAGCCTTTGAGGTGGAGGAAGAAGTGGCATCTTCCTTATTGTATTTTATTCTAGTAATATCTAATACAAGAGTGTGTATTGTCTCTCAAATTCTTTGTTGTCTCATGTTTCTAGTTACTTAATCATTCTGGTATAATTCCATGTTTAATTGTTTATAAATAAGTAATCAATTGTGCTTCCATTGGATAAGGGGTCTCCTAACAGTTGGTATCAGAGCTACGGTTTGTAGGAAGCAGGTTATTGTTTTTGATTACAAGTCATTCATAGGGTTTTTTGATTGAGTGGGAGTTCAGCAATGGCATAAGAAAGTAAGCTACAAATGGAGAAGTTTAATGGCAAGAATTATCATCACTGGAGGATGCAGATTGAGGATTATCTATATCAGAAGGATCTATACTTACCGTTGGGTGGGGTTGCATGCAAGCCCATAGATATGAAGGATGAAGAATGGAACATTCTTGATCAGAAGGCTCTTGGTTCCATAAGGTTGAGCCTTGCATCGTCTGTGATTTCCAGCTTATCACAGTGCAAGACAATGAAAGAGTTGATAAAGTCCTTGGTGAATTTATACGAAAAGCCCTCGGCTTCTAATAAGGTATATCGTATGAAGTAGCTATTTACTTTGAAAATGTAGGAAGGTGGATCGGTACATACTCATCTCAGTGATTTCCATGGTTTGGTAAACCAATTAGCTTCAGTCAATATTGTTTTTGATGATGAGGTAAAGGATCTCTTGATTTTATGTTCTTTGCCTAAAAGTTGGGACAGTTTGGTTATGGCAGTAAGTAATTCTGCATCTACTTCTAAAATCTTAAAAGTTGATGATGTTGTGAGTGTGATCTTGAATGAGAAAATACGTAGGAGAAGCACAGGTGAATCATCAGGGAATGCTCTAAGTGTAGAAAGCAGGGGAAGGCAAAGGGAGAAGATTGAGCAAGGAAAATCAAGGTCAGGAAGGAGATCTAAGTCCAAAGGTATTACCTGCTGGTTTTGTGGAAAGAAAGGACATACAAAGAAGGAGTGTTGGTTGCGAGATAAAGACAATCAACCTGAAGGTAAAGAAGAAGCAAAAGATGCAAATATCATGGTACAGGATGCTCTCATACTTTCTTTGGATAGTTAGGTAGGATCATGGATTTTAGATTCTAGTTCATCTTTTCATGCATCCCCAAATAGATATTTGTTCCATGAGTATGAACAGGGAGATTTTAGAGTGCTCTATTTAGGGGATGGTATGCCTTGTCAGATAGTTGGCAAAAGGAAAGTGCAGTTGAGATTGCAGATTGACAACACATGGGTGTTGAAGGAGGTCATGCATGTTCCAATTCTGAAGCAGAGTTTGATTTTTGTAGGAAGGTTGGGTGATGAGGGATGCACAATAACCCTCACAGCGGACTCTTGGAAGGTTACCAAGGGAGCACTTGTTTTAGCAAGAGGTAAGAAAGTAGGTACTCTTTATCTATCTACTTGTATTACTGATTCTACTTCTGGTGTAGATTCAAAGATGTGGTCTAATAGGCTAGGTCACATGAATAATAAGGGAATGGATGTTCTTGATTCAAAAGGTATGTGTTCAAATTTGGAAAGCATAGATAGAGTTCATTGCAGGAAAAGGAAATTTGATGCTTTTGACAAGAATAGGGAAGTCTTGGTGTTTTTGGAGGAGATGAAGGCCAAAAAATAGTTACAGGCACTGAATAAATCTGAGCAGGGTAGTATAGACAAATATTTGATCCAAGATGAGCTCACAGATGAAGAATTCATCACTCACAGGAACACACAGACATCGACGTCAGTCACTTGGAATCGACATCGGTCAGCCAAACACCGGCATCAGTCATGTGCAGACCAGCAGGGTCGGTAGGTCAGGCAGGAGAAGTCTAACATCGGTCATTAGGACTGATGTCAGCATAGGGAGGACACTGGCATCAACTAGGGGTAACGACGTCAGTAGTCAGGGTCAGTGCAGGGAATCGACATCGGTCGGGAGCATACTAGGAGATGGCTGAGATCGGTCACTGGAACGGATGATGGGTGGACAGTTAGCTGTCAAGGAGTCTCAAACACCCATATAGAGGTCAAAAAAGGTATGTGAACCTCATATTCATTGTTCACCTTCTTTATATTGCTTACTGATAGTCAAGAACTAGGAAGACAGAAGAAGCAATGCAGGTAGAATCCAGAAATAGTGGGAGCTTGACATGGATGAGGAGTGTGAGTCCTTGGAGAAGAACCAAATAGGTATTTGTTGGTAGAGTTGTCAGCTGGAAGGAAGCACTGGATAGAGAGATGGATTCTTGTTTTAGAGAAGAGAGTGGATGGACACGTGAGACAAAAGGCTATGGTATATGGTCTTGATCAGGCTGTAGGACAATGGAGGTTTGACCATTGTTTTTTATCTTTACCAGGTTGGATAATATTAGCTACATTATCCTGTTACTATATTGTGTTAATTTTTGCAGGGTTTCATATACAGGGAGTTTTCTGAGCTAAGGGTAGAGTTGGTTCAGAAGTATGTCATGAAGAATTTGGGAGCAGCAAAATTCTTTTGGCATAAGTGATAGGTATAGTATCACAAGTTTGCATGGTGGTTGGTCTTCAAGAGTGACTTTGAAGAGGGATACAGAGCCAAAGGAACAAAATAGATGGTGTATAGGTACAGGTATAGTAGCAATTGTTTATCTCTAAGTGGGAGATTGTTAGGGTGTGGAGCTAAAAGCTTCAACTGTTTGCAGACACAAAGAAAAGGATGCTAAAGAACCAGAAGAACTGGCGTCAGCAGTATGACCGACATCGATCAGAAACAGTGGAGAAGGAAACCGGTGATGGCAGTGTGTCGGCTGACGTCGACAGCACTAGGCAAGCAGGGACTGGTGTCAGTCGCCTATGCATTCTAGAACTACTATTGATGAACAGTCAGTTAAGTGAAGTGAGTGTTTGCATGTCAAATGACTAATTATAGTCACGAGCTGTGTGTCTAATTATTGTAGTTAGATTTCTATTTTTGTAACCATGGGATTCTATTTAAAGACCCATGAGGCATGTATTGTAATAATTAAGAAGGCAAGTAAAAGCATTGAAGCAAGCAAGGTCAAGGAGATCTACAGGTGTAAGGTCAAGGAGATCAGCTGAAGCATTCAAGGAGGGATAATAACTCAGGATATAGAGTTGTTGTGTTGAGCAAGAGAGAGAGGGAAGAAGGTCTTGAGGTGTGGCAAGCCTTTGAGGTGGAGGAAGAAGTGGCATCTTCCTTATTGTATTTTCTTCTAGTAATATCTAATACAAGAGTGTGTATTGTCTCTCAAATTCTTTGTTGTCTCATGTTTCTAGTTACTTAATCATTCTGGTATAATTCCATGTTTAATTGCTTATAAATAAGTAATCAATTGTGCTTCCGTTGGATAAGGGGTCTCCTAACATAAAAAACTTATACTCAAATTTTTTAGTAGGGATAGATATGTGATTATAAAAGACTGTCTCATCTTCTATTATAGTCACATCTCTAATGAACCACTACTCAAAATAGACATGGCATGGCTCTATCAGGTTTAAGGTATGAGGACTTTGTCCTCATAGTGAAATCAAGTGGAAGGTGGTGTGAAAGATCAAAGCAAAGAAATTTGGTGGTTAGAGAAGTAGTCAGAGAATTCAATACTATTCAGAACCATAAAGATTTTTTCTCTAATAACCTTAGTCATGACTCATCATGAAAAACAAATCCTTGTCTTCTAGTGGATCTCTCAGCCAATGAGAAAATATTGAAGGCTATTGGGACAAATACAAGATAGCTTGATGAGGAAGGCTTAGTCTTATTAACTAAAAAGGTGGTGGAGAATTCAAAAAAGGTAGTTGGGAATCCATCCAAGTGATTGGACCTCATTTATTGATTTTTGTACTCATGTTGCCTCTTCTCTCTCCATTTCTCCTATATTACCCATTCTTTCCACTGGTAAATCTCTCTCTTAGATTTGAGAATCTCACATAGACTCTTTTATTTTGAAGAGTATGGGACTCTTTGAGATATTGAAAGATATTCTCATCTTGATTAGGCTAAACCCTATCAACAATTTGTAAGAACTACCTCTTAATGTAATAAAATACTCTTTTTACCTATCTCTTGCCTTGGATCTATGTTGACTAAGTTGTGCATGATGGCATTATGTGAAGGATAATTTACCTCATCCATTGTCCTCCTTTAGGGTATTTTCAAGTTGTTTTTAGGTCTAGATTAGTGTTCTGCCTGAATCTAGTCCATAAAACACTTATGCATTAATCTAGATTATGAGGTTATGTGAGCTAACATTGTCTTCTATAGATCTAGTGTGGGTTTAAGTTTATGGGAGTTTCCCATTTTTATTTGGTGAATCACCTTTTTATCCTTCTTAATAGCCCTTTTACCCTTTTAACCCTTTTCCCTATAGTAGCATTACTTTAGGTGATCCATCAAAATGAAGTTGGCCTTCTTCAGAATTCCAACCCCACCATAGATGACCCATAGTCTGGGGTTGTTCTAATAATGAATTTCAATTAGAGAGAGCCTAAATAACCCTCTCCAAGGGTGAAAATTAATACTAAAATAATTTTTGGCATGCCTGATAGGACTTACTATGTTGTTCACTGGTGAAGAGTTTTGGTTTTCTCTTCATCCAATCAACCATTAGATTTATGTGTGTAAACATCAATGGTGATTCTAAGCATTTATCAACTAGTTTAAGTATCCTAAGTTCCTAATCATCATAATCTGGTATGTATAATGAACCATCTTTTAAACAATATGCTTATTCTCTACCTTAGAATTACACTTATCAAGCAAATAATGTTTATGTGTTCCCCATAAGTGGCCCTTAAATATCCTATCAACCCTACCATGGCATTTTTCCTCTTCCCACCCCTACATATTACTAAGATCATCCTCCTTTGCATTCAAATAAATCTTCTAATTCCCCTTGTCAATACCAAGCTTATCTTAGTACATCCTTATCAAGATTCAAGTAAGCATTATCAGTTTATATTGAGTTGATAAAGGAGATTGGTAGGGGTTTGAAGTTTTATATAGTTATACCTATCCTTGTTATACAATAGGAAATAATTTCTCTATATTTGGTCAAGAACATATGGTCAATTTGTGAGGGTGAAAAATGGTCATCTTATGAGAATAAGGACATAGAAATGATGAGAAGCATGATCCAGAACATAGACAATGTGTTGATATATTATGAAGAGTAGAAATCTCATTTGGATCAGTCTTATATGTCTTCTCCCATCTAAGAGCCTCAATATTAGCCTTCAAGAGTTCCTAATCAATCCCTTAGTTGACCTTGTCAAAGTCCATCCTTGTCAAAACTCAGAGAGGCAATACAGGACCAAGGTAGAACAATCATGAAAATCAATGAGGGGGTTAAAATTGGTCAATAATTACTCATTCATGCCATGGAGGGGATAAATATATTATTTCAAGAGTTTTGGAACATGTTGGCATCCATTGAATAAGATGAGTATCCATAGATTGAGAATAAATAATTAAAATGGTTGGTATTATCCATTGAAAAGATGTTTGAGAAGTGGGAGAAAGAGTATGTCAAACTTGAGTTAATTAGTTTTCCCTATCCTATTCTTGTTTATGCTCAAACCCAACCCCCTATCCTACCTTGTCAAGTCTCATCCTAATCAAAATATAAACAAGTCATTGAAAACCATTTAGCTAAGGAGCCTGAGGCCATTCAATCATGGATCTTCTCTAACACATTCAACCCTAGATATGTCATGCCCTCAATTGTGAGGCCACCCTCTCCTATAACCATTCACAAAGAAGAAGAAATGTCTATTCTATAATCATTTCCATCATGGAAATTAGTTAAGAAGGGCATAATAAATAAAGAGGAGGTGTTGGTTGTGGAGGTCCAAACACCAGTTCAAGAGACACCAAAAAAACCATTCAAAGTCCCTAGTTGGAAGGACACTCTCTTAAGCTACAAAAAAGGTGATATTTTTTACCCTCCCACCATCTCCCCCTTAGAGAAAGAACCTATTATACAAAGGATAGAGGAAGATCTTGTAGTCATAGGTGAACTTGAAGGGGATAATGAAAGTGTCTATGATGAGGAGATCATGATAGGCAACCCACTTCATTTAGAAGGGGAAGAATCAGGTTTAGACCAGCCTTCTTGGCATGGCTTTGACACTAATGAGCTAGATCTTGATGAGGAAAATCCTCAAGTTAAAAGTAGAGTAGACCTTAAATAGACTACTAAAGGTCCATTCTACATAGATGAATAAGAAGATTAGAACCAAGAACTAGAGGTGGGTTCACTTTAGGATGAGTTGTTAAATGGAGATAGCCCTGATAGTTTGGAGCAAGAGGAAGGTAGATCATAACGTGAGCAAGACAAGTGTAATGTTTTGGTTCTAGGATGGTCAAATCAACCCTCATTTATAGTTGAATAATAATATGAAATAATGAGTGAGGTTGATGAGGGGTACATCTTAGGTGCTCAAGTGATGTAGTTTGATGAGCATACCAGTGAAGAGCATCAAAATCATTATGATTTAGACCTTACTTATAATAATGAGCTTCCCCTCTCTTTAGAGGTAGAATACCAATCTAACTACTATAGATTGAGTCTTAGTTAGGTTAATATAGACATCCTTTTCAATAACCAAGAGGATGTTTCCTTATGGGACAAACTTGAATATTTTTGTTTAATTTTGGATGACATACTTGTATCTTTAGGAAAACAAGTCCAAGAAGTAGCTGATCAAAACATGCATATTGAAAAACATGATTCTAATGAGTCATCAGAGATTGCAATAGCAAATCTAGTCACATTGGAGGACTTGTTTAATATCTTGGGATAAGGATATGTTCTTCTCCAGGGAGACTATGATCTGATTGGGCTTAAGGAACATAATGATGGAACATCAAAATGTAAGATCCAAGTAAAATCTAATTACTCAATGTTTGTATTGACAAGAGGATGTCATATTAGGTACATAGCTCAGTTGGAGGATGACAAGAAGGATCCATCACATGTTGAGCTTAATTTAAAGCATAAAATTGCGCCATCAAATGAGAAGGTTGCAAGTGTTTCTATAGTCCAATATCAAGCAATATTTGAAGAAATAGACCAGTATGTCTACATTGGAGACATGTTTATCCCATTTCATCCACTTGAGATAATTTCAAAAGAGTTATCAATCAAGAATCTTAGCCTATCTATCATGAGCTCTCCAAATCAAGGTATTTGTCATCCTAGTTTATCATAAATGAATGATGCTAGAAGTTTTTTGTTTGACCCAGGTAAAAAGTGCTTGTAAATTATAACCTTGTATATATTAGAGTAGATTTTATGATTTCCTCTAAGTACCTTGTTCACATTTCCTTTCTATTATATAATTTCCTTTCAATAAGTGTCTTGGGCACTTTAATTTGTTTTATCCCTTTTGGTCCTTGTTTGTTTCAAGAGGATTTATCTAAGGATTGGTAGCCAATTTTAGCTTTAGATCAATATGTTAAACCAGAGAGGAGACCCCATGCTTAATAGACTAGTCAAGACAACTAGTGTGGGTTCTCAAGCATAGAAAGCATGATTTCTTGTGAGTCACCAAAGATGTTGGATAATTTTAGCCTACATCAAAAGCTTCTTCCTGGATAGATAAACTGAGCAGAGTTATTAATTGACCAAATGATTAAATGACTTAAGCAAGTGAATAAGATGGACCAGACCATCATCAAATGTCATGAAGAAATGGATAGGTTAGTCTATTTACACACTTCATAAGTTCACTTAAGAGGCCTCTCAGAGCCAAAAGATCACATGAACATTAATTTATTCATTCCTAGATCATCCTCTATAAATTTCATGTCTTGATGAGTTTATTATCTCAAGATATAAGCCTTTAAAGTTAGACTTATAGAGTGAAACATGTATGCAGACATCAAGTTTAAACCTCATAAAGTAGCCATTTGGATTAAAATGTTCCTAAGGATGAATGAAAATCTAACAAGTGTCAAGATCTCAGGGGATAAAGTTGAGATCTAATGGTGATCATCAATTGATAAGGCCAGTGGGTCTAGGCAGATCTAACAACATGCACTCAATCATACCAAAGAGATCAATGATGAGCATCAGGTCAAAAATTCAAATTTTCTAATGAAAACATGTTGATGATAAGTTTCAAAATATTAGGAGATAAGATCAAATATAATGGTGAGTGGTGATTAATAGAGTCAGTGGGCCCAAATAGATCTATGGTATGTGTTCATTCATACCAAAATAGATCAATGATGAGTGGTCGGTCAAAATTTTAGTAAATCTTGAAGGAAAGCAATAAGTTTCAAAGTGTCTCAACCATATTAAAATTTTAAAAGATTTATGGTTTATGTTCATTCATATAGAGAAAGATATATGGTTTGCACGAGGTCAAAGAGTCAAAGAGTTGATAGTAAGATCTTAAGAACGAATGAAAAGCTGATAGATGGCATAATTTAAAAAGGATTGAATCAAGATCAATGTCCAAGGTCAAAATTAAAAATCCAAGGACTTCAAATAGAGGTCAAATTCAAATTAAGTCCTATAAGTATCATCCCATCACCATTGAAGGTCAATCAAATGCCATTACGTAGACATAGTTATGTAGTCAAGGTTGTTAATGGTGAAGCTCTATTACCATTAAAGATCAAATACATAATAGGTTTGTTTAAACCTAATATAATCTGAAATGAAACTATGTAATTTGAAGGTCTTCATCGATATATATATATATATATATATATATATATATATATATATATACATATACATACATACATACATACATACATATGAAAACTAATAATTTGGAATGGTTTTCAATCTATAGAAAAAAAATATGCTCAAATTTTGTAGTAGGGGTAGATATCTGATTATAAAAGAGTGTCTCATCTTCAAATATAGTCATAGATATGACAAACCATTATTCAAAGCAGACATGGCATGGCTCTATTAGGTTCAAGGTATGAGGACTTTGTCCTCATAATGAAAACAAGTGGAAGGTGGCATGGAAAATCAAAGCAAAGAAATCTAGTGGTTAGAGAAGTAGTTAGAGCATTCAATACTATTCAAAACCATAAAGATATTTTTTCCAATAGCCTTAGTCATGAATCATCATACAAAAAAAACCCTTGTCTTCTATTGTATCTCTCACCATATGAGAAAATCTTGAAGGCTATTGCAACAAATTTAGGCTAGCTTGATGAGGAAGGCTTAGTCACATTGACTAAAAAGGTGGTGGAAAATTCAAGAAAGGTAGTTGGGACTCCATCCAAGTGATTGTACCTCATTTATTGATTTATGTACTCATGCTCCCTCTTTTCTTCCTTTCTCCTATATTACCCATTCTTTCTATTGGTAAATCTCTATCTTAAAATTTATACTCTCACAAGGACTCTTTGATATTGAATAGCAGGGGACTCTTTGAGATATTACAAAATGTTCTCATCTTGATTAGGCTAAACCTTATCAAGCATTTGTAATAACTACCTTTTGATATAATAAAATACTTCCTTTACCTATCTATTACCTTGGATTTGTGTTGAGTGAGTTGTGCATGATGGTGTTGTGTGAAGTAGAATCTGGCTCATCTATTATCCTCCTTTTTGACCTCATTTAGGGTGTTTTCAAGTTATTTTAGGTATAAATTAGTGTTCTACCTCCTATTCTATGAAACACTTATGCATTGAGCTAGATTATGAGATTGTGTCAGCTAGAATTATCTTTTGTAGATCTATTATGGGTTCAAGCTTATGGGATTTTCCCATTTTTATTTGGTGCATCACCTTTTTAGGAACCTTTTTCCCCTTTCTAACCTTTTTCCCTTTAGTATCATTAGTATAGGTGATCCATCAAGAGGAGGTTGGCCTTTTCTAGAGGTTGAACCCCACCATAGGTGACCCATAGCCTAGGATTGTTCCAATAGTGTAGCTCAATTTGAGAGAGCCTAAAGCACCCTTTTGAAGGGTGTAAATCGATGCTACAATAGTCCCCAATCAAAATTTCATGGTATGATCTATCTTATCCAAGTTAATATTGATTTATAGACATGATGCATTTCTAATTACATACACTAAGCTCCCCATGCAATCATTATATATATTTATAAACTTTCCAAGTTGCTTCTCAAGTGGATAATGAGCATTATAAGCAATACTAAGACACTTTTAGGCCAAAATGACAACCTGTGGTTTATCCCCTATAAACCAAAGTGGCTTACACATAAAAAAAACATGATGAACATTTCCATGAAGATCTAAGATGTCATTTGATCTCTTTTTATCCTCTACTCTAGCCTTCAAGTGGTATTAACTTGAGGAAGGTACTAAATCATCATGTTTAGATGTAGGGTTCCTAAGTTATGACCCTAATCTATGGTTTTGAGGTAATAAATCAATTTCTCTTTTATGGAAATCATTCTTAAGGTACCTTAGAGTATTTGTATCTACTTAATCAATCTATATACCTCTAGTTTCATACATATAGTCTCTCAATTAAGTACATGGGCTTATTTATAAGTAATAATCAAGTAGGGAGGCCCTTGTAGGTGACTAATGTTAAGTAATTTTATATATTTCGTCCCCTCTCCCTCCCCAAAAATCTATAGTATTTTTAGATCCTTTTCAACTCCTTGTTTACATGATTAAATTAGATCTCTCAGGCTTGATCTGTACATTATATATCCTTCATGTGCCAAAAAATAGGTGATATAAGTGTCTATGGGACCTAATAAGACCATTAGGACTACTTCATATTCTAATCACCTTGTTTGGATGCATTTGGGGGTATAATTCCTTAATTGGGTCTAAACCAAGGTTTAAGAAGGCTTTTGGAGGTTCACCATATTAATGATGGTTTATATAGTATGGACTTCCAAACCAAAAATTATTGTCATGAAATTTTAGCATATTAACCCCTTCATCTCTCTAAAATATCCTTGGGTCCCATGCAAATTATATGTGGAGATATGAGAAAAATATGGTGTGTCTCAATCTCTCTACTAGGCAGTTTTTGTAGGTTACCTTCTTAACATTCACTCATAGATCTAGGCCCCTAATTTAAATTATTTCCTTCATGAATTTTGGATCCATATGGGTTCTCAACTTCCCCTAAAATCCTTGGGCCTGATTCCCTTTGTAGTCAAATTTATTAGTGTTAAAAATGAGAACTCAACTTGTCTACTTAAAGCAATGGAGCTCGAGAGGGAACTAAACCAAAAATGAATTATTTCATTGCATTCCCATATTTAAAATACCTCCCTCAAGGTCTAAAACATCTTCATATACCCCCATATTTCATTGAGTCTTCTTGGAGGTTAGGATCTATCCTTGAATTAAATTTGGGGTCTTGAGACCGAGATGTGTCTTTAGGCCTTATAGAGTTAAATTGAGTGTTAGAACCTCCACCCACCTATAGGTGTATTTGTAACTTCTATTTTTGAACCTCCATAGTCTATTATCTATCTTATTCACATGCTCTTATCTGCTTAGACCATCTCATCAACCCTACACTTTCTTGTAGCTTTCCTTAAGCATCATTGTCTTATGTACAAGTGCTTGTAATAGTTGATATTGGTAACATAAATAATTTCCTTTAGCTCCTTGTAGTGATGGAATCAGGTATTCAACATCACATTTCAATTCTTGACCTTATCCTTAAGGTTTATCTTTTCTAACTCTACTAACAAGGTTCATTTACACAATCATACATAAGGCATGTGTGTCATGAGTATGCAACTCAGACCAGGTAGTCACCCTAGAATGGTATCACTATCATGTAAAATATTGACATGTACATGTGTCTTTATGACCTTGAGATTCCATCTTATATTATCTTGGCACTATCATTTGATCTAGTCATGAAATCTAGGTTGACTAAGCAAGGCTAGCTCATTGTGCACATTTAGACTATCTTGTTTAGTTACATGTTCTTATCGCTTGCCCTTCATACCATCATATTCATGCCTTGACCACCTTTTAAGTTTTATTTTTATCTTATTATGTTCATATAGGCCTCATATTTAGGGTAGGACATATATTTTCAATAGCACTATAGGTACCAATTCATGTGTATTGACTATTAATAAGTTTATTGAACAGACCTCTAAGTTAGAGGAGGGTTTCCATTTCTATATTTGAGGATCCTACATCCTCCCTTATGTCCAAATCCACCTCCTTAAGACATATATCTTCTTATTCATAAACATTCCTTATGCTCAAGGCTCATCTAAATATGACCTCTTGAAGGACTTTTTCAAAGTGAATCTGAGCTTGGTGATTTTTTGTCTCAATAGGGATGATAATGAGGTAGGTTGACAGTGATAAGGTTATCAAATGGTAAAATCTCTTTGAGGGCTTGGATTGAACTATGTAATCATACCTAAAATGATTTATAAGGACCCTAAGCATTTTTATAGCCATACCTAATAGAGCATAACACTTGGAGGTCATTAATGAGGCATATATAGTGAGAAATGGATACATAGGATTTTATGAGAACCTCAAACTCTACTAAACATCCTTATTTTTTACTAAACAAGATTGTGAAGGTGTTTGAGGGATAATTGGTGGTTTCTTGTCCTATGAGAACTATGATATGGTTTTCTCAACTAAAAGAATGGAATTTTCATATGGATATGATATTCTCTTGCTACCTCTATGGCATATTGATGGCATTCAATAGCTAACCTCATCAAACATAAATCCTTCCTTGTAATGGTAACCAAACATGTAGGCAGACTCTCTTAAGGGCATCCTTTGAGAGATTTTGGGGTCTATCTAACCATTTAAGTTTAGTTAAGGATATCTGGAAAAATTTAAGACATCATTACACTCAAATCATTGCTCATTTTAAGACACATGTATTGAATACCCCCTTTTACCCATGGAACTCTACCTATAGTTTGTAGATGATGGCAGCTTATATATTTCTCACTCCTATAGGCTCAAACGTGTGAACTATAAGTTGAGGATACCATGGAATGTCCCTATATAATTAGATAAAACATGAATAATCACTAGTGTCATTAGATAATCCAATAATGCATTGAAATAATTTCCCTTATTTTACCCTATGTAGATGAAGATAGTAACCAGGTTACTCACATTCTTAGTTTTTATTTGTATAGCATAGAAGACTAATATTGAAACTAATTCCCATGATTGTAAGATCATCATGTCTATTTTATTTGACCAAGAGCTTGGATGCTCACCCTCTCTCTCTTTTATAGACTAAGCACAAGCCTAAAGTACTATCCATGTCCGTGAAAGATCTTGGTAGAGGAAGTAAACTAGTTTTTGACTCTTTGGGCCCTAAAACACTTGTATTTATTTATCATATGCCTATGTTTAACTACCCTCTTAGACCCATGACTCTATCTAAGAAAATACATACTATATAGATCTGTACCACTCTAAAAACTCCTACAACCTACAAATTTCCTACATTTTCTCATGTTTCAAATCATGAATCACCATTGACATGCAGGAGGAGGGAAAATAAGGGTCAAAAAATGTTTTAAAACTCATGGTATGGATTCGTAGGTTGAAGGGGCATGTTTTCACACATGCAAGTCCCATTTAGTGGTAAATGAAGGTGTTGACTTATGATAAAGACAATATTAGCATATGAAACTACTTGGTTATGGCATAATGTAATTCATGAAGGATTTTGAAAATGTGAATGGTGGTCTTAATGGCCTTTTGAGGTCAAATATCATCATTTTAAAGTCAAATATTCTCCTTTAAGATAAGGTGTATGGCTTCAAGTGAACATTTTTATTGGATGGAATTCTAATACATGTTAAAAGACCCTAGAACATGATAAAAGACATCAATTAGGTTATCATATACCTTCATAATATTCTTGAAACTTGTGATCAATATATTCCTTGTGAAACCCCTTCAATGCTTTTTATAGACCATCACACATTTATAAACACAAGGAGGACACTTAACACAAGTTGAGATAGGGAGTGAAGACAATCACTATGAGTTTCATGACATGAAAAAACATTAGCCCTATTATCCTTAACATGACAATCAATGACTTCTTTTGAATTGTCTTGGCTCATCAAGAGATATCAGAAGAGTGAAGTCTTAGGTGGACTAATGTACTCAATACCTAGGTTGACTCATTTTTAGGCTTGAGGGAATAAATTATTCAATATAAACTTCTATTCAAAACATTTACATTATATATATATATATATATATATATATATATATATATATATATATATATATATATATATATATTAGAATGGTATAATCAACTCCCTCAACATTCCATATGGAAACTAGAGGATTTAGTCAATCCTCTAGTACATTAATTTCAACACAATGATCTTCTTAAAAATTATCTTAGTCATTGTATCAAGGCTAAACAATCCTCTTCTGAATCAAATCATGACTTCATTAAAAAATGGAAATCTTTAACTCATAAAGTTGATCATAACATGATTTATGATAACTTATTCAAAATATTTATAGATGCCTTAACACCTTCCCTTCAATACAAGGTTTGAAAATTTTCTCCCCAAACTCTAGATTATGTATTTAATCAAGATGAAACATAAGAATTTCTTATGAAATAATTTGAGACAAATTATAAATCCATCAAATGATCTTTCTAAAATTCCACTAATGTGATTACTAGAAATCCTCTTCAAATAAATATAGTAGTTAAATCGGATAACCTGCATACTTCCCATACACCATTAATAATTCAACAAATGAATCAATTATTATCTCATAAACCTTTCATTAATACTAAAGTCCACCTACACGGTATGATCTTAAAACAATTTGTTGGTTTCATGTTAATGTGGGTTATTCTCATGAAACATGTCATGGGCTCTTCAAATTTGTCATTTTTTATAAATTAGGAGACATATTGAACCATGATACTATGATCAAAATATGTCATCATAATTATGTCAAAGCCTCTCAAAAGAAACAAGTTACCAAGCCTTCATCATCTAAACCTCAAAAATATTTCTCTACTTCTAACCCACAACATTCAAATGAAGATATATGTGTAATTTATGTTGATTATGACCATTATTATACCAATTATCAATATGTGAATGTATTTGAAGTTAATTATATAAGTAAACTTACCCATAAATATCCTATCACCAAACCTAAAAAACCATCAGTCAAAGAATAATTACTTAAATACACCACAATGACCACTACCATACCTTTTGAACCAAATGAGTAAACACTCCCATAAATAGAACCTCCATCTAATTCTCTGATCCTTACAAAAAAACATTGTACCTCTTAAACCTTGTATTGATTCTTCATCTTCTAAATCACATTGGAATTTATTAGAAGAACTCAATTCAATGCCTTGTAAAATAACTCTCATGGATTTAGTTCATATTTATCCATATCATCATAAATTTATAATGAAAAAATTATAAGAAATTAAAGAAACACAATCCCTTATTGTGTAAAAACACCCTAAAGACCCTTCACCTATAGAAGTACATACTATTGTGTTGAGTGTTGTCATTGATGTCAAAGGTGCATCTTATGAAGGTTGATGTCAAAGTTGACTAACCCTACTTGGTAGTGTGTGATGTGACAAGGTGAATTGAGAGTGTTATCATTGAAGGATGTTTTCATGAAATATATTTTTAAGGTAAGAGAGATAATTTAAATGAAACTAATGTATTATGGTTACATGAAGGTATGAGTAATTGATGTCAAAGTGCACAAGAAGCTTAGTCATGACATAAAGAGTTATGTGCATGAAAATGAATGAACATAAGCATGTAAAGTTTGTTTAAAACTATTGGATCATGTATGTGAGGAATTAAATCACCCATGAGAGTTTTGGTCTGAGCTTATAGGGGTAAGATCTTCATATTAAGCCTACACCTAGACCTCTCTTAGACCCTGCCTAGCTTACTAAGGTATGAAGATCATATTTCAAGGCAAGTATGCATATGTGAGCATGGATAGAGGTGATAAGATATTTTTTAGCCTTGTTCACAAAGATCATGTTTTGAATTAAATTACATGATTTAATGTCTTAAGCCTTTTTGTGTTTATAGAATGAGGTCTAAAGACCTGAAAAGCACTTTCAAACATTCATTAGAACATGTAACCTCTACATGGGAACTTAAGCTAATAAGGAGATATGGATAAGGTTCATATCTAAGATCTCTATGAATTGGTTTTGGATTCAAGGGATTGTTATTTATAAATAATCATTAACACCAAAAACTATGTTAAACCTCCCTAAAACCATAATAAAGACCTGATGTGATATTTCTTGTTCAAAATAGATTAATATGGATTCAAATTTCCATATAAACTATTTTATCATATAATAAACTCTCCCAGATACCTCTAGGTGGTGGTGGTTAGTTAGATGAGAGAGAAAATGCACATATATAGGCTTATTTGTCAAGATATTATTGTAGCTCTCAAAAGTTGTATTAGTCAAGAAAAATGGATGGTAAAAGAATATACAGACTCATTTTTCATTTCCATTATGATATTTTTATATCTTATATCCTTAAAATTTTATAATTTGGTCATCCAAGTTAGCCAACCATAGACAGGCCTAATGGTGAAAATAGTGCACAACCTAGGTAGAGATGAGAAGATGCATTTGAGGTTTTGAGCATGTCATATTGATGAAAAAAATTGAATGAATATTTTATTTGTTAATTTTAATTCATTTTCATGCTTGGGATAATTTTTTTAGGTTATTGAATATGGTGAAAAAGTTTCTCACAAAATGACTTGTTTGGTCCAAATAAGACTGTGTGATATAAGGTCAAGAAATTGGTCTGCAACATCAATAATTTATATCAAACCATATGATATTTATATAGTATGATGGTATAAATATATAATATGACCATTTAAATTCATCATGAGCTATTACAAGTGTCTAAATAGGTGTTATAGTTCTAAGTCATCATGACTGGGTGTTAAGTTAAATTGGCAGTTCTAAGTGAGTGAGTTACAAAGATGTTTTTGAGCCTTTATCTCCTAAGTAAAAGTTTTCCAAGAATTTGGTGATTACCCTAACATCATGGATGATATATATACATTATTTTATTTATATATTTTAATATATTAAGGGTTTTTAATCTTCATTTTTGTAAGATAGATTTTTGAGGTACACAGGTCTAATAGGATAGTTTATCCTAAAAGAGATTTCATGATATGAGTGAAGGATATAGGTCTAACCAAGCATGTAAAATGTTATTATAGGTGATTATATAATTTATTTAATGTTTTTTATTATTTTATAATTCCATATGGGCCCAAGAGGATTAAAATTTGATGCTAAGCAGATAGACCTAATGTAATTAGGTCTCCATGAGACCTAAAAGAGAAATGAGGCCTAATTGAGTTATTGTAGACTAAAAGGGGTAAAATTTTCATTGTAATCATGTAAATAAAGTGTTTTAATACCTATTATATGTCCAAATTAATATTTTAAAGGTTTATTCCTAACCAAGTGGTGTGTGACCATGAGACTTGTATATATTCAAGTCAGTTTATGCCTATTTAGATGCATGCAACATAATCAAATAAAATATTTCATGATTAAGTGTAATGAGGTCTTGAAATTAGACCATAAAATAATATTATATGATTTTTAATAAAAATTAATGAGGTGTTTTAGTTAGTGCTTCCTTTCAAGTAGGTGCTTACTAAAGCTTAGTCAAGTGGGTACTTGACTTCATTGGGGTTGGTGCTCCAAGTTAAGTTGGTGATCAACATAATTTAGTATTTTTTTATATTAATGTAGTCCATTTTCATATATCATAGTTTTTTTTATTCCCATTTATTTTTTACCACTCATACATGTGTTTTCTTATGTTATGCTCATGTGAATAGTTATTTATGCATTGATATTGCTTTCATGGATTAAGAAATGATTAACTATAATTGATAGAAAGTTTTATAAATTGATTCACCCCCCCCCCCTCTTAGTTATTATGCTTCCAAAAATTGGTATTATATATTGGTCCTTTTAAGTATGCCTAATATCATAAAGGAGATCTTAGAATCACAATCATGTCTACTCATCAGGTATAAGGAGGTTTTTCAACCAATAAGGCTCCTCTCTTTAGTGCGACTAACTATGCATTTTGGAGCATAAAAATTAATACCTATATGATTTATTTAGTCTATGACATATGTTAATAAAAATTTTATGGATTCAATCCACCTTCTACACCACTAACTAATGTAGCAGGCAAGAAGGCAAGTGAGAACAACTCTAAAGCAATGAATGCAATCTTATGTGGTATTTCAGAGGCAAAATTTATAAATATAATGCATTTTGATACAACCAAATATATTTGGTAAAATTTTCATACCATATATGAAGGAGACACCAAATTCAATTTGGCAAAGTTTTAGACCCACAGAAGATAGTAACTCACCTAATGTAAGTGAAATAAGTACTTCTGATAGTGATGATGATAGTAATGATCATGATAGCAATGAAACCTAATTCATGGCTATAGAAAAAGATAATAAGGGTTTTCAAAAGGTAAAATTACTATGGATGATGAAGAATCAAATGAAGAGGTTGAATTGAACCTTGAGGCAGAATTGATGAATGCTCTAAAGGAGTTGAAGTTCCAAAGAAGGAAGAATTAGAAACTAAGATCATTGGTTAAGAGTTATGAGGAACAAATCAATCTATTTGAAGAAATAATATGAAACAACACCAATTAACATGAGGATATCATCAAATATTTATAAAATTATATTGAAATTATCATTTTAAGTCTTAATACCAAGGAGGAATAATGCATCAAGTTTGGAATAAAAATAGATTCCTTGAAGGTAGAACCAGATCAGGTAATAGTCAAGTTGAAGGCACATCAGAAATTTGAAAAGAGTACTAAAGTCCTTGGTGATATTTTTAATATTTAAAGGCCTCCACATGATAATATAGGTCTTGGGTTCAAATAATAACAAAAGGTAAATAAGGAGAGTCAGACTTGAAAGACCTATGCCAAAACTCTTAAATCTGAGACTCAAATTGATCATCAATAAGTCAAGAAGATTGTGAATTCTTCAATAGATAACAAAGGTAGAGTTGCATCATTTAACATCAAACATATAATCTATGTGAATTCATTCAATGGTTACTATTTCTCATGCAATCAATATGGACATAGATCTATAGATTGTAGACATTGTGTAAGAATCAATTCCTCATGGAGGAATAGGGTGAATGTATATTCTAATAGTAGAAGCAAAATATTTTTCTATAATTATGATCAAAGAGGACATATTACAAGGGATTTCAAGATGAGGTATATAATGAAGATCAGTTAAGACAAGATGTTATATAGTCATACCACTTAGAAGTGGATCAAGAAGGTAAACCCTATGGACAAGGTAAAGGAGGAGAATAAGAATAAAGGAGAAGAATCTATGATATCTCACACTACCTTTCACATCCAATATGAAGGCATGAAATGGTATATATATATTTGTTTTTCAATCCACATGATAGGGAAAAAGAGCAAGTTCATCTCATTAAACAAGAATGTTGTAGGAATAGTGGGATTTGGAGATAACACAACTACCAATATAGTTGGCAAGGGTATCTTAAGTCTAGACAATGGGAAGACCAAGATAGAGAATGTGTTATATGTGGAAGGTTTGAAACATAACTTTATTAGTGTAAGTCAAATGTCAAATCAAGGACACACACTAACCTTTCATGATAGAGGGTGTAATATAAGGAAATCCAAATCAGGAAGGCTAATTGCCAATGCTAAGATAACTGAGAACAATCCATATGTCTTAAATGAGATAAGAAGGAGAGATTATTTATGATCAAGATGGATGAATGTTGAATATGTCATAGAAGGTTGGGCCAACTAAACCTTGACAATCTGGTCAAGATAAACATGAAGAAGTCTTTTAAGAATATGCCTAAGATCACCAAACCAATAAAAAGACTTTGTAAGGCATGTCAACATGGCAAGAAAACTAGAAGAATGTTCAAGTCCAATGAGTGATCTACTATAAGACCTTTATATTTAATACACACTAATCTTTTTGGTCCTAAAATAATCTAAAGTATTCAAGGAGATAGATACTTCATGTTATTCATAGATGACTACACAAGAATGACTTGGGTAGCCTTCTTGAAAGAAAAGTCAAAAACTCTTGACAAGTTCAAGGCATTCAAGGCTCTTATTGAGAATGGGAAGAATGGGAAGATCAAGTGCCTAAGATTTGATGTCTTATTTAAGTTCCATGGCATAAAGAAATATTTATTAGTAGATAAAACACCTCAATAAAATGGGGTAGTGGAAATAAATAATAGGATAATTTAAGAGATGTCAAGAACTATGTTAAATGAGTCAAGGTTAGCTGATGGATACTAGAGAGAGGTAGTGAGCACTATAATATACATTATTAATAGAGTATAGATAAGGACTAATGATAATAATACCCTTTATGAACTATGGAAAGGAATACTTACTAATGTGGAATACTTTAAAGAGTTTGAAAGTAAATGCTTCATCAAAAGAGATGAGGAAGACTTGGGTGAGTTTGATTCTAGGTTTGATGAAGGTATATTTTTAGGATACTCATTAGTGAGCATAACCTATAGGTGGTATAATAAGAGGTTGTAGAAGATAGTGGAAAGCACCAATGTGAAGGTTGATGAGACAAGTTCTAAGAAATTATACTCATAGTCAAAGGACACATCAATGAATTTGGATTTAAATAATGAAGAAGAAACAATAGAGATAGAAGAAGAAGAAGAAGAAGAAGTTGAGTAAAGACAAGAATCAAATATCCCCTCAAGATATATTCAAATAGATCATCCTAAATCACAAATCATTAGCAATAAGGATGCAGGTATGAAAACAAGAAAAAGGTTGGTATGTAACCTAAATTAAGAGAATGTTACTCTATTGTCTAAGATTGAACCTAAGAACTATATAGAAGCAAGAAAATATAAGTTTGGATAGGTGATATGAATGAGGAGTTAGACCAAATAGATAAAAATGAGACTTGGGAACTAGTTCCTAGGCATAAAGACAAGAATGTCATTGGTATAAAATGGGTGTTTAGAAATAAGTTGAATGAAGATGGAGAAGTCACTAAGATCAAGGATAGATTGGTATGCAAGGGGTATGCACAAGTTGAAGGGGTAGATATTGAGGAGACCTTTTCTCTAGTATCAATATTGGAGTCTATTAGACTATTTATAGCATATGCAAGATTCAAAGGGTTCAAGGTATACTAGATGGATGTCAAATATGCCTTTTTGAATGGTAACTTGGAAGAGGAGGTGTATATAAAGAAACATGAGGTTTTATCACTATCAGGTAATAAGGACTATGTTTGTAGATTGAAAAAGGATCTTTATGGTCTAAATGAAGATCCTAAATCTTGGTATGCAAAATTAGATAGATATCTATTAGACCAAGGATTCAAAAGTGGAGTTGTAGATAGTAATATATACATAAAAATAAAATATGGCCACTAGTTGATAATAGTTGTCTATGTGGATGACATCATATTTGGTGGAAATAGTGAGAATATGACTAAGGCCTTTATAGATGTAATGAATAAGGAATTTGAGATGCCTATGTTGTGATAAATTTCATTCTTTCTTGGGTTATAAATCATTCAATCTAAAATAGGCATATTCATTCCACAAGCTAAGTATACAATAGAGATGTTAAAGAAATTTGAGATGGAAGATTGCAAGGTTGTTAGCACAGCTATGATCATAGGGTGTAAGTTAAGAAAGGAAGATGAGTCTCTAAAGGTTAATCAGACATCATATAGTTCAATGATTAGAATTTTGATATATATTATTGCCTATAGACCTGACATCATGCAAGTAGTAGGCCTTGTGGGAATATTTCAAGCATATCCAAATGAAAATCATTTGCAAGTAGTCAAAAGTATACTTAGGTATCTCAAGAGGATTATGGATTTTTTCTTATGGTATCCTAGGATTAAGGAGTTTAACTTGAAAGCTTATACATATGTAGACTGGGTAGGGAGTCTAGATGATAGGAAGAACACAAGTGGAGGAGCTTTCTTCTTGGGAGAATGCCTAGTATCATAGATAAGCAAGAAGAAGCCATGTGTGGCATTATCTACTTGTGAGGCTAAGTAAATTATAGTAGCTTCATGTTTAACTCAAGTCTTATGGATGAGATAGACATTAAAATACTACAAGGTGGAGTATGATATTTTGAGCCCTATCTATTATGACAATACAAGTGCCATAAAGGTCTCAAAGAATCATGGCGTGCACTAAATAACTAAGCACATTCCCATCAAGTATCATTTATTAAGAGATTAGGTATTTTAAAAATGTTTTAAACTTGAATATGTATCTACATAAGATCAAATTTTAGAAATTTTAACCAAACCACCTCCAAAGGAAACATTTGAACATCTAAGATGGGAATTGGGTATAGTTTCTACTCCTGGCAATCAATGAGGAAGTTAAGAGTTTGGGGGCAGATAATTAGGTGGTTAATTAGCTCCAAGAGAATGTGATTAGTGCTAATAATGTATGCATGGAGATAGGTGTAACATGTTTTTATGGTTCCTCATAAACTCATAATTTCATGTGTTGAGTGTTTTGGTTGTAAGAGGTGTGGTTCAAGAATTTGTAGACACCTCTTTATCATTTATGTCAAAGGGGGATAAAGTTTAGAATGAGGTTCAAGTTGCCTATTGATAGAATTTTCTAAAGCCAGTTTCCATCAATGACAAAAGGGGAGATTATTGAGTACTATCATTGATGTCAAAAGTGTACCCTATGAAGGTTGATGTCTAAGATTACTAAGCCTAGTTGGTAGTGTGTGATGTGACAAGGTGCATTGAGAGAGTGTTGTCAATTAAGGATGTTGTCATGAAAGAGAATTTGAATGCAAGAGATATTTTGAAGTCAATAGATAATTTTAAGGCAAGAGAGATAATTTGAAGGCAACTAATGTATTATGTTTGTATTAAGGTATGAGTCATTGATGTCAAAGTGCATAGGAAGCCTTGTCATGATATGAAGAGATATGTGAATGAAAATTAATTAAAATAGGCATGTAAATGTTGTATGTGTTTGAGGCATTGAATCACTCATGAGAGTTTTAGTGTGAGCCTATAGGGGTAGGACCTTTAGACTAAGCCCACACCTAGACCTATCTTAAACCCTACCTGGCCTATTGAGGTATGAAGATTAGATTTCAAGGAAAGTATGAATATGTGAGCATGGAAATAGGTGAGATGAGTTATTTTAGGAATTTTCATAAAGTTTGAGGTCATGGTTTGAAGTAAATTACATGATTCAATGTTTTAGGCTTTCTCAATTTCACAGAATGAGGTCTCAAGACCCAAAAAGCACTTTCAGACATTCATTGGCATATGTAACCTCTACATGGGAACCTATGATATTAAGGGGAAATGGGGAAGGGTCCTAGATAATATCTCTAGGAATTGGTTTTAGATTCAAGGGGCAGTTATTTATGAATAATCGTTAACACCAAAACCTATGTTAAACCTCCCTAAAACCCTAATAAGGACCTGATATGAAAGATATTGTTCAAAACAACTCAAGAATTATTTAAATGTATATAAAAACTATTATATCATGTATTTAACTCTCCCAGGTACCTTTAGGTGGTGGTGTTTAGTTAGATGAGAGAGAAAATGCATAGATATAATTTTGTTTGTCAATAAATTATTGTAGCTCTCAAAAGTTACATTATTCAAGAAAAACAAATGGATGGTAGAAGAATATAGAGACTCATTTTTCATTTCCATGATGATTTATGGATATTTTCTATCCTTAAAATATTCTTATTTTTTCATATAAGTTAGCCAATCATAGACCGTCCTAATGGTGCAAATAGTGCAAAACCTAAACAAAGATAAGAAGATAGATTTGAGGGTTTTAGCATGTTAGATTGATGTAAAAAATTGAGTGAAGAGTTTATTTATGAATTATAAGTCATGTTCATTCTTGGGATAAGTTTTTAAGGTTAGTGAATATGGTGAAAAAGTTGCTCATAAAATAACCTGTCTAGTTCAAATAAGACTGTGTGATATAAGGTCAATAAAATTATCTACAAGACCAATATTTTCCACTATAACATATGATATTTATATATAAGGAATGTTTTAATATATAATAGTACAATTTACATATATTAATATTTATGACAAGTGTCTATAAAGGTTTTGGAGGTCTAAGTCATCATGACTAAGTGTTGAGGTAAATTAGCATTTTTGAGTGAGTTACAGAGATGTTCTTGATCCTTTATCTCCTGAGTGAAAGTGTTCCAATCATTTGGTTATGACCCTAAAGTAATTTATAATTTATCTACATGTTTCATTTTTTATATTTCAATATCTTGAGGTTGTTTAAGATTCATTTTTTCAAGACAAACTTTTGATGTTCACGGGCCTAATAGGATAGTTTGTCCTAAAAGAACTTTCATGGTATGAGTGAAGGATATAGGTTTAACCAAGAATGAATAATTTTAGTAGAGGTCATTGTATAATTTATTTAATGGTTTTTTATTTTTGGATAAGGCTATCTAGGCCCAAGAATATCAAGCTTTGATGCTAAGAAGATAGACCTAATGCAATTAGGTCTCCATGAGACCTAAAAGAGAAATTAGGCCTAATTGAGTTATTTCAAACCAAAAGGGGTTAAAATTTCATTTTAATAATGTTAATAAGATATTATAAGACCTATTCGAAGGATAAACTAAGATTTTGAAGGTGTGTGGCTAAACAAGTGGTGTGTGACCATGAGACTTTTATATATTTAAGGTAGTTTAGGCCTATTTGGATGTATGCAACATAAGCGAATAAAATATTACATGGTTGAGTAGAAAGAGTTATTTAAATGAGACCATAATATAATATCATAGGTGTGGTGATAAAAATCCTTGAGGTGGCTGATTTGGTGCTGAGTCACTTAGGTATTTAGTGCTTCCTTGAAAATAGGTGCTTGATAAAGCCTAGTCAAGTGGGTTCTTGACTTTATTGGGGTTGGTACTCCAAGTTGAGTTGGTGCTCAATATAATTTGGTATTTTATTTTATATTAATGTATTCCATTTGAATATATCATAGTGGTTTTTTTCCCTTGAGGGTTTCCCACTCATACATGTGTTTTCTTGTGTTATGCTCATGTGAATGGTTCTTTATGTGTTTCTATTACTTTCATGGTTCAATAAATGACTAAGTATAATTCATATAAATATTTAAACAATGATCCACCCCCCTATTATTTATTGTGTTTCCAACATATTGAAACTATCTATACCTCTTCTAAACCTTACATAAAATTTCTTTAACAAGACATGATTAATGATGAAATTCTTTTTTCAACTGATGATCCACCTCTATTAATTAAAATTACAATTAACAACACCCTTATCCAAAAAGTATTAGTAGATGAAGGATTAATAATCAATGTTACCTCCCTTTGGATAATTCAACAAATTACATATACCAAAGATAACCTTAAACAAACTCATCTCACATGTCAAGGATTTGATAAAATAAATCAAAAACCACTTAGTTGTATTTAGCTCCCCCTCACTATTGGACCCAAGACAATATGAACCAAGATCATGGTCCTTGATTTACCATTATCTTTCAAAATACTCCTAGGTTACCCATGGACACATCATATGGGTGTTATTACCTCCTCAAGTAGTCAATTCATCCATAATGGAAAATGCTATAAACATGAGGTTGATCCTAATCTATGGAGTATCTAACTAACAAACCCTAAATATCAATATTAGATTCCAACCATTCCATGTATTAATAGTGAACTTCTACCTAAATTTGTTAATATGAATCCATATTTATAGGTCACTCTCATTGATTATGATGATAACTTAAATAATTATAAAATATTTATAATACCACTAAATTACCTCCTTGCATTTCTAAGTGGATTTCTCCTTTTTTACTTCCAAGTGATCTTACCATCCCTATAATTGATGATATCACTAAAAATCCTCCTCTGTGTAATGAATACGAAGCTTATTACATAGAAGATGATTTCACATGTGATGAGTATGAAGTGGCCAAATTATTTTAAGATACTTTAACAATGTCTCTTTGAAAATTTAGTAATTTAGGTGCATCTAATTTTAATTCTCCCTTAGAAATAAATGCATGGACTATTTCCCACACATAAAATGATAATTATATCATGGCCCAAGCTCAATCATGAGACTAAGATGTACAACACTATCAACATAAATTAGCCAAAATACATGCCTTCAACCATGATGTCCATGTCATTCACATTTAAACTAATATTGAATCATAACCTAAAATTCAAGTATCTCCCATTAATCCTCCACTATTAGACACCCTGTGGGTACTTGAAAAAATCTCAAATCTATAAAATTTAAAAACTTTCAACCCTTCTACACATTATACACAACCAATTGATCTACCAAATTTTCTTCCTTCTCATGATTCTATAGATACTATTGAGGCTACCCACATAAACTCAATCAAACCCCATCTTCAACACAATCTAACACACCTATCAGCAATCTAGTTGAATCCACTCAACTTAAAATTGAACCTACAATTAAAATTACCATAGATTTTAAAGCCATAGATGTACAATAAATACATTATGAATATGATTGTAACGATAATAAAATCATTGATCTTGAAGTAGATGTTGAATACTAAGGACCATTACCCACATTCCCTAGTGATGAAGCTATACTTAAATTACTCCATGTTATAGAACCTCGACTTCCCCAAAAACATCATAAACTTGGAAAATAAACATAAATATCTCCTTATTTTAATAACTTAATTTCTAGTGTAGATCCTAAAACAAATCCTATTTCTTCTCTTCCTCATGCTCTATATCATTTCCAAGAATGAAATTTTATACTCATTGAAGAAACCACAAGAATAGAATATGGTACACCAACATATCCATGACCTATCACGGTCTCTAAATAACTAACCCCAATAGAGCATGACAGCTTTATCTTATTCTTTGACAAGTATTGTGAAATATTTGTTTAGTCATATGAAGATATGTTAGGTATTTATCCTTGCATCATTGTACATAATATCATCACTTAACCAAATGAAAAATCTATTAGACTAAAATAATGAAAATTTCCACCTAAAATTTTTACTTTATATCACATATAAATAATTAACTTTTGGATGCCAGATTCATCAAACCTATTGACTACTCATGATGGGTATCAAACATTGTTGTTCATAAAAAATTCACCATGGTAATTCGTATATGCATTCATTTTCATAATATTAAATTAACATTTACAAAAGATAAATTTTGTTTACCTTTAATATATTCTATAATCAATTCCACTACTGGATATGAAATTTTACCACTTATGGATGGTTTCTTAGGCTATAAAAAAATTCACATAGCTCTCGAAGACCAACATAAAACAAAATTTACTATATAATGGGGAACCTATTATTACATCGAAATTCTTTTGGGTCTTAAAAATGTCAAAGAAACTTATCAACATGCAATGGCCCACATATTTTATGATCTTATACATAAGATAGTGTAAACCTATGTTGATGATTTCATTGCCAAATCTAAAAGATTTAAAATGCACCTCAGTGCTCTTGTTATCATTTTTGATCAACTAATCAAATATAAAGTTATACTTAACCCATACAAATGTGTATTTAGAGTTACATCTGATAAAAATTTAGTGTTCTTAGTCTCTCTTTGAGGCATTGATGTTGATCCATATAAAATAAATGTTATCATAAACATGCATATTCATCACTCCATTTCTATCATACACACCTTGGAAAACTTGAGGTAATTAAACTATTTGTCCAAAAAATGGCTTACTATATTTACTCTATCAATTCCCTTCTCAGATTAGGTAATGTTATAGAATGGACATTTTCATGCCAAAAATCTTTTGATAACATGAAATAATCTTTGATCCATCCTCCTACCCTTCAACCACCTTCAAATGACCATCCTTTAATATTATATACCTCCTCTACCCCCATATTAGTTTGGGAAATGATTTCAAAACAATATGATACTGGTAGAGAGTACATTATTTATTACATTAGTTGAGAACTCATTGATTATGAAAAATGTTATACCAAAGTAGAATGTCATTTCCTTGTTATTTATTTTGTAGCTAAAAATCCCCATCATTATATGCTCTAACAGACCACTTATGTCATTATTCACTCTGATCCACTTCATCATTTCTTCTCCAAAGCATTCTTACATGGAGATAAAATTGAGAAATGGATGGTCATCTTGATGTAATTTTACCTTTGAATTGTTACACAAAAAACTATCAAAATACAAGTCATCATTGACTAACTTGTGGTAACACCTCTACCAGTTATAAATCACCTTCAAGGTAATCTCCCTAACGACAACATTCTTTATATTGAAGCTCTTAACCATGCTATCTCTCTCAAATATTATTTTCATAATTTCACTACTGATCTATAAGAAAATAATCAATAATATACCAATGTCACTCTTGATACTACTAAACCTAAAGTAGTTATCGAAAAACTCCCTAAAGTTACCATTGATTTACATCAAAGCACCTAGACACTCCATTTTGATGGTGTAAAATGCCTCTAAGGATCTGGGTAGGATGTATTTTTAACAAACCCACATGGTAATATCATACCTTTAAGATTTTGATTAATTTTTGATGTCACAAATAACATGGTCAAATATGAAGCTCTAATAGTAGGCATGAAAGTAGCACTCGACTTAGATATCCCATATCTACATGCTTTTGGTGACTTACAACTTATCTGTCACTAGCTAAATGGTGATTATCAATGCAAAAGTGAAAATTTAATCACATATCATCAAATGACTACCACATTTACCAAAAAAATGCTCTTTTACAATTAAGCCAATTTTAAGGGATAAAAATACCATAGTTGATTCTCTTGCTTCATAAACATCTCTATTTCACCCTCATAAATTATTTAATGATTCCTAATTTATTATCTAAATAATAAAATCCCTTTATTCTATTAAACCAAATGATTTTTTAATTTTTCACATTGAGGTTATCATTATTCGACAAAGCCCATGGTATAAAAACATAATCCAATTTCTTGAACATAAAACTTACCCTCTAGACATGGATTCTCATGAAAATACTTGAATATGTAAACAAGCTTTCAATTATGTGTTTTGATACAACACCCTTTACTACTTTAAAGAAAAAGGCACCCTAATCTATTATTTAATGTAAGAAGAGGTTCCTTACTCCTATAATAATCACATGGGGGAATTTATGGTGGTCACTATAGTGGGCATGTTATAACCCACAAAGGCTTATGTATGGGTTAGTTTTGGCCTACCCTATAAAAAACACTATTAATTTTGTTAAAACATGTAATCCTTTTCAACTCTATGATGATCTAATATACTCACCACTGGATGAGCTCCAAAAAGTGTATTTTCCTTAGTTATTCTTTATGTGGGGGTTAGACCTCATTGGTAAATTACTTTAGTCACAAGATGTCCATGTCTTTATCATTAATGCTACTAAATATTTTACCAAATAGGTAGAAGTATATTCCTATTGTTAATGTCATGGGAACCACTATTTTAAAATTTAACCTTAACTAAATAATTTATCATTTTGGAGCTCCCCATACCATCATCTTTGATAATGGTGGTAATTTCAAAAATAAAGACATGAAACAATTATGTGCTAAATTTAAAATTTTCATAAATTTTCTACACCTTATTGACCTCAATGTAATGGCCAAGTAAAATCTACTAACAAAATCATAAATAAAATATTACAAAATACTATTCTTCAAACTCGTACTGGTTGGCACCTTCATCTATATCCTACAACTTGGGCTTACCATACTAGCATACATACTACCCTTAGGGAAACATCATTCTCACTAGTATATGGTTTTGAATAAGTATTACCATTATAAGTTGAACTTCCATCTTTACGTATATCTCTTCATGGTATAATTCCAAATGAAGAATTATGTGAAGCTCATCTTCATGCTTTAGACTTTCTTGATGAACACTATTTGGCCTCTTTATAATATAACTACAAATACAAGGATCATATTATTAAATAACATAACAAAAATTTCAAAGTTTGAATGTTTAATATTGGTGACTTGGTCCTCAAATTATATTATACACATGATAAATAAGGAAATATGCCTAAAAATAGTGGGTGTCTTACTTAGTAAAAGACATTCTTAGTCCTGGTACTTATTGTCTAAAAATTAATGAAGGCCATGTTTTCAAAGAACCCACTAATGCATAATTTTTGAAGAAATATTTTTCTTAAATATCTCCCTTTTTTTCATAATTCTACATATTATCCTACTAACACTTCTTGTAAGACTTTTCCAATGATGTCACCTTTTTAGCAGCCTATTCTATACACAAATCTTAGTCCCCTTCTTTGGTCTTTTGGTTTATATTTATTACTTTCATTTTATTCATGAGTTATATTGTAACACCATGGATAGGACTCGATTTTCTTCATAAATACCTTTTCCTTTCATACATTCATTTTTCACACTTTTTCTCTTCGATCATAAGTTTACTATTTTTAAAACCTTTCTCATTCTCTTATTTATTTTGTGAGTTTTAGAGTAAGACCATGGATTGGACTAGGCATTCCTCACAAATACCATTTTTACATTTTACACTTGCTTGAGTTTATGTTTTATGATTTTCAGTGTAAGATCATGGATAAGACTAGGCTCTCCTCATAAAATCTATATATTCATCAAAACCCTTATACAAAATCAAGTGTTATTTTTATAATGTTAATTAATGGGTTGAATTTTGTGATTCCATATCCTCATCATTGATTTTATCTCTTTTATGGATAAAACATACACAATAAACTATGTTAGCATGTTTTCATACACTTACATATATTCTTATAATAAAGAATATTACTTACTTGTCATTGTATCCCTTTCACATTATCACATTTTTTGTGATTTGAGGTAATTTAAATCATTTCATGTTCATTTCCCCTTCATTTCCCTTCTTTTAATTCCACTTTTGATAAAACAAGGTCAAAGTCAAGATATCACTTTTATTTCAAATGAATAAACAAGACTCTTAGAGACCATGCTCTCTAAGTCCTCTTTCTTAGCAACCAAGCTAAAAAATTTCAAATGATAGTCATTTTTAGCACCCATGTTTGGTTTTTCAAATCTATATGGATGAGGAATAGGAAAATCCATTAAAAAAATTAAAAAAATAAATAAATAAATCTAGATCATTAATAAAAGATAATGATCAAAAGGCAATATAAAATCAAAAAGTCAACATCACACCAAAAGATGTGATTCATAGCACATATCCTATTTCTAATCAAAGATCAAACTCCACATTTTTCCTTATAATATATCTGAGATCCATTAGGATGTGGTAGGCTATTAGATTAGGATACGAGAATTTAAAATTACCTGTAGTGTTACCTACTTTCTCATACAAGTACCCAATAATCATAATAGATCGACGACTATGTAAAGGGTCTTGAATAATGGGGAACACATTATGGAAAGTTAGGTCCATGCTAATTTTCATGCATATAGTCTTAATTGAATTTTATTTATACTTCATTTGATAATCCAAGATTTATTTGGTTAGGATAAGTTATTTAGAGTCCTTAATTTTGAAAGTCCTCTTGTTCTGAAAAACTTAATTTTAGTGTCTTGACTTCGATAAAGAGTTTCTCTACCTTGATTCTTCCTACATCTCCCCCACCAACCACTTCATTCCCCCCTTAATAGACAATTTTGATTCTAAATCTATTTCCCCACTTCTATATTCTTCCTTCTTCATATTTTATAACATGCTAACACTACTTTGTTTTAGTTTTATATATCTTTAGAATAAAATAGTATGCTTGAGTTACTATGGATTATCTTATTTACACCATTGCTTTACATTTATAGAATGCCTTGTTTTCATATAATAAAATTTTTAAAAAATCATTATCATTCTTTTTTTTAGACAATTGTGTCTATTTCTATATTTATGTACTTTTTTCATTGTTAAGTGTGTTTGGATCATTACTTCTCACTCACCAATGTTGTTTTTTTTACTTTATGTACTTTTTCCCTTGTTGATTGAGTTTGGATTGTTGATTCTCACTCATCAATGTTGTTTTACTTTTTCTTGTCCATCTTTGTCTAAATTTTGGTTAGTTACTCCTTTAGACATTGATGTTAGACTTATAATACTATTTTTACATGTCCTTGGTTTGATTCAGTTTGCCACTTTTCTTACCTAAGGAATGCTTTTTCATTAATTTTTTCAATCATTTAGTAGCCTTGTATTTTTGGTTACCTAATTTAATCTAAAATTTTGGCTTGGTCATTTGGTCCTAACTTAGCATTTGTCACCATAGTTTACCAAATTTTCCAAGTATTTCAATCCTACACATTTTAGTTATTTTAACATTCCTATGTTTGCTTGTTTTTGATCTTTAGTTATGTAGCCTTAGGTTTTATCTAAAGTAGTCTTTTCACCCTCCATAATCAAAACTACAAATGCAGTAAAAAACCATTTAGTGATAAAGGTAATTCAACGTACACATATATTACTTATTTATTTTAATTATTTTCTTTTCAATTATTTTATACTTTAAAATACTATATTTTATTTAGCTCAGCGTTGTGTGTTGTGTTATTTCCCAAATCACCATCCTACATTGAAATTTTATGGCACATGATGAGATTTGAGTGGGGCATATGTATACACATAATATTTTTAAAAACTATCAATTATTGATGTTTTTTCTCTTACAATAACTTATTGAGTCATAATCTCTCTAAGTGCATGCCTTAAAGGGTGCACCAGGAATGGGTGGGTAGATCATTAGTGCTTCATAATATTTTTTTCTCCCTATACCACCACTTTAATCTAGTACAAGTCACTCCTATACATTTCCTTAAGATTTGAAACCTCCCTTACATGCTCCTCTAATCAATTTATCATCTCAAATATCCCCTACCTAAACTCAACCTATTTTTACCATCCTCCAAACACATTCAAATTTATCAACCCTAGTCTAGTAAATGAGCATGTTACGGGACTAAGTTGACCAAGTCAACTTAGTATAATACTTAATTTTTCTATTCCCTAACTAACTAGGTTGACTAGGTCGATGATGTCAGCTAAAATTTTGGAAGGATTTAGAGTTATATCTAGCTATATAGAGAGATTTTTCACCCCATTTCTAATAGATAAAATTATTCATTTGTGTTTTTTTATGATATGATTTTCCAACATTATACTTGAGGAGTCATTTCTTAGGGTTTCATACTTCTTTGTAGAGTAATCTTGTCTTGTGAAAATGTCTTGGATGCATAGGATAAGTCTTTTAGCCTAGATCTTACCTATCTTTATGATCCTTATGAACTACAACAACCTCTTTCAAAGGAACATTGGCCAAGGGAGATATTTATCCTCAAAAGATTCATATTTAAGGTAAGTATTCCTAACTCTTACTTCTTTATTCTGGTAGATAGAATTGCATAAGTAATGGATTATGAATGTATTTATCTCTCCTTGCTTAGGATTACCTATACATTGACTTGAGTAGAGTTTTACTTTGCATGTTTATTGTTTATGTTTACTATCCTCCATTTGTGCCATAATCTTTGGTGAGCACTAAATTTGATTTACTTTATTACAAACCATAGGACCTATCTAGGGTTATTGTGTGGTATTACTTGACTAGAGGCTTTGAAATCCTCTCTAGTGATATTGTATGGTAAGAGACACCTTAGTTAGTTTTAGTGGATTAATATTAGTCATAAATTTGATTATATAAACGTACCAAAAAGAGGAATGTATAGTTGATTTCTCTTATCTAAATTAGGATTGATTTATAGATCAACTTCACTTTTTTTTTTATACATGGTCAACCCAGTTCTGAAAGTTATGGCACATATTATGCAACTAGGTCATCCTACGCTAGCCTAATTTGAGGTCAAATAATAAATTTTTAAAACTAGGTCATGGTGAGATGACCTTATTAGATAAAATTTTGGAAGGATTAAGACCTATCTATTAATTTAAATGCAACCTTCACTTTAATCCAATAAAACATCAACATTCATTTTCTCATTATTACAGCTCATAATTATGCTACATTTACATTTGAAGGAGCCATTTCTTAGGTTTTTCCTTAGAGGAATATAGATTGTCTTATGGGAACTCTTGGATGCAAGTAGAAATTTTTTATCATAGAGATGCTTTCAACTAGGGTTATCCTTACAAAGCCACAACAATCTCTTGTAAATTACCATTGGCCCAGGGAGACATTAATACTCGACAAGTTTGCTCAAAGGTAAGTATCTCTAAATTTTGTTATTTCATTTGATAAATAGATATTTCACAAATTAATAGGTTTTAATGTATAAATATTTGATTATATTACCTCTACACTTAAACTCAGCATATTTATAAGGTTTTCTAGGCTTGCCATCTTCCACCTTAGGTGATCTAGGCCCTCAATTGCCTACCATGATCCCTTGTTTATTTTTTTGTTTTAAACCATCCCCCTTTGTGTTATAAGCTTTGGTAACACTAGATTATATTTTATTTTATACATTATATTTCCTAGCTAGGGTTATTGCATGATATTAGTTTCCTAGAGGATTTGAAACCCTTTCATTTAGTGTTGTGTGATAATTTCTCATTTAGTTAGTTTTAACACATCTAATTTGGTAATTTTCTTAATATATAAAGTATCACAATAGATACTATTTGATTACCTTCTCTGATCTTGGATTTACTAAATAGGATAATTTTTTGATCTATCTTAATTTATTTCATACATTGGCAACTAGAAATTTATGGTAGTGTCCTAGTACACCCACAACTTAAAATCCCAATTTGATAGGCTCATAGTCCATTATTCCACCTTTCATGTTTCCTTTTATGGTCTCAATCATGAGATTATAGTGAACCACTAAGTATATTATCCTATTTTTATAATTTATAAATTTAGTAATCTATTATGCCAAATTAGTTTCAATATTTTACATTAATATGTGTGATTTAATGTATATCTTAGTAATCTAAATTATTTTTCATAGTTTCTTCCTCCATTTTAGAGTTTCATATTTTTGTATATAAATTAGATTTTCATGTTTGATTATTTTGTTTTCCTTTACACATGGATATAATGGATATACATAGTTTTTATATATTCATTTAATCTATAGTTGTAATTATTACATGTTAATTTCTTTTGATATGGGAAATATGTAATTAACATGTAATTCCATGGATCCAATATTTGTACACTAATAAGGATGAAATAATTAATGAATAATATCAACCCCATATCAATTCATAATGTTTTAAAATCTAATCTGAGTTACCTCATGTCACCACTATATACCAAAGAACACACATGACTCCTTTTGTTCCTCCTCCACCAAGACCTCAAAATTGTATCAACTATCATCCTACCCACATTATTTTCCCAATGATTATATTTCAATTTATGATCCATGTTGTCACTACTAGAAGAGGTAGGGTGCCCCACCATGTGCAAAAAATTGGAGGTAGTCAACATGTTCTTCCTTAACCCCTTCTAGATCTCATGATGAAAGTCAATCAACATAAATGGTATGACATTATTTATCAAATTAATAATAACCATGCTAAGAGTTTTATCCTTAAAATATTTAAAGTAATAAACTAATTACAAGGATATCTTATATGTGTGTGAGACCATTTTTCCTAATAATATAAAACCAACATATTTTTCTTATATAATAAATACATTAAAGGATACGTATAGTGTTACTTCCTTTGATAATGAAGACTTAACTTCAAGTCATGTAGTAGATAAAAATATCCAATTATTTATTCAAAACTAATTTCAAACCAAAGTATTCAAGTATGTGTTAAAAGATAATGGCTTAGGATTAAATATCTACAAAACAAATTTCTTAAAATCATTGGGTATCAATATGGATGCTATTCAAAATTCAGATTAAAAAAACAAGGTTTTGATAAGATTCCACACTAGGTACTAAGATCAATCTCATTGGATGTGAAATTAGGACCCAAAAAAGTTCATAATTTATTTCAAATTATTCCTACTCATCTACATTATACTTTCATTTTGGGATGATCTTGGATACATACCATGGAGATAATTCCCTTTATATTATGTTGATGTCTAAAACTCATGCATGATGGCTATTTTTATATATTTATTATAGATGGTGATCCTTTTATATATTATAAAGTGACACTATCTTCTAATTTTTAATCTATTTTAAATGAATGAATTCAAATGAATATATCTAAACTATTATAATTAAAATGTTTGTATACATAGATTGATGTTTTATTGACTGTGTAGATTGATTGTAACTAAAAATTACTTGATAAAATATGTATTGTGTCTTGATAAAATGTAAGAATTTAATCTATGATTACATAAGTATTTAAAATAAGGATATGAGCATAGTTCAGCCTTATCTATTGACTACGACCACTTCTTAGTTGACTATATGATTAATTTCTCGATATTGGTTTGTGTGACTTCTTATGAGGCTTAACTAATAAATTTTGTGTTCTATGTCATGACATAGAAGACCTTAGCTCTTTCATAAAAAACAAGAGAGAGATCAAATGTGAAGGGAAAAAATAGGTAAGAGGAATTTCCAAGCTATATTTATAGAACCTCATGTAATCTGAGTGTTACCTACATAACCCAAATGGGCCTTAGGTCAATGTAGGTCTCTATACTAGGATGATTGTGTGATTCATGATTGTGAAAATATATGATTATAATTAGAAGATTCATTGAAATGATTGAAAATGGATGCCCTTGGCTTGAAATTAAAAATATTTAGAATTGGCTTATGACGGTTAGGATGTAGCAGAATTGAATTTGGAATAAATAGTGCTCTTTTACTTAAATTGTAATAAAATTGTTAAATGATTTCTAGATTGACCAAGCGTTATCTTTGAGTGGACTTGATGTGATTATATAGGGGATATTTATAATAATTTGCCTAACTAAATTTGTAAAAAGTGTGGGATATCTGTTGTGTAATGTATCAACTTGAAAAATCAACCATTAGAGTGAGCGATAATGTTACAATGTAGCCCTATTTAACCTAGTTTATACTTGTCATAGAAAACCAAAGACTATTGGGGGATGATTGATAGTAGTTGATAAGTTGAATAGGGGTGAATGTGGCTAAAATAGGGATATTTGTATGATATTTAAAGTGTTTTTAATACAATGAAATTTTTCTTATAGATTTCAAGTTAGAGGAATGGAGGATAGATCCAAATAGGGTAAGGATATCAAGTATAAACATTATCAAACACTTAAAGATTAAAATTATGTGTATATAATTTCCCCATTTTATTCTAGTGATTCAACAAGTAAAATTACTAGATTAAAGTAGACATAAATCTGAGTGTGTATACACACTTTGTATTTGAAATTAAAGCTTGATTGTTTGATATGCCTTAATGTGAAACCTGTAACAATGTTATTAAAATTAGTTATTGTTAATTTTTAAAAATATTAAAATTGTGATTTGAAATATTTAAAAGAGAGCAAGGAAATCATATACTTGAAATATTATGAAATCTAATATCCATGTAACTTGAGAATGGATAAGTGTTTTCCCCCTTATTGAGGTAGTTTTAGGAATTTTGAACCTATGTTTAATTGAGAGTGATCAAATATATATTTTAAAACCTTAAAATAATCTTGAGTTATAAATATTGGATGCTTTAACTCTCATTTAACTATGTAGATTATTTTTTAAAATAAATAAAGTAGTGTAACTACAAATTGTGGCTCACTACATACAAAAAAGTGTGACCATAGACATTGAGTGTTAATACACTTTAACATGACCCAATTTCAAAATAAATATGAATTACATCATTTTATATGGATCTATATTCTATTTGACACTTTTTAACTTTTCAACCATCAAACTCTAAAACTTATGAACTTGATAAATTTAAAATTTCCATGTAGTCACTTGAACATTAATGAGTACCATGCCATGTATATTGTATTAAATTGATATTGAATGCCATTTGAAATTTACAACTAATGAAACTTGTAAATAATTGAAATTTTCTACTTTTAACTATAGAATGAGTGCATATGCATGTCACATGCCCCCATAATCTAGAAATTTTAAATCATGTTGTAATTTTTGAAATTGTGTAGTGCCATAGATATGAAACTTAACTCATGAGGACTTGAGTTCTCAATACAAGACCATTGTGATGCCCTCCTTTTGATATGAGAGACATATAATATAAGTCATTTATTTCAAAAAGAAGCATATCTAAAATATGTAATAATTTAGTAGCATTGGAAATTTTGAATGTATTGCATCATAGTATTTGAACATACATTGAATTGTATATGAAACATGTGTTTATATATATATATATATATATATATATATATATATATATATATATATATATATATATATATATATATATATATATATATATATATATATATATATATATATATATGTATGTATGTATGTATGTATGTATGTATGTATGTATGTATGTATACACACACACACACACATATACATGTGTGTGTGTGTGTGTGTGTGTGTGTGTGTGTGTGTGTGTGTGTGTGTGTGTGTGTGTGTGTGTGTGTCACATAATCACAATGTGCATGATACATGTCATGGCACTAAATTAAGATTAAAATATATAAATAATGCATGATATGAATCATGGAACCATAGTAAAAATTTATAAATATAAAATATGTATGTGTGTGTGTGTGTGTGTGTGTGTGTGTGTGTGTGTGTGTCTTTAAATCACATAATCATGATGTTCATGATATATGTCATGGCACTAAATTAAGATTAAAATATATAAATAATGCATGATATGAATCATGGAACCATAGTAAAAATTTATAAATATAAAATCAATGTCATATAATGTCATGTAATTTGCATAATTTGTACACATAAAATCCAAATGCCACATACAAAGGACATGTGAATGTTTCATAAACACACAAGACCAAGGGCCACACATAATATGCATAATGATGTCATACAAGTAATAATTTGCACATGCAAGGCCATAGGCCACACATAATAAGCAAATAAGTTCTAACTTATAATGTGATAAACTAAGAAAAAAAATAATAAAATGAGGCTAATTTGTATCCACCATATTTATTAATGTCATTTTTATCAAATAACATATTTCGTGTAACATGTGTATGATATGAATGAGTATAAAAATATTTGTATAATATGTAGCTCAACATGGTGGAGAGGTTGTGGATAGATCCAGCCTATCTGAAGTGTACATATAAAATGAAGAGATGCCCCCAACTTAGCAAGGTTGTTGGGTATGTAGAATTCTAATATCAAAACCATACAAAATTATGTCTTTTATCACACTCAAATACCTGATGAAAATTAATGTGTATTGAAAAATTGAAATATGTTATCTTCCTAACATATAATAAATAACATATGTAAACAAGTAAAGCTATAATCATTTTAAAAATTCTTTTAAGTCCTAACTATTAAATTTTTGAATAATATTTTGATTTTTTTATTTCTTGAAATATTTTATTTTAAAAAAAAATCATTAAACATTTGATTTTTTTCCATATTGGATTTTTTTGAATTTTTCCATATTTGATTTTTTTATCATAATTGAATCGGAAATATTTTAAAAGGGGCTATGAAGTAAGGTTTCAAAAATAGAGGAATTAGATGGGATTCTAATAATTCACAACAAGGTGTTAAATCATAGTAGGATCAGAATGAAGGCACGTCATGTACCCTCCAATGCATTTGTAAATGAATCATAACAATGTCACTTAAATGATTAAGGTAGATAAGATTGTACATTCTCATCAATAGGCAAGAGATAATTTCAATCATGTAAGTGCATTGAAAGTAATGTCATGATAAGTGTGTAATAGTGAGAAACAATAAACATTGGAAGCATTTTTATGATAATTGCTTTAGATTGTTTAAATTGATTTGAAAATAACAAGGACAAGTGCCCATAGTAAAAATAACTAAATCCAAGGGCTAGAAAATGATTGGATAAGGGATAGAAAAAGTAACAAGGAAGTAAAAACAAAGAATCTATGTATAAAGGTAAGTATAACTAATCACTATACTTAGCCCAACTAGTGGATTGGGAGTATGTATGAGGTCATGTCCAACTAAGGATCTCATCAAGAGGATGCACATATTTATACCCAATTGCATTCTATGAAGGAGAGACTTCATGTGAAGAATAAGTGACAACTATACATGCCTTTGAATCTGAATTAGATATTATATATCCCTCTAAATCAGTGTTCATATACCCATTTATACCTATATTTTTATGTGCCATAGGAGAATATGTAACAACGTATACCTATGGTGAAGCTATTTAAATAACCTATGATTCATTAGGAGAGGAAAACCTTCTTTTATGTGTCATTTTATGCTTAGTATAATGTGACATGATCTTCTAAATTAACTAAATATGTTCTTATGTGATTGTATCATGCTCATAAGTAAATGGAGAAAATAATTTTGTAATATGCTCATGATAATAAATAGATGGATAAACTTATTCTATAATATACTCATACTCATAAATAGATGGAAATTTTGATTCTATAATATTATTTATAATAGGTGTATCATGCTCTTGAATAGTTCAATAAACTATTTCATTACCATGTTACTCAAAATATTGTGCTAGGAAACCATTCTATAGTAGAAGTAAATACCATTATTTCTAAAATATATTCATATTAGATTCCTAAAATTTTGACCATTTGATTATCATGAATATAATTGAGACATTTATCCACTGTAGAAGGTACTAATCTAGTATTTTGTATCCAAGGGTGTCCTAATATCATATCAAAAACATTATTCTTATTATAACTATGAAAGGAGTGGAAACTGTGAGAGGATCTTCTTGTAAATGTATCACTATATGTCTAAGAATATATTATGTATGGTCGTCAAATGCTTTGACAACTCTAGAAGTATCCTCTAACTCTTACTCTATATAGCCAACAAAGTAAAGGAGTGTTATGGTGTACACATTTTCACTTGATCTATTATATATCATAACACTATGTATAGGTTTCTTATCAACATATGCTTGAATAAAGAGTGCATATCTACATGAATCATCATCAAAAATTTCACTATCATCAAATTTAATTATAAGACATTATGATTATTGACTTCTAATTATACCAATGATACTATCAAGTGGATGTCCACATATAGAATGAGTATGATGAGAATTATATACATAATGTACTTTATAATTGTCCTTGTTAGTTGCTTCATGATTTTGGAAAATATATTTTTACATTTTGAGCTTTACATTGTCATTTATTTATGGCTTAGCCTCTTCAGTATGTGTGTTAATATCAATAATTTTTTCATTAATAAGATATTGAATATTATGTTTAGGCTTAAAAAAAACTTATAATGATAATACATATATGGTATTCACATTATTAATTTCCATCAAATTATTTAGATTATGGTTTAGACATGTCCACTTCCATTGGTGGAGGAAGAGTGATTAGACTACATTCAAGTAGATTTTACAATGATACATGAGGAAGTCAAGGTAACTATTGGAACCAAATATATTACCCTATAGGATGTTGTATAATCCTAATCTAATATTTGGGAAACATTGGAATACCTCTAGGCATGTGGGTTGCCTATAGTAGACGTAGACCTCTAGGTTTAAGGGCTAACTCCCTAGATTGACCTTTAAATGCTTATCACCTACACTAATTGATTACTTATATGAAAATGGGTATAAATATACATGAAATTAAACTATCATAATGGGTTGATACACCATAATTTTTTTCACAAGATAATTATACTTCCTACACTAAGAGACAAGACCTATAATACTAGCTTTAAAGTCCTAAAATGCTCAAACATTAGTATTTCAATATGGAGATGATATACATTAAGAATATCCAAATTAAGTGAACCATAGATAATTTTAAGACACTAAGGATAATTTTACACTTGAAAATAGACCCATACCCTTGTCAACATTTCATATGACCTACTAGAGTGGAATAATTGGCACCAAACCTAGAAGGATTGAGAGAAAGCGAGGATAGATGAAAATCACTTGACTATTCACTATGCATCTCTTCACACACTTTGAAAAGATGATGTATGAACTAAAAACCATATTTTATTTATTATTCACATTCAAATTATAACATCAAACTAGTAGGGCTAGCCATACATGGTGTGGAATTAGTCTACAAGAGCCAAAATGGCTAGTACTTATAAAATATGAGAAAGGAGAGAGAAGAATGAAGAATGAAGCTCAAGAATCACAAGAATAGGTGTCAAGATAAGATAAAGAGTTATGTTTATAGGATAATATATTATTAAATAGACCATGCAAGATTGGTTTGAACAAATGTCTCTTATAAGCATCAAATGCCCTAAACTTGGTGTAGAGGTCTCTCAACTAGCTTTTTGAAACTACTTTCATCATTGGCTTATCTTGAGTGATCCATGGTAGACTAGGAACAATTTACACATGTGCACTATGATTACGGGGTTAAGAAAATTCTCTAACATGTATTGGATTTACCCCTAATCATTGATCTTATTTTGGACAAGTGTTATCATTGCCTTCACTCATTATCATCCTTATTTCACTTATCCTTCACACTTGGCACTAAGATGGTCTTCAATTTTCCTTAATATGGTAGATTTTCAATTTTCCTACTACAAAGCTAGACTTATTGCAAAAATTTATGCACAAGAGGAAGGGGTTGATTTGCTTTTACATTTTTGCTTTGGACCATACAAGGAGCCATGTCCATCACCATCCTATTTTGGCTTTTTGTAACTCCATTTTGTTGCAAAGTGTAAGGGGTAGTATATTTTTTATGTATGCCTTTAGTGGCACAAAACTCCTTGAACTATTTTGAGATGAAATCACCCCCATTATCTATTCTAAGAGGTTTCACTAACCTTCCTACCTATTTTTAACCATAGCTTTCCAAGTAAGGAAGTTATAAAAATAATTAGATGTATTCAATAGAAATTATACCCACTTTTTCCTAGACAAATCATTAACCAACAATATAAAATAATGGGATCCAGAAGGGGTAGGTTTCTATAGTGGACCATGGAAATCGACATGTACCAGATCCAATACTCCATTAGCTCTTGAAGCTTTACCAACATCAAATGAATTTCTAACTTGCTTCCCTAACTGACATTCAATACATACATCATTACTATCCTAAATATAAGGAATCCCCTTTACCATCTTAGTCTTACTCAATGTAATCAAATACTAGAAATTTAAATGCCCATACCTTTCATGACATAGTAAACCTATGTTATCAATCACTGTAAGTGCACTTTTCTTTTCTCTTTATGGATCTGCAAGCTTATATAATCCTTTCTCACCAATCCCAATACCAACAATCTTGTTATCTCTAGTAGTGACTAAACATTGTTATCCTTTAAACTTTACAAAAAAATAGATTTTGAAGTGATCTCACTAATTGAAAGTAAACTTTTTTTTATATCAATCACATACCTAACATTCTTAAATGTATACTAAATTGCACCATTAAAACTGATTTGAACATTACCATATCCTTTCACAAAATGAGTCCTACCATCTCCCAAAGATATAGATTCATTATTACTGTCATTTTCAATAAAATCCATATACCATTCCTTATGGCATGTATAATGGTGATATGCCCGTGAATCAAAGTACCAAGCTCAATCCACCATATAATTATCACTGAAAGCCATGAAATCAAAATTAGGAGATGATTCATTGCCTTCACCTTTAGCTACATTCACATGATGAGTTTTCTTTCTAGGGTTAGCCATATCATGTTCTCTTTTCCTACAATATCTCTTAAGGTGACCAGGTTACTTATAGTAAAAACATTTCCACTTAGATATTTTATTAGAACCACTTACTTGTGAAGTTTCTATTAAAGAACTAGTAGTTTTACTAAACTATTTACCCTTTCCCTTGATCAAGAATGCATTTTCTATAGAAGAAGATGTAGAGAACACTCTTTGATCCTGTTATCTCTCCTTCTACAATAGCAATGTGGACAACTTTTCAAAGTTCCAAGTCCATATCTCAATAATCATGTGCAACAACTCCAAAAATGACTCAAATGAAGGTGGAAGATTTTGCATAACTAGAGCAATAAAATCTTTCTCATCAATAGGGTTTTTCATAGCCTTCAACTAATCATGGATGTCCTTGATCTACAACAAAAACTCAAAAATAGAGCCACCTTCTTGCATCTTAGTAGAAAAAATAAATTATTCAAATACAATACCCTATTAGCTTCAGAAACCCGGTATTTAAAAGTAAGACTCATTGACAAAACTGATGTAATGGTCACATTTTTGACTTCTAAGATTAGAATATCTGCTACTAATAGTTTTAATAACATAAGAGTCTCATGATGACATTTATCATAGTCATCATAACTAGTGGTAGGCATTTTCTCTTTATCAAGCACTATTTTATCAAGGTTTTGATATTCACATATCATCAAGACCTTTTGACTCCACAAACTAAAGTTCTTGTTGGTTAATTTTTGAGAATCTGGTAGTAACATGTGTTGAATACTAGCCATTTAACCTAATTTTTCATGAAAATAATTAAATCAAAAAAACTATAATAAATTTTATAAAAAAATCTTTTACACATTGATTTTGTATTGATACTAAACAACTCTACGAATTTTTAGTAAAAAACTCAATATCATTTGCAAGATCTCAAATTTTATACCACTAAAAAAATTAAATCAGGAAACCTACAACTCTGATTTAAAAAATTCTTTCTTCATCCACATCTAGCTAACAAAATCCAAAATCAATGAAATTTTTAACTTCTCAAACACTTCCATGATTATTAGTCAGCAGTAGGTCCCCAATAATCCCTATTGGCTAAAGTTTTGATTTATTTCAATTAAAAAATTAAAAATAATTGAAATAATAAAACTTAAGGTTAAAAAATTCTTGAAAATATCTAGCCAATCAAAAAATTGGCCTACCTATGAAACTTTAGGCACATATTTTGAGCCCATTTCTCAATCAAATCACAAAATTTCTACACCACTATTCAAATTATAAGTTAACTCAAAGTTTAGACTCTTATTTCATTGAAAATGATCATGATTTGAATTTCCCCACCTCTCCTTGAACTGTATGATACCTAGGTCATACGGCTTAAACCACCTAAAACTACTTCCTCTAACCTTATTTTGATCTTACTTGGTATTTTGATCCTCCCAAGTAGTTTTTTGGTCTTCAGGTTGAGCTTACAAAATTTTCTCTCTCCTCTAGCTCTCCACTGGGTGCATGTTCCTCCTTGGTAAGACACTGACCTTTTTGGCTTCCATAAACCTCCACTCAAGCTCTACGAATCATGGGGTTTGATTACCATATTAGATGAAAAATAGAGAGTGATAAAGAACTAGATTGTATTCATAGTATACATTCCCTATCTGAACAATACAAGAAGGCCTATTAAATAGGCAAAGAAATGAGCCACCCAAGAAACATATGAAAAGGGTGGGTAAAATAACTAACATCAGCTAGCATGAAAATAGCTAATCCCATTAAAAAAACTAACCTCTTAACCTAAGTGTTTAATTAAACTAACCATATACTTATTACCTTAGTCAATAACCCAAGGTAAATACATAATTACGCTAACATAAGTGATATTGAGACCCATTAGTACCTTAGGCTTAGTCTAGGCCTAACTAGGTTTGACTGTGTCTTGAACCTTATTGACCACTTTAGGTGGTTTTATCATGTGTAATTTATCTTTAACACTTATTCATAACTTACACATCACTCCCTAATGTCTCTAAGACCTCTTACCATCCATTTTAGTCTAACTTGCACTATTTACTAGGTTGTTAAGATGTCTAATTTTCAAGAGTACATAACCTTTGAGACAAAATAGAGGATTTTTACACTATTGAATTGGTTAATTTGAGACCTTAAATATTTAACTTAGGTCATGAGGACCCTCTATGCTAAATGTAAAAGTTTTATCACTTCTTTATGACCTCCAAGCTCTCATGATCTCTTCTTAAATATCACAGGTTGACAGTCAAGGATTCATAATGTACGAATTGTCACCTTAGGTTAGATATAATTCAAGTAACCTCTACCATACTAGGCACTTTTTAGTGTCTTATACACTCCAATAAACTCATCTAAACCTCTAAAGTTTATCTATTTAGTCCACTTGCTTAGATTAAGCACCTTGCATACTTGGCTTACACATAACACTAAAATGCTATATAGGTGCAACTCTAAGTTTAATTATCTTGTAGGTTTCCATATGATAAAATGTGTGACTTTAACTTATTTATAGTCTCTTTAGGTTATATAAACCTATTATATCAAAAGACACTACTATCTTGTTCATAAGACACTCATCAAACTCACGACTAGCTCTGAGTTCCTAAGATTATTCACTCATCAAGTACCAAGCTCATTGTAGGTCACTATTTTAAAAGAGCTTGTAGTTGTATATATTAGTGATATTAATTTATTTACATTCTCATGGAATCATATTAAGGCATTAATACCATATATTTCTTGATATAAGATAACTCTCATATTAGAGTCTTGGTAATTTGAATTTCACTTTACATGACTAGTCTCAAGGACTATGATATGATTGTGTGTTATCTTTCAAGACTTAGAGGTGTTATAGGTGAATATATTCCTTTAAACCTTAACCTTACCATCCTATCACCTTGGAAACCTCTTAAACCATTCCATATTTAATGAAGTCAATCATGTGTTGAGAAACATGACTTAGCTTCACCAAACTTGTTAGTCCTTAAGGCTCTCTAAGTATGGTTATAGGTATCACTAATGAAGACCCCTAAAGGTTTCTTCTAGTGTTTGAAATAGTGAGTTCATTTCCATACCTTGCTCTAAGATCATTGAGATTACTATACCATGCACCTCTATTTCATGTTATTGAGACCATGTATCATATTCCATCACTAAGATACTTATCTTTGAAAGATTATTTCAACTCTTAGGCCCTTTTTGAATTGATTACCTTGTATTCCATTGTATATTTTTAGTTAACATTATCTAAACTTACAACACCATCCAATCTCATTTATTACTGAATTAAACACCTTTTATATTACCCTGGCATGTTAATACTAGGTATAGAGTGCATTATCTAGGTGATTTACTTAGCCTAGTTTCTCATGACCTCATTCACATCAAGAAATCTTGTTAGGTCAAGACTGACTTTGGAGAAATTAAGGTAATACTACCTTATACAACCTTTCATGTGTTGCATGAAATGTATGCATCATTTTGAGAGATTATGAGACAACACTATCACAAAGGCCTTGTCACACTTCAAAACCAAAAAGAGGATCTTCAAATGTCATCAAACCCATTTTAAAATCAATCCAACTCTATCTCAAAACTCTACCTATGAGAAAACTAGCAACCTTCTTCTTCAACACTCAAGATGCTAGTTGAAAAGAAGAGCACAAGGAATAAAGACCTCAAGAAAGTATTTGAATCAATCAAGCCACATACATATATTTTGGGTTCAAAATGTTTCAATGCACAATGGATATTTCATCAGGATGTACATATTCTACAATCAATGCTTTAAAACTTTGAAGATAGACTATCTCATTTCATGAACCTACCAACCAAGTCCTAGAGATTCAAACTCTCTCTCATGGAGGAAAATAACATTGTGCTAAGATCATTGCTAATAATATAATTTTCTTTGTCACCCTAAAGCTCATTAATTTCTCATAGCTTTGAAAAATAATCATTGATTATATGGAAACCTATCATCTAAAAATCAAAATTTTGACATTGAAAGAAGAGATCTACACCATCATATACAAGATGAAAATGTATGAGATCATTTGAGGACACTTAAAAACAATATTATACTCCTTTCATATCCAACCTATAATAGAGATACCATTCTAGAAATGAAAAAGATTCATTCATAAATCACAAGTGACCAATCTATAAATAATTTCCATAAAATGGAAGTGCATAGGGAGTATGATGACCCACTAAAACCATTCAACCTAAATCTACCCTTGCTAACTATACCATCCATGAACTATTAGTCTTTATGAAGCTTCTCAAGAGGGTGATGGAAGAACTAGAATGGTTTTCCTAATTTTTGGAAGTTTCAAAGCATACTGAGCATGGAATTGAGTATGGGGAATGCCGAGGGACATCCTTGAAGTGACTCCACCTGGAAAAGTCTATACAAGTTTGTACAAGTGGCTCTAATACTCTCTTTTTCAAGTGTTTTCTTGATTTAAACTTATAATTTTAGGGTTTATCAATTAATAGATAGTTATCTGACATATTTTGAACATATAGAACATGGGGGGAATTTTTGACACCTTTATTACCCCAAAAAAACTATACCACTCATAAATGACCTCCTAAAAGGTGATAAAACATTATTTAAAGGAATTTAAGTAAATGTCATAAAATTTAGACATAATTTTTGACCCTATAAACCTTTCTAGGACCATGGGGGACCTAAAACACTCTGATAAACATTATGACCAAATTTTTAATTTATAGGGGATTGACCTATTTTGACTTGTGGTCAACATAGTTGACATGACCCTTAGCATTTTTTCATAAAATTCTAACATTAAATCCTCAAAAAAATTCCAATAAAAGCTTTTTTAGGACCCTATTCAACTTATCCCAACTCCTCATATCCCCATGCTAATCATGCATATAGATATGAGCTTCCAAATTTAGCCTCTTGAGCTCTTCCATTATGTGTACCCTATGTTATTCTTAAGCCAAGAAGTGATCTCTCTATGACTTTATCTACAAATAAATGGTTGTGAATCACCTTATAACTCCCCATGTGGGTCTTCTAATGTATTTTAAGGTTCCTATAGTGTTAAAAGTGATATTAGATCCCTTTTAGGCATTAGGCCTAGTCTAGGCCTAATAGGTCTGACTATAGCTATGTAGGTTTAGGCCACCATGTTTGGCCTCTATCACCTATGAGTTATTTTTCATGTTGTTTCATGTTAACTACAACTCCTTACATCTCCTTTTAGTGATCCAACATCTCCAAACATGCTTCTTTGCCTTTAGTCACTCAACCTATAGTTTTTCACTTTTTGGGAGTGTCCTCTATCTGAGATAGAATAGAGGGCATCTCCCCTATTATCTTAGTCATTTTGAGAATATGATGGGATAAAATAGGTCCTCAGTACCCTATATATTTAATATAAAGTTTGGGTCACACTTATATCACCTTTAATCATACCAAAACTCCAAGATAAACCCTATGTAACATTAAATATGTGCAAGGTTGGTGTATGGACTGTAGGTGTACTTGAAAACTAGATCTTGCCCTATTTCCATTTGATGAGAATCATGTTATATGGATATAATTAGTTTCAAGGTTTTCTCAAACATATCCAACACTCTAACCTTATAATAACTCCTCACATCTCTCCAAACTTAGGCCTAGTTTATAGATAGTGTACTGTGTGTTGATTGTAGGTATGTTTCAAGCTAATGGGGTTATGCCTATAGGTTCTCACAAATGATATAACTTGTATATTATGTTAGGGTCTCCTTTAATACATCAATATAATCTCTTTATTTTCTCATAATTATCTCTACCCATAGGTGTATTCAACCTCCAAGTTGTATACCTTTAGTACCTATTAGTTCACATTCTAGTGATAGGTGGTCCTTTTGGTGACCAAGGGGTCCCTATAAGTGAATTTTTATGAATTTTTCCTAGTGAAACATGGATTATACTACTCTAAAAGTATCTAATATCTCTTCTTAGTCACTCACATTCATACTATGTCTTAGACTCAACCAATAGTCAAACTACCAAATCCTCATATGTCATGATTCTATAGTCAACTATATATGTCTATTTGGAAGACAAAAGAGCCAATGTAGGTTCTAGTTTGAATCCAAATAATGAGTCTCAACATCCTCACATGTTCCTTGAGATATTAATGTCATTCTCACATCAATAGGGACACTTACCATGAGGATATGTTCCTATCCTTCCACTTTGGATGATAAGGTCATTGAAAGTTCAAAATATTGTAGAGAACACTAAGAACTTATAGTGAAAGGATATCTAGAATGGAGACCTCCTTTACACTATCTCTTGCGACAAAACAATTATATTATCATTTTAACTTACTTCCCATATGCCTAGGCTATAGTATAGAGGCATTCAAATTCATCTAGACTCCATGTCACCTTATTATATGATAGCACAAAGAATGGGCAAGGCCTTGTTTTGGAAGAATTAAGGTAACATGTCCCTAAACTCACTTTCTCCAATCATGAACATGATTCAAGTATGATTGTCATTATATGGATATACCACTAATTTATATGACATTACTCAACTTATCAAACCTCTATGAAGGTCTTAAACATGTTCAAACACCTCCATGTAACACCCTCAAGCCTTTGTTGGAGCCATGTGTAGGTGCATATGCAAGATATAGGGCAGTGGAGGTGAGATATGGATAATATGCAAATTTTATGGTCATATAATCAATCTTAGACCTTATACTAGTCTTAAAATTAATCTTTTTAACATTTAAAGACTTCAAAACAATTCTAATGTTCCCATTCCAACATGATTATCCTCCTACAGGGCAGCTGTAGGTGTCCATCAATGGTGTAAGACTATGTATTGAGTTTGAATTGGTTATCACAATCTATTACATATTATTTGAATAGCTTAGATTTATTTATCCTATTATAATATTATTTTTAACCTATTAATAATATTCAGTACATGTCCATGACTATGATCAGGGCTTTCATTCACCTGACTATAGGTGAATAAATGTAGGGAACTAACTATGTTGGCCTTTCTTGAATACAACCTCATTAATGTTAGCCTTTGAGACTAATATTGGAAGGAGAGGTTACCATTATGATATAAAAAACATGAACATGAAATATAACCTTTACTTGGGACCATTATAGGAAATGAAAATCTCTACAGTTGATGAGCATGCCTGCACATAGCAATGGAGCTCCAACCTAACAAACTAATATGTTTTTCTCATAAAATAACTTCCAAACATTCAATTAAATATGGAAACCATGAGATAAGGATTTCCACATCTTATATAATCACTTTCATCAATTTTTTTATACAGACCAGTGTAAATAGAAGCAAAACCTACAGTGTGTGGGGATAAGTAAGCAAAAAGGAGAAGTCAACTTACAAAAAATGGTTCATATATCATAGGAAACCAATATTTTAAATCCTAACATTAAATTTATCTAGAATAATTTTATTAACATATCTCAGATTCATTTGACCCAATTCCTCTCCTACTGGTCGTACCATGAGAAAACCTATTGACCAATTTTACATGCCAACAAGAGCGATGGAGAAATGAAATGGTTTTAGGATAATTTTAAGACTTTAAAAGCATATAAAATGTTTAACTGAAATAAATTAATCTTAATATTCATTTTATAACCTTTCACACATGCCAAAACACTTGCATGGGCCATACAACTGTCAAAACTTCCTCTTTTCTAACTACTTTCTTGATATGACTTAGGAACCTACACATTTTTAGTTATAACTGAAATGAATGACAATAATATTACATGAGGGACATTTAGGAATAATTTTTAACACTTTTCTATCAAATAAAATTATACAACTTCATTAATGGATCAAATATGACCTTAAGGATGACATAAGACATAAAGGACTAAAAGGTAGCCATGACAAATCTAATGACACATTAAATAACATTAAATAATACAATATTACACACTATGAAATATACCCATGTATAAGTTTTTTATTATAATTTTTGACTTATTTTGACTTGTGATCAGAATAGTCAATAGTAACCTTGAGAATTACCTCTTTAGTGGGGCTTGTAATTGGAGAGATTTTATGTTGGTTTTGAGATAACATTAGTTGTAACCTTGGCTTCATTATTGATTTCATTTGGTTTTCTCTTATAATTTGTATTTATTTTAAATTAAACATTTAATGTATAAGTATCATTAGAAGTATACTTGAGCTTGTTCAAAATAATCAATTTGACCTCATGATATTTAACCATATGGCATAGTTAATCATAATATTTAAACTTATCAAACATAATAGAATCTTGAAGTGGGGATAGAAAAACTTGATTAAAATATATTTAAGCTCATTTTTAACCATTTGATTTTTCATTTTTTCAAGCATGGTCTTGTATCTTAGCACATATTCACTGATTGTTTCATTAAACCTTTATTTAACCTTTGCAATTGAGCATAAGAAATATTTTCACCAATGTTGATAGAAAAGTGTGTTAAAAATTGTTTTTTAGAAGGATTGAAAGCCTTTAATCATTTAAGAGGAAGATCATAGAACCATTTAAAATCTTATTATTTAAGGCTTCTTAGAAAGAGCTTTGTCAATAATTTGTCATTATCCAGATAATCTAGATAAGTTGCAAGGAATAAATGAAAATCCTATTCAATATCATCGTTTTTTTCATATAAATGAATATTAGGAACCACAAAGCTAATTGGTAATGGATAAAATGCAATTTTTGGTTTTAAAGGGTTGTGTAACAAGTAACATGAGTCCATAGAATGGCTTGCATGATATAAAGTTTTCTCAATGTTAGTAAGATTAGATTGTAATGTAATAATGGTGTGTTCAAGAGTAGAATTTGGAGAGGTAATAGGAGGAGTTTAGGTAGCATGAGTATGCATATGCATGGAGACATTTTGGAAGCCAAGTGGTGTTCCAAAGCCAAAGCATGATGTTATAGGCGTATAAATAGGAATGGATGAAATGGTGGAAGTAACAATATTTGAAGTAGGGGATTTGATATCCTAAAAAGGTAACTCTTATGGTATATATGTGGCTAGTTTATCTTGATGCTTATCTTTTGATTATAAAAATAAATTATTGATCTTATCCACCTCATGGGATTTATATTGAAGACTTTGCTGAAATTCATATAATTATTTCACTAGATTTTGATCTACTCCATTAAGCTCATGTGGATCAATATGAGTTTTATGTTCATTATGTAGATCATTATCCTCTTCACTACTTTCATTATATGTTTCAATGTGAACTTAATTTATAGGAGACCGAGGAGGTTGAATAATAACATTATTGGTTAGAGAAAAAAATATCATTATTTGGCATTGTAGAAGAAACCAAATGAATCTGCATATGTGAAATATAAATACCACTTAATCTAGCACTACACCTTAGAGACATGTAATGTAGTATAAATAAATAATGCTAATGACTATGAATTCAATATAAGTAAAAATAAAGGTATAAGGGTGATCTAGGCAAGGATTTTAATACTTGTATAGGATTTCAAATATACTTATTTATTTATTGATTAGTGTCATCCAAATATTTTGGAACACTAAATATAGAGGAAAAATTATGTCTATATCCCAATAACCTTGTTTTTTAAGGGTACAATGAAATTAACTTCCTTGGGTGATATGCTCTTATCAAGTGCTCCACAAATTAAATGGCTAAAAAAAGGTTTTATATGATATAAAAAAGGGATCCTATGTAATTTTGATATATCAGGAGGTACGTGGACTTTGATCTTATTGCAATAAAATGGCTATGAGTATTGGGGTAAACCCATCACACCATGATATTTGTAAATTGTTTCACTGTGTAGTACTTTATGATAGTCATTAAGTAGTTTTAAAATTGTCAGAACATAGTTTATAAAAACAAGCAAAAAAAAAGAAAATAAAGACATAAATAAAAGTGAAATATTATTATAATAAATATATATCTTTAAATTTCAAATTGAGGTTGAAATAAAGATCTTCTATCTCAGATTTATTTAAGATGATAAGACAATATCTTTAGTGTCAGACAACTACAAGGTCGAAGAGAATTAAATTATTATGTGTCAGATTTATACCCAAGGTTGAAGGATATTTTATTTTAGGACAATAAATTTACATAAATTTAATGAAATCGTAGGATAAAAATTAATAAATAACAAGTAATTTTCTAAAAATAGTAGGTTCACCAGAATGTTTAATCTATTTTAAATAAATCAATTCAAATGAATAGATCTAAACTATTGTAATTGAAATGTTGGTATATACATTTATGAAAATGAAATATAATATGCTACATAATTTATATAACTATAAACTTGATAAAAATAGTAAATAATTATAAATATGTACAAACCTCCCTAAAACAAATATTTTGTTGACTGTGAATGAAAACTACTTGACATGACCTATCTATTATTTCATGACCGAATGTAGAAATTCAATTTATGATTGGAAAAGTCAAAAAAAATACATGAGGATAATGAAACCTTGTATATTGATTTTGGCTATGTCTTGGTTGATTTTTCAACTAATTTATTTATTTGGGTCTATGTGACTATCTACGAGGGTTGATTGATAGATTTTGTGTTTTGTGTCACTGTATAGAAGACCTACAAAAGATAAACCCTAGATCCTACACAAAAATTAAGATAAATATCAAATTTAAAGAGGTAAATGGGTAAGGGGAATAATTGAGTTATCCTTTAAAAACTCCTTGTAATATAAATACCACCTACATGACCCAAATGGGCTTCAGGTCAATGTAATTCTCCATCCTAAGGTGATTGTGTGATCCGTGATTATGAAACTATATTACTATAGATAGAATATTGATTGAAATGATTGAAATGGATATCCTTGACATAAAATAAAAAATATATTCAAGATTGGCCTATGACTATTAAAATGTAGTAAAATTGAATTTAGAAAAAATAGTGTTATTTTACTCAGTGTATAATAAGATTTCCAAGTGATTGCTAGGTTAATCAAGTGTTTGATTTGAGTGGCCTTGATGTGATTATATAAGGGAGTCCTTAGAATAATTTTTCTAACCTATTTTTAAAAAGGTGTGAGAGATCCATCATGAAAAATCTCAATTTAAAAAAGTTATTGGAGTGCAAGGGATAAGGCTGCACTAGTTGAGAAGACCATAATGTAGCCTTGTCTGACCTAGCGTAGACTTGTCTCAAAAGACCAAACACTATTGAGGGGAATGATTGATAAGAATTTTTAAGATGAATAGGGATGAATGAGGCTAAAATATGGATGTTTATATGATATTTACATTTTTTTCAAGATAATGAAGGCTCTTTTATCAATTATGATTTAGCATAATGGTGGATAGACCCAAGTGGTGTAAGGATTTCAAGAATAAACATTTTCAAACACTTAATGATTAAATTTATGTGTCTATAACTAATCAAATTCAATCACATTTTGGAGATTATTATATAGTACCACCATTACACCCCATCTCATTAGATCATATGCATACATATAAGGTGGGTGAATCAAGTAAAATAAATTCCAAGGAACCAATTATGTACAATAATGAACATACAAAGTGTAGTATGAAAAAATTAGAGATGGTAATTATAAACCATGGAATAAATACTCAAAGATCCTACTTTAATCATAATCACACTACTTCAGATAGAGATTAATAAAAAAATCAATTCAAAAAACAAACTAAATAAGATAAAAAAAACCAAATTTATACCTTAAATTTGTCTTTGAAATCCTCCTCCTTGTTGTGTGGATGTGCTTTAAGAGATGAATGGATTTTTGATGTTCAATATTTGATTGTGTGATTTCTCTTTTTTGGCTCAATATTTGGACAAAATTTAGGCTATGGATGGCTTGATTTTTTGGACAAGGTGATGGCACAATTGTATTTCAAGATTTAAAGATTTAATAAATTCTTAAAAATTTCCAAATCAACCTAAATGGGGATATGGCTTGGTACTTTATAGAGGTTGATGGATGAAAAGGAGGGTTAGTATTTATCCATGTGGATGGAAACCAATGGCTAGGAATTGAGGAGAAGATTTGATATTTGAGAATAGGAATTAAAAAACCCTACAAATATCTAGAAAGGTTTGGGGAGTGGCTCAAGAAGTCTTATAGTATTTTAGAGATGTGTTAAGGGATTGTAGATGGAGGTTAGGCTAATAAATGAGGATTATATTTATATTAGTGATGTGATTTATAGTAATGAAAGTGGTGATAGGTGAAGGAAGGTGGTGAATAATTTTTAAATTTCTTAAATATTATGAGAGATTAATTAGAGCTTAAATAAGAAGTTAAGCGGGTGATAATGAAGTGATTAATTGATTATAAGGGTAATTTAAGAAGAAAAGGTTGAGATAGTGAAGGAAAATGTTAAGGAGATATACATATATATTAGGATAATTATATAAAAATGATATAAAATGTGATTAATAAGCATAATTATTATGAAATAAGTACAAATTTAGTATCAAGTGATAAAATGATGAATTTTAGATGTATTCACAAAGAATATAACATAAGTTACCATAGATCAAAAAGAAATAATTCAAAATCTCCCTATTTTGGTCACTTTTGAAGATCATAATTGAATAGTCATAGATTGGTATGATAATGGTATTCAAGATATAACAAATGATCATTTTCATAGGATAAATTTTAAATCTATTGATATATATGAGTAATTATCTCATGATATGTTTACACCTATTGGTCCTTGAAAGTATCAAGATAATTCATATAAAAAGAGCATTGGTAATTCAAAGGTTCCTAATCAACCAAAATCCAAAGGGGGCAAACAAAAGGCACCAATGTTAGATCATCAATATGATCCAAATGCCAATAGTAATTGTAATGTTATTTTATAAAATGATTATCTTATGATATAATCACCATTAAGGCATTCCTTCATAAATTTAAGTATGATTTGGGGATAATAGAAATTATACATTTTGAAATATCAAAAAAAAATTGGGTACAATTCATTAAATAATGTGGAATTTCAAAGGAAAACACTTATTACCATAATAAAAGTGAAAATTAATCAAAACAAAATAGGAATTATTCTACGAATGTTACTTGACAATCTCTTGATTTAAATACTAACTACTAGACATAGAACTATGAGATTTTTATCACACCATGAAGTCCAATCATAGATCATTATGCATGGAATGAACAATTGTATACAATTACAATATAAAACCCAAAAATAAAAGAATTAATAAATTATTAAACTCATTTAACCACTAGAATAGTGTTCGATACCAAGTTTTAAAGTATCTCAAAACACAAATAAAATTCACAAGTGTTTGCAACAAAATATACTAAGTATTATGTTATTTATTAAAGGTGTATGTCAAAACCAAATGAAAAAAGATTAGAATAAACACCCAAGAACATGCAATCTATAATTATTATAAGAGTTAGGATATATCATTGATCGATTACAACATACTTTATTGTATCTGTAAGACCCTACTCCTCCATATGATTACACATTAGCTCATGTGCAGACTACTAAACTGGTTATTCCAATTTGAGACATTTTCCACTTATATAAACCCTTAATCATCATCATCATCATCATCATCATCATCATATATATATATATATATATCCCCCAGACATCCCTGGCAACTTGCTAGCCTTTTCACTCATTGACAAGCCTTTCAAATGCCTCTCAAGGCCCTTCTAGAAGCATTTTGACCACTTGGGATGGGATTATGACCTAGGTCATGGCTTATGGGGGAAACCATATCCTAGGAAACATGTTTCCTTCACCAAAACCATGGCTTAGGTTGTATCCTAGGCATAATGTGAGAAAAAGGGCCTTGTTTGGTCCTAATGGCTAGAAATGGGTAGTTTTGGGCTTTTTGGCAGATTAGGGTTACCATATATGACTTCTTACCACTCATTTTTCCTTTCTCTCCTATTTTATTTGATATATTATCTTTATCATCAATCTCTAATCTCTTTTGACTTCTTTAATCTTACTTGGTTCATTCTTGGCATACTTGAGCTTTCATTATGATAGGAGATGCTCTACTACTCTACAACGTATTTTGGTGGTTCACCTTGCTCTCTATAGTGATCTTGAGGATTTTTTATTTCTCCAAACTCCCTCAATCTCCATTTCACCTATTATTTTACTCTACACATTGGCTCTCTCATAGTTTTTAGCTTATACTTCAGCTCCTCCATTGCTAGTGGCTCCTAGTTCTGACTCAACCCACACACAGCTTGGTTTTCTTCCTTTATTGCTTCCTGTCTTGGATTCCTAGTTGATATAACATATGCATAATACTTTTGAACTTATATGAGGTCACTTTTCTATGCAAATTTAAATTCCCATTTGTTTGTAGTACTGTATTAGCTAGGTTTTCATTATTTTAGTAATTTAGTTTATTTAAAGCATTATCTAGGGTAGTTTTTGAAGATTTTGAATTTGTATGTAGTTAGAGAATATTTCATTTCTTAAAAATTTCTTCCATTACATGATATTATTTCTTATGAAACATCTCTCATTGCATAGTAGAATCCCAGTTTCTCAAAAAATTCTATACATTTGCATAATCAATCTCCTCTTTCCTAGACTATAAAGTTACATTATTAGAAAGTGATAGTGTTGAAAACAATGAATTATCTTAGGCTTAGATTAGGAATTATCTTTCACCCTTGCTTGATAACATCTTTGATTCCCAAAACATCTTTCATTTATCTTAAAAATGCCTCTCTCTTAAGCTCATGCATCATTTGGTAGTTCTTTCCATTTAGCATTGTCATTTTCATAATTTGTATGCAAGTAGATTTCTTGTTTTAGCTACTCACTTTACTATGGTTAAAACCATTAGAGATACCTACATCCTTTGTGTTCTTGATCACGATATCCCTAATCTAGTTTACGAGTCTTTCTATAGCTTGGTGCAAGTTGGCAAACCATATAGCCTCTATAGATCACTAGTAGCCCATAGTATTCCTAAGCCTCTTATCCTTCTAGGTGTTTATTTAAGTATCATGTGTACTCCCTACCAAACCCTAATGGTTATATTTTTATTCTTGGAGCTATAGTATCCATGATTATTTAAACATATCACCTTACTAATAGCTTCTATACCAACAATTATTGATACATGTGTTATCACTTAGATTTTCACACTTTAAGGAGATGTCTGAGCTCTCCTCATTCAAGTGGCACAATTGAAACACCTCTAGACTTTTGAGTAGCCTAAGGATGAGGTGAATATCTAGATAGGGATAGCTCCCTTGATGTACCACTTTGAATCACTACTACACCTAAAGTTTGGGGGGAGGGAGCGGGGAGAGAAAGGAGAGATAAAATTGAAAGAAAACTATCCTAAGGGAAGTGATATAAAAAAGAAGTTGATGACTTCCAACCAACTTCATATTACACATGAAACCAAGAGACCAACCAAACATACACTGCTCCAATCTACATCATCTCACATCAATATTACATTATGAGGTTATGGGTGAATGTTTAGGCTAAGAAGACTAGACAAGAGGCCTTGAATGTCACTATTGAATAGAATAACTCACTGAACCTTGACACTTCATATAACACATCACATTCCCTACAAGAAGAAGCTTTCCAATTTAAAATAGGTGAGATAATGAAATAATAATGCTAAGGAAACAAGAAGTCATCACTAAGCAAAATCAATCATCTAAGTAAACACACTATGAATAGTTATGGAAGAGGTAAAAATTTGTAGTCTTATTAATTAAATGGTATGTAAATGATCAGGGCTTTACCATACTCAAGTAGAGCATGAGTTACAAATGCCAAAATGTTTAGTTCCTATAAAACTTGAGAGAGAGCGGAGAAGAGAGAAGTCCAAGGGTCAAAAGGAAACTTGTTAAGATAATAAAAGGAGTTAATTTTACATGAGAAGAGGATGTGAAATGAGCCATTCAAGGTAAAGAGGCACAATTATCCATACAAGGGATTAAATTCATGAAAAGTGGCATGGAACTTCTTATGTTGGCTCAGAAAACTACCTTCATCATCCACACCTATTTGAACATCCCCCAATTGACTAGGGATATGTCTTATAATTGTAATGAGAGGTAAATATTTCATAAATTATTCTCCATACATTTTTTATAGTCTTGTTCATCTAGAATCTTTCCAAAATTAGCTATCATCATCTACAGTCCAAATAACTCTTCTTTCATGCACCCTACACACTTGGCCTCAGAAATAGCTTCAATTTTCCATGAAAATCCATGGGAGGGAGTGTATGAAAAATTTTAAGACTCTCCATGGCCTTATATGCATCAGGTACACTTTAAAAATCCATCTACTTAAAGTTTTCACACTTCTCACTAGCTTGGTCACTATGCTAGCTTTGACTAGCTGAGATGAGAGCTATTATTTTCCCACTTAGGAGTCTTTCCAAGGAATTAGATATATATAAGGAGTTATATTAAGTCTTAATATTTCCCCCAAACTTTATTAAATATTCAAACTCCTTCTATAACTTGTAAAATAATTAAAATAATCAAAAGTAAGTTATTTTATACCATGTTCATACAATTCCATAAAAATCAAAAGGGTGGGGAGGAGATTTATTGAGTATTTTAAAACCTCCAATCATCATCCTAAGCAAACTATCTTATTAGAGTAGCTTTCCATCTCCATTTCTCCAAATTGGTCACTTTGATGGTTTAGGCCTATTTTACCCTCTTAAGCTTCATCCATAAATATGGTACATTCAACTTGAAAATAAGTTCCACAAGGCTTTTTATGACCTCTTCTAACTCCTCTAAAATTATTTTTCCCCCATGTAAAGCATCAAGAGAGATATGAGAACTCAAAATTCTTATTTGAGCTTATTTATTCTATTTTCACAGGCCTGAGGTTGTTTTGATCCTAAAAGTGGATTATTTTGTGTTTCCCTTTAATAAAAATAGATTGAAAATGTCTGAAATGACCTCACAAACATGTCTTGGTCCATTTTGATCCACTCCTAGAGCTAGAAGTGCTAAGCATGGGATATACTAAGAGGGGGGTGAATCAGTATATCATAAATCTTATAAACTTTCACATAATCAAATTCTCCTTAGCCATACATTCAAAATATGCAATAAAACTAAAAAAATAAACACCACACAAGATAGAGAGAGACATCAGATTTAACATGGAAACCCAATGTGGGAAAACCATGGAGAACAATCTCAAGTATATGAATGAGCACCAACTCAAATTATAGTATTCATAAGCATCAACTTTCAAGAGCACCAACCCCTTTGCTGACCACCAACATAGAAACTATTAATGATCACTAACCCACAGGTGTGTATACCACAAAACTATCTCTCAATGTGTCTTTCTTAACAAATGATAGCATATTATAATATCTCTTTCTTTTCTCTCATTTTCTCTTCTAAGCTAGATATGAAAATTACAAATCATGCTCTCTTCTTGTATTTACAAATAGCTTCTCAAGCCTTTACTTATAGATTTCCAAATGACCTTTGGCATTCACGATTTGTGACCCTTTAATCCTCATGGAAAATGGTTCCAAATTTACATGACCCTTCGTATCCTTACATTTGAAAATTCACATGGTGACTCTTTCTAATCAAATGCATTCTTCCTTTTTTGTCTTTATCTTGGTGACTTTTTGTATTCCTCAAAGTGTCCCTTCATGATAAATTTCGCCCTTCCTCTTTTGTCTTCACTTGGTGACTCTTAGAATTCCTCAAGATGACTCTTCATGGGAAAATTCATCCCATTCCTCTTTTATCTTTACCTCATGACTCTTTGACTTCTCCATGGGCCCTCTTTTGACTTATATGTAACCAAAAATATATTCATTAATATTAAATAAATATTAACACACATTAGCCAAGATATGAATATTAAAAACATCATTAAATACAATGGAGCCTTTATCACCAATGCTAGACCTTTGACATCAATGACAATATTTCCAACAATCTCCCCCTTTATCATTGATGGCAACCTCAAACTAAAACTACCACATCCTGAAACTTGCACATAATGCCATCTATAAAATATACAGCAACTCCCCCTTACTATAGCAACTTGCACCTATACCTATTTATGTTCTTCTCCCCCTTTGACATCAATGGAAAAGGGCCTACCTAGATCTAACACTTAGCTCCCCCTCAACTGATGATGATCCTCAATGAAAAGAACTAAAAGAGATTACTCCCAACTCCTCTCACAGAATCCTTGAATGTGTCCTTTGATCATGCCTTTGTGAAGATATCTGATAATACATATAAATTATTGCCTATCCTTTAAGCATCTGTAATCAACTCATTTGAATCTTTTCTTCTAATCTCACAACCTTTTGCATAAAACTTTAATGTGTATCCCTGATCACATATTTGACTTACACTCAATAGATTATGCTTAAGACCTTTTACATACAATACATTCTTAGTCTTGGTTCTACCATTATCCAAACTCAAAGTACCTTTTTTGGCTATCTTGATAGTGGTTATATCTCTAAATTTCACTATACAACCATTAATCTTATTTAGAGTTATAAAACTTACTCTTGTCTCTTGTCATGTGCCTCAAATATATGTTATCAATGAACCATGGTTTTTCTTCATTTCTTGTATGCAAAGCTATCTAAACTAATATAGAATCTTCAGGTTGTTTCCTCTATCATGAACATGTCTGAACCTTCTTCTTGATGAATGGAACCTTGAAACTTTCGTCCTTATTGATTGACTCAAACACGCTTCTACAAGGTTGGGCTATGTGTCTAGAATTATTGCACTTGTAACAATTATGGCCTCTTCATCAAAGCCTGATAGAGGAGAAAAAGAGTTGTATCTTTTTCTAGACTTTGCATGAGTTTCCTTCTCTTTTTTAATAAAATTGTTATCTCTTTTATAAAATTCTATTTTCTTATGACCATATTTATTACAATAAAAAAATAACCATGAAAGTATAACATATTTTTGTATCTCTATCCTGATTATATTTTGTAATTTTGTTCCTTTCAGCCATCTTTATTTGAGATGTCCTCTATATTCTTCAGTTCTTCCCTTTTTGTTTCCTCTTTTGTAAGATCTTCAACATAACTCTTTTTCTTTTCAAATCTGATACATGTCTTATCTAATATTACCTTTTGGCTTTCAAATATCTTATTCAACATGTTAGTGCTATCCTCAAATTTTAAATCACTAACTACTTTATCATTGACTGCTTTCTCAATATCTTCTTTTAAAGAGGCAATTTCAATCACATACCTTTCACATTCTTTACTTACTTTTTTATATTGTGTTGTTAGAACTTTTTCATTCATTTTAGTTTCTTCAAAGTGTGCTTGTAATTCATCAATTATTTCCTTTGACTCCTTTTCATTTTTCTCAATATGGCGCTTCAATCTTTGATTCTTATTCTCAATAGCTTCTAATTCTTCTAAGGCACAAAAGAGTTCTCCTTCTAGATTTACTTTGTCTTCATCCTCACTTTCATCATATTCTTCTTGATCATCTATACTTTTGCTTATGGAGGAACCTTCATGTATGGTCATGAATAGATTTTCTTCTTCATCTGAGTCACTGACTCTGTTGACATAGGAAAATTGCACCCTTAGCAGGAGGTCAAACCTTTGCCTTCTCCTCGCAACATGGAAACTCCCCTCTCACCTGTGGGACTGGTGAAGCTAGAGGGGAGAGTCTCTAGATAAGGGATAGATCCCTTTGATGTATCATTATTTGTTCCAGCAAGTGCAAAATACAGGTATATATATAGGCAGCTATATAATAAAAGGGGATGAAAAGGGAAAGGAGAGTGCAATAAAAACAAGCCTACTCTAAAGAGGTGATACACCAAAATAAGTCAACCTTCCCACATCCACACTCAGGATCAAACAAAAAATAACATACATACAATCAGACTTGGAAGAAAGACTAGGCTGCAAGAAAATGGTAGGGAGGTTCTTATGAAAACACAGGAATAGGGACTCACCAAGATGTTGTGAAATACATACTGTAAGTGACCTCCTCTATTTCTGCACCCCAAATGGAACTCTTCTCCTGTCAGCTGTAGATGGCACCTCGTAGATAGCTGGTGTGTTGGTGTTTGAACTTGTGAGAGCATTAAAAGACAACGACTGGACACAAATCAAACACTCAAAACATACATAGAATATCCATCCAAGAAGAGGTAAAACTGCTTTTTATTTGATTTAGGCAAAAAATTTAGCAGGGTTACACCTGGTAAAACTATGAAAAGATCATTACAAATGAACAAATTGTGATGTTATATGGAAAAAAACAAGGAGACTCATTGGCGCCCTTTGCTTGCAAGTGGCCATGTCGTGTCCCTCATTGGGAAGAAGAAAACACTGTTGTTGAAGTCATCCTTCTGTTAGGACCATGCTGGCACTTTGTCTTTTCTATTTTGTCTCATCTAGCTTGTTCGGCCCCCCAGGGGAAAACTTTCAACAGGTCACTTCATTTGGGCTCCTAGTTGGCACTTTCTCAGTTTTGAATATAAATGGTTGTCTTTTTTGTTAACTTCTGTGTCCTCTAGGATGTCCTCGTGCTTTGTTGGCTTCTGGCCACTTGCTAATTTCTTCACGAGCACTCCTTCCTTGTCTACTTTGGTGGGTCACTTTTGTTTTAGACTGTCTAATGGGCTTCTTTCCTTTGTTATCACCTTCCCATCAGCCTTTAAAAAAAAACCTTTTGCCTTTGTTTGGGCCGAGAGTCCCCCGCAAGGACATATGCCCTTTGGGGTCCTTCGGGTCCCTTGTTTATCTGCGTAGACTGCTGATGAGCCTTTATGCTTCCCACATAATTTTGTCTATAGACATTTTTGTGTGAACAATATTGGTTCAGGCTTGTCACTGTGCTTTCCCCGCAGGCTTTTGTCCGCAGACATTTCCCACAGACAAAAAGTCTGTGGAAATGTTAACCGCCACTTTGCTTTTGTTGTGTTGTTTTTTCGACCTGGCCCTTTGCACTTATGTGATAAGTGACCCGACCTGACCTTTCCTTTTGTGAATGTTTGAAGTGCATGCCTTATGCAAGGGCATGAACATGAACTTGAACTAGGCCGAAATAATGAACTAGATGCCAAACCAAAGAACCAGGCCACTGAACCAAAGTGCCAGGCTGATGACCAAAGTGTTGAACTAAGCTAAAAGAACCATGGCAAGAACCATGCAACCTGAAACAACTATCTTTGAATAACAAGGGAGGAAGGTAAATGATTTTGTCTTATGGATGAAAATTGGTCAACAGATGGTGACTCATAGGGAAAGCATGCCTGCCATGCTTAGAACCCAGTTGCCTTGCATTCCATTGGGCACAAAGTCAAATACAGCTATGCAAAAGTTAACAATAGCCCTAAGAGATTCAATAATCAAAAATGAAGCTTTACCCCACACGTAAAGGGAAACACATAAGGCTAAAAAACACTACTTGTGCAACTACACTTAGGGAAAATAGGAAAAGAAATTGAAAGTAAACTACTATATACAGCTAACCAAGAATTTTTGCCTCCCTCCTAGATCGAAAGGAAATTTTCTCAAGTCCCCTTCCTAGCAAGAAGACTTATGGTGCCAAGCAAGTAGCTGAATGAAAAGGGGATTCGGTGACTTGCTCTTCTTGCCTGTCACCTGCATTGACTGGTACTCGAGTGGAGATTCAAACATGCTCCCAATGTATACATACTCTATTTGTTCTTAAAAGTTTGCCTCATGTTGGTTCTTCAAGCTGGTGTTTCCCATCAAGAAATCGATTACTGTCGGCTCATCACCATAAGCCCCTTGATACATACCCTTGACTAGCTTGCTCTCTTCTACCTCATGCTCGGGTTCCATGGTATGACCATCTTCCTTGATGACTTCAAAGGAGATATCTTTATATTCACCAACCTCTCAAAGGGGTAAATCTAAAAAACTACAGCCTCTTTACATGTTTGTTAGAACCTCAATGTTGCCTTCTCTACTCTTATCCAACTCATAGCCTCCTTGAAGAATAGTGCAGCCTGCCATGATGACTTCAAACAAATCATTCAAAGCATGAACAAGAGATTGTCCATGCTCTTCCATGTCAGCTAAGGTGATATCCTCCTCATTCGTACTCATGAAGTCTCCCTTATTAGTCATGAACTGAGCACACTCTTTTTTGCTTGCTTCCTTCAAGACAAGTTCCTCCTCAAGAAGGGGTGAAGTGGAACATTGATGGATGAACTCATGTGGAAGAGGAGGTAGTCCCTGAACTAGAATCAAATGATTCTCCTCTTTCCATTTGGTCAGCACTTCACCTATATTAGGCATGGCCTGATAGTTTTCTTGGGGATGTGTAGGTGGGGTGTGTTTAGACATGGAATGTGTTTTTGGGTCTGAACCATCCATCACACACTGGCTGAGGAATCTCTCTTTGGATTCCAATTCTACAATCTAACTGTCTATATTCTCTTGGAATATCCTTTCTTGGAAGTCACAATCATCATCAAGATCAAGAGCAGCCCCATCTTCTTTAAGGTTTTGAGAAAAACCTTTCCCTTCTTCCTCCTTTCCACCCTAAGATTCCACTATTTGCTTCTAGCTCATGATCTCAGGATTGGAATCTTGCTTCTATAAATAGGCAGCAACTTTATCATTTTCTAGGTCCTAAGTTGGTTCATGATGTTCCTTCTTCCATCTTGGAATCTAGAGATCATGTCAAAATATTTAAGGAGGTTGGGGAGGATTTGGGAGGGTCTACTCATGTACAGGAAGAGCTTTCTGAAAAGAGGCATGATAAAAAGCTAGGTGAATGGGATTGAGGGTAGGATCGATTGATGCATCAGATTATTCAGAATGAGCAAGTGCCATCTGATAAAAAGGATTCAGCATACAAGAGGGAGTTTTCTCTAGAATAGGAAGGGGCAAACCTTGGGCCAAAATTTCTTGATTTTTGTTCTTCCATTTTCCCAATACTTCATCAATATTGAAATTAGCTCATGGATTGGTGGAAGGGGTGCCTTTTAGAGTCAGCTCCTCTACAAGGTCTGAAAACTCCATTTCTCTCTCTCCCAATAGTCTCATCTTAGACTCTAATTTCTCAATCTACTTAGCTATATTATCCTCATTTTGCACTTCTTGGAGCTCGTGGGAAACACCATAGAGATGGGGAGTGCATGAAAATTGTTGTGAAATGCAAGGAGCTTCTTGAGAAAGGGTGGGGGGAACTTGAAAAGGACTAACCTCATCTTGTACCTCACACTCTTGGACAATGTCTTTCACCCCCTTGTTGTTTTGTGACTCAATCATTTGATTCTAGCTCAAGAAATTCAGACTAGGCATCTCCTTTGGGGGTGATGGGGCCACAGTGTGAGAGGGCAGCAAATATTTAGATTCCACTTCCCTTGCTACCAAGATGGACTGTTGCATCTGAATATTTGCCAATTCGATCTGTCTATCAAGATTAGCCTTAAACACAAGATTTGCTTTTTTATAACTCTCCTCAACATGATTAGGGAAAGGACTTTGATAGGCTCAATTTGGCTTATGAGTAGGCACCGTATATGACTGATATGATGCTTTGGGTAGTGAGTATGTAGCTTGATAAACTTGGTAAGGTTGCCTCTCATGAAAACTTAGATTCTCCTCCAAAGATGTGATCAAACCACCCACATCTAGCATCTCACCTATAAGCCTGTGCCAATTGGCTCTTTCAATAGTACCCATTCCTTTTTAACCTAAACCAATGCATTCCTCACTTGATGGATGATATGATCAATAATTTCTCGGACACATCCTCTTCTGGTGTTAAGATCTATTACATGTTTTTCATATCCCAGCAGTGCTCGCTTGAAGGTAGAAATGGGTTGATTGGCAAAGAGACTGGGTTGAGTGGCAGAAGTGACGTAATGAGGAGACTAGGCATAAGGCTGATATAACTCATTAAAGGGTTGGGACTGGCCATATTGAAATTGATAAGGATCAACATAAGGTTGGTAAGGATCGTAGCCATGTTGGCCAAGGAAAATAGGGTCCATGGCTCTGAACGATGGGATTATACATACTAGAATGTTTTTTCTTGATGTTATGGCACTAGAACTACTTAACCAATTGATTTAACTCAGAGTCGCCATTGGTGTTTGATGCAGAAGCCTCCAAAGGCTAGTCAATTGAAGAACACACCAAAAATTCTTCAACTCTTTGGACAAAACCTGTCCCAATTGGTCCCACCAGGCGTGCCAAAACTATTGACGTAGGAAAATTGCACCCTTAGCAGGAGGTCAAACCCCTGCCTTCTCCTCATAACATGGAAACTCCCCTCTCACCTGTGGGACCGATGAAGCTGGAGGGGAGATTCTCTAGATAAGGGCTAGCTCCCTTTGATGTATCATTATTTATTCCAGCAAATGCAAAATAAAGGTATATATATAGGCAGCTATATAATAAAAAGGGGGATGAAAAGGGAAAGGAGAGTGCAGGAAAAACAAGCCTACTCTAAAGAGGTGATACACCAAAATAAGTCGACCTTCCCACATCCACACTCAGGATCAGATGAAAAACAACATACATACACTCAGACTTGGCAGAAAGACCAAGCTACAAGAAAATGGCAGGGAGGTTATTATGAAAACACAAGAACAGGGACTCACCAAGATGTTGTGAAATACATACTGTAAGTGACCTCCTCTATTTTTGCACCCCAAATGGAACTCTTCTCCTATCAACTATAGATGGCACCTTGTAGATAGCTAGTGTGTTAGTGTTGAACCTGTGAGATCATTAAAAGATAATAACTGGACACAAATCAAACACTCAGGACATACATAGAATATCCATCCAAGAAGAGGTAAAACTATTTTTTATTTGATTCAGTCAAAAATTTTAGCAAGGTTGTGCCTAGTAAAACTGTGAAAAGATCATTACAAATGAACAAATCATGATGTTATATGGAAAAAACAACAAGGAGACTCATTGGCACCCTTTGCTTGCAAGTGGCCATGTCACGTCCCTCATTGGGAAGAAGAAAACACTGTTGTTGACATCATCCTTTTGTTGGGACCATGCTGGTGCTTTGTCTTTTCTATTTTGTCTCATCTGGCTTGTTTGGCCCCCTAGGGGTGAACTTTCAGTAGGTCACTTCATTTGGGCTCCTGGTTGGCACTTTCTCAATTTTGAATACAAATGGTTATCTTCTTTGTTAACTTCGGCATCCTCTAGGATGTCCTCGTGCTTTGCTAGCTTCTGGCCGCTTGCTAATTTATTTGTGGGCACTCCTTCCTTGTCTACTTCGGTGGGTCACTTTTGTTTTAGACTGTCTACTGGGCTTCTTTCCTTTGTTATCACCTTCCTACCAGCCTTTAAAAAAAAACCTTTTACCTTTGTTTGGGCCAAGAGTCCCCTGTAAGGGCATATGCCCTTTGGGGTCCTTCAAGTCCCTTGTTTATCCACGTAGACTACTGACGGGCCTTTATGCTTCCTACAGACTTTTGTTCACGGACGTTTTCCCGTGGACAAAATTCATCCGAGCTTGTTGCTGTGCTTTCCTCGTGGGCTTTTGTTCACGGACAAAAAGTCTGTGAAAATGTTAACCGCCACTTTGCTTTTGTTGTGTTGTTTTTTTACCGGCCCTTTGCATTTATGTGATAAGTGACTTGACTCGACCTTTCCTTTTGTGAATGTTTTAAGTGCCTACCTTATACAAGGGCATGAACATGAACTTGAACTAGGCTGAAATAATGAACTAGATGCTGAACCAAAGAACCAGGCTGCTGAACCAAAGTGCCAGGCCGATGACCAAAGTGTTGAAATGAACTAGAAGAACCATGGCAAGAACCATGCAACCTGAAACAACTATCTTCAAATAACAAGGGAGGAAGGTGAATGATTTTGGCCTATGGATGAAAATTGGTCAACAGACTCCACTATCTTCGATTGAGTTAAGATCTTTAAAATATAAACTCTTCTTCTTGAATCTCTTCTTGTACTTGCCTTAGAATTTTTTCTTGTATGTAGACATTTCTTCTTCATTTTCATCATTATTCTTATCTAGGCATTTATCTGCAAAATGACTAATCTTACCACATTGCAAACATTTAAATGGTAATTTCCTTGATATTTACCTGTGCCCCTTTTTTGTTTATGAATGAAAAGAGCTCCATTATCATCTTCATCATTGCTAGAGTTGTCACTTGATTCTTGAATCTTATCCTTATCTTTCTTTGATGTCTTGAAAGTAGCTTCCCTTTTTGAGGGTTTCTCTTGTTTAGTCCGCATCTCATATGCCATAATAATACCATGTAGTTCAACCATATTTAGCTTGGTAAGATCCTTCATCTCCTCGATTGTTGAAACCTTTGCCTCATATCTCATTGGTAGAGATCTCAAAAACTTCTATACCACCATTGACTCTTCTAACTTTTCTCCAAGACCTTGAATCTGATTTACTATTTGATCAACTCGTAAAAGATAACTTGCTATATTTTCTTCCTCTTCCTTCTTCAAACTCTCAAACTGTCTTCTAAAAGTATGAAGCTTAGTCTGCTAAACCTTTTCATCACCTTTGTAAATATTCTCAAGTTTTACTTAAGTCTCATGAGAAGATTTACATTGCATAACTTTAACAAATTATGATTCACATAAACCACAAAATAACATTTAAATCTTTAGCATTATTTTGACTTGACTTCTTTTTTATCGAAGTAGTTACAAGTGTCTGTGGCTCTTCATATTCCTCCAACACTACTTTCCAAACGTCGAATCCAAGGGCCATCAAGTAAGTCCTCATCCTTATACTCTAAAAGGCATAATTTGACCCATCAAACAAAGGTGCCTTAGCTATATAAAAATCTCCATATTATCCAACCATCATGCTTTTCTACTCTACCTTCAAGCTGTAAAACTTTTTCCAAAGGAGCCTGCTCTGATACCAATTGTTAAGCATAGGATATACTGAGAGGAGGGTGAATCATTATATCATAAATCTTTTAAACTTTCACATAATCAAATTCCACTTAACCATTAATTCAAGATAAAACTAAAACAAGAAACACCACACAAAATAGAGAGAGATACCAAATTTAACATAAAAACCCAATGTGATAAAAACTAGGGAGAAAAATATCAAGTATATGAATGATCACCAACTCAAACTACAATATTTTCAAGCACCAACTTGCAGGAGAACCAACCCCTTTACTAAGCACCAATACAGCAACTATGCATGAGCACCAACCCACAAGAGAACCAACCCCCTTTTGTGTATACCACACAACTATCTCTCAATGTTGATTTCTCAACAAATAATATCACATTACAATATCTCTTTCTTTTATCTCCTTTGCTCTTCTAATCTAGATATGACAATTATAAATCATGCTCTCTTCTTGCATTTACAAATGGCTTCTCAAGCCTTTATTTATAGATTTCCAAATGACCTTTGGCATTCACGATTTATGACCCTTCAATCTTCATGGAAAATGGTGCCAAACTTGCATGACCCTTCGTATCCTTGCATTTAAAAATTCACATGGTGACTCTTCATAAGTAAATGCATCCTTTCCTCTTTTGTCTTTATCTTGGTGACTTTTCGTATTAATCAAAGTGTCCCTTCATGAGAAATTGTGCCCTTCCTCTTTTGTCTTCACTTGGTGACTCTTATAATTCCTCAATATGACTCTTCATGGTAAAATTCATCCCATTCCTCTTTTGTCTTTACCTCATAAATCTTTGACTTCTCCATGGGCCCTCTTTTGATTTATATGCAACCAAAAATAAATTTGTTTATATTAAATAAATATTAAGACACATTAGCCAAGATATGAATATTAAAAACATCATTAAATACAATGGGTCCTATCACCAATGTTATACCTTTGAAATCAATGACAATATTTTCGACAAGAAGTGACATTGGTTTCACATTTGGTCTATAGGCCTGAACATGCCTAGTAGGCCTAACTACACCTTAGAGCTCAAAATGACTTTTGATGGTTTTCCTTACATCCCAATAGCTTATAAACCTCTATTTTTCCCCCATATACATTATCCAATTCATTATAATGTTCATTACATACTATAAATGAAAGTGGTTCTCCTTTTGGCTTTAGGCCTAAACTGTGTTTGACAGGCCTACTTGCATACTTGAGGGTTTAGAAAATCCTATTGGGTATCATCCTTATTAGAATGGTTACCCTTTTTTTTTTAATGTTTTCCATCTTATCATACCTTATCTAATGTCTCATTGTCCCCTTATCTAATCCCTTCTTCTACATTCCTTAAGGTTGTAAGTTTTGCTCACAAGGGAAGTACCCTCTATCTAAGATAAAATAGAGGGTAATTCCTCTATTTCTCCAAGAAAATTTGTCATTGTAAGATATTATGCAAGTCATGTAGATTATATATAAAAAAAATTATCTCTTGGTTAGGTCATATGACCTACTAACTCTTCAAAAACCAAGCAGACTTCTAGAAAAGGAAAATTGTGTAGGGTTCCAAGATGTGGACTGTACATTGCATTGAAAGGGTCTTTTCTTTATTTTATATCACATGGTAAAATACTATTTAAATTGGTGTCATAATTTTTATCCTAATTCAAACACCCTTATCATCTTATACCCCTCTAACCTTCTCATTTCATACTTCTCCAATTGATTGTCTTAAACTGTAGACTATGTTCTTACTTGAGAAGGACCCCTGTAGGTGTTATTTGCATGAGTAAATCTTGAAATAATGTTTAAATACCCATTTATAGTTACTTGGATTCATTTTTTATATGATTTAATTCATTTTTTTCACTTTTCCTAGTCTAAATCATCACATGGAAACTTTGTCTCAGTTTCCTATCTATCTACAGTCATCTACAATGGTTGTAGGGTCCTTTAGGTGTTTATGAACTTGAAATATCATCATGTTTATTTCTTAAGATACTTGAAACCCTTGAGGAATATTAAAATAAATTTTCAAACCATAAACATACCCTAACACCCATACATGCAAGAAAGGAACAAATTTTCAAACTTGAACCCTATGTCTATTGTAGGTGCATCTTTTCAAGCCATTTGTATGGATTGTCTCCTGTGTAGGTTTATTGTAGACTTGAAACCATGCCTAAAAAACCTCTCCTTTAATTTTAATGTGTTTTATTTCACTCAAGTTTCCATTCAAAACATGAAATATGCTTTTCTCTCCTTAAGGCATCAATGATCACTCAAAAGGTTCAAAACCTGTAGATGTTAATGGAGTTAAGTGTTTTGGAAGGCAACTTTGAGGCTTAAAAAAACTAGACTCCATCAACTCTCTACCCTCCAAACTTTTCCAAGTCCTTTCCATTGATAAATGATACAATATTAATTAATTATAATGCATCAAAATTTTGATGACTATGTTATATGATCTTGACAAAAAAGGGTTAAACCTCTATTTTCACAGTTTAGGGAAAGTGTCTCTGAACCAGTCATTTGCCCCTTGAACATGGTTTCCAACTTTGATTGGATAAATTAACACTAAAAAAGGATTATCATGGTCAAAACCATATTTTATTTCTTCCAAGGAATAATCAGTCACCTATTTCAATGCCTTAAAACACTTCTAAGCTCTCTGTTAACACCTGTAGGTAACCACTATCATACACAGGCAACAATGTGAGTATGGGTAGTGTGTGTTGTATTTGAATTTCAAATGGTTTTTTACCTATATAAAAAATTTCAAATAGACTCTCTTCATTTTCAATACTCCCTTGATCATTTAAATTACTCCTTTGCAATATGATTGATTTATATTAGGGCACTTGTAGATACATTCTAAGTTACTTATAGGTAGTAAAACATGAAATGTTTAATATACTCAAGAATCATGCCCTCAATGTCAATTTATTTCTCCTCATGGTGTTGAAACAAGACATAAATATGATTCAAAACTTAAAATAATCTTTGGCACTTACTTTTCAATGTTTAATCCTCCATGAGAGCTCTTCGCTGACTATGTGTGACAGTCATAGGGCAGACTGAATGTATTGCACTCAATGACTATAATTTCATGGAGATTGATTTGGATAATTAACATGAGATTAAATTAGATAAAAATAAAATTTTAAACATGATAATTAACTTATCACAACTACCTGGAGCCATTTTCAAAGCATGAAAATCTTGAACATGGTAAAAAACTACCTATTTCACAAAAAAGTGCTTCCTCTTGCAACCTAAGCTCATTTGCTCATAAAAACATCATGAAAAATTAAAATAAATATTTTTAGAATTTTAGGATGGTATAAACATAATTTTAAACCAATATGACCAATTATATTATATGAAAATTCTCAAACCAAAGCAAATCCTATGGGGTGCACAAATTGGCAAGCAGAAAAACACAATCAACTTCATGAGGATGGTTCATAAATCATAGGCCATCATTATTAAAAATATTTTTATGTAAATTAATCTCTCTAATTTTAATTTCACCTCCCAAAGGTGTTTAACCTAGAATATCTCCAACTGTCTATGTAAAGTACAAACCTGAAGATTGGTTATATGTGCCTACAAGGGTGAAAAAGGAGCAAAATGGTTTTAGACCAAATTTGACACTTATATAGTAATTAAATAATGTACATGGATCTAAGGAATCTAAATAGTCATCTCATGACCTTACCTCATGTGGCACACTTTCCCAAGGGTCATACAAGTGCCAAACTCTTCTCTTTTCCCAAGAAAACTACTCTTTCTTCTGAAGCACCTACCTCTTTTAGTTAGAAACAATTACCTAAGACAGAATTGGACATATGGAATGTGACATAACCTTTTAAAACCTTCATATTTATAAAAGATATTTTACAACTCGTTTAATTCCCTATTTTGACCCCTAAAATGATGCAAAATAATATAAGGACTAAAAGAATAATGACCAAGGCTAATATGACATTAAATAACATTAAATGACCTATGTTATACGTTATGACAAAATTTTAGATCCCTAAAACATCTAAAAATCAAGTTTTTACCTATAGGGGTCCTAATTTGACCTATAGGGTCAAATTTAGTCAACAAATTGGTGACTCATAAGGGTAGTATGCCTGTTATACTAACTAGACCAGTAGCCTTATTAGTCCATTGGGCTTAGGGAGTCATCTGAAGTCTAAAACAAAATAAGGTGACTTTTGACCATTGATCGTAAGATTTGATCACGACAAGACCACTTGACAACCTCAAACACACAAAATAAAGGACACACACAAAGTAAAGTAAACACACTAATAAGACACGCGTGCACAAAACACTTAGGAAAAATAGAAAGAAAATAACTATATATAACTAACAATTAAGCATACCTCCCTTTCCAAGATCAAAAGGAAATTTTATTGCATCTCCTTCTTCATGAGATGAATCATGGTGCTAAGCATGTTTCTCTTTAGATTGAACACTTGATGGATAAGACCTATTTCTTGGCACTTCAATTACTATGATCTCAAGAAGATCATCTTCAAATACGTCACTATAGTCATATAAAATTTCCAAATTGGTATCTTGACTATGGATTGTGATAGCCAATCCATAAGACCCTCTTATATGCTTTTATGACCCTTCCAAACACCTTTATGCTCATTACCAATCATCTGTATACTTTTGAACCCTGATTCCAGCTCAACCAAACTCTATTTCCCAGGCTATTCCTGTTCCCCCACATATCGAGCCTATAGGATAGGAGCACCTAACTTGGACTATAGCACTAGAATTTAGGGTGTCTGATTTTTGGTACTCCTATCCAATCACATTTTGGGCCCAAATGATTGTTTTCTCTTGATTCCTATTCTTCATCATGTTAGCCTAGTATAAATACATCTAACCCATGACCAATAGTTCCCTATAAAGGTCCATCCAAAGGTCATTTACAAAGGGGGAGTGACAAATATTAAAAATTAAGAAAGAATACAAATAAACAACTAAGTCAAATTTCCTTATTCTCTGCATATAGTCACCCAACATAGTTGAAAACATATTCAAACCCTCACACCAGTCCTTAGCCATCTCAATCACTCTCAATTTGGAATTTTTGCATCTTCATTGTACTATTTCACAAAGCACATTAAGTGGGAGAACTACATATGGTTTAATCCCTCTTTAGAGTATTTTTATGTAGGTAGTGTACTCACACAAGGGGTGTGGATACATGTTCAGTGCATCTTACACACACTAACCCCCCCCCCTCTTTCTCTAGTTTTATCAAGCATAATGAAGGTCTAGGGTTTCAATATTGAATCAAATCTTCAAGGAGATCCATCAACATTTATCACTTAATATTTCATAAATAGACTCATACAGGGACATCAAAGAAAACCCAAAAAACTTATATCTCTATAACTATTTTGGATAATAGTGGTAGGACCTGGACAATATCATCAGACCTTAAAGTGTCATGTTTTTGGTGATCCTATCCTTTTACCAAACGAAATCTAGATCCAAATTCATGACACTATCCTAGTCGTGCATAGCTAGTTTTAGCCTCTATCTTAGTTGTCTTGGTCTAGTTTTAAGCTAAGTTGTATTTCTCCTTATTTATTACTATTTTTAGAAAGGTTTAAAAGACACAATAAATTATATAAATTAGTATTGTAATATTACTTAATAATTTAATATTCTAGACCTTTAACTAAATTAGGAATAAAATTCCATTATTCTCAAAAAATTTAAATCATTTGGTGAACCTCACTTACTTCGAACAAATCTAAAACCCTTGGTACCCTTAGGGTTTTTCCTTCATATTTTTGTGCAAAAATTCAATTTCAAATTTATAATTTTTGTATAATTTTTTTTGCATTTATTTTATTCAAATTTATTTTAGAATTTAGATTATTACAATAATTTCAAAAAATTCTAAAACCCCAACCCAAAACCCTAGATTTCCAAACTAAATCCTCAAACCCCAAGCCTTCCTTACAATTTTTAGATGATTTTTTTGGAATTTTTGCAAATTGTTTGGATTTTCAAAAATATTTTAAAAAATTCTGTTATTATTTATTATCGTATTTATTTACTTAATAGTAATTTTACATATTCTCTTTGGTGAAATAAATAAAATGGCCACTAAAGCACTTATTCCCTCTCATCCCATAGATCAATTTCTAAATTTTTCTCATAATTATGACAATGAATGGACAAATTTACAAAATTGCACATTAGCTAAAAATGTGGAAAATGATTTCATTTACAATGAATATAATTACTATTGTTGTAATGAGGAATATGATGACACAAATGAAAGTGATAATGAAAAAAAATTAGATGCATCTTCTTCTCTCAAACTTATCTCTTTTCTTCTTTCTTATAAAGAAAATAATTTTGATAAATGGAAAAGGTACTTTTTACCTCATTCTCCTATGAAAAATGCATGAACAAATTATTCATGCATTTCCAAGTCAATCTCTCATTGGTGATAACTTCCTTCTATTTGAACCTAATATCTCTCTCTCTTTTGCTACTTCTATGTTCAAATTACAATAATATAAATGTAATAGAATCAAATTGCCAATGCATAGTTCAAATGATCAATCTCATGTTCTTAATTATACTTTTTCATCTCAAACAATGGCAAAAGAATGTTTAAATAATAAATATCTTACTCTTACTTCTAATATTGCAAATGAAAATAAGTCATGCACTCCATTCAAGGATAACATAGATGCACATAGTATTCCAAATTCACATACTTTATTGCATATTATAAAACAATTAAATTCTTCTCTTACCCCTCTCCCTAGTGATGATGAAAGTGATAATGAGTATGATAGTGAACATGTAAATGAATATGAAAATGAGAATGAATATGAAAAAAACTCTGATTAAAATACTGCATGGAATAATGGTGATTATTATACACGTAGTGAAGAAGAAAATGCATCTCATGCTTCTAACTCCTCTCTCACTCCTCTCAAACATAATGCACTACAAAATGTTATTTCTACTTCTATGCATGATTCCATTTCAAATGATGCACATGTTAATGATAACACCACATCCTCTACTCAATTAGAATGTGATTCACTAAATAATAAAGATACTAATGAATCTCCTAAGCCACCCCTACTATAGTAGCACCTATTTCTCACTCTTAACCTAAAGAGAATGGTATCCCACATCCCTATATTAAGGTCTAAGTTACCATCCCTCTAAAATTTCAAGTGAGAACACCCCCTCTCTATGATCCAATTGCTAAATGTAGCATTCCCGTGGCTAAAATAAATGATCAACTTCAATGATTAAATGAACCACTTCAAGATACTAATATACCATCTTAGGAGATTATTTATTTTATGCATGTAATTGGTGAATTAAAACACCAATTACATCTCCTTACTTTGGAAAATAAGTCTTATAAGTCTTGGATGAATGCTAATGACTTATATGGTAACCCTATTTTGAATATATTTGTCAAAGCTTCGTTACATAAGAATTTCCAAATAACATCATTGCCTCAATGTGATGGAACTGAAGATCCATTCATATACCTTAAATCCCTTTGAAAGGCTTTGTCATCTCATGTGAGTCCTTTTATTCTAATCAATTTGTTATAGTATACATTAGAGGGTAATACACATAATTAGTTATTTCATTTACTCCTTGTTGGCTCCTTGCATACATATGATGACTCATTTCTTAGATATTATATAGTAAACACAGGACCTCATGTTACATATGAGAAACTTGCCATATTGCATTAGAATTCTTCAGAGCTAGTTAATGATAATATCTTATGATTCAAGACTCACATGTTATGATTGATATATAAACCAATTTGAATATATATTAAGACCATATTTGAATATTCTTTTATATGCATGACAGAGGACATCTATTGTAATCATCTGAGTGAATAAATAAAAGATTATACTGTGATTTATTTATCTATTTGGAGATGTTTTGCATGAATAAAGATAAGCAATTCAATAATATTTAGTTTTAGATTTCAAGGGAGACAGGGGATATTACATTGGTATCAGAGCTTTTGTCTTTCTATAGTCCCTATTGGTTGGGGATATTACATTATCCAAACCTGGTATCATATTCTTAACACCTTATAGGATAATCTTCATATGGCACAAAATCAAATGAAACAACAGGCTAATCAACACAATTCCAAATGCATTTTTTAAGTAGGTGATATGGTTTTTATTCACCTATATCCATACAAGCAATCCTCCCTAAAACTCAAAGGGCATCATAAGTTGGCTCCCTAGTTTTATGGGCCTTATAAGGTTCTCCAAAATAATGGGTTGGTTGCTTATAATTTAGATCTCCCACCTTCTTCTTGAGTACACCTAATATTTCATGTCGCTTGTTTGAAGAAAGTTTTTGGCACAAACATCAAAGTGTAGACTATTTTACTAGAACTTAATAATGAAGGATCCATCCTTCTCAAGTTGGAGGCAATATTGGATAGATGCACACACCAGCTTCACTTTCACTTCATCATAGAGGTTTTAATTTAGTGGCATATAATGCAACAAAAGGATGTAACATGAGAACCACTATTTTATATTTAGCACCAATTCCCACATCTAAAGCTTTGAGGACAAATTTTTTCCTAAGAGAGAGGGGATGTTATGAACCCATGTTATCCCTTCACTTTATTTTATTAGTGTAATAGTTTCTATGGATGCATATGCTTTGTAAGTCATCCCTTGAGAATTTTGTTTTATCTCACATTCATAGAAAGTAGTAGTTGTTTAGATTAGACTTAGTATATAAGTGTTGAGGCCAATGAAGGCATCCACGAATTTATTATATTAAGCTTACTCAAATGAGGTTGCCCCCTTGAAGTGGTCTGTGATAAATATAATCATTTCAATGCTTTTGCTAATTTTTAAATCTATTATTTAATGCATTTTAATCAATTTTTTGTAGGAGGATATTCTCATAGAATAATAATGAAATTACATTTGAAGAATAATGGTGACTAAGTTGACCTCAAAATTTTCATGTAACTAAGCATTGCCTACATAGTGTAAATGGACATTAGGCCATTTTAGTTTCCCCTAGAGGGGAGAAAATTGGATGAGGAATGAAGGAGAATATAATTTATATGTGGAATATTGACAAAGGTCAAAGAGGAATGAAATTATGTGATGTAGTCAAAGATGACCAAAATGATTGGATTTGTGAATGTATGATTTTGTAAGGGGATAATATACAAATGGAAGTGATATTGTATATAAGCCTTAAAAAATTTATTTTTAATATAACATGTAATGGTATGCACCATGATATAAAACACCATGATAGCCTAGCCACAATATGCATAAAGACTAACCCTCAATCATATAAACAAATGACACAAATGCACCATGGTATGGAAAATTTAAGATGGCATTGTTATCATATGCTAATGGGTGGAATTAGGCACAAGTGCAATAAATCACCCTATTAAATCATATGAACTAAGTCAAGACACAATAATAAAAGTAAACAAATAGGCAAATAAGAAAATAAGCAAACACACAAACTTAAGAAATAAAAGAAACATAAATCATTTTATCATTAATTGAGTCAAAATCTACGTGTGAAGGCTCAATGATAATGATAATTTAATGGTATGCCCATGCAAGGACACATGCAAGGGGACAGAACGGGGATAAGCTACCCTAAAATAGGATGCACACTTTGATTTGCTCTAAAGATGGTGAAAGCTATGAGTTTGGATTAATGAATTTAACCCAAAGAGGGTGAATTTGGGAAGGACATATCCCAATGGTTTCTAAAAATTATTAGATCAATGATTAACCAAGGATTGTTGACTAGATTTAAGACAAGATGAATGTTTTTAATTTTGTGGCTTTATATCTCTCTTGGATATTTTAAACATTTTCAAATGTTTAGGATTTTGTGGTTTTAAATCTCTCACAGAGAATTTAAGCCTTCTCTAATTTTTAGGTTTGTTTTGGTTATCTAATTTTTTTTATTAGTTTGTAATATTTTAAAGTTTTGATTTTATAAATAAGTATATATGAAATGCACAAGGGGTTACTAAGAAAGGTAATCATGGTCTAGCACCATGATGTGGAATTCTAATGAATGGATGAATGAAAAATATAATGCAAAATAGTAATGGATGATAATGGAAGGGAATAGGAAACTCTAAGGGATATGTCATGTGGGAGCCAATGTGTCCATTCATCAAAGTACCGATCAGATAATAGGCAAAAAGGTTTCCTAAAATAAGTCTCAATATACCTTCTACTTCTGTAACAATGTCAAAACATAAAGGTTGATGGGCATGTTAGGATGGGCTTGGATGAATAAGAGTGAATGGACAAAATGGATTGAATGGAATGGTAATAAATGTAAATAGGGCTTCCCTCAAGTATCGAGGTACTTATAGATAATGCATTATTTGTGCATGATGCCAAAAACCTAGTTTTCATCATGGTACTTTCCCAAGGTTCCAAAAGCATGGTTTTCACCATTAGACAAATTATTTATCTTTCTCTTTTGACCAATTTTTATTTTTTACTTGTTTTGATTTTTTTAGTATCTCAACTCAATGGAGGATTACAAGATGCACAATGTTGAGCCTTTAATGTCTAACCCATACCTAATCAAAATAGTTGTTATGTTAGGATCCTACTACTTATGTGAACTATATTGTTTTTATCATGATCTTTATTGGTTATTGATTTTTATTCCTCCAAACCTCTAAATAAGGTGTCTTCATAACCTTTATAAAAGAGAGTGATACCTAAAAAGGTGAATAAGGATAAGCATTGGATAAATGGTATGATTTTCAGAGGTATTATAAGACTTGGATAAATTTTGGGCTCATAATAGGGGTTATAAATGTTAAGAGGCCAAAGGGAATTAGGACTAAAAATCACACACATTCTTTTTGGTTCTAAATGTTCCAATTGTGACATAAATTTGGTTTTGGCAGGGCCAAAGACATTTGAAAATTATCTCAATAAGACAATAATTTTCTTATGTTCCTTAGGCCTAAGAATTGTTGCAATCTAAATAATTTTTGTATTATCAGTTATGCCAATATTGACTTCAATAATTCCCTCATCAAAGAATTAAGAACTGATTTATTTAGTTATTTCACTTCAAAAAGGTTTTCACTGATAAAGTCTTGTTTATTTTGATTGTCCTCTAGTGACTTAAACAAGGTTTTCACTAAAGGATGTTAATGTTTGAATTTATTATTTCAAAGCACCTCAAATAAGGTATCATTGGGAAATTTGCCTTTTGATTGATTGTTTCCTTGGATCCCCAAAAATTCTACAACTAATATATCTCCATGGAAAAAGGCTAATAATGTGTGATTCTTTTAGTCGCAATCGATGGTTGTGGGAAATTGGTTGTCAAAGGAATGGATAGGATAATTAACGTGAATATGTTGGGTAATGTTATTTGAAGGGTAAAAGGTAGCAAAATCCTCATATAAACTATTAGGATAACTTGTGTTGATGTCAAAGGAAACTTTTGTTGGTGTAGACTTTTTCCCACTATGTGGTTTTACCTCACTATGTTATTTTAGCTTGCTTAGGTTTATTTTAGGTCATTAGTAAAAGATAATCCCACATGCATGAGGATGTTGGGGCATGCCTATCTTTCACCTATATATGTAACTTTCCTATTAATTTTTTGTGTAATGTTTTAATGCTTAATGAGAGAATGCTAAATGCTCTTTTTCACAAGTTTCCCTGTGTGAGACTTTTTTCTTTTAGTTTATGAGATTTCACTCTACAGGTTCTTCATGCATGCTTCATTATTTAGTTGATCATGGTGCAATATGACATGGTATTAGAGTTATTCTAACAGTCATTTATTATTCAAATCTTTGTAATATCCTTGTATTGCATTCCTATTATTTTCAATTATTTTAATTTTTAAGGTTTTGGTGGGGTTTATAGAAAACTCATACAAATCCAAACACCATTATTTATAGATGAAAAATGGATAATATCATTGGATTCAGAGGGTGATAAAACCCTAAGATTGGCTATAAACATGACATAGTTTTGTGATAGCCATTTTCAACCATTTTTAAAGGGTTTCAAGTATTTTTCTTAGTTTTTGTGCATATCCGTATTACAAGAGTCTTTAATCAAAAAACAATTTCTACATTTTTTATGTTTTCCAAAAAAGAGTGGGTTATTATTAATTTTGATAGAAGATGAATGGTTTTTTGTAGATTTAAGGTTATTTTTGCAGGTTTTTTGCCCTTCCTAGTTGATCCAACAAAAATTTGAACACTTAAGTTTTTTTTCAAATATGTTTGTCATCATCTTCCATCCATGTTAGTGTGCCCTCTACACCTTCACTCCCAAGTGGGTCAAACTACTCAACCTTCCACCATGCACTGATGTGGTCACCTTAACCTTCATCCTTTAGCAGGTCGAATGGCTAGACTTGCCCCACATGATGACATAGTCGCCCATGCATGTGTGTCTATATAGATTTATGGATCTACTTCTACTTAGGTTGTCTATCCATCCCATCCCTATGTTCCTTTGCATGGTTAATTCCACATGGGTCATCTAACCATCTGAACCCTACATGCCCACACTTACACTAGTCATCTTATCATCCTAGCCCTATGTGCACATACATGTATCCCCATGACATGGCCTACTATCCATTTCACTCACACCCATGCAACAAGGTTCGATAACACATCAAATTTAAGAAATTGAAGTTAAAAATTATTAATTTATAAAATGGGTGCATTTTTAGGATGATGTCACTCACCTATTAATCACATCAATGAAAGTGAGAGAGGTGGGAACACTCACAAAAGGCCTTAGCCCCATGGTCATATGGTAAATTAGCCCTGATCATGCCCAACCCATGGGGGATTAACTTTTCCTTGGAAAATTATTTACACACCCAAAAAATTCTCAAATTTTGCATCTTATTTTTTCACCACTATTTCCACTTATTTTTTATGTGAGATCAAATCTTTAAAAGGATATAAATTTTGATCGATAACTCATTTTTTATTATCATCTACTTCAAAAGTATCTATTTTTGTGTTTTATGTATTGGGTCCATTAATTCTCTATTCAAACCAACTATTGTACATTCTTAGACATATCATTGGTTGAGCTTGATGTCCCTCCAGTTCTTTCATACTTACACACACATTACTCAAGATGCATTCTTGGTTGTGTTTGATGTTTATACGATCATGCTTGTATTTGAAAATTTAAAGCGGGGTAACTCTGATAGTGCTAAGGGGTACTATGTGGTGTTTATTACTTTTATTTTCCAAATTTATTCTTTTCTTTTTGCAACAACCTCTTTTTTGCATTATGGATTCAATTAAAATAAGTCCACTCACACTGTTTAATTTTCATGAATGGAAATATTTTTTCAATCCAAGGGTTACCATAAAATTATAATGGGCACTGAGAATGAACCTAAAGTAACATAAAAAAAACTTGAAATGGTTTAACTGTTGTGATAAAGTTCATGGAATCTTGTGTCTTTCCATCTCTCTTGATCTACTCTTTCACATAAAATATGCCAAAATGCCTACTCAAGTGTGGACCACTCTAGGAATGCTCTTTGGGAAGGAGGATGTGATGAGAGGCCATGATATGGAAAATGAGATCATTAATTTGATCCTAGATGACTATGACACCCTACAGTATTTATCCACCAAGTTTAGACTTCTAAGGTTGCAGTTGAAAGAATGTGGAATTGACAAGAAAGATGAACAACTTATCATGTCAATACTTTCAAAATTAGGTCTAGAGTATTTTGTATATGTATCCACTTTCCATGCCACAAAAATGCTCTTGGATCTGCATGGAAGATTCCTTCTTTAGCTACCTTTGTTGTTAACTCGATTCGAGATCAAAATAAGTTTATGCAGATGGGCATAGTGAAGTCCTCAAAATTACATGCACTTTTTGCTAAGAAATAGAAGGCTTCAAACCACATAGAAAATAAATAGAACAAAAAAGATCAAGAGAAATATGCAAATCCTCCCATCTCCAAATCTAACCATGATACCTCTTCTTCTAGTTATAAGCCTAAAAAACTTTGGATCAAATGTGGTTTTTGCTTAGGAAAGCATGATGAAATCAAATGTTTAAATAAATAGAATTACCAACTGACTAAGGTGCTTGAGAATCATAACATTAGTGTTCCTGATTCTACCAATCAGAATTCATCAACCCATGAATACTCTAAGGCAAATGACCATGGTAAATAAAATGCAAAAGAGAATAGTAAGGGGAAATTAAAGGTCAAGGCCATAGTTACTATTGTATCTTAGACTCCTACATAAGGTATTGACTATAGTGCTTCATATCACATGGCCTCTTCATAGATAGAGTTTAGTTCCTCGAAACCATGTGATAATTCCTATATACAGTTGGGTGATGACACTTATAAAAAGGTTCTAAGGAGAGGGTTTGTTGAAGTGAATGGTAGAACATTCAAGAATGTTCTAATTGTTCCCTCACTTTCAACTAATCTCTTATCAGTTTACCAGATCACTCACCTTGGTTTGGACATGTGGGTTGAGTTCACTCCAAATCCACTATATGTTAGAGAGCTACACAGTAATACTATTTTGGCAGTAAGAATGGTTGATCATAAAACTCATCTATATAACTTCTCACACTTTACTCCTGACTCTCCTTCAGATTATTCTTCTTTGAAATCACCTGAACTTGACGACTCTTCTGAGCCTGACCACACTTCTAATATTAGTGATTCTTTTTCTAATAAAGATGACTATAGTAGTTATGGGTACTCATCTCCACCATATCCTTGTCACATTTTATATATTGAGGAGTTAGTTCTTAATCAACCTACCCCTATTCTACTTCATACATTATAGGGAATAGGTATATTGATCCAAAATACATTGAATATTAGGCAATCTATCTCATAATTTTAGGGAATTCAATAGTCCTATGTTGCCTCTACTCTTGTTACACACCATCATTGCATAGATCAGTTGGCCCATCTACTTTATATGAGGAGAATATTTTATTGTATAATAATCACACCTTGGTTGAATATCCATTGGCACATGGTATACACATTCACTATTCTATGGTGATCCACTCTTCACTACATCTACTTCTGATCCATAGTCACTCCAAACTCCTTTGTAGGACACAGGGTGGATATAGGTAGTTGTAGACCTTACTAGGGATATTTAGCCATATCTTCATCTTTTCTCTTTTGGGGATGAATTTTTTTCCTACATTATTTCTCTTTTTATCCACTTTATGGGAGTTGCATTGTTCTTGCGTACCTCATCAAGCCTCATTGTTGAGACCCAATTTATCTACCCACCTAAGCTATGCTTAAGGGGGGTATTGGTGTAGACTTTTTATGACTATGTGGTTTTACCTACCCTATGTTATTTTAGCTTGATTAGGTTTATTATAGGTCATTAGTGAAATATAATCCTACATGCATGAGGATGTTGGGACATGTTTGTCTTTCACCTATATATGTACCTTTTCTATTTCTTGTTTTGGCTAATTATTTAATTCTTATTAAGATAATGTAAATGATCTTTTTCACAACCTTCCTTGTGGGATAATTTTTGATTTTTGGTTATGATATTTCACTCCATAGGTTATTCATGCATGCTTCATTATCTAATTGATCATGTTGTAATCTAACAGCTTCTTCAAAAACCATGGAAGAATCATTGATGTCTTCAAATGGATATACCAAAAGTGTGTAGCTGACATCTTAATATCCATTGATGTATTATAAATCTAAAGTTGATTTTAACTCAAGTAGATCTGAATTTGATGTTGACACTGACACTAATTCTTACTCTCATGTTAAATCTAATGTTGGTTCAAAGTGGAACCTGATTCTGATATTGGTTCTAAAATAAAACTTTATTTTAATTTGACTTCTTAGAGGACTATTGAAACTTTTGATGTTGGTTCTAAGGTGTAACCTAATTTTGATATATAAGTGTCCATAAATATGGGATGTTTGATTATGTTACCCACAAGTACCCTTTTAACTTTTTGCTTAGAAATGAAGGCTTTGAGATGAAGGAATTTTCTAAAATGGGGGATGTTTTACAATGGGTGAAAGATTAACTATTGTTATAAAAAGGGGTTTTTAGAAATGGGCTCATCAAATATGGGTACCTTATAAAAAAAGGAGTCTTAGTCAAAAACTGACTTGCCAAACATTGACTCATCAAAGATGGGTGATTCGACAAAACATCTAAAATGAGTTCATTATCTTGACCTGTTAGGACTTGTTCCAAAGTCTTAACATTAGGTTATATTTTTGGTAGGTTAATAAATAATAATTGTTAATGGGGCATGCATCTTTTTATTAAAGACACCCCCATAAAATAAAGTTACTTAGTTTTAGTTTTAGGTAGTTTTCATATCTTGTGTTTATTAATTAGAACTACCTTACGGGTTGTTTTCCCATAAATAGTTAGTTATAGGACTAGTTGGTTTTACCAGTCATGGGTAAAATATATATAATCTGTGTTTGCAATGTAAAAGGGTTAACGGAGTAAAGGCACCCTTATGTACTCATTCCCCCAAGTGAGGATGCATGTAAGGGGATTGGATTGGAAGTAATTGGACCCAGAGGGTAAATTTGTTTGATTGAAATAGCCCCATTGAGCGTGATTTTTTTTATTGAAATGGTCCCAAAGAGGGAAATTTTTTAGGATTGAAATGGCCCCAAAGAGGGCATATTCATTTTGATTGAAATGACCCCAAAGAGGGTATATTGGCTTGATTTAAATGGCCCTGAATAGGGCATATTGGTCTGGATTGAAATGGCCCTAAAGAGGGTGGATTTGTTTGATTCAATGAAAAAATAATGGAGTCAAAAGTGACTAAATGTGGACATTTGATTTCAAATTAGATGTGGGTCTGAATAGACCTATTTTAAATTATTTTCAATTGGATAACATAATGATACAAGACAAAAGAATACAACTATAAATTGGACATCATAATGCCTCATTACACAAGTGTATTATGCCAAAATTTTGGACTTAGGATGATGTTGATTCATTTTATGTGTAAATTAATCAAAATGTAACATGTGGGTATAACAACAAATAATCAATAATAGATATACTAGACAAGCCTCATTTTTAATTGTAAGATAATTGTGCAATGCGATCATAATTACCTTACTTGAAGTGGTGACATATTAATTTAAATTAAACTAACTTGAAGTGATACATCATGAAATATTAGGGGAGGTTGGTTTCCCTCACACTAAAAATTACTTGTAGTTGATGGTCTTAAGCTAAATTTTTACTAGGATATCTAAATCATCCTTGACATACCTTATGGTAGGTGGGACTCAAAAAATTTATTGAAGAGGAAGGATTAATGGGAAATGTGGGAGGGTTTAATCCCTTCCTTATCAATTCATCTATAAAGTTATTGATGAAGTGATATCATAATAATCAGGCCTCAAGGGATATTATTTGAGGTTTATTTTGGAGCATGGAATCCTTGTCAGTTCATGGATACACTTAAAACACATAGTTGCTTAACTAAAAATGATAGAATAGAACCTCAATTTATATACCTCATTGAATTTATAGGGTTGGTATGTACATTTGGAATGAAGTTTGAATCACTGCACCCTACAAACTCACAAGAAGGAGATAAAATCTACCCTGTGTAGTTGAAAATAAAAGTGTCCCTATTTATAATCCTCAACATCACATAAGTGGGTAAGAGGAGAGCATGCTTTAGTTTTATTACATAAAAAATAATAATAAACTATGTGTTATTGGTCACCCAGGCTCCCTAAAGGGGGAAGGGGATAACATAGGCACGATGGATTATTCACAAGCAAGTAATCAAAATAAACATGCAAGTAATGAAATAAATAAAGGAAGTTTTTTAGGACACCAATGCAAGTGTTGGTTATTTTTAATTTGAATCAAAACAAGTATTCAAAAAGCATTTGTTTGAGTAGAACAACATCTTTGTCAAGCAAACCTATAATAAACAAGTTAATATTTTCAATCGTGGTCTTTGACAAGTAAACCTGCAGCTAACAAGTTAGATTTTCAATATGTTCTCTTCGATGGGCAGCGTGCAAGTAAACAAATTAACACTATTGTACCTTATACTTTTTAAAAAGTGTATGTAACATGATTCCAAAGTAACTAAATATTTATAAAATTGGTGAAACAATTGAGAGTTCAAAAAATCATAATAGAGGGAGATTCTCTTAATATTTTGAATTATTTCTCTAGGAAAAATGTTATTAGTTGGATCATTAAATAAGTTGTAGAGAAAGCTATAGGCATTATGGACTCCTCATAGCAAGTACTTATTCAACACATTTATAGGGATGAAAACTCTATATCATATCAGTTCACTAATAAGGGTGTAACCTCATTGGGACAAACTTCTTGGATGGACCCTGAAAAGCTTTCTAGGCACCTAGTCTAAAGGATTAAAAAATGAAGGTATATCTAATGAACATAGCCTTTGATGTATTGAAAAATTATTTAAAACCTAGAGGTAATAGATATTGGGTCCTTTATTTTATCCAGGATCTTATTATGGTTTGGTTATTCTTTCGTGGGCTTCTTGAGAAGTTTCTAGAATTATCGGTGCATCTAGACTACTCAAATACCAAAATCAACAAAAATACCACTTGGTTCTACGTTGAGGAGTCTACAGTATGGATTAGGAAAAGGTTCTTTCACCTTTGTGTATGTTTTTTTAGGAACATAATGGGTTTACTGAAAAGTATATAACCTAAAATTATATAAGAAGTAAATAAGAATGAGATAATTTGGGAGGCATTACAAGTTGGGGGATTTGCAAGGTTCATGGAGAGGATATAAGGTCATGACAAGCAAATTTTGACCATGTTTTTGAATGCTTAGGAATATAGAATCATAAAAATTAATGGAGTCACTTTATAAATCACAAAAGAGCTTATTGCACATATAACAAGTTGGGCTATTGAGAAAACTAAAATATAAAAGTCTGCCAGAGATTACAAAAGAGATAAGGAGATATTCCTAGAGGAAGGGGAAACTCTAGAAAGGTTGCATAATGGATTTAATAGAGAATCACTGCCCAGGACATTTGCTAAGGTCACCTATCACCTGATGAAATATGTAACTATGGAAGGTAGGTTTAACATCGCTATATGGTCTTTATTTATGATTTTAAATTATTTTAGAAATGGCATTTTGTTCAGCCTACCATTCTTCATCCTACATTTGCTTGAAGTCTTTATCTAGAAGTTCAATAAAGGAAAATATCCATCTCCTAGACATGAAGGGGTGATATATCTCATTCATAATACCTTTAAGGGTATGAACTAGATTAATCTGGTAGTCTATTAACCTTAAAATAAACATGGGGAGGACGCTCCTATAGATATTAGGAAAATAAAAAAAGTGTGGATTAAATACCCTAGGAGCACTAGCAGGGTTATAGAGGTCAATAATACCAAGATCCCTATTGATAAAATGATTAAAATTTATAAGGTGAAAACCTCTAAGACATAAGATAATATCAAACAATGTCTAAGAAGTGTGTCAAGGTCTTTAGTGGACTCACAGGGGAAACAAGGCAAGCAGGGTAAAGCAAGATGTTCTGTGGGAGATTTCATTGTATTTAAAGATGACAAAAATGTGACTGAGGATGAGCATAATAATGAGGATCAAGGAGATATGTCAACTCAAACTAAGACTCCTAAATATATTAAATAAGTGTCTAGATATGATTTCAAATAAAAAGGTAAGAATCTTGTTGATAAACAATAGAAAGATATTAATGAGAATTTTAAAAATCTTGTTAGTTCCCTTAAGGGCAAGGAGAATGTAGACAAGATGGTTAAATAATTAGACCTTCAAAATTCCATCATGTATTGGTTCATGAGGGAGCTCATGGACCTTAAAGGGAAAGTGAATTTTTTTGCATCAGGAGAACATCAAATTGAACCAAATCACTTTAGCTAAGGAGGATGACCAACAATTGTAGAGCCTCTAATTTAGGGTGGATATTTTGGAGAATGAGAAAGAGAAGCTTTAAAAAAATATTAGTTTCTTAGTAAATTGCATCAAGGCAGCCATGAATGGGGGGATTCAGAATGTTGAGAACCTCATAGCACATTTTGGAGAGTTATTCAAAGTTAAGACATTGGTAAATGGAAAGGTAAGCATGGGCAATGTAATGGATCCTAGAAAGACATTGAAAAAGAAAAATTGTTGTTTCAAATTGATGCTAACCTTAAAATAATGAATATATGCTGGGAGGATATCTTAAGAAATTTAGACATGGATTAGGCTCAAGTTTCTCTTTCATTGTCTTTTTTCATTTCTTATGTTGTTTATGGGTATATTTTGGTTGTTTTTGGTCCTATTTTATCTTGGTTTCTCTCTTCATCTGTGGTAGACCTTTGTCTCTCTTTTGTTTGTACTTCTCCTAGGGTCTAGGGACCCTAGTTCAAAAAAAATCCCCACCTTAACCTCAATAAGAAAAATTAAATATTTATAAAATTAATGATAAACACATGGTTTAAAAAAAACATCATCCAAAAGAGAGTCTAGATAAGCAAAAATGAGTCTTTGAAAGTTGGGCAATTTTTTGTAGAGTGAACCCACTATTTTTAGAGTGAATCCATCATTTTTAGATTTTTTCCACCATTTTGGTCACAAACCTTCCATTTTGGCCATGAATCCATTATTTTGGTCACGAATCTATTTTTCTAGTCACGAATCTATCATTTGGGTCATGATCCTGCCATTTTGGTTTTGATCTCACCATTTAGTAGAGAAAAACTACCATTTTCTTAAAAAACTATAAAACAAAAATATATATATAAAGATACTTATGAATAGCGTAACGATATCACTGATTTTGGGAATTTAATACGTTGATACATAGAGCATCCTATTGATATGTAGAAGATGGAAAACAAAAAAATGATAAGAAAAAAAGGGAAAATAGCCTTTTAAAATGATATAATTTCATAATTAGAGGATTATATAATGTTCTCAAGAGGATTTTGGGATGCGTTGGTACATCCCATTGGGTGTGCCAAATGTAAACACGTGATTGTAAAGGAGGTTAGTTCTTATTAGTCATGAAATCAAGCATGAAAACAATAAGCAACATAACACCCTAGGCATGCTTCTCAAATTGGGCAAGGTATAGGAGAATTAAAAAAATAGAAAGACATAAACCAAAAGCTATACCTTCCCAATGGATTCATTCTCCAAGCTAGATTGTAAGCATGTTGAGCCTGGATTATAGTGCATGAGATCTTTGCAATGTCACAACTTCATGTAGACGGCATCTCCCTTTGACTACTTGTGATTTGGATGAAAAATCTAAGAAGTATTTAAGCTTTTATTTGATTTATGTTGAGTAAGTTTTCACTATAAAATATTATATATAATGGTAAATGAGCCTTGTATTTATAGAACTCTTAAACTAATTTCTACTATTGAATTAAGATCAAGATGTGTGGTTGAAATTCATTTCAATTTCAAGAGTTAATACCATTAATATTTGGGATTTAAGTTTGCATTTATTAGGCATGGGTTTTGGTTTTTTGATATTTCTTTGTGTTTATGCTAATGCTTGACAATTTTCCATGTGATCTCATGATGATGATATTTCAATCCACTTGGCATGTGAATGGAGGAATAATTCAGTTAATGAATTAAGAAAATATGTAATTCTAAAAAGTCATGGAATTTCAAATTATTGGAAGATTATGTTAATTAATAAGGTTAATTAACTTAATGCAAAGTGATGTGAATTTTGAAAGTCAAATAATTTTTTGACCTAATTGATCCCAAAACATCACTTATAGAGTTACAATTTGACTCAGGATGAATTAATCAAAGTTGATGATTGGATCTAGTGTAGTTCCCTAATCAGGGATGCCCCAATGCATTTCAGAATATGCATGCCAAGTGTGGTGAAAATTTTGAATGTTTCTGTGATTTTTGACTTGATTTGTGCATTATTGCTAGAAATCATTCTTATTGCAATTTCAACATGAAAGTGATGAAAATGGAATGTATACACCTTGTTTCATTTCTAATCCCATGAACAAATAGTTGGGTCTTTACACACCTATATTGGCTCCATCTAGGCCATGGGAATCCATGAGCATATATTTCATGACTTGACTTCCTATGACAAATTCCTAGAATGACTCTATGATTTTTTAGAGGGTAAGTTTTTTAATATGGCCATCATGGTTTCCTAAAAAAGGAGCATCAATGTGGATGAAACTTTTCACTCTTTCTTCAACCATGTTTAGGTGGATTTTATGTTACCAACATCCATTGTGTATGACCATGACCCATGATTTATCAACCACTTCTGGAAATATTTGTGGGACATGATGGCTACATATTTGGATAAGTCTAAAAAAATTCATCCCTAAAAATATGGAAAAATGGAAGTTATCAACCACACATTGTTTATTTATTGTTCATGTACAACAATTAACATATGCACACTTGGGATGATAATCTAGTTTGCATTCATCATACCTATAAAAACTATCAGCATAGTTTTATGTGATATATTCCATTATATACATGTCTTATGTTCCAAGTAGTGACACCCCTAGACATATCCTAATATGCACCCACTTGCACAAATTCACATGTATAAAAAAGGAAGTGGATAAAATGTATAATATTTTTCAACAGATATAATGTGTTCATCACTTGGTTCAATATATTTTATTGTGATAACAATTAAATTATAAAGAGCGTGATGATGCACATTTCACACCTCATGAATTCACAGTTGGTGATAAGGTCTTGTTCTGTCTTAATAAGGGATGCTTCAAATGTCTAAACTACAAGATCAAGCCTATGTGTTATGGTCCATACACCATATTGCATGAAACTAGAGAAAAACATTTATTCTTCACATGTTTCAGTACTTGGACCTACATTAAGTTTTTAATGTAGAATACCTTAAGCCTTGCATTCACCTTTACTTGAACTAGTTGTAAAAGAATATATTTCATGTTTGGATCCTAAACACTTGCACCTAACACTAAAGTATAAAATAATTGAAGTGATAAAAACACACACCTGAAAAGGCACACATTAATTTTTTTGAATAATTAAGGCATGTGAATATGTTAATCAAGTTAAGTGGTATAACATTGAATAACTTTAGGATAAATTTACATAGTTGACTAAAGACACAATGCAAACTATTGATCCTCATGAAATGGCAAATGATACATGTGAAACTTAAACTCTTGTATGTAAAAATTCTATGTAATTTTGAACACTCATCATAAGGACTTTAATCTCCATGTGCTTGCAGTCTATTGTGGCAACCTGGTGGTACCTATTCAAGTCACCGTAACAATTGTTTTGCTTATCACATAGAAGTATGACATTACAATTAAACATTTTTAACTCTACACTTGGTATTCACCTAAAACATTATGCATTACTCATACAAGCCTATTACTTGAACTAGTTGTAAAAGAACATATTTCATGTTTGGATCCTAAACACTTGCACCCAACACTAAAGTATAAAATAATTGAAGTGATAAAAACACACACCTGAAAAGGCACACATTAGTTTTTTTGAATAATTAAGGCATGTGAATATGTTAATCAAGTTAAGTGGTATAACATTGAATAACTTTAGGATAAATTTACATAGTTGACTAAAGACACAATGCAGACTATTGCTCCTCATGAAATGGCAAATGATAAATGTGAAACTTAAACTCATGTATGTAAAAATTCTATGTAATTTTGAACACTCATCATAAGGACTTTAATCTCCATGTGCTTGCAGTCTATTGTGGCAACCTGGTGGTACCTATTCAAGTCACCACAACAATTGTTTTGCTTATCGCATAGAAGTATGACATTACAATTAAACATTTTTAACTCTACACTTGGTATTCACCTAAAACATTATGCATTACTCATACAAGCCTCACAATATCTCTATGCACTACCACAATATTTCATGGGTCCATTTCACTACATTGGAACACCCACATTCAGTATCCATGTATCAACTACCTACTATTATGCATATTTTAGGTGGCACTCTCTAGGTCTACGTCATGTTAGATAATTTGTCATAAGAATTTCAGAGCTAGAAATCCAACCACCACATCTATTAGAATACCATCTACCACTCAGCTATAAGATGAATTATCACATATTTTCTAACAATTGTTTGTTTCAATTACCTTTTTGCAATGATGTATATATTGTAACTACTTGACCCATAAGGGATGAGACACAAAGAAGACACACACAAAGATCATATAGGATATTGTTAACATGTTATGCATATTTATCATCCACACACATCTACAACTTGCATTTTTTTTTAATTTTTAACAAATTAACTGGGAACATTCCCGTCTTATCATAATAACTTGCATTCTTGATCTTACTGAATCTTATACACATCTGTACATTCCTTATTTTCATATTCAATTGAAGTTGCATAATTTTTTAAACACTTTTACATTTGAATGTGTTATTTATTTACTATTTTTTAAATTACTTATATGTATTCTTATACTATGTTTCTTGATTCTAAGTACAAGATTGTCCACCACACCAACATTATAGGCCCCATGGTGAAAATTGGATATACTCCAAATTTTGGCAATGTGTTTTCTCTCCAAAAATTAAAGGAGATTCCATCTCCTCCCTTACTCTTATTATTTGCCCTCTCATTTTCCTCTTACCAAGTGTCTTTTTGAGGAAGTACATTTGTATTCCTTATGTTTTCTTTTACCTTTTTTATTTTTGTTTTCTAATTTCTAATTTCTATTTACCTTATTTTCATTTTCCTTTAGTTTTTAACCTATAATCTTCATATAAAATTATTTTTTTAGTATGAACATTATTAATCTGTTATATATTTACAACTACTCTCAAAATTGTGATAATTATAATTATACACTTATGCATTATATATTATTATTTTATTGATATGTATATTCATATCTAAGTTTTTTTTTTTTTTTTAACTCCAATCATTAGTTATTTTTAAATTTTTTATATTGATTTTTATTACTCCAATTGGTCTTCAATGATGTCATTTATATGACTCACAAACTTAAATAATTAGATTTATAGAATGCGACTATGTACTAGCACTCAACAAATATAACTAGCAATCATATCCAAGTATGTCACTCAAATAATTAATCACCCACATGCATAGGGAATAAAATAAATTAAATGTAATAAACACATGAATCTTGTGAAATTGATTCATTGAATGATTATAGTAATACGTTTTTGTTCTCATTACATTTTTCCATTCCTCTTTTTATGCTCCACTTGAAATTGGTCTCACAAAACCAACACAAAAATCATCAATAGTACGCATGTTAAAAAATGTTCACTAACAGCAATAAATCCATCATTATATATCATTAACTGCAACATATATTTAATTATCATGATTCATGAAAATGATAAACACATAAAATTAAACATTTCTTGTTCCATCCATTCTATTATCACAATTACGATATTAAAACAATCACATCATCATTTTACATCACAATATGAGATTTATCGAGTCCAAATTACAATTAGACTCAATGAAATTCACATAATTCATTGTTAATTAAACGTGTATCAAATAAGTCTCTGATTAAAGCTATGATAAAGAAAAAACATATTTTAGATGTCTAAGCCCATGTCCCTTGCTTTAAAGTTCCATATTTGTTCTAAAATTTTGGTATAAAGTTCTAGTAGGTACCTATGCATTAATATTCATCTTTTTAGTCCCTTCAAATATAACCTATGGAAATTTGAAAAAAATTCTCATAGATTTTTTTTGGCCAATTCTCACTCGGGTAAAAGCTTTCAAAGAGTTTTTTGACATTTGTGTTTACTCCCTAAAGATCAAGGGGTCTAGGACTCATTGGTATTAAATTGCAAGGGTTTTTTTTATGTGCTAAGTGAATCATCAGAGCCATAAAAGGGGAAGAGCCATGCAAAACTATTGTTAGAAATTTAATCAATCAAGGTTCCCCTCTTAGAAAAAAATGTGAGAAAGGTTTAGGGTTCCATAACCTTATCCTTACTCTTTTCCAAACTTAAATTATTCACACATTTTTCATGAAAAGTATATACAAAGGGAAAAACTCAAACCCTATCTAATTTAGAATGGAAAATTGTTCATAAATGAACTTTCTATCAATGACCATTGTATTTAGTGGTCTCCCCTTTTTAAAGTTAACAATATTCCCTTCACCCAAAGCCTTTTGTCAAGGATCTTAGATTATTTTAAATGGGTATTAGTTATGAGGGAGATATCTTCTCCAACAAAATAAGGATTAGATTCCATGGTCTCAAACAAAATTTAAGTTCCAATTGCATCTTGTTGATAATATTACTATCAAGACATCATTAGGGATTTTATTCTTGATGATTCTTTACATAATATAGGTTTGGACCCCCCTCTATATGGTAGAGGGATTGAAAGTGGATTGTGGATAACCCCTTTCTCAATACAAACCCTATATTTCCTACCATTGGATTATCCCCAAGATTTTCATAAGTGATATTTTCAATCATATATGGAAATTGAAGTCTTTAAGCCCTATTTTAGTTTCAAAGATTGAAAAAATTGGTGGTCATTTTGAAATTAAAAAAAATTATTTCATGCATTTTTATTTTTTTTTCAAGGGTTGCCTTGTGGAGGAAGACTTCAAGAATGAAGACTCCTCCAATGCTCCACCTAACTTGTGGTTGTTATAATTATTTTGAGCACACCTTTTGGTATGTCCTAAGGCTTCTTATGTTTGCATTGGGAGTCATTTTCTATTTTATCCTTTTTCATACAGAAATATTTTCATAATTGTAAGTTCTGTTTGGAGATTTCTTTTATTTTTCTACATAAATTAAAGCAACATGGCATTTTAAAAAAAATTAAATTATGTACCAACTATAGAAAGATATAAATTCTACTATTTTTTGTAAAGTTTCAATTGTAGATCTAGGGGTCTACTCAATAGAGGTCTCCTCCTACTCATTGACACACTTCTCTTTGGCACCTTAGACTTGGAAATGATGTGTTCCCTCATCTAGCATTTGGCATTTCCCCTCTTAATTGTGATATGGAGGGGTCTCAACAAAACGAACCCATTGAAGAACGATGAGACAATCAAGCAAGAGTTGGTTGGGAGCCTATCCTTGATTATGCTCCTTAAAATGTTTAAGAAGGCCCTAAACATAATGATGACCCCCTCATATTGCATTAATTTATTATGAACTATGATGTAACTTTGTATACTTGTATGCATGGGCGTTCACTTTTAAGCTCTTAATGCTCAATGTGACAAATTTTATGTGGTAAATAATTTATTTATTATCTTTAAATTATATTGTATATATTTTTTAATTATGATTAGTAATTTTCTTAATTTATATTTCATATCTTATAACTTTAATTTTTTATTTCTCATAATTAATTTTGTAATATAATTTTCTTTTCACACTTTATTTTTTATTATATAACTATTAATATAATTTTTTTTTTTTTTTAAACTATTCACAAATATATATACACTTATGGCTTTTGCATCATCGTAGAACTTTTAGATTTGGATGTAATGATACAATGCAACTACCCAAAAAAAAAAAAAGAAGAAAAGAAAAGAAAAGGGCACCAACATATGTCCCACGAAGAACATGGTTAAACCCGTAACTTTAATGACTATAAAAAATGAGTAAAGTTTAGTCTTATTTAACTCAAAAGAATGGAGAGAAGTCAACAATTAGTGTAACGATTCCTTTTGTAGGACCGTTCAAAGCAATTTAAGGACAAATTTATGAAAATTTAAGCATGTGGATGGTGACATGGATGTAATAATTTGTGATCAATTAATGGCGAAACCAAAAGCGGAAACTTTCTTTTTCTCCAAAGAATCTTCTTTAAATCAGCACTTTAAAAGATATCCTACGTATTTATTTATTTACACATAAATTTATACTTCAAATCTGACTCGTTCGATGGCTTCAACGTAATGTTAAATGTATTAAGTGGGGTATTTTGTATATAACCTCCGCGTGGCTGGGCTGGGCTGGGCTGGGCTGATGGCCGTCAAATTGGCCGCCCTTAATTTTTCGAATATAGGATTCATACTAATTTTAAAGATTAGTTGTATAAAAAAAATATGGCCCTTTTTAAGTAAGTAAATCAAAGAAGATTTTCTTAATATGGAGTGGTCTATGTCCTCCTTTAATGGTATGACTAATATCATTTAGCAATTTTTACTGAGATTAAATATTAATTATTGGGTTGACATATTTTATATATAAAATAATTGTTGGTTACATTTTATTAGTCTCTGTTTTGCAAGGAATTATAAGAATCTATTGAAAGCAAGATTTTTTATATTTGTAAAAAATTTATTCAATTTTTACAAATTTAAATTTAAAAAAAAAACTATTCAAATTAATTATTTGTACAACAATTTTTTCATGTTCTTGTAATATAATTTTTAAAAAGATTTAAAACAATTTTTTAAATACAAATATGTGTACATGCAATTATGAATTTCTTTAATTAAAAGACAAATGTATATACACTTCTCCATAAATTATGCAAATTAGTTAAGTAATTTTGTTATTTCCCATAATTAACATGTATTACTATAAAAAATTTATGATTTTTTTTAAAATTTAAAACAATTTTTTTTGAAAGAGACACGTGTACATACATTAATAAATTAATGTAATGTAAAGATAAGTGTGACAAGTGTACATCATTTTCCTATAAAATTAACATTTAGGCTCCCCATTTTATGTCTAAAAAATAGAGATAAAATTGAACAATTCATCGTTAAATAACCCTTTTATTTTTATCTATGACATTTGTCCCATCAATTCAAAAAATTGAAATCATTAATACCAAATTTCTAATAATATAACTATTGTGAACTGGGAATTTAACTCAAGAGAAAGGGTTAGATCAAGTGTTAGTTCAAAATGAAAATAACACACTAACAAGCATGGCATCTCTAGGCCTAGACACTAGGGGAGCTTAGTAACAAACATACATATGAAAGCAACAACTAAAACATGAAATAAACCTTCCTTCACCTTCATTGGAGCTTCTAAATGGTTCATCGAGTGGCTTGCTCGGCTTGTGCATCAAAGAGTCTTCATCAATGGAGTTGTTTGGCTCCTTCTCTCTTTGGCACCTTTGGCTTGTGATGGCTTTGGCTTAGATCAACAATTTGGCATAATAACATTAATTGTATAAGGCTTTGGAATCATTTGTGCATGGTAAATTTACACTATCCAAGCTTAAAATTATGAGTGTGAAGCCTTGTATTTATAGATTTTTGCAAGTGATCAAAATGAACTTGGACCGTCTGTCTCAAGATGAAGATGTGTGGCTAAGAATCTATTCAATTTTAGAGGTTAAAATCAATAAATGTCCTCATAAATATTTGAGAGAAAGAGACATTAAAGAGGTATGGGAGGGCTTAATCAGATATTTGTGGCATTTATGGCCTAGGGATGCCTTCCTAAAAACTGATGTCACTTGATGATGCTGAAACTCATAATCAATTTTCAAAAAGAAATATTCAACAAGCTCCATTGAATTTTTCATTAGGCTCATGATTTGAATTAATTAGTTTTAAACATGATTTATCAATTTTGATGCAAATCTTGGCAATTGGTGCTCAAATTAATCAAATTGGTCAAAATGTCGTATTATTGGATCGAAATCTGATTGGATTGAAATTAAGATGTGATTTTAGATGCATTGAAACCATTATCCTATTTAGGATTTTTTCGACACAAAATAACAAAGGCACATGTCTCATACAACAAAATTGGTAGAAAAGAGCAATTCAGAGCACCCAAATGCGAAAATATCATTTTAATTTGAAATGATCTAATCAAAGTTAGTTATCTCATAAAATGCATTGCCCCATTTAGGGACACATTGGCCAAAATCGATACTTATATATGACAAATTCACATCATTTAGCATGTTTTCATGGTTTTAGCTCAAATTATGGATTTTGGTAAAAATTGTCTAAAGCCTGGTGGAGGTTATTGGTGGCCAATTTTAGGTGTCTATAATTTATCCTATTTGAAAAGACGTAGAAAACCGTAGGCACAATAATGTCTTCTCAAATAATGAGTAAAGGCATGTATGCCAAAAAAAAAATGATGATTGAAGAACAAAGTTCTAAATGATGCTTGAAAAGTCTATGATGATGCATTATGTGAACTAGGAATTTGACTCAAAAGAGGGGGTTAGATCAAGTGTTATTTCAAAATAAAATTAAAATGAAAATAACATGCTAACAATCATGACATCTCTAGACCTAGACACTAGGGGAGCTTAGTAACAAACATACATATGAAAGCAGCGACTAAAACATGAAAGAAACCTTCCTTCACCTTCTTTGGAGCTTCGAAATGATTCATAGAGTGGTTTGTTTGGCTTGTGCATCGAAAAGTCTTCATCAATGAAATTGTTCGGCTCCTTCTCTCCTTGGCACTTTTGTCTTGTGATGGCTTTGGCTTGGTTCATTAATTTGGCATAATAACATTAATTGTATGAGGCTTTAAAATTATTTGTGCATGGTAACTTTACACTATCCAAGCTTAAAATTATGAGTGTGAGGCCTTGTATTTATAGATTTTTGCAAATGATCAAAATGAACCTAGACCATCCATCTCAAGATGAAGATGTGTGGCTAAGAATCTATTCAATTTTAGAGGCTAAAATCAATAAATAATTTCATAAATATTTTGGATAGAGAGACATTAAAGAAGTATGGAATGGCTTAATCAGAGATTTATGGTATTTATGACCTAAGGATGCTTTCTTAAAAAATGATGTCACTTGATGATACAGAAACTCGACCAATTTTCAAAAAGAAATATTCGACAAACTCCATGGAATTCTTAATTAGGTTCATAATTCAAATTAATTAGCTTTAAACATGATTTATCAATTTTAGTGCAAATCTTGGTAATTGGTGCTCAAATTAATCAAATTGGTCAAAATGTCGTATTATTGGATCAAAATTTGATTGGATTGAAATTAAGATGCAATGTTAGATGCATTGGAACCATTATCCCATTTAAGATGTTGCCAACATAAAATAATAAAGGCACATGTCTCGTGCAAAAAAATTAGTAGAAAAGAGCAATCTAAAGCATTTAGTTGTGAAAATATCATTTTGACTCGAAATGATCTGATCAAAGTTAGATATCTCATAAAATGCATTGGCCTATTTAGGGATACATTAGCCACAATCAGTATTTTTATATGACAAATTCACATCATTTAGTGTGATTTAGTGTTTTTAACCCAAATTGTGTATTCAAATAGAAATTGGTCTGAAGTTTGATTAGAGGTTATTAATGGTCAGTTTTAAGTGTCTACAGTTTGTCTTTGTTTAGGAATGCATTGAAAATCATATGCACAACAATGTCCTCTCAAATAATGAGTAAAGTCATGTATGCCAAAAAGAAGATGATGATTGAAGAATAAAGCTCTAAATGATGCTTGAAAAGTCTATGATGATGCCCCCTCTAGAGAGCGGTTGTCACATATGTGGATAGATAGTCCCTTGAAAATAAACAAGAAGAAAGGTGGAATTAACTCACGGTTGAGATTAATCCAAACAAGAAAATGCTTGCATGCATTGATTTAAAAAGGATACTGATTTGTTCAAAGGCATTTATAATTAGGTATAAAAGTCAAAATAATGATTTATCCATATGTGGTTATAATCATTAAGAGGACCTAGATTGGCTAAAATATGATGTTCAATATGGTTGTGCCCTAGTTAGGATGGATTAGCAAGCATACCTCAAGGATAGACTATGTTGCACAGATTAAATATGAGTGAGTGCAAACGTAGATGTGATGGTCTAATGACTAAATAAGCCACAAACAACCAAGCATATGAGGATGAAAAGTGATGAAAGGGATGGATAGAAGAATAGGATTGATCATTGAAAATGATTTAGTTTTACCTAAAAATGAGGAGATGCATGTCCTTATTAGCATTGGTATAACTAGAATGGTCAATGGGTTGATTTAATCAAGATGGGTAGGAGGATTTGCCAAGGTACCAAGGAGAAAATTTTGTAACTCCATTGCTTGTAAGATTTCTTATAACTAATTTTTATTATAGCACGTGACAGTAGGCTTCATGATAGAACACCATGAGGACTTTGTTGAAATGTGCATAAGGACTGCCTCTTGATCCAATAAACAATTGAAAATAATGCACCAATGATAAAAAACTATAATGACAATGTTGACATATGGATGGACTCAAAAATAATATATAAATATTCACCCAATAGATGCATATAAACTGAGTCGAGACAACAATGCTGAAAGAAAATAAACATGCAAGCAGACAAACAAGCAAATAAACATATAGAAAGCACACAAATAGAAAACAACTTAAAATAAATAAATAAAAAACAAAAATCCTAAAAATAAAAACAAAATAAAAAATCCTAACAATGACCATGCCTCAGTAGGGTGAATCGAGGATAATTAACTAGGCTTAGATAAGATAAATGTTTTTGGCATTTTGAGGTATCTCAACTCATTAGAGAATGATAAGATACCTACTCATAAAATGATGAGAACGTTGGCTTAAGTTACTCACCAAACGATGAGAGCACATGGAAAGGGGGACTGAGGTGACCTTAGCATGAATTGAGCACAGCCTACATAGTCCCGAAATGGCCTCAAGTCACAGTAATTCCATCCACACAAAAGACAGGGAGAAACTTGATCAGATCCCAATAAGTTCTCAAATCCAGTAAATGACCAGTTAAATAGAAATAATAATGGCAAGGTGATGCGACAATGGATGATAAACAAATGTTGCCCCTAGTTTTCCCATAGGTGGTTATAACTAGAATACAATGGATTAGATCAATGATATTAATTTGCCCATAGGCGGTTGTAATTAGTATCAAAACTAGTGAACACTAATTTGCCCCAACAGATGATATAATCAGTTTCACATAAACAAACTTGATATAGGATAGAAAATGAAAGATATTTTGACAGATTAACTATCACACTACTTTTATAGACTTTTATTAAAACACAGATTTGATTGATTATTAAAACTTGATCAAAATCCCCTCACAAAAATTACGGAATAACCAAAGTAACCAAGATCAAAATAGGATTGGATAAGATGACTAAAAAAAGGCTTTGGTCTAGATAGGAATGATATGGTAAAATGGAATGGTCTTGCTCTAGGATAATGATGGGTTTTGATAGATTAGATAAAATGGTAAGAGGGTTGCCCCTAAGTGACGGGGTGAATGGCAGGATATGTGACGACATCAAATGGATATAACAATTTAAAATGGTAAATGGCACATGTTTTTGGCCTGGGTATGGTAAATGATATATGATTTTATTATTCTTACTAAATTGAATATGTAAGTTCTGATCAACAAATGATATAAACAGAATAATCAATCATGTTAATTTCTAGCCCACACCTTATCTGAATAGTTGTCCTGTCAATAACTACCTACAAATTTAGATGTAAAAAATGTTATTGTGATCTTCATTGGTCATTGATTTTGTTTCCTTCAAACGTCAAGACAAGGTATCTTTGTAGCCTCTACAAAGGAAAGTGTGGCCATGGATGGGAAATAGGGATAAATGTTGGATGATAGGTTGGATTTAGTGATGGAATGGTGGAGGATAATGGAATGTGTAATGGTAGGAAAAAAATGAAGATCGGGATGTTTAGGCATACATAATGTTGTTGATCCCAAATTTGACATAACTTTGGATGTGGCGGGGTTGAAGACTTCTAAATATGCTCTTGATAGGACCACCAAATTTTTCTATTGTTTAGTCTTGAGAGTAGCTAATATCTGATTACGCTATAGATTGGAAGCTATATTGATGTCATGTTTTATTTTATCTTCATTGAGTAGTGAAAAAAATTTGTGCTAAGCTATTGTCACTTCGAAGAGGTTTTCACCAATGAATTTATCTTGATTGTTCCATAATGTCTTTAAAAAGGTTTCACTAATGAATGTTGACTTTTGAATTTTGACTTTGATTATCTTTCAGTACCTTTGAAAAGGTTTCATTAGAAGATGCTAAATTTGAACTTTGATCATCACATAGTGCCTCTGAAAAGGTTTCACTAGGAGAGTATTCTTCTTCTACATGAATTTGCTCTTGGTTTCCCTGATGTTCTTCAACTGATATGTCGCCATGGATGCAATTTAATAAGGTATGATTCTATCAGTCATAATCGATACTTGTGGGAAGTGGAATGCCAATAATATGGCTATGTTGGTTGATGGTAATGGAATGGGATGAGGCAACACAATCCTCGTATAAGATACTAGGAGAACTTATATAAATACTAAAATAATCATCCTCAAAAACCATGGAAGGATTATAAATGTATTCAAATTGGTCTGCAAGGCATGTGTAACTAATTTATTGTAACACTCACAAATGTATTATTCTTCTAAGTTTGATTACAACTCAAGGGACTCTAAATCTGATGTTGAGACTGATGTTGATTTTAATTTTGATGCTAAATCAAATGTCGGTCCAAAAACAGAACCTGACTCTAATTTTGATTCTTCATCTGATGGGTACTCTGTTATAGTGATGTTTTTTTGCATGTTTAATATTGGATAAGTAACGGCTTGTGATGGCATGGTGGGTTCCTTAGAGATGAAGTTGTCAAAGTGAGACTCCTCAACGATAAAAAAAAGGTTAAGAGACAACTCCTTATAGATTCACTTATCAAAGGGAGGCTCTTAAAAAATAAACATATGATCGAGGTAATGATTTACCCAAAGGCAGTTATAATCATTAAAAAGTGACTCAACAAAAATTATCTCATCAGAGTGAGACTCATCGATAAAAGGTATAGGATTGAAAGGTGATTCATCATAGGTTGACTTATCACAAGTGGTTGGTTTAATAAAAGTGTCTCAGATTAGTTGGTTTTCTTGGCCTTAGTTTCCAATGAGTTGAAAACTACCAATTTTGAACACACTTTTATCTTAGAATGATTAGCTCGATTGAGGTACTGATTGGCTCAGTTGAGGTTATGATATGATTTGATGAGGTTTGGATTGGTTAGGGCATTGTGGATCAATAGGATTGAAAGGTGATTCATCATAGGTTGACTTATCACAAGTGGTTGGTTCAATAAAAGCATCTCAGATTAGTTGGTTTTCTTGGCCTTAGTTTCCAATGAGTTGAAAACTACCAATTTTGAACACACTTTTATCTTAGAATGATTAGCTCGATTGAGGTACTGATTGGCTCAGTTGAGGTTATGATATGATTTGATGAGGTTTGGATTGGGTAGGGCATTGTGGATCTTGATTGATCGTACAATCCAAAGGATGAGGTCTTGGTATATAAATGGTATAGTGTTGTGGAGCATGGTTTCTCACACAAGCCAGAGGATGTGGTCTTGGAATAACAATGATAGGGTGTCATGGAGCTTGATTGCTTGCACAAGCCAAAGGATGTGGTCCTAAAATAGAAATGGTATTCTTTGAATGTTATGGAGTTTGGTGTCTCACACAAGCCAGAGGATGTGGTCCTAGAATAGAAATGATAGGGTGTCATGGAGCTTGATTGCTTGCACAAGTCAAAATATCCAAGTCTTTTTCATAAACCATATCATCCTAGTTAGGGTCTTGAGTTTGATTGTAAGCCAGTCCTTACCTTTGTTCCTTGTATTGATTATTGTAAGGAGGATATAGATTCATCTCCCAAATAACATTGTTTGTAATTAAGTCTTCAATAAAGTGTTCCTCATAAACCACTTATTCTTTAAAGAAATGATTATTATAGTCAATTTGTATGGCCATTCTATCATAAGTTGGATTGTACAAAGGCATGATGTGATTTGATTTAATCTAACAAGTTTGAAAAAACTTTGACATAGATCCAACATAGAATCAAACATGAATATGATCAATTGGTATAAACAATAAGGCAAAAGACACCTCCATAAAAGGCTATGTTCTCCCAAATAAAGACAACCAATGATGAGGATAGGTTTTGTGAACTAAAAAGCAATATAAAAAAGGCTCTTGGAACAGACAAGTACTAGTTTTCAAATTTGGGTAATCAATTAACCTAAGTTACATAATCCAAAATAGAAAGATTTGTGTATCAAGCCTTATGAAACGAGACTTAAACAAAAATCAATCAATGTTTAGATCCAGACTTGATAAGGTTAATTTAAAACTCAACATTGAAGACTAGGATTTAACCAAATAAGCTAGACAAAATTAGACAGTATGATGATGCATGAACAAGGTCTAAATGGCATATGTGACATGGTTTTTAAACAATAGTTTTGGTATAAGACAAACAAGTCTTGAAACAAATTAAGTAGCATAACGGTGTTAGTGTGTGTTAATGATGTGATCAATGTTTTGGTTCAAAGACTCAAAAGGCATAAACTTGATACTAATTTGGGCATCATAACGGTACATATTTCATTCAAGTAACACACACAAATTTAGCAAAAATTGCAAGGCACAAGTGTGGTGTAAAATGGTCAACATAATGTCTCTTTAGACAAAAAAATGATGTTTAAACAAATTTGTTTTTGACATGGTTTAAACAAACATAGAAGTTTTAGTCTAAAAATATCAAGCAAGAAAAATATAAATGACCAAATATAACTAAATAAATTATCCTAAATCCTATCAAGGGTGTGGCAAAGTAGGATTGACTAAAACTAATTGGTTTTCGATCATCTAGATGGATCTCATGTCTGTTGACTTTCACGTCAGTAAACTAAAAAACAACACATTATTTTGGTCCATGTCATATGGCTTATTATAAAAAGGTCTTGCCCTTTTTGCAACCACTACATCTATCACTTACTCAATATAGTACGATGTCCAACATGCTCAACCGTCTTGAACTTAGCCTCTACTATCGGAGAGGATTTAACCGTTTAAACCATCATCCTAGTAAAGGGATCTCAATTTATATACCCCCCTCATGGAGAGGGGTTGAAAACAATGCTAGGAGGTGAATTCTTGGATCAAGGCTTCCCTATAGAACTTATGGGAGGTAATGAAGTCCCCCTCACAAACCAAAATATGTATGAAATAAAAACTAAGTAAAAAAAATTATGATTGTTTCTAGATCACCCAAGCTATGCAGGTCTTAGGGAGAGCCTTCACAATACCTCTTTTATGCTTTTAGACTAAGATAGTTTTTAATGAAGATAACGCTTTTAATCCCACAAGTTTCCTATAGGAGACGGGGGGAGAACATTTACACACAACTTCCTTTTTGCATAAACAAATTTAACTAATCAAATAATGATTAACTTGCATAAAATAAAAACTTGGAAGTGAGTTCAATTTTAGAGCACTAAAATGAAATATTTGGTGGTGTTCTTTAGCCCCTTGACCTTAAGTTACAAAACTTTGAAAGAACAACAAAACTATTCAAGTAAACACCCTAAAAAAAAATTTAAGCATCAAATGAAAGATTTCTAATTCTTTTTAAGCATCCTAAAAGAGGTTTAAAAAGATCTAATTAAGCATGATTTGACACTTTGCCAGTAGGCCCTACAAGAAAATGGTTAGATTATTGTTTAGTTTTGAAGCACTTTTTCAAATAAAACAAAGAAACTTGAAAAGTATGCTCTTGAGTTTAGATGACCTGTCGACCTGAAGGAAAAATCTTAAGAAAAAAATATATTATATTAGACTTGGTTAGCAAAAATATCAATAAAAATTGTAAGGCAAGGTTTAGACAAAGAAAAAATAATTCAATAAAACAAAGAAACGATGATTAGAAACATTAAAAAGGTTCAAACTCCTATTTCAAGATTTTACGAAAAACATATGCAACTTGAATCTAAATTGATAGCATGTTCTAAAAATTTAGGAGAAAATATGTGGTTTAAAAAAAAACATTAAAAACAGAGTGCATATGACCCCAAACCAAGCTCTAAAAGATGGCTTACTAGATCTCAGGCTTGCATACTGTAATATCGTGACTCCACAGTGCAATAACATAATTCACAGTGCAATAACATGACTAAAAAGTCATGAGATTACATTATCATGACTGCAGAGTCACAAGGTTGCAATATCATGACTACAAAGTTGCAGGATTGTAATATCATAACTACAAATGATGATATCACAACTTGTGTTATCATGGTATTGCAATATCATGACTATCGAGTTATGGTATTACAATATCATAACGTAACCTGCAGATAGAGAACTAGTTAGTTTAGAAACCTAGTTAAATATAATATCACTATTGTAAGACAAAACTGTGACTATGTTAATTATGGGTTTGTGGTCTAGAGGACAATATCACAACTCTATAGTGACAAAACCGTGACTTCCTAAAAATGATTTTTTGATCAAGTTTTTTACTCTCTTTGCTCTCAAATTTCAAGATTTTGCATGAAATTGGTTAGTAGGTTGCTTTTACGAGCTATTTGATCAAATTCGTGGGACTAGGTCCCACTAGGTGTGCCATTATGTGAATTAAGAATTTGACTCAAGAGAGGGGGTTAGATCAAGTGTTAGTTTAAAATGAAATCAAAATGAAAATAGCACACTAACAAGCATGACATCTCTAGGCCTAGACACTAGGGAAGCTTAGTACCAAACATACATATGAAAGCAACAAGTAAAACATGAAATAAACCTTCACCTTCCTTGAAGCTTCCAAATGGTTCATAGAGTGACTTGCTCGGCTCGTGCATCAAAGAGTTTTCATCAATGGAGTTGTTTGGCTCCTTCTCTCCTTGGCACCTTTGGCTTGTGATGGCTTTGGTTTGGTTCAACAATTTGGCATAATAAAAATAATCGTATGAGGCTTTGGAATCATTTGTGCATAGTAATTTTACACTATCCAAACTTAAAATTATGAGTGTGAGGCTTTGTATTTATAAATTTTGCAAATGATCATAATGAACTTGGGTCGTCCATCTTAAGATGAAGATGTGTGGCTAAGAATCCATTCAATTTTAGAAGCTAAAATCAATAAATGTCCTCATAAATATTTGTGATAGAAAGACATTAAAGAGGAATGAGAGGGCTTAATCAAATATTTGTGGCATTTATGGCCTAGGGATGCCTTCCAAAAAAATGATGTCACTTGATGATGTAGAAAATCATAATCAATTTCTAAAAAGAAATATTCAACAAGCTCCATGAAATTCTTAATTAGGCTCATAATTCAAATTAATTAACTTTAAACATGATTTATCAATTTTGGTATAAATCTTGACAATTGGTGCTCAAATTAATCAAATTGGTCAAAATATTATATTATTGGATCGAAATTTGACTGGATTGGAATTAGGATGCGATGTTAGATGCATTGGAACCGTTATCCCATTTAAGATGTTGCCGACACAAAATAACAAAGGCACGTGTTTTGTGCAAAAAAATTAATAGAAAAGAGCAATTCAGAGCACTCGGGTGCGAAAATATCATTTTGATTTCAAATGATCTGATCAAAGTTAGCTATCTCATAAAATGCATTGCCCTATTTAGGGATACATTGGTCAAAATCGGCACTAATATATAACCAATTAACATCATTTAGCATGTTTTAGTGTTTTTAGCCTAAATTATGCATTTTGATAGAAATTACTTTGAACCCCGGTTGGATGTTATTGGTGGCCATTTTTAGGTGTCTACGACTGTTATATCATACCAAAAATTTATATGAAATAATTTTTATAACAATTAAACTTTTCCCATAAATTTTGAACATGTAAGAAGGCTAAGTTAATTGCCTCTGTGTCATAGGGTCGCATGGGAAGTACAATTTGTCATAACCGTTTATTAAAGCTTAATACATGACAATAGTTTCTATTAAACCCATCCGCTACTCTCTAAAAAATAAAATCATGAAAATAATTTATAATCCCATTTTCCTAATGTCACGATTGTCTTTATTCATGGCTTTAACTATTTTTCTACTGAGAATTAATATCATTAACTATTTTTTTTATTATGGTAAAATGAAATAATTTCAGTTTAATTTATACAATTAAGAGTTTTGATTTAATTTTCTTTGCAAAATAAATTTAAGCATTGTTTATGAGTATATTGTATTTTATTATATTTTAATTCTAAGAAAATATCAAAAATTGTAATTAATTTTTAAAAATTATTTTTGTTTAGATTTCAAGGCTCGATATATTCAAATGTATTCAAATATATATACTCATGATTTAGAATAATTTGACAATTAAATATAGATACTAATTAAGGAGCGTTAGGGGTATGCAAGATTCTATATCTACTGTACTTATTTAAATTAGCATGATTCATGTATGCCATAAAATAGAAAAGTCTTGACTTTTGGAAATGCCCCAAATTTATTCTTAAAAATATTGAACTTATATATGTTTGACACATGGCGCATCTTCTTCTGATACATGGTTTTTAAAACTATTTACAATTCTATCATCCTTCCCATGTACTAAGCCCCTGTTGCATTACATTTTCCACTAAACATGTGGTTTTATCATGCCCTATACTACATCAATAACCATGTCTTATTTTAGACATTTCCCTTATTCTTTTCGAAATTATTTTATAACTATATACATTATATGTCTTTCATATTTTATTTTTTCACGTAAAATATTCAATCATTTACAAGAAATATTATAATATCAAAAGTTTTAATAGTAAGCATATATTATAGTGAGCATAATATAATGCTTTGTGACAAATATCCTTAGCTTCTCAAAACTTGTGAGTATTATAATATTTATATTACAATTTTATATACAAATTCAACTATAAACTATTATCAATATAATGACAGGGACTCGCTGCTACATGACCCTTGTTTAAACTTGGTCTTACTGCAAGGAAATGTATCTTTTACCCCATCTTTGAAACTATTGCATCTCTTTTGGCATTTTTTATCCTTCTCTCAGCGTTGGGCTTCTTTTTACTCCTCTCGTCCAATTTTTTCCCCAGTGCTTTCAATGAAAAAACTACCTTGACATTTTCTCTCCTTCCAATCAAAAAACTACTCTGACATTTTCTCCCCCTCCACTCTCTCGGTGATTTAGAACACATACTAGTTGGTCATCCTCCTTCGTATTTAAAAAAATCAATACCAACAATTATATTTTTATATTATATCTTTTCTATATTTACACTTAGATCGAATCCATACTAAAAAATTAAAAACATATAATATAATCAAGAAAATAAAGAATATCTTTTAACTGCTACAAAAGATTGAATTTCTCCACATAAACTCAACACTTCTGAATATCAAAATTTTGATTAAATATCGTATTACATAATTTAATTTTATATGCAGTGTTGCTCGAACCTATTCCTTGCTATGAGTGATGTTTTGTATCACTAATGACTGGTTTTTAGTTGCCCTGTTTCTTATGGGAAGGCCTAGGTATCTTGAACGAACTTAACCTTCTAATTATTATATATATATTTTTTTAATTATTAATATTAATTACATTTTTAATTTAAAAATAAAAATAAAAATCTATATCCAATCATCCTCACTTCATTGCTAATCAGTGGTCAGAATAGAAAGTAAGTATAAAAGCGAAAGACAATCCAATACATAAATTTGAACTGTTGTTGCAGCTGCCTTGTACAGTAGTATGAATACATACTTACATAGGGTTGTTATAACATTTAAGATCGTATGCATTGGCTAGTGTTATCATCGATTGCATACCCAATATCATAATTGCCTTGGCCATAGATGGTGTGGGGAATAAGAATCATTTAATCAATTCACTTATGCAATCACAGTCAGAACGACAGGATACTATAACATCACCGAAACTGCCCGGAACCATCCTGCCCATAAATTTGTCCCCCTTATATAGACATACCCACAGAACCTCAGATTTAAGGAAAGCAGATTTTTGTCATTCTTTTTGTGGAAGAAGCTACATTGTTACAGTTGCTGCTACTGGTAAAAATAAAAATAAAACTTGTTAAACAGATGGGAGGAGGAAGAAGAAGACATTTTAGTACTAGTTGTTACAGTGTATACAATGAAGAGGGAGAAGAGTTTAACAGTGGAAGCTTCTATAGTTTTACCGGCAGTTCCCTGCCTCCCTTGGGGGCCAGAAGTAATTGGAGAATCAAGCTGAGGAAGCATATTATTTCTCCCTTTGAACCTTGGTACAGGTAAATATAATTATTTGTTTCATATTTTCTTTAGGTAAATATAATTAATAGATTCATGTTTTCTTTCCAAGTAGTCATTTATAATCATAATTGTCTGACATGGATTTGTTGCTGCTACAAACAAAAATGAAATAATGATGTGTGGTATGATACCATTATTTATTTGCAGGTGGTGGTGTTTATATCTGATAGTTCTGGTTATTTACTCGGCATGGATTTCACCATTCGAGCTGGGCTTTGTTCCAAAGCCAGGGAAGGCATTGGTTGTGGTGGACAATGTTGTCAATGGCTTCTTTGCCATTGATATTGTCATGACATTCTTCGTTGCATACTTAAATAAAACTACCTACTTGTGGGAAGATAGACCAACCAAAATTGCCATCAGGTACGATTATAATGGTAACAATGCAAATTGGGTGCTAATGATAGCTGTACAAAGGGCTGTGATACAATTGTTAATGGATACGCCTATATAAATTGCAGAATATATAGTATATTTGGTGATTCTTCTACTAATATAATGGTTAATTGGTTTATCTCTTCTTTTCTTTTGTGATTTTATAATCTAAAAAAATCTTGTTCAAATATTAATTTTACTATTTTAAGTGGGATATACCTCTTCAATACATCTTGAAATTTTTTGTATAACTCTAAAATTCCTATTCATTCATTTACCTATTAAAATTCAATAAATTAATAAAAAAATTTACAATATATATCATTTTTCCAATTATATGGATGTCCATTGCAATGGCATTCAAGGACACGATGAATCCAGAAATTTCGAACTCAAACTCTTATCATCATGAAATCATACAGGATCTCATATGAGTAAATAATTCAATGACCCATCTCTGATACGCTCTGATTCAAAGGAACTCATCTCTCGTAAGCTTGAATGGTTAACTTACACTTATGGCTAGTGGGATGAAGAGGTAGGATTGATGCTAGCAAAATAAACCATCTGTATGTATTTCATTGCAGGTATTTGAAGACTTGGTGTATATTGGATATGGTTTCTACGGTGCCATTTCATGAGGTTATTTCACATATATTCAGTGGAAAGCACAGGTGGGGGATCTCGTATGGTCTTTTGGAAATGACTCGTTTATGGCGTTTGAGGAGGGTCAGTGCACTATTTTCTAGGTAGTTCCTTATCTTCATACACATAAATTTAGTTTACAATTACAAATTCATTCCTTTGGCAAAAAATTAAAGCCACTCATTCTCATTAAAAAAAACTTTTTTTGAGCACCACTTACATTTGTGATATTGGCTTCAGATGGTTAGATTCCCCATTTCTGTTGGCTTGTTAATTCATATTCTCATTAAAATAAACCGAATTGGTAAATATCCAAACATTGAAGACCCAAAACTTTATGTTGGAGATTACTGCAAAAGGCTTAGTACCTTTCTTTCCTGCAATGCAGGTTAGAGAAGGATGTGCGCTTGAACTACTTCTGGACGAGATGCATAAAGCTGATTTGTGTAAGTACTGAGTACTTGATAATTCTCCAGTATGAATGATATTTATTTTTAATTGCATAGACGAGGATGATGAGAAATTGTAATGGTCCAGGTGACCCTTTTTGCTGTCCACTGTGGTGGGTGTTTCTACTACCTAATGGCAAGGCGGTTTTCTGAGCCCAAAAGCACCTGGATTGGTGCTGTATATCCAAACTTCAAGCAGGAAAGCCTATGGACAGTTTATGTCTCCTCCATGTATTGGTCTATAACAACCCTGAGTACCGTAGGATATGGAGATCTCCATGCTAAAAACACTGGAGAAATGGTTTTCACAATAGCATACATGCTCTTCAATCTTGGATTACAAGCTTATTTGATAGGCAATATGACCAATCTTGTTGTCCATGGCACTAGAAGGACATTTAACTTTGTAAGTACACACATTATACATCTTTTGCATTTAGAATCTATGTACAACATTACTTGGGTGTATATTACCAATCCAGTTTATGGGTGATTTATGTATTTGCTGATGGTGTCTTGTGTGAGATGGGGTATAGAGAGATGCAGAGAATGCTGCCTCGGATTTCTGCAACAGAAACAGATTGCCACAAAGGCTAAAAGAACAAATTCTTGGACACATGAGGCTCAAGTTCAAAACTGAAGGTTTGCAGCAACAGACTGTAGCAGGTCTTCCCAAGGCAATTCGCTCTGCCGTTGCACAACATTTATTTTACCCAATAATAGAGAAAGTCTATCTCTTTCATGATGTTTCAAATGACTTCCTCATGCAGATGGTAATTGAAGCACCTATTTTGCAAAATTTTTTTTTTGCAGGTTTATAACAATCTTGGTTATAACTTATGCTTAGTGAATAGATTAATGGTGATCTTTAATTTCCCTTATACCAGTTCTATTTGATCACTTATCCATAGTTTGTCTGGGGTTTGAAATAATTTTACCCATCTTTAATATTCTTATTCTAAAGACATGAGTTTTTCACAGTCCATAACATTACCGAATGAGCTTTTGGATAAAACAGTCTCAGAATTTGAATCAACGTTTAGGATCGCAGATTTTGAATCAACACTCCGTGATCCATCATCAGGGTGAAATAAAGTGATGTTATCCATCATCAGGATACAAGAAAGTGATTTAAAAACTGCAATCTGAAACGTTGATTCAAAATCTGTGACACAATTTTATACAAAATCTCATGCTGTAATATTCTAAAACTGTTTTTAAGTTTGTAGGTATTTGTTTGCCAACCATATTGAAGCTCTTAGATATTTTACAGAATATTTGCATGTATATTCCTCATTACAGGTGACAGAGATGGAGGCAGAGTATTTTCCTCCTAAAGAAGATGCAATTCTTCAAAACGCGATTCCATCTGAGCTATACATAGTTGTTTCTGGAGGAGTTGTAAGTTACATGCGTTTATGGAGGAGATAGTTCTATTCCATTAGTCCTTAAATTGACTCCCATTTTAATGTCTCATAGTCCTACATGTCTCTTTTTATTTCTATCCTGTTTCGTGATTGGCATTGTTTCATAAGCTTATGAATCCTAAATTGGCACCTACATTGCATTGCAGGATTTACTTATCTATAAGGATGGCTCAGAAAAGGCAAGTTCCAAACCAGGTCACAATAATGAATGCAGTGCATATTTGCATGAATATTCAAAATATAGAACAGTTTAGGTTCTAGAGTATTGTTCAAATTTTGAGTGAAAAATTTAAAGGAAGGTTTCACATTTGCTCTAGTTGTTTTGGATAAACCCAGAATACTCCTAATTTTTTGTGAAGAGAACATGGTATGAAGATTCAAGGATGTCCTTCTTCATTAGATCAATTGGTGTCATTTTCTAAATAAGGCACTGTTTTTGTTGTTTCGTCCAGCTTCTCCAATCAGCTAATCCAGGAGATGTAGTTGGAGAGATGGGAATCCTGTTCAATACTCCACAGCCATTTACAGTCAGAACAAGGAAGCTTTCTCAACTTCTAAGACTTAATAAGAATGTTTTGACCAATCTGATACAATTAAATATTTCAGATGGGAGGACTATTGCGAACAACCTTATCGAGGTTTCCAAACATCTAAAACCTTGGGACAGAGATATTTTTATTTTCTACAAAGTGCTTTATTCAATGAAAAAAAAATAGAGTATAATTTTTTTTTTGAGATTTTTATTGTGTGTGTTTAAGTCATCTCAAGATGACCTCCATGAGTAGTCTTTTCCCTAATGACATTTTTCCCCATGTAATTTTGGTAATAGAAAACAAGTTTTTATCATGAAGCTGCATTCATTAGGTATATTGAGAAAAATCCTATTTAGCACTCTTTAGAAACATATTGAATATAACTGTTACATTGTATTTTCTTGATCAGCATCTGAAGCAGCTTAAAGGAACAACTTTTGAGCATCTGTCATCGGAAATCCAGTTTTCTTACACCCGAGGGGGTACAGATTTGCCATTAAGCCTCAGTTTTCTAGCCTCAAGGGGGAATGCCCATCTCATGGAACAACTTCTGATCAAAGGATTCAATCCTAATGATGCCAACCATAATGGCCGTACTTCTCTGGTTAGGCAATGTTTTTTTTACCTCTTATTTTATTGGGCCAATACTTTGATTTTTGGAGTTTATAATCCATTTTTTTGAATAATAGGTTGGATGCCCATTGCCGTGTTTTCAATCATTCATAAAACACTTGCGATGTTGCTAGCAGTACATATTTTACTTTTCATGTGATTTTTTATAGACTGATGTAGCTTTGTTTCTTGTCTCTGTAGCATATTGCAAGTGCTTGTGGGTTTACGGACTGTGTGCAGTTGCTACTTAATTATGGAGGAGATCCTAATACTAGAGGTTTGATTGAACATTGTTTTGGATGTCCATGCTGCATATATACCCAACTGCTTTATTTTACATGAATATGTCCCCTCAGTATAACAAGAAAGTCCATATTATGAGAAAAGAAGCTTTTGGAAAAAACTATGCGCAAAATCATCTGATCGACGTTTCGAATCACAACCTATGATCTATCATCAGGAAGAAAACAAAAAAAAAATGATCGGCATTTTGGATCACATTCCGTGATCCATCATCAAGAAGAAAACATGTTGTGACAATGTGATCTATCATCCAGTCCCATAATCCATCATCACGGGAAAAACCACGTTTTCTACCTGATGATGGATCACAGGTTGTGATACAAAATGTCGGTTAAAAGATTCTGCAGGCAGTTTTTCCTCCTTTCTCATAATATAGACTTTGAAAGCCTTAGATATTTAAAGTCTATATATATTTACTAGGCCTTCATTTGTGTTTTATGAGCTCCCAATAGGATTCCCTATGCCCTAATGAGTCTCTGATTGACACAAGTGGTTTTTGTGATAGGAGATATAATATTTTGGATTTTCTTTCCAATCTTAGATGGTCATGGCATTTCAAGAAACTTTTGTTGGGCATGCCACAGATGAAGAAGGAAATGTTCCTCTATGGGATGCCATAGCTGCAGAGCAAGAGAGAGTAGCACGGCTTCTGTGGGAGAATGGTGCACGTTTAAGCAATGGAGATATGGGGAAATTCCTATGCATTTCTTCTCAGAAAGAAAACATAAGTCTTCTTAAAAACCTATTAAGGTATGAGGCCAACATAAATTCATCCACTGCAGATGGCATTACAGCCCTCCATATAGCTGTCTCTGAGGGAAATGAAGAAATTGTTAATTTCCTTTTGGCTAATGGCGCAGACATGACACTACAAGATATCAATGGTTGGGCACCAATTGATCTAGCAGAGAAGCAAGAAGACAAAAGAATTCTTACATTACTACTAAATAAGCAAAAATTAGCTGAATGCAATCATGAAACAAATCCCCTTGGCAACACTCCTTCCAATAAAGATCTTGAAAAGGAACAGAGTAGCCTTAGAATACAAGGCCTAAAACAAGTTCAGAAAAATGCAAAAATCCCTTTGATTAGCAGCCATACTAGTTTTTTGCCTGCAACTAACCCATTCGAGAATAAGCATGTTGAAGATCTGGATGATTTTCACCATTCATTGTTTGGCATGTTGGCATTGGAGATGAGTCTGATTTCTGCAACCAAAGATCGTAAACTCAACTCAAGCTCCAGCCCTTTGCATCCTGGATTAGTTGCAGGTCCACCCAAAAGAGCAACAATACACAAGTCTCATCCAAGAAGTCAGGAATCAGATATACTTCACAGAAAATTGATTGTTTTGCCAACATCAATGGAGGAGCTATTAAGAGTAGCAGGTAGACTCTGGTGAATCCATTATATTGTTTTCTATTGTCAAGATTTTTTTTTCAAAGTTTTAGCAAATTCAGAATGCTTTTTTAGAATATTATCTCTTCAACAATATGCTTATGTACTGGATAACAGGGCAAACATTCGGATACAGAACAACCATAATACTGAGCCAGGATGGTGCACAGATTGATGATATCAATGTAATCAGGGACAACGAGCATTTATATTTTGTTGAATATAATTTACAAGATCATCTTGAATTGACAATATAGTAGAGAACAGAAGATCGTCTTGATCTAGCAATATAGACATGATCAGAAGATGATCATGAATTAGCAATATAGAAAGGAGTATATGCTACCATACAGTTTTGCAAAAAGTGTATGTCCTTTCAACATTGGAATAATGCAATAACAGGGCCTCAACAATGTTTTCTTGATTGATATTTGGAAACTTCTGTGTTGCTTCAGCAATTTAACTTTTTCAAATATTTTCCTAAAGACGCACACATTTGACCATCAATAAAACTAATTTGCATTGGCTTCATTCCTTTTGCTGATGATTGGTCTTGAAACGTCGGAACAAAAAATTTCTACACAGCTGATTCCAGAAGACTTTCACAATAAAACTCTCTGTGATTTGTCCCTCAAAAACAAAACTAATTTATTTCATTTTCTGTTCGTTGCAAGCTGGTGTCAGGGCATATTGTTGTAGATGCTCTTGAAGTGCATCTCCAGTGCTTATTAGGACCCCCACACCTCTATATCACCTTTCTTCTTCGTGCCACAAATCGTAGGCATTATCAGACACTTGTGAAGAGTCCAAAGATAAGTAGATGATAAAGGTTGGAAACCACGAGAACAACCCCAGAATATACTTTGCAGCCAGGCTAAAGACGAATTACATTGTATATACACTTTGATAACGGCCACAATTCTTTTGCAATGTCTATCCCTATAGTTCCATAGCATCTATCCCTGCCATTCTTTGGGTAAGTAGGTGTCGGCCAATTGACAAGTCTTGGCTTCGTTTACACTCTAGCTTTGTCACTGGCATTAGCTCAAATACAACTTTGAAACAATATAAATGAACTTCAATAAAAATATCCTCTTGTTTCCAAAATGGGGGTCTCATATGTTAAATTGGCCTGCTGGCTGTTGGAGTTAATTCTCGATAGCTTTCCCGATCAGACATAGCAGTTTATACAGGTCACTTCGTGATCCAATACTCTACAATCATTGTTGAAATTCTTTTGTGTTATCAGACTTATCACAATGCTCGTAGGTAAGACGATGGTGTTATTGAAGTGACCGAGTACAAGATACAATGTAAGAAATTTCTTGCTTTTATATCCCTCACCCTTCTCAGTTTGCTTCACTTATTGGCAGTTGAGATTTTTACTTTGTATAGAGTTTACCATGGGCAAGGGGGGAGGAAACTGGGAAGGGGGCAGGGTTGCCTGCAAAAAGTATCCAATAACCATTACAAGCCATGCAGGGGCACCATTGAAGGTTGTAACACTTCCTCTTCAATTCTGCCACTAAGGTAAATTTTTGGAGGTAAAGTCCCCACTCATGGTAATGCATCACCATATCTATTAACTCGCAGTGGCCCCAAAGGTGCAAGTTAGGCTCAATGGGGGTCTCTTTAATTTTTTAGATTTTTTTTGTTTAATTGTTTGCCCTTGCATTAACAACATTGCATCGTCATTCGAGATGCACATCAAGATGCGGAATGTTGTTTCAATCAAAACAGCTCTCATGACATCCTCGTCCACCCTCAACAATATAAAATGACAAATCAAAGATGTTGTTTAATATGTACATATGGATTACTAATCATATTTACAAAATGTTTGATTGAGAATGGTGGAAATATCTAGATGTCATGTAATATTTGAAGAGTATGGTGATTGTTAAACTAACCCAAGTTAAACTAACTATTCTTATTTTATTATAGAGAGGTTTAAAAAAATGATGATATACATTGTTGGATTAGTAGACATCATTAAAATATCTCATTGATTCATTAGCTACATTCATTTGGGCCCATTCTTTGTGTAGGCACCTCACGTTTCACAAGATGGTTATTGTTATCAATTAGATTTTGCACTCATTTGTATTTGTAGTATTATGAGTAGTGTGAGTTGTATGTGGGAAATCTAATGACACAATGGGATCACCTCCAAGTTGTGGAACCTTGGCAAATTGAGGTGAACCTCCGGAGAAGGTCGATTTCCTTTCACTAAGCTTAGTGCAATTGGTATATGACTAGTTCACATCAGACTACTACTTCTTAGTGATCTTGCTCCTAATTAGGGTTTTGACTTGTGAGGAAAAGAGTTTTAAAAGGAGTTTTAAAATTGGAAAATGGTGATTGCACCAAATAGTATAGTGGAAATTAATGTTTGCTTTGTTTAAACACAGTTGAATATTTAATATATTGCAATTTATTGAAGCACAATCTTGCACAAATATGGGATCAAAGGAAATATTGAATATTTATCAAGTAAGGAACAAAGTTCTTTATTTTTCATCAACAAGCTTTCAAAAGGGCAAAAATAATACCACATATGAATCTATATGATTGAAACAAGACTTAGATCATTCACAAATTTAATAAATAGTCGTACATACACCAAGGAAATACAATACAAGGAAGGCAAAACTTCAGACTATTAGCATTCTTTAGGTTACAACTTGTAGATCAATTCTTCAGATGCAGAATAATATCTCTAATAGCAAAAAGATAGATGGGCTATGTAGGGAACCCATATTTATACAAAAATCACTCCCTTGAGAGAGAGGGAGTTAACAAAACCTTACGCTCAATTTCAGATCAAGAAATTTGGGAAACTTCATGTAAATGTCATCCTCTTCAACATGAAATGGCATCCTTAGTGGAGTAGATGGTGGAAAAGAGGGATGCAACTGTTGGATGCTTCACTAGGTGTTGAAAGAGGAGAGAAAACTATTAGAGTCTTTTAGTTGAACAATTTTTCCTTCAGGTCAGTTTGAAGAAGTTTCTCCACAAAAAAGAGGCATCAAAATGAACCATGACTTGGTTAAAGTTGAATGTTTTTTTGGATATTTCAAGATATAACTTGCATACAAAACCTAATTTGTAATTTGCAGTGAAGACTTTTACAACTTTTAAGTCATTCAACTTGACCAAAAAAAAAGTGCAAATTACAACATGAGTTTTTGCAACTAAAGTAATTCAAACTTGTCAAAAAGAAAAATGTGAATTACAAGTTACACTTTACAACTAAACCCTGACAAAAAGATAATTGAAAATCACAAATAGTTCTTTCTCAACTTAAAGATAAGAGCTGTCAAAATGATAGTTGTAATTTTCAACTTATAACTTTACAATGTATCTTACAATAAATATAGTTTACATAATATATTTTACAACAATCCACAACCACAACTTCTGAAGATTCCTTGTCCCTTTTTGCTTGTATCTTCTCGATATTAGCATCGAAGTTATTGAATATCTCTTGAAGGTGCACTTCATTAGAACCAAGTGTGTAAAAGTTGTTGATGTCACATTTTGCTATTACTTCAGATAGCTCTCTAGAAGCAACTTGTAGACTTGAATGTTTTTTCCCATTTGATCTAGTGTATTATGATACTTGATGAATCAATGGATGGAATTCAAATTGAAAATTGTATCTTGTGTTGATTCTTTCTTAACTACCCCTTTGAATTTATCTTGGACCTCTTGAATAGGAAGGGGTTCATCTTGGTAATCTGATGCATCACATGACAATTTACCAAGTAAATCTTCAATATCATAAATTGTATTTGTGGCCTTGTCACATGTACTTTTGGCCTTATCAATACTCTCAGTGAATAGCTTGATTCTGAATTTAGCTGCCCTATCTAGCTCTTCATGCTCTACAGAATTCTTTAATATCTTTTCTGACATGAGGGTGTCATTCTCAATTAGGTCAACAACCTACAATTTTGGAAAGTATAGGTTCAACCTTTAAATCTCTTCTTCATATTTGTTTATCTCTGCCTTTAGAGACGCACGATCATCATTCAAAGTCTTATAGTAGTCCATGGTCAGTTCTATCACTCTGTTCCCTTTTGTTATTAGTTATTCGACCCAGTCTTTTTTAGCCCTTCCCATGGTACCAATATCTATCATTATCTTGAATGTTTCTTTGTTAGGGAACTGAGATGGAGATTGAGTTGGCTGGGTAGAATCAAGTGGATTAGCTGGATCTAGGAACTTTCTTAAGGCAGTTGTCAACTGTTCAACTTTGTTCTTTAGTTCATCTTTAATGACCTTGTCACTATGTATTTTCTCAAAAAGAGAGCTTATACTTGATTAAACATCATGCTTCAGTCTTTCTCTTGTTGGATGACCTAGGTGCACTTTAGATGTCTGATAATCCCCCACCACTAAATCTTCATTTTGTTTATCCAATGGGGGAACTGTTATCTCCACATATTTTTCCCCTACTGCATCATATGATATTCTAGAGATGGTCATAGGGCTGGTCTTTGGTCATTTGAATACCTCAAATAGACCAAATTTTAGACTGATGGGAGATATCATTTGTTTCCTTTTATTCGACACTAATTGTGTTAGCCAACTTGGAGTGGCTACCTGCAAATCCTTGTAGTTCCAACGAGCACTGTCATCTATGAATCTACAACTGAAGCTATTATACTGGTGGTTATCATGACAAGTGCCATATCTGTCATTGATATTGTTGTTGAATCCTGAGCTGATGATTTGTCTATCTCTTCCCCATTGGTGGGTTGAGTAGCCACAGTTGTATTAGTGGGTATCTTTATTTCCACCTACTTGGTGAGGGCATGGGTTACTATGAGAGTGAAAAAAATGGGTACTTGAATGGGTAAAGTGGATTTGGATGTGCTTTTTATGGGTGCAGAAGTTAAAAGTGACACAAGTGGAAAGGTAAACACATGTGGTTTGAACAGGGGAACCTGTGGAAGAGTTGAATCTAAGGCAACAAATGCATCAATCAACGTAGTGGGAATACTCAAAGTAAATGAAATAGGTAGTATGATGGAAGATGAAAATGAATTTATATTCATCCCAGTGGTTGGGATGGCTAGTAGGATTGCAGTCAAAATGACTAAGTCCACTACCATGTATTATTAGGTGGTATTGGTGATTAATGGAGTGGTAGTAGATATTGGGGATGAGGTGGAAGTGATAGTAGAAAAGGGAGGTGAAGGTCGATTTGGAGTATCTAACTATGTTGATTGGCTTATTGCCAAGGGAGTCACTTACACAAGTGGATCATTTGAAGGTGCAATTACTTGCACTAGTAGGCTGGTAGAAATAGGAGGGGTAAATACTTTTATTGATTGGGTAGTGGAGACAGGAGGAGGGTTTACTGTGGTTGGTTGAACAGTAGAGACAGGAGGAGGGACTACTTGTGTTGGTTGAGTATTAGTTGTGTCTTTCATAGAAAGTGACAGTGGTTGATCCATTAGATGGGCTGCTGGAAGAATCCATTTTTACCTTATGCTTCTACTTTCACTTATGTGATACAACTAGCCCCAATGTCTGATCTGCTTGGGTTCCACTAGTGAAACCCTCTACTGATGTTGCCACTACATCCTTATCCTTCACTTCTTTCAATCTATCTATAATATTTAGGGTTTCTTTGGTTATTTTGATTCGCTTGCTCCTTAACCAGTTTAGTGTTCTATTTATAGCCTTGGTGGTCTTGTCTAACAAAAATAAGGATTTAGGTGTAGGCCATCTGACTAGAGGAAGAGGTTGGAGATAGATTCGATTAGCATAGTACACCCTGCCTATTGGCTACTCATCATCTTTCAAATATTCAGGGATTGGTGCCATATCATAGTTTTAATTTGTTCCAAGGTCATTCTAGAATAATCTCTTAACCTAACTTCATCTTCATCTTGCATATCTTCCTAGTAATATTCATAAAAAAGAACATGGGAATATGTGGCACCCATTAAATTGGTAACATAGACAGTTAAATTATAGAAGGGCCTAACATCAAGAGCTCTCAAGGTCATTTGAGTCATCTCTGCATCCACACATTTGGCCTTATATAGGGAAGGACAGGTGTATCTCCCTATGCTAATAGGGAAGTGGATCCCTATCTTGTGCCCATTTGATAAAAACATGTGTGTTTCCACTAGATTCCTCACAAGTTCCATTAGGGCCCATTTGTCGCTTACATACCTAGGGAGGGTGTAAGGATAACCACTGAAACCACCCACTCTGATATATGAATATGTTGGGAGCTGAATAAAATGAACCCTATTTTGTAATTTCTGTTGTTGCAGCATCATAAAATCTTCTCCTCCCTAGTTATTTTTCAAACATGATTATGATGCAGTAGACAAAATCATCATTGGCCCTTCTAAATTGTTGTTTTCTCGCCTCTAAGGTGAGATCAAGATAGTAGTTAAAAACTTTGTCGATTTATTCGGACATTATGTTTAATCCTGGGAATGCTCTCCTTTTTTATAAGATATAGACAAGGTATGAAGTCATATAAACTTGCTTATATTTTGGAATTCCATCAATTGTTTGGGAATGGAGTCACTAATCAACTGGGCCCAATAAATTTATTATTTGTTCTGATGGATTACCCAGATACATTGGTACATCCAATCTTGAGAATTCTCTATGTTTGGGTTCCCTGTAACTCTATACAAGAGTATAATAATATCTTCTATTTCATCCTTGAAGTCTATCCTAGCCAAGGTTTTAGGCATTCTTGTAGTTGTAGGTATAGGGGTTTTTAACCACTGTTTATTTAAAAACCAGAGACAGGCTACATTATTACCTTGATAGAACCTTTTGGAGGACTCAGGGGTTATATCTATGTAGCTTTCATAGTCTGGGATTAGGAACATAGTATCAAGATTCAAAATCTTCTCTCCTTTATCGTTCACTACTTCCTTCTTCTCAGCATCATAGCATTTATCCATGGTGAGCACAAGCTCAGGGCTTTATACTTAGAGTGTGAAGGTTGCATCTTGGGGAAAACCACTATCATGGATGCTCTGAATCCAATCATTCTTAAATTCTGCATTTGCTCTATTTCAAAAGTCTACTAGATCTATGTGACCTAAATTTGTGTCAGTGATCTTGTTGGTGTTTGAATCTAGGTTGGATGGGACACTAGGTCCATTTAGCTTGAACTTCATCTCTTTTCCAGACATGTACTCTAGGTAAATTGGCATAGGAAACCAACTACAAAGTTGATCAGGGTTTAGAATTGCAATTATAGGTTATTCTTCCACTTTGAACCTAGCGGGGTTTTGTATTACAATGGCATTTAAAAATTATGGTGGAGGTATATTATGCAATTGCACTTGCAAAGTCTGACCAAAATGTTTGGTAGGGTTTTGACTTATAATTGCACTTGCAAAGTCTGATTAAATGTTTGACAAGAAAATTAGTCTGCAGAGGCAAGTCAGACTTTCAACAGAAACTCAGAGTTGTTAAAGCAAGGGGAATCTCCATCAAGGTTTTAATATGTTTCTACAACTAAAATTTCCATAGGGTTTGATCTTCCAATAGCAAAGGGTAATTTTTACCCAAATTTTCACAAGGGATATTTTAGAAATATTTCAAAATTTTAATAGTTTTTGGTGAAAACCCTAAAACCCTTAAGTACGACAAGTACCTAGGCAAATTTTGACAAAGTCTCTACAATTTTAAGAAATTTTTTGGTAAATGTGAGCAAATAATGTAGACACTAGAAATATGCACACTACAACTTTGAATGTCAAAATACCATAGGACCCCCTTGGGCCCAACCTTGACCTTTTGACCCCTAGCCGATCCTAACCCACCTGATCCAAGTCAATTTGACTTACTGTCTAAACCCACCTGGCTAACCCAACCTTAACCTTTCTACCTTAGCCCTATCGACCATTAACAATCACCTTGACCGTTGATAATCACTTTGACCATCGATAATCACCATAACCATTGATGATTTCCCTGACCATTAACTATCACCCTAACCATTGATGGTCAAGTTTCGTGGCCTGAATAACTTAACTAACCCTTCAACTCTGACTTGATTTTTTATAATTAGCTCATCTAATTCATGTGCAAACTAATGCATGTACGAGTTATATTTAGATAACAAGTTGGACCCCTTGTTAACATATTGTTCAACCCCTCCTTCCTTCCTATAAAAAGAGGAGAACTTGAGAGAGAGGGAGGAGGTAAGTAAATCATCAAGAGGCAAGAGCAAGAGAGAGAATACAGATCAAGATCAATCATCAACTTCTTGTGCAAGTATCTTTCCATCAAAAATCATCTTTCGTAAGCTCCAGATCTTCTCCAATCCATCAACCATCAATCATCAAACCATGAGCTAAGTATATTGTTATTTGTTTCACGTTTCAATTATTTAGTTTAAATTGCACCCATCTACCCATAACCTCTTTTTAGTCATTTGAATAACTAACCCTTGAACTAACCACCTTTGAACCTTACCCTCTACCTCACAACTAATATCTGACCCAAACCCACCTTGCAATAACCATTCTGAAACCTCAACCAATCAACCTTCTTGACTTGAACTAGAATTGATGGTAACCATCGATGATCAACCTCATCGTCGATGATCACCCTGACCATCGACGATCACTATGTAAAACTAGACACCCAAAATTAGCAAGCAAAAACCACTTCTCAACCTCAACCAAAATCTTATTTGCTTGACTTCTATCATAATACAGATTGAAATCAACAACCTGACCATACTTGAGCCATATTTTGATAGTTTGGCATTCACTTTAATGTTATCTTGTTAATCTATGCATTTTTATGAATAGTATTTATTTCACCTAAATTAAGTACTTTCATTTATGTTATGCAACCTCTTTTATCAGCATTGACTTGTCTTAAAAGGTTGATTGACAACTTCTAAGGAAGTCGTGTACTTATCGGATCTAGCTTGCTAGACAATCCACCTTCCTACCTAGCTAACCAACCTTTCTTTAGTCTCTTTCTTATGCAGGTCATCCTCCCAAGCCAAAGAAGAGCTCTCACAACTGTTTGGATCATGGAGTGCAAACCAAATCTAGGTTCTACCAACCTTACCATTCTTTTCAGTTTTACTTTTTTTTCTTGAGGAAAGAAATCAAGATTTTAATATAACACACTACAATTATAAGAAAATTTTGGGAAAATGTGAGTAAATATGGTAAAATCCCTATATTTTTTGTAAAATAAACCTATGCTTTGTTGATAATAATAATGGCAGCATTTTGAAGGAAATGCGAGTGACCTAGAAAAATATATTGTGCATGTGGGGCTAGATGGTGTGTGGCATTTGTGTTGCTCGACAATGGCGGCAAATGAACTCAACATTGCTCATCCCGAGGGGTCTGGTTTATGATCTCACTTGGTAGGGGAGTTTAAAGTTTGGTTTGCAATAGTGATAATGATGACAAAAACCTAATTTTATATTAATAAATCATGCAATAAATACTATGCATAGTGGTAGATGGTGGGAAGGTAGGTTATCAAAGTTATTTCATAAGTTTGCAAGTTGTAAAATTGTGATTTGATTTTAAATCTTCACTTTTCACTGAGTGGGTTGCTAGAGGTAGGAAGTGGGATCTCGGTTACACTTCAAAACTTTTCTAAGTTGCAAAAGTATAGTGGGAGTTTTGATTCCCATGGGAAATGTTGTGGAGGTGGGTAGTGGAGCTCGTGTTGCACTTTATAAATTTGTAAAGTTGTAAAGTGTAATCAGACTTTTGAATCCCACAAGGTGGTGGCAAACAACAAAAAGTGGAGCTCGTATTTCATTTTGTAACTTTGTAAAATTACAAAGTGTAACTAGAGTTCTGATTCCCATTGATATCAAGTAAGATCAGAAAGCAGAGTCCTGATTTCATTTTACAACTTGCAAAGTTGCAAAATGCAACACAAATTATGGGTTTCGCTAGGCATTGGGTAAGTAGGAAAGTAGAGGTTTGGGTGCACTTTGCAACTTTGCAAAGTTTCAAACTACACAAGAATCTCCAATTTTAGCATAGATCACTGAAAAAGGTATTTAGGTCTCCTTTAAATCATTTTCTCATTTTTATGGATCTCCCATATCACATAAGGTATTTTTATATTTTTGTCAAAAAACATCAACAATTATAAATATAAATTGAGTACAGGCCAATTTGTATGCCATAAGATTGCGTTTAAATTTTTGTTTTGACTTAGCAGTGCAATAAAATAATTTTTATGAGGCCACTTGTCCTCCCTGCCAATATTGTGGTGAAGCCCAGCTCAACTACTTAGCTAGAACCCTAAATGCCTGGTATTATGTATTGTCCTTTTGCAAGTGAACTATGGAGTGTTTGAACATTGGTTACAGTTGCAGAGTCACCTGATTCATAACAAAATAAGTGTTTGCAAGGGAATTATTATAGCAAATATTTTCAAGTTATTTGAGATGGAGTGGGAGAACAATAATTATTGCTTCAAAAGAGGAAGACACACCCATAGCAGTAGAGGAGAGTTATTTTGGAAACCACATTTTGGTGTTTGACCCTTGCAATGGCTCCTTAAACATTGATGTGGTTGTCTCCATTGGATCCATTTTTGGTATGCAAGTCCAAATAATGAATGACTTGCAAACATTGAGCATGGTGTTACCATTGTATGTACACATTCTCTCCTTTTCACTTAAATTTATTGCAAAATGAATGGAGTTAAATCAAAATAATAATGCACATTACGTGGGCAGGGTATGTAGCTGGGTCAAAGTGAGTAGAACTGTATTGTGAACGTATGCCAACTAGGAAGCAATCTTTTGGCAGCTAGATATTATATGTATTCGATCTCTATAATATTTTTATTATCATTGGGGAATACACTGGGCAGGCCATCTTCATGAGGCTGTGTGACCATCTCGTAGCCACTCGCATTTTCAACTTGCCTCATGTTTCCATGGCCACCACCTACACCAACTCTTTCTCATTATTGGGGAATATTGCAAAAGCAACTCTACAGAAGAGTCAATCCACAAACATGCCATATGTGTAATTTCTCAATCCCCTCCCACATGTCACGGCCAATCGTAATTGTTATTGTTCAGCACATCACTGCTCTACTCGCGACTGCTCTTAGGTCATATCTATCTACACATGGATTAAGTTCATTCATATCCATTAAGTTCAGTAGTTATACTAGAAGGGATGGAATTTTTTTTAAATTTTGGTAGAGTGGGGTTTTTTTAATTGAAAAAGTGTAAATTAGTAGTCATATCTCACTTGAAACCCTTGGACACTTATCATGTGTCATATTTTGTGAACAAGTGGTAGTAGCACAAATAAATTACTTTCTTTGGCATTTCTGTTGGACCACAATCAAGGTTCATTATAGCCTAAGCAAGTGCAAATTAAAGTCCCAAACAATCATAGATTGCAAATTAGATCTGGAGATCACATACAAGTGATTCCTCAATGTCTTCCTTCGAGGGATACATCTACTAAAAGAACACTTCATGTAAGTGGCACCAATGAGCATATTGGGTTTTCTCAAGAAATGATCAATCAAGTAATATATAATTTGAATCATGGTTTTGGGTAGTAAGGGCATATAGTTCCTCAACTATGGGGTCCACTAGTTTATAATGGGTATCAACAACATAATGTGTCTCATGCATATCCTAAATCATTCTTAATGTTTTTTGATGATGCCAAATGGATTAAACAAGGATTATATCATAGGGATTGTATTTTTTTTTGATATTTTCTATCTTATAGCCATGTTTTTTAGCATTGAGATGTGATATTTTCACTTTTTTCTTGTAAAGTTGAAACATTATCAAGACCTACAAGCCAAAGAAATAACCTCAAAAATTGGGTTCATGGGCTGAAGTAGGCAGGAAATCCTCATTGTAACTTAGAGATGGATGTTATTTCTATTGAGTATTCATCTTTATTACAGGGATTGGTAGCTCAATTGGGTCTCCAACAACATGTTGATTTGAATTTTGTCTCCTTTCATCTTGATTTCATTGATTTTTACAACCAACATCATGTGAATATGCTCATTGGAATAATTTAAGTCAAGGAGAACTTCTCTAAGAGTGGGGAAGTAGTCATATAATACTTGAAATATTGGTATTGTTTTTGAACTCTTCATCACATGCTGAATGATCTTGATTCTTGAGTAGCCCTATTAATTCTTGAAGTGATGCTCTGAGTTTGAAAAGTTTTCATGTTTTATATGTGGTTTATGTGAAATATTATCTAAACATTTTTAACCACCCCAGAGTGTTGCCATTATAAGTTAGACCAATTTGTGTAATAACTATTCTCATTGAGATTGAATTTGAGTCGCAATATGCTAAGTTGGAAGTTGGATTTTCTCAACATTTTAAAAATATGTTTGAGGATTGTTAATTTAGAAGATGCTCTATAATTAATTTGTATAATGGTAAATCAAAGTCAGGGTATAAATTTACATGTATATTAAAATTTACCTCTGTATATATATTAGAAGGATCTATCAGAAATGATTTCATGTGCAATTGATAATTGGGAGAGGTAGGTTGAAATGTTTTGAAAAAACAAATGTCTTAGCAATTGAATACCATGCATATCACTTGAAGTGAATCAGTTATGGATTCATTGTGGGAAATGATAATGATTTAAAACTATCTCAAAAAAGCATTTTTACATATTTATACCATTCAAATAATTTATCCCTTTTTTTGTTAATGACCTTGACAATGACATGACATACCAACAAGCCAATAGAGGAGTAGCAAAATGGAATATACAAAATTGTTGATGATGAGCAAAAGACCCAGCACATACACAAACAACTATCAACCACTCAGTAGTGCCACCTGGGTGTCACCCACTCAAAAACTAATGAGGGAATGAAAACTACCAACAAAAACTATGCAACATCTTCAAAACCATGAGGCGAATATTCCTTCTTGCCTTCTCAGTGGAAACACCTCCAATATAATTTAAAAATATATGTATATCTATTAATTAAAAAATAAGGATATAAATTACACTTATAGTTTATTATAAAAATGTGGCCACCTATAATTTATAGTTAGCTATTGCACTAAGGATGCAAAATGAAAATGAAGTATCATAATAGTGGTGGGAGATATGGAAAAGAAAAGTGGAAGTCATCTTGAGATGACATATAATACACAATAGTAAAAATAAATAAATCACAATATAAATAAAATTCTCATGAAAGCCTTCAACTACCTAACAACAAATGAAAGGACGATAATACCAACTAAAAACCAAATCAATCAAGGAAGAGGGAAATGCAACATGGAATGCAACCTTTGCTCTTATTTTTTTTCCTAATCTGGACATATACACTATCTTTCATTCTTACATATCTATCATAAGAGAAAGGAGGAGAGATGTGAAGGTCTTGAAAGGAACAAACTCTTGAGATTGTAGTAAAAATCAATCATTTATGTTTAGCATTCCTAATGTCAATTGTTATTTTCTTCATTGTTAGGTGTTGTGACTTATGTATAATTAGATCCCAAGCCATTTTTAATCAAATTTGTTTTAACTCTCCACCAATAATAGGAAGGATCAAAACATGCTTAGAATTATTCACATCCCATGCTAGACCTATGTATTTTTTTTATTTGGACAACTATGTACATTGGTAAATTAGGTGGATGTATGCTAATTGATTTCTTATTTTACACTTAAGAGATGTAAAATAATAGAAACTATGCACTAATTAAAATCATAGAAAATATAGAAATAAACACAATAATATGAACTAAAAGGGGTTAATTGATGTTGTAACTAATTGATTTAGAAAGATAAGACAAGAGGGGGGTGATGTGCTTAGCTAGTTCTACCTAGCTGTTGCTCAAAGAAGTTGTCACTAAAAATTGAAATGCTTTGTATGTGCTTCATTAATTACTCAGATAAAAAATAGTGGAATAAAAATTGCTTAGATGATGTCGACAAAGTCAGACGCCTATAAAAACTAACATTGTCAAAGTTTACCAATAATGTCCCTGTGCATAGTGGGGGTCTAAAACATATGGTAGCCCTATGCTTGCACTTACAATCTACTCATTTGTGTATACTTTCAAATCCTTTGAGAAACTCATTTTTTTATGTCTTTGTGCTTGATTTCCTATAGGATATTATTAAAATGGGGTTAGTATTTTGGGTTCGACTAACCCCAACCACTTCTCATTGAATAGTTGAGCATTATCTATTTTCAAATACTTTGAATAGGGCTCAAACTACACATATTTTTCTCACTTACGTATGTGTATGTAATATTTTGAACAATTTATAATACAATATTATATTTTGATCTTTGATACTTAGCACCATACAACTTTGACTTTGCGTATTTAAATTTTGGCTCTATGGACTGCTCTAGGATTACTCATAGAAGATTTGAGATATGTATACATCTTTTGATAATGTTCCTAAGAGATTGTTATATGATTTATCAATATTTCTAAGACTTTTCCAAGTGGATCAAAACCTTAGGGGTGTTTTGTATTTATCGATGAATCTTATTTAATGTCCCACTATGACTGAATCATGAAACATGTATATGCTAACCTAATGGAGAATTCATAATTTTAATAATAGATATGAGGGATCCTAGACACAGCCAGTAAAGTAAGACACTTTTTGTAACCAACATTATCTAGGTGTAATAGTACCATTTAGGAAGTGGAAAATAAAGATATATAATATGAAGAATGTATGTCTAGGATTCTGAAGGGTTATTGTAAAATGATATACATACATACATACATACATATATATATATATATATATATATATATATATATATATATATATATATATATATATATATATATATATATATATATATATGTACATATATATATATATATGTACATATATATATATATATGTACATATATATATATATATGTACATATATATATATATATGTACATATATATATATATATGTACATATATATATATATATATATATAGTACATATATATATATACATATATATATATATATATATATATATATATATATATATATATATATATGTACATATATATATATATATATATATATATATATATATATATGTACATATATATATATATATGTACATATATATATATATATATGTACATATATATATATATATATATGTACATATATATATATATATATGTACATATATATATATATATATGTACATATATATATATATATATGTATACACACACACACACACACACACACACACACACACACACACACACACACACACACACACACACATATATGGTGAATAGATGTGGCTAAGACAGTAGATGGATTGCTAGATAGATGGAAAGTATGATTAAAATTAAAATATATGTGCATTGTCTGAGTGTGTATAAGTGTATCAAAGTTGATATTGTCAAAGTGTCAAAGAACAAATTTAGGTGTCTACACCAATCTAATAAACAAAATTATTACTTTCTCTAAGAGCACCACTGACTACGTTGGACTCCACCCACAAATTGGAAGTAAGCACAACTTATTTACTCTTCGATAAAATAATTTTGGCCTATAATTGATCATCATTGAGATATCCAAAGTTTTTTCTCTAATATGCTCTACATTACTACAGGCAATTAACATATTAAATGATTTCAACATTTATTTATTATGTGTTTTAGCCAACCTATTTATTGCAAATAAATGTGTTGAAGAATGAAATGAATATTTTTTATTTTTAAATCAAATATGATTCCATTCGAGACATTAGAAAAAAATTATTTTTCAACTTTTGGTTCAACATTTCAAATATTCATTAAGAGATTTTGAAAATCCACTTGGTATGAATCAGAATGATGTTGACAAAACAATGTGTACAATGTTGAAAATTCACCAAAGTGTTGACCCATATGATGTTGTAGCATAATTAGAATGTATTATAGTGAAGTAAATTGGCCCAACTCACGAATGAGGATGATAGATATGCCATAAAATTGTTCAGACTTGTGATGCGAGAAATCCATGCACAAATGCTAGTCAATGTGTTAGCAATTTTAGTCTTATAAAACTCATTTTTTCAATGAGAATGTAGTAAATATGTTTCAAATATTCTTGTAAATTTACATGTGCATGTCCTTCTAGTGATTTCATTTTATTTATATATATGTGAAGGTTTGAATGCACTATCCAATTGGGACAAGCAATAGTAAGGATATGATTTTTTTTAGTTACTTGTGAATTCAATATGATTTTGATTTTTTTTATAAGATTTTTTTAACCAACAATACTTTAAATTACCATTTTCAATGGAAGCATTGTATAATATTGAGTATAGTGGTGCACAATAATATCAAATACAAATTGTTTTGTATAAAAAGTACTAGAAGTAGACAAGGTAGAGGAATGAACTACATATATTTCATGGGTTGCTTGATTAATCTCTATAAAATAGGCAGTTTATTCTTATAAAGGATGACAAAAAAGTATTGGCATGCCAATTATGATGGATGTAAAAATAATGATGGCCTATAGAAGTGTTTTAATTGCTAAAAACACCCTTAAAGATCTATATGTACAAACCCAAATCCAAACCCCACATGTTTCCCTAGGGGACATAAACATCCAATAGGGACAATAGTGGGAGGCATTCCTATCCTTATGGGGCATTATTGTCTTCAACCCTCTAATGGTATATTTTTAAAATTAAACCCTCCCTTACCTTGTATTCCTTGTTTTTAGGCTTCCTAGAGTGCATTATCCCCTTTTGTATTGCTATAAAGTCACTCTAAAGTCACTTATTCTTCCACTTACAAATTTCAATATAAAGGCAGATGTACACTATTGCACATTGAGAAAAGTTTCCCTATTCTTCCCAATTTTGATTTTAAAAATTATAAGAAGTCCACTTCCAAGTCAAAAGCTTATTTTATTCAACCCAAAGCAAAGAATGATCAAGTATTCAAGCCAATTCTATATGCATTCATATAGTCAAATGAGCAAAATTGCACAAAGCACTCTAGATGGAAGAACTACATGGGATTGATTTGCATCCTTAGAATATTAAATACATAGGTAACATTTAGTCATCATGGGGGTGATTTGGATCATCTCAAACCAGTTACACTCCACCTTTTTCTATTTGTAAGTTTTCAATCATTAGTAGCCTATTTGGGTTTCAACCATTCAAAAACTATTTTAGGTCTTCCACACACTTATAAAGGTCAAATCTACATATACAAACCTAAATTCAGTTGTCACAAGTGATCATGCCCCAATTTCCTATTTTCATCAAAAATTTAGTATCAACCAAGTAGGACATCGGTGGGATTTGATCACATCCTTGGTCTACCAACCATGTTCTTATTTAGTCTCATTTCCCACTTCTGGGCACATACAACTATAATTCATGATTTTTTATTTTAGATGTTTATCACTCAACATAGTCAATAATCATGTGGACATATATAAGTTTATCATTTTTATTCATAGCTAGTCTTCTTGTAATCATTACGTCTCATTGAATTCAATAATTTACCTTCATTTTACTTGTTGAAAGTGCATTTCTAACATTCTAATTTATTCTATTCAATTTATCTTAATTAGGTTTAATTCAAATTTTGGTAAAATATATTGGTGAATCCAAGTTATTCATGCACTTTCATTTTTTCCCAAAAAATTATTTTGACGTTTAGATAAATTCCTAAATATCTGACACAAAAATAACTTTATTTTGACCTCAAATATAATCCCTAAAATTGAAGCATTTTATTTTGACATTGAATCTAATATCTAACACTAAAAGTATCTTTTTTTGACCTTGGATTTTATAATAATTTACTAATCTCCATACACATTTCTTTTCTTTTTATTTCTAGCATTTCATTTCCTATCATTCTTTGCAACATTATCTCCATGTTATTTTTCTATGCCATATACAAATCTTTCTTCTAATATTCCTTTAAGGTGAAGCGCTAGGTTAATTAAGATTCACAAGAGCATATCCAAATTACCTTGAACATTATTAAAATGGATTATACTAATGAAAACATTGATTCTTCTTATTTTGATGAACAAATTGCTCATGAATATTTTCAAGAAGATAATCATAATGAACAAGCTAACCAAGATGACTATAATACACAAAATACTTATGATGGCTTAGATAGGATCCATCATGTTAAACTTAATGGAGTAAATCAAGTAATATTCTAACATTTATCCATTTTTTAGGACTTTGAAAAATGCCACAATATATACCCAAAATAATTGAAGTCCTTCTAACTTACAAAAATGTACCAAAAACAAAAATCTCTACTTTCAATGTGCAACAAGAACCACTCTTTCATATCGGTAACCCTACCATAGGTGTTTCTACTTCTACTATTGATATTGTTATTACATCTACACCTTTATTTAGGCTTGGGGGAAACATGGGGCTTATAAAATATTTATATGTCTATGCCTAACCAAGTCACTCATTCAGAACCATTGATATTTACACAAACTACATCACATACCTTGCCTAATACATAATCCCTCGAGCAAACTATTAGGTTTTTGAAATCTAAGGTGCTATAATTAGAGCAAGATATACCAAAAGCTAGACAATTATTGGATTCCAAAGCTTTACTTCATAATCATCTCACACCTAATATTTCATCATACCCCTTAGCTACAAGAATTGTAGCTCATAAACTTCCACTATATGAAATAAAAGGAGATCCAAAACAACATCTCACATATTTTCATGTAGCATGTTTGGATTATGCTTTAAATGATAAATTTCTAACCAATTTATTTCTAATAAGTTTAAAATATTATGCATTTTGTTGGTTTTATTATCTAATTATTTAATCAATCAAAGCATTTAATCTATTAACACATTTATTTATGAAGAATTTTTCTATCAACATTGATAAAAAACTATCTTGTGTATAAATTGTTAAGATTAAGCCATGAACTAATGAGCATATCAATGATTATGTACTTCATTACAAGACCATGCTTTTAAAAATGACTGACACCTTGGCTGATAATGAATTATAAGATATTTTCAAACAAAGTTTGCTCGCACCTTTGCATAAATCAATCATTTTCAATAAATTCAAATCATAATGACCATTTAAAGAGATTTGTCAAACAATAAGAGAAAGAGAAGTGAAGCTTATTTCTTTGAAAAAGATTAAATAAACACCTACATCTACTTACAATTCCATAATGGTGTTTCAAAGCAAACCATCTTACAAATCTATACCAATAGATAGCAAATCTAATGAAAAAATATAGTTAATGTTATTTCTCAACCCTCTAACAATATTATTTTATCATATCAACCAAGAAGACAATTCTTTATATTACCATAACCACCCCATAAATTATTACAAATGTTACTCTAATGCAATCTCCTTACTTTGCCACCACCATTCAAAATTGACACGAACAAACCTCAAGGCAAATATTTTGATAACAATGCATATTGTGATTACCATAGATGCAATGGTCATCTTAATAATAGATGTTTCAAGCTAAGGTACCTTATTCAAGATCTTATTGATAACAATATTATTTAGTAACTCCTTATAGAGGAAACTAGGCCTCAATATAATAAAAATTCTAAATTCAATATGTTTAGTGACCCATTTCCTTATCATGATACAAAAAAGGATAATTGAATAATGAATCACACTTACAATGCTTATCCACCTCATGAATTATATGATCATCCATTAGATTCAATTACTAGTATAATTGCTTAAACTATAGTCACAATCTATGATTACTTTTGATTATAATGAGATAGTGGATGATGATTATGATTTTCATGTTTTATGTATATGAGCTTATATTGATAAAAAAAAACTTATTCGTAGTGAGCTAGTTGATAATGGATCAATTGAGAATGCATGCACAATAATTTTAATTCATTAATTAGGTTACACACATCATGATATACATGAAACTAATAAAAGTGTTAAGACATTCAATGGTAAACAACAAACCACTTTGGGACACATTATATTGCCTCTTCAAGTGGAACTTACTATTCTATCTATTCATTTTATAGTTATAATACAAAATGGGGTATTTTATAAAATATCAAGGAACCTTTGGTTGCAAAATATCTATGATGTGCCTTCTACAGTACATATATTCCTAAAGTACATTCATTAAAACTAAGTTGTTACAATTTTAAGAATCAGATATGAGTATCCTTTACAATCTATGGTACCTGCTCCAACCCATCCACCACCATAATTATTGATACATATATGCATGAAAAAAAACACATTTTTAGTTGTTGAACCTAAGCAAAATGTTTCTATTCAACCAATTTAGAAAAAGGTGAAAAAGGTTCAAAAGCACTGCAAAAGTAAGTGTATTATAAAAATATGTCTAATTATCAACAAGCATAATCATATGCAACACTTTACGAATTGGTCATTCATACGAACAAACATATTCCTCAAAATACACAACATTTGGAATAATATACTATTAGTTATTAATAGATTTCACATCTTTCTACATCTCATAGAGTTATTTCTCATACACAAGACTACATAGGTAATGATCTAGATAGCTTTCTTACTACATATGATACATTTTTTTGATTTTGATACATGTGCATCTAGCACATTTAGCTCAAGGAAAGTAATTCATTTACAACTTATTACATATTTTTATGACTCCCACATTGATGGGATAATTGCTTAACTTGTTGGATTTGAAAATATTCTAAGAATTGTAAAAAAATTTACATAATACCAAAAAGAAAAAATATTATTATACATAGCTTCTTGATTGTTGCATCATGTTCTTCCATTACTTACACATGTGATGGATTAATCAGTTCTTATAATACCTTAACTATTATTGACTTGTTGGATTATTGTCTCCTCTTTTTCACTTTATAGATTTGAAAAACTCAAAACAATGATAATTTTTTTCAATATTCTACCATTTATTTCCTTGTTTTCACAATCTTTAATGCTCAAATATCATATTTTTGTCAAGGATAGAGTTGACCATTTTTGTATAAGAATGAATGCCACTACTGTCCTAGTTGGTCGATCCTACCCAATGCTAATTTTTACCTAAACATCATAGTTTGAGCACACAATAGCCTTAATACTTATAATTTTTAGATATTTCACTTTAATTTCAGTATGTAAATCACTATTTATCATGCAAAATCTTCCTTTTCCTAAGCTATATTGTTTATACACACTACATACTTCGACAAGTGTATATTTGATGAAACGAAGATGTATAGTAATTCCTCTACATACTAGTTCTATTCCTACATACTTTTCAAATTTATAAATCATATACAAAGGGGACATCTTGCTCATGCACATGGCTATACAATCACTTCTAGTGCATATTTCAGATTGACACACATCATGGATTGTTTAGATATTTCTACTTTATTTTACTTTCGATACTTTATTTATCATTGGTTTCTATTTTTATAGGTTGCAAATTTTTTTTAAAGTACAAAAAAATTCAAGTATTTTAAAATTACAAAAACATTCAAAATATGCTAAAAATCCAAAATCAGGACCTAAGCATGATTAGATCTAGTTTACATTATTTAAATATGTTATTTATCTCTTGATTAGTAAATATTATATTATTTTTTATATCACACATGCATTTCATTGGTATTCATGATTGTTATTTAGGTCATATATTTCAATTGGATTAAGGTGTTGGACTTGCCTCTACCTAGTAGCCTTGTTAAACTAGGGGTATCGTATCCATAGGTTACAATACTCATTGGTGTTATCATTATAAGACTCTTATACTAGTGAGATTTATATTATCTACAAATGTATTGTTAACATCTCTATCTTACATTATGTACATGAATATGTTATTTGATAGGATATGATGACATTACATATGCATGGTTTAAATTGCATTCTAGTTTGATGTTTCATTGATGATATTACTTTTACATAGTAGATTAAATCTTGATTGTCTATTATGTTTTGATGTTTGGCCTTTGGCTCTTGTTGTACTCAAATTTGAACATGTGTGAAAATTTGATCCCCTTAGGGGAAATCGGTCAAAATCAATGAACATTGGTAAAGTTGGTCATCTCAAAAGTCTTTATTAAACATCAACATGTTTAAATTAGACCTAAATGTACATGAAGTGATGTTGAGAATATTTTTAAAAAAATTAAGTTTGAAAAAAAATAACAAGTCTTTAAACTTCATCATATTTTTAACCCCTAATTTGCAAGCTTTGGGTTTCCGACCCTTGCCTTATATCCAAACAAAACCTGAGACCCCTCTTGACACATGTTGGGTTTCTAATTCATGATACACATGAATTATATTCTTATACATTTACATACACTTATTAGGATCTTGATCACCTGCTTGTACTCAAGCAGATCTTGATCACTTGCCTTGCATCCATAAAAATCTTGGCATGTGTAAAACACTTGTTTAAAACTTGACACTGCAATCCCTACATTTATGGCCATAAATGTATACATGTGTGAGATCTTGGGCCAACCTATAACCACTTTGATTGCTCATTTATCCTCATTACATTTCCATTTGGCCTCCTCCCTCTGCGATTCCTTTCACTCTTTGATTTTTCCACCACTCTTCCTATATTTTGTCTCATTTCTCCTTTTAGGATCCTATAGAAGCTCAACTATGGATTTTTATCAATCAGTTTGCATTTTAATCATATTTAATATTTAAGGTTTTATTTGGTTAGTATGTTCCTTTGATGGGTTTTGTGAAAACCTTCATAAAAAATTCCTCAAAGTTTTCAGTCCAATTTTTTTTACCGTCACTTGATAGATTTCCAAGGTTGGATTCAGGTTTCAAACTTCCATAGCTCCTAAGTAGACTTTTCACTGAGATTAAGCACATCTCAAAGATCCAATCCATAAAAAATATTAGGCAATATTTTGAGAGTTTTTATTCAATTTTACTTATAACTTGCACCCTTGTAAGACACACATCAAGATTTAAGCAATGTTAAAGCATCGTCAAACTTTAGACTCTCTTAGGACACATGATAGGAACCCAAACTATGATCAACACACCATGGGATTATGATCACTACATGACATACATCAATATCCAAAACACTACAAGGCATACATTAGGGCTCTAATCCTTGCTAGACATACCATCAGGATTTGATCATTTCACAAGCACATTCAAAGTTCTACCCTTCTGTAAAATAGGTCTTTGAACTCTATCTCCTTGATGCATAGAATAGTTCTCTTAGAATATCTATGTCAAAAACTCAAAATAATAAAGGAGATATGAAGTTTGTGTTTCATGGGTTATTGCCTCTTCAAATCTGGATTCAAACATTGACAATATCATAGATACAAACTTGAGACATGTGGATCTCATAGAGTTTAGGCAGAGAGCTAATGCAACTCATTAATCTAATTGGATTCAAAGCATTAAAGATAGTGGTATAAATGTTGACGCAGAAGATTGCACTCGAGGCAAGGAGGCCTAGCTCCTGCCTTCTCCTCACAACATGGAAACTCCTCTCTCACCTGTGGGACGATGAAGCAGGAGAGGAGAGTCTCTAGATAAGGGCTGGCTCCCTTTGATGCATCGTGTTGTTTCCAGCAAGTGCAAAACACATATATATATATAGATATAATAAAGGGGGGGATGAAAAGGGAGAGAGGCAGGAAAAACAAACCTACTCTAAAAGAGGTGATGCACCAAAATAAGTCAAACTTCACACATCCACTCTCAGAATTAGACAAATACATACATACACTACACACTTGGCAGAAGGACCAAGATGAAAAAGACTAGCAGGGAGGCTTTCATGAAAACACAGGAAATAAAAAATCACTGAGGCACTGTGAAATGCATACTGTAAGTAACTCCTTCTGTTCTGGTCTTCTTGAATGTTAGCTCTTCTCCTTTCAGCTGTAGAAATGGCACCTTGTAGATAACAGGTCCGCTGGTGTTGAACCTGTGAGAGCATCAAGAAACAATGACTGGACACAGACAAACACTCAAGACATACTTTGAAATATCTATCCAAATGGAGGTAAAAAATTGTGTTTATTTGATTCAAGTGAAAATTTTCTAGGGCTATGCCTTACAAATGTGGAAGAACCGATTCCTCTCAAAAATGAGAAGTTACAATATATAAAAGAAAAGGAGAAAGAAACTTGGTGCTTCTTTGACAAGTTGGCCTGTCACATCCCATTGGAAAGAAGAAAACACTATTGTGTTGTCATCATTCTAGAAGAATCCTGCTAGAACCATGCTGTATAATCACCAAATTTGACTTTGGCATTCGAGCTTTAATGTGGAAGCATGGATCACACCTCTTTTCTACCAACAGACTGAAATTTGTCCCCTTTTAAATGCACGGGCCATCTTACTTGTTGTTTGTGCCATTTGGGGACTATCAGGCAATAAATCGCTTGCACTTTGCCACTTGGACCACCTTGTCACTTCTGCACCATATCATTTCTCCTTGCTTGTCATCTATGATTTGTCTATTCTCGGTTTTGTCTTTCTCATTCTTTCAGCCCTCAGGGGCAATCTCTTGGCTGGTCACTGCATTTTGAGCTCCTTCTTTTCCACGATTAGCTCTCTACCAGTTTGAAAGGGAATGGTTATTTCACTTCATTAATTTTGACATCCACCAGGATGTCGTCGAGTCCATCACCACGTCAGTCGGGTCCACGTGGCATCAAACCAAAGCGTTGAACCCCTTTGAACCAAAAGCTGCCGAAACACTTGAACCAGGCCATGAACCAAACATATTGAACTTGCTAAACTTAAAAATGACTGACACTAAATAGTAGGGGAGGAAGGTGACCAAAATTTTTTTTGTTGGAAAAATAGGTCAATAATTGGCGACTCACAGGGGAAGCATGCCTGCTATGCTTAGACCTAATTTCCTTAAAATCCATTGGGCGTGGAGTCAGATACAGTTATGAAATAATTAACAATAGCCTGATAGATTTGAGAATCAAACATGAAGCTTTTACCCCCAAGCAAAGGGAAACACACAAGGCTAAAAACACTACCTGCACAAACTGCACTTAGGGAAAATGGGAAAGAAACTGAAAACAAACTATTATGTATAGCTAACTAGGAAAATTTGCCTCCCTCCTGGATCAAAGGGAAATTTTCCTAAGTCCCCTTCCTGGCAAAAAGACTTATGGTGCCAGGTAAGTAGCTAAAGGAAAATGAAAGTTGGTGACTTGCTCCTCTTGCCAATCACCTGGTTTGGCTGGAATCCGAGTGGATCAAATTCAAACATGCTTCTGACATATATATACTTTGCTTGTCCATGGAAGCCTATTGAATGCTGGTCCTTCAAATTGATGCTCACCAAGAAATCGGTGGCTGCTGGCTTATCACCATTAGCCCTTTGATATGTATAGCTCCTCTGTAGTGTATCATGGTCTGACCCATTTCCTTCTGCTTCATTACAGGCTCTGTCAGACTCATCCTCTACTCTTTCAAGGCCTTCCTCAAGGAAGACAGACCTCTCCTTTTCCTCTTCAAAGATCAGGATCTCTAGATGTTCAAAGATATTCTCCTGATCCTCCTCCAACTTAGGCTTCTCAGCGTAGTCGTCTTCATCATCAAAACAACGAGGAAGTTTATCAAATAGAGGGGAAGAGAGCTCACCATGCATTTGTTCCTCCTCATATTGCCAAAACATCTACATATGTGCAAGAACTGCATCTTCTCCACTACTGATGGTGTCTTCACAAGAAGCATCAATGATGATTTCTTCTTTGTCGTCACTCATAATAGCCTCTTGAAGGACTGCAGATTGGATCTTCTACTCCTCACCTACCTCTTGTAAAATAGGTTCCTCCTTGAGAAGGGGTGAAGTGGGAAAACCGTGTGGAAGAGGAGGTAGTCCTTGAGCTAGAATCAAATGATTCTCCTCCTTCCACTTGGTCAGCACTTCATCTATATCAGGTGTGGCTTGATTGCTCTCTTGGAGGTGTGTGGACGAGCTGGGTTCAGACAGGTCCACTACACGTTGGCTGAGGAATCTCATTTGGGACTCCAACTCTATAATTCTCTTGGCTATATTTTCTTGAAGGAGCCTTTCTTAGAGATCACCAGCATTATCCTCTTCAAAGCTCTAAGCTAGTTCCCGACATTCCTTCTTCCAACTTGGAATCTGCACATCATGCTGAAAGATTTATGGAGGTTGAGGAATGCAAGGAAGAGACTGTTGATGCACTGGAAGAGTCTCTAGAAGAGGGACGTGTTGGCTGGTGGTACTCCCCCTAATGGAAGATGCATAATATAAAGAATTGGGAAGATTGATCTCTATGGGGGGTTGCTCTGATCCCTTTTGATTTTGGAAAGCCAGGCGCACGGGATTGGGAGCAGATGCATTTGGTGAGCTGGAGTGAGCAAGCGCTATTTGATAGAAAGGATTTGGTGCAAAAGAAGGTGATTTCTTCAAACTAGGAAGGGGTGCACAAGGCTGACTGCCTTGGACAAATGGATTTCTCTATTTTGTTTCCTCATCCATGGATTGTGAAGCCTGTGCTTACCTAAACAAACACTCCTCTTTATACATCAGCTCGTGCTGATATCTATACTGCTCCTCATGTCTGTTGATCTCCATTATCTGCCTCTCAAATTCCAGTGCCACCTCCCTTATCGTTGCAGGGTAACTAGGAGAGTTGCTTGAGGGGACGCCATAAAGAGGTTGAGTCTAATCATGGCAATATGAAGGAATATAAGGCCCATGATTTTGTGCAAAGGGATTATACATAAATAAAGTAGATTTCTGATGGCACTAAGCTGCTTAACCACTAGATTCAACTCAGATTCACCATTGGTGTTCGATGCAAAGCCTCCAAAGGCTAGTCAGTTGAAGAACACACCCAAAATTCCTCAACTCTTTGGACAAAACTTGTCCCAGTTGGTCCCACCAGGCATGCCAGAACTGTTGACGTGCACGGTGCTGTATTTTTACTGAGTGTTCAAATTGAGTGTCCCATCGGGCGTGCCAAAAACTGTTGACACAGAAGATTGCACCTGGGGCAAGGAGGCCTAGCTCCTGCCTTCTGCTCACAACATGAAAACTCCTCTCTCACCTATGGGATGGCGAAGCAGGAGAAGAGAGTCTATAGATAAGGGCTAGCTCCCTTTGATGCATCATGTTGTTTCTATCAAGTGCAAAACACATATATATAGATATAATAAAGGGGGGATGAAAAGGGAGAGAGATGCAGGAAAAATAAACCTACTCTAAAAGAGGTGATGCACCAAAATAAGTCGACCTTCACACATCCACTCTCAGAATTAGAAAAATACATACATACACTACACACTTGGCAGAAGGACCAGGCTGCAAAAGACTAGCAGGGAGGCTTTCATGAAAACACAGGAAATAGAAAATCATTGAGGCGCTGTGAAATGCACACTGTAAGTAACTCCTTCTATTTTGGTCTTCTCGAATGTCAGCTCTTCTCCTTTTAGCTGTAGAAATGGTACCTTGTAGATAATAGGTCTACTAGTGTTGAACCTGTGAGAGCATCAAGAAACAATGACTGGACACAGACAAACACTCAAGACATACTCTGAAATATCTATCCAAATGGAGGTAAAAAATTGTGTTTATTTGATTCAAGTGAAATTTTGCTAGGGCTATGCCTTACAAATGTGTAAGAACTGATTCCTCTCAAAAAATGAGAAGTTACAATATATAGAAGAAAAGGAGAAAGAAACTTGGCGCTTCTTTGACAAGTTGGCCTATTGCGTCCCATTGGAAAGAAGAAAACACTATTGTGTTGTCATCATTCTAGAAGAAGCCTGCTCGAACCATGCTGTATAATCACCAAATTTGACTTTGGCATTCGAGCTTTAATGTGGAAGAGTGGATCACACCTCTTTTCTGCCAACAGACTGAAATTTGTCCCCTTTTAAATGCACGGGCCGTGTTACTTGCTATTTGTGCCATTTGGGGACTATCAGGCAATAAATCGCCTGCACTTTGTCACTTGGACCACCTTGTCACTTCTGCGCCATATCATTTCTCCTTACTTGTCATCTACGATATGTCTTTTCTTGGTTTTGTCTTTCTCATTCTTTCAACCCTCAGGGGTGATCTCTTGGCTGGTCGCTGCGTTTTAAGCTCCTTCTTTTCCACGGTTAGCTCTCTACCAGTTTGAAAGGGAATGGCTATTTCACTTCGTTAATTTTGACGTCCATCAGGACGTCATCAGGTCCATCGCCACGTCAGTCGGGTCCACGTGGCATCAAACCAAAGCATTGAACCCCTTTGAACTAGAAGCTGTTGAAACACTTGAATCAGGCCATGAACCAAACATATTGAACTTGCTGAACCCGAAAACGACTGGCACTAAACAACAGGGGAGGAAGGTGACCAAAATTTTTCCTGTGGGCAAAATAGGTCAACAATAAATCAAGATGAATTTTTCCCTACATCAATTAAATACTTTGAGTTGGTGTTAAACATGGCAAATATTTATGAAAAGGAGATAAGTGAAGTCAAAAATTCAAAAGGAGAATAATTTCTTTGCATCCATCTAGAATACATCAATGACATGCTAAAATTGCCTATTTGAGTCATATGTTGACCTTAATCTATATTTAGCTCAATAATTCTAGGATTCAAACACAATATCTTGTTCCAAAATGGTTAACAAAATATGGATAGTAAATCCCAAGGGTTGAACATAAATATTTATGAATGTTCTCTCAAGGTCTGAGTTTACTAATGAAATCAATGACATCATTACACTTTTGAATATAGTTGTTGGCAATCTTGGTTCCAAATATTTTAAACCATGGATGTATAGCTACGTTTGGATCATTCTTGAAAATCAACAAAAAATTAATTAAGGTGATTGATTAGTGATTCCATTCATAAAAAAATGTCAAAAGTGACCACAACATTGAAATTCTACATGACTTCATATCTGGCCTATGTAGTCACCCATAGTAGAATCTATATTGGATTAAATACAATTAGAGATATGTCTTCATCCAATATTTATGATTTATATCCTAAAATCATATTGAAATAGAGCCTAAATCACTTCCATAGAGTCAATGATGCCTTCTTGTAGTATGTCATCTAGATGTTTGAATTTGATCTATATAATGTCAGATTATCTATTAAATCTTGTACTAAAATAACAAAGTGGGAAGCTTGGTTCATACAATTTCAAACTCTCATATCTTGTAATATGTGTATGTGATCTCTCTCCTTACATTCTTCCAAGATATGTAGATGATAAGTGGGCACTAATGGAACTTGTACGCCAATTGATTGAAACTCAAAAGTTTTTATCCAACAAATAAAAGATAAGATTACACTTCTTGATCTTGATTGCAAGATACACTTATGCTTCATTAGCCAAAGTAAAATCTATTTACGGTGAAATGAATTGAATCGCTCTTCTATATTTTCATATTAGGCCTTAATTTGATGTTAGAGGTATGATCAAGAATGCTCTTAGCTCTACATATCAACATGTTCCTCATTTTGAATAGTTTTGGATGGATTGTGATGATAACAAAAGCGTCAGAGTTTGAAACTATTATCACTATAGTATAGATCATGTTATTGAACTCAAGATATATTTGTTTTAAATATTTTTGAAGATGATGAAGATGTTATAGACCCTGTCTATGAAGAACAAGATATTAAATCAAAACCTCTTCCACGGATTGACTGGAACCAAGCCTAATCTGTCTTTGGAGAAAATAACTCAATAAACATTGGATAGAGCACTCATATGGCTCAAGATAAAATGAGTTAATTTGGAAAAAGTAGGATTACCTCCACCAATTAAAGATATTTATGTATGTAATTTTCATTAAAAAAATAGTAGTAGGTCCCTCTTCTACATAAGAAGCTAGTGAGACCATAAATGAAACACAAAAGGAGAAAGATGATGCAAATCATAAAGCAATCTGAGCTCAAAGAGTGTCCAAACTTAAAATCAATAGGTTAGGAGAAGGGTCTTCAAGTAACTTTGGAATTTTTCTGCTTTAGATACTTTTTATTTGAGCATTGCCCATTCTTAAAACTTGGTGATGAATACCACTCAACAATTCATAGTTGCATACACTTTTATGTTATTTCATGTATTTTTTCCTTCCAAAGTTGATATTCCATTGTATTTGTCTTCATCCCAAGAGATTATTCTACCTCTTATTTCAAATCCTAAGGCTATATCCAAATCATCCAAATTAGATCTAGGTGATATTTTACCCAAATTTACTCAAGCTTTGGAAACTTCCTCTCATACTTATGACACCCAAACTTTGATAAAATTGTAGACATTATTTATGAATTATATAACACCTCAATCTTGTACACTTGGAAAATCTATATCATGGATGTACCTTCATCTTCTAGACTTTTCCTACCATCGAAAAGTTCACATACACTATATCTCTATACCTATTTGTTTATCTTTAAGTCTGACCAATGTTATTATAATGACTTAGACCTTATATCATACTCAAAATGTTATAAACCTACTTATCTTATATCTATATAATTTATGGACATGTACCTACTTTTTTGCTTCCCAAACACTTACATCCTAGTTAGATGCCCACATTAATATAAGTGTCCTATCTTGACGTAAGTGTTTAGTGCCCTAAAGTCATCTAATTATCAAATGAAACATAAACTTATGATTAACCTAAGTTATTTTATATGATATATTCTCCAAATAGATTGGTATATATACAAGATCAACCCTCATTCATTCTTCACCTAGAAAAAACCTATCATAGACCAAAAAACTCACAAGGCAACTTACTAAAGGCATTTAATCAAGCTTGAAACACTAAAGGGAGCAAAGCTTCACTATTTTCTCTTATTTTCATATCAATCATAGGTAAAACACATCCATAGGTATAAATTATTGAAGGAACCTCCCATGAGCCACACTTGCCAAGTTACAAGTTAGGTCACTGTTGTACTTGTTTATCACATATTACATGATTCACACATAATTCGACACATAGGGGAAAACTACATATGTCTAAGGTCCTATTCAGAGTATTAGATATGTAGCTGATTCTCATTGACAAAAGGGTGTTTGGGGTAGTGTGACATTATGTGCACACTAACCCATTTTTTCCATAGCCAATATGAAGATGAAGAACTAGGTTTTTAATATTTTATAAGGAGTGACACTCCATGACCTATATATGAATGCACTAGAGAAAAGGTGACACAAAACACATAAGCATCCATATGGTTGCATCTAGTTTCAATATGTATTCTACACTAAACACCTATATCTAATCTAAGCATAAGCATTGATACAACCATTTAAAGTCAACATAAGTGCCTACATCTATGGAGGTATTTTACAGAACCAGATCACTGATTTAGAATCTAGATCTAACCTACTTTATTCCTATTCAAAATCTAAATCTATGTTATGTTGTAGAAAAGTTTACTGGTATAGATTTTGTGTTTAATCATGTGCTTAGTCGTCAAACCAAGTTAGTTCTAGACTTGATGTAGCTAGGCAAGAGCATAATAGGGTCTAGCACACAACATTTAACACACTATTACTCTAGAATTAGTTTCACACAAGGTACAAGCCTTGTGTGCTCATTTGAAGCACAAAAATGAAGGGACGGGGCCTACATTAGGCTAGTTAAAACATGGCACAACTTTGGATTCAAAAGGACTTAGTCATTGGTAGGATGAGTTCAAGTGACATGTCAGTGCTAGGCTACTCTGTTGAAGTTCAATAGGCATGAGCCTTCTCAAGGGCACAAATCTTATGTGTAATTTCATATCTACTAGATAGGGATCTTCATGGTGTAAGTCATTGAATAGTAGGTTAATGGTCATTCAGGTGCTTAGCTGAGTCATGAAAATGGTTTGAGTTCAAATGCTCATCCTCAGGGTAGCACTCTAGGCATGGGTCTTAGAGTCTCAATGCATTCAGGTTCCAACACTTAGGTTATTCTATAGGCAGGTCAAAGTCACTATAAGGCACAAGAATGACATTAGTGACCAGGGATCAACCTTTATATCACAATACATTCAATGTAAAGAAAATTATATCATTGATCATATAAAACTAAGTCATAAACATAAATAATGCACAGACTATAATGCAATAATCAATGCTCTAGTGCTTCAAAAACATTCTTCATTGACTTTATAGTTTAACATACAAATTTCAAGGTATAAAAGTAGAGCATATGCTCTTCCCTAACACTACTCATGCCCAGTGGCTCATACTTGAGCTTGGGATATACATTCTGAATACCTAACATATTTTATGTAGATTACAAAATGCTAATATTGGTTTTTTGTTTTAGCAGAGCTTCACTATATTAATTGCCTCCCTCTTCTTTAAAATTAATCCTTATTTTATAGGCAACTAGGCATATCCTTACTAGGTTAGATGGGTGTATGCCAAGTCATGAACTATCGTTAGGGGTTGTTAGTCTGTCAATTCTACTACATTTCCCAAGTTAGATGATCACATGTCATATGTTGATCTATCACTGGGGGATTATTATCTCACCTTATCCACTCTTCTGACACCTATGATTCTCAAGTTGCCACATATAGGTTCCTATAGGGATGTATTTTGAAGGTTAGTTCCATGTAACTACCTACCAGCTGGCACAGGATCCTTAGGGATTCCTTTAGCTAGTGCCAAAAGTACCAAAGGGAGTAATCAAACCAAATATTTCCTCATACTGAGATAAGTTGAGTTGGCATAGTCTACATAGTTGGTATAAAAGGGGGGCCACCATTACCCCATACAAAATTCTTAGTTTGCCTTGGAATAGTCTTTCAGTGCCTTTGGTGTGTAAAACTCAGGTGCACCCTACTCTAAATCTACCTTGAAGTTTTCAAAGTCCTGTATAATTCCCTTGATTTCTTTAATGGTGTCATCAACTTCAGTTGAGTTAGCCTCAAGGGCAATCACATCTGTGCTTTCTAGTTCTCTTTTAAAGGCCTCAAGACTTTATCTTTCTCACTTTACCCTACCATCCAAGATATCCCCTTACTCACTGGCCTTCATTTGAAAGGCACAAAAGATAGCCTCCAGGTCTTACTCCTAAGTCTTTAGTTGGGCACTTAGAGAGTTGACCTTTGCCATTACTTGAACGTGCTCGATCCTACTTACTATGGAATGTTGGAATAAGGCATACTTCTCCTTTTCCTTTTTAAGGTGCACATTAATGACTATTACCTGGGTGGTGAAGTTACAAAATATAACATCTGCTTTTTCTACACCCTCTTCCATCTTGGCAAAGAGGTCTTGGACCACATCCAGATTTTTATTCAACTCTTTCCTTAGGGCCTCACAGGGGTCTTCTTTCTCCCCAAGAACTGGCCTCATTCTAGGGAGAATCTATTCTACAAGCATGCAAACTTGGTCAAATTCCTTTGTTCTTGAGGTATCCACATCATCCAAAAGGGATGGCTCTACCTCTTCTATACACTTAACCAGTTATTTAAGTTTGAGCTTTATTGATTCAAGATCCTTATCAGTCTCTTACATTATCTTCTTTAGTTATTGACATGAACATCATTGATGATGTTATTGCATGCTGCTAAAGAGGACATCTTGATCAAGGCATAATCTAAGTGCATAGGGTTCATGTATCAAGGATTGATGAGTTGGTAGTCATGCCCTTCCTCTAGCTTCTTGACACTTTGAATTACTTTTGTTGGAACCTCAAACTCAAGATCATCTATGTAGCAATCCAAATCCTAAGAAAATTGGTGGCATGTCAAGGTCATGGTAGTCTTTGGTAGCATGCAATCCATCATATAGAAGTCCTTATCCTCTTTAAAATCTTGTTGTGTTCTTTCCCTATTGCCTAGCTCATATTCCTCTCCTTTATTTAGCTCTTCTTCTTTGATGTTGATGGTGCCTATGTTAGTGTCTTCTTTTTCTTCTCCTTCTTCTTGGGGTTCTTCATCAAACTTCCCCCTTGTTTGATTCTTCTCTTTCTTCAGTGCTAGACCCATCATCATTTTATTCTTATAGGGGTTCTTCGATGGACTTTTAACCCTCATCTATTTATTCTTGTAGTTGCTCTTTGGTACGAGCTTCTATTGTGTTAGCCTTATTCTCTTCTCTCCCTAATGGGACCTTTGTATCCTTTATTTATTTCTCCAAGGTGCTAGTATCACCTTATTTATCTCTAGGCACCCCTTCAAGGCCAGGGCATGCCTATTATGCAGCTTATTTTGTTGTTTTGGTGGAGGCACTAGGCACCTTCTTGGGTACTCTTTCTTCTGTCAATTTTGTGCTAGCGATAACCATTTTATTTTCTCATTCCTTTATCATCCTAGTCTTTTATACATAGACTACCTCTTCCTCTATTTCCTTTCCTTCCTCTCCACCTCCTCTTTCTTGGCCTTTTCCTTTTTAGCCTTCCTCTATGTAGTTTGTGCTTCACACTTATTTTCTATATATTTTATTTCCTTAGCCTCTAACCAATCATTCTTAGCTTGGGACATGCCCTTATCCCTCATGTCCTCATGCTTGTGGTTCAACCTTAGTATTGCATCAATATGCCCTTGGTCTAGGTCCATGTCCTTCCACTAGCACTTCAATTCTTCTTCTATCAATGCACCCGAATGTGTTACTTCCTTAGGTTATGCTCCTATTTATCCTTCCTTCTCCCTTCACCTTCTGCACCTTGCACTCTTCTTCTTTCCTTTGTTCTTCAACCTTGACCATTTCAATTACCTCTATCATGATCCTGACCTTTGTCATTTCTTCTTTTTGCTCTTTCAGTACCTATGCCCTCTGCATTTGGGTTTCACTAAAGTTGAGTTTCCTCTATCTTTGCCTTCACTTCTCCAACTCAATTTGAGGTGGTGGGGAGGGGGTCCATTCACTTGATGAGGACTCAACATCCTCAGGTAATATGTATGTTCCCCTCCTACTTTCTTCTTCCTCTAACTCCTCTTCCTCCTCTTCTTCCTCTTCCTCATATAGGATTATCCCTTACACCATAGAAGGAGCCTTCCCCTTATTATTTTTCCTTGTGATAGGGGAAGTCTTTGGCACAAAGTGCATGTACTTCAGTAAGGTTGAAGGAGATGCTTCTCCTTTTGAATTGATCTTCAATCTTAGCTACTCTTCTATTTCCTCCAAAGTCTCCCCTTCTTTTTCTTTGGAGACTTTTCTTTTCAATGGGTGATAGTGTTCATTCATCCTTGATCTAGACTGGTGGGTCTTCCTTCTACTCGATGCTCTACTCAGCATTGGAATCCTTCTTTTATGTCTTCATATCATAGTATAGTATATGGATGAAGCCAAGGATGGTGTCCTATTGCATGGGATCAATGTCTGAGAAATCTAAGGTATCTTTTTCATCTTCAATAGCTTTTCCATCTGTGCAAGGAAATTGACACCTCAACTTATGCCTTATACATCCAGTTTCTTTACTAGAATGTCTATTTGTTTTGTATTATGGATCCTTTACGATGCATCCCTGAAGTATCCTATCAAGAAGGTAAAGGGGAGATTAAACTATCCTGACCTTTTCCCATCTCATAGCGCAAAGTGCATTATGTAATAGTTTTGCATTATGGTAAAAGATGTCATCCTGAACATACTTTAGGGAATCCCCTTGGGAATGCACCACTCCAATCTAAAGGCTTCTATATACTTTTTGTACTTGACACCAATACAAGCATCTTGTACTTGGGGTTGAAGGTGGTGGGGTAAGTGTAGTCTTTGTACTTTTGCACCAGAGATTCATGGTGTTCTAGGAACACCCACAAATTATCCTCACTCCCATCCAAGATTCCAATTTCCTCCATAACAATCAATATGAGGATGGATCCCCACATAAAAGTGCTTTTGACTCTATGGTATTCCAACACATTTTTCACTAACTCCTTTATGATGAAATTCACAATGTTGAATTATACTTCTTATACCATATAATTGGTGATGCATAGGTATGCCTTTGAAATATTAGTCCACCAATCTCTCAAGCATAATTTAGAACTCATAAGGTACACTGCCACCCTCATGCTGGGATCCTCACACTTATTGATGGGGAACACAAAACCCCCTTAAAGTACTTGATGAGATTTGCAACTACTCCACCTCTTCATCATCATCCATCAGATGATGGATGTCATGTCCAGTATTTGGGATCCTAGTTATCTTCTTGATCAGCTGCACTAAAATATTCATGCATCATTTTATAAAATAGATGTAGTCTTCATGGACACATGAGAGTAGGAACTAGATGAGTTCTTCTAGCTTTCTAAAGTAGGGCAACTAATAGAGCTGAGTTACATTGAAATATTAAAACTTGTCTCAAATTGAGACATCAAAGAGGTCATCACCTTATGCTAACTTGCACCCCATGTCCACCACCCAATCTTATGTCAAGTCTTGTAAGTGACTTAATGTCTGATGTTTATATTCTTTGAGTTGGTAATTATGTGAAAATAAACACCAACTTCCCCCACCTGAACCTCTATGGGAAATTGCATATACCAGTATGACATCTTTATTATCACCTCAATGTCTACCTCAGTGATGCTAACTACTTTGATCAACTACACCTTGGTCTTGGTGAGCATCATCTCCACTATAATCTTCACTTTCTTGGGTTCTTATTGTACCTAAATAGACCTTGTTACCTTTCACTTATTTACCATCCTAAATTGACTTATGTTAAACCTTGGTAAGTGTGTCTTGTCAAAGCCTCGAATGGTGGTCGATGCTTATAAAATTATGAGATCTATGATTATACCTTCATCTCTTAGCTTTGATGGCCATTAATGGTGGCTTGGGTGATATCTACTCATTCTAACTCAATTTTATACACAAATCTCTCTCTCTAACCTTTCAACTTAGCCTTGCTATGAACGCAATCTTTCTTAAAATGCTATCATTCACTCTATGTGCCTAAATTTCTCAAGTTTTCATTGTGATAGGGTTATTTCTCTTTAGCTATCTAGTTATTTCTTAGGTTTTCTCTAAGTCTGAGTTAGTTTAAACTTTGTAACCTAAGCAAGTCTATCACTTGTTATTTTATACCCTTCATTCTCATCTACCATCATTAATGTAGGCTTAATAGAGTAGGTACCTCAATTTCTTATAAATTATAAAAATCTACAAAATCCTCAAGAATCTCTTATCCTTTATGTATTAAATGTGTATCTTTGTGCCACCATCAATGCCTTATTGAATGTTCCCAACGGATTTGTCAACAAAATGATGTGTGGTTCAAATAGTCACTTCCTACTCATATTTGGGTAGACACCAACTGTCTTAAACAATTTTTTTTCGTGCTTGTATACTTTGGAAAAAACTTTTCCTTCCTTGTTGAAACCTAGGCATAGTACCTCACATGCATGTGATTCAACCTCCTCGACTCCACTTTTTCTTCTAACTACACTCCTATTTCAAACGTAATTCTCTATCTTGGTTGATTTCTTGCACATCATCTTGTATTATCCTATCCTACCCCATAAAAATTTCTTGTGTTGGCCCTCTAGTGTTTTGTGTCTCTTCTAATTCTTTTGTGCACTATTGGATGTTGCATCTTCACTTTTCATCCTTACACTCAACCATGTTGAGCATATTCACTTCTTGCCTTCTGAAGTCTCTGGCATAGGATTAATGAATGCATCTTATTGTATCTTTGGCACAAAGGTCACACCAAAGCAATTTGTTCTTGGGCCTCTAAGTTCCCTACACTATTTATCTTATGCACATGTATCATCTACTACTTCTGCTTGCTCTCATTAAGCTTCACATGCCCACCACTTATATGTTTAGCCTCATGCACATAAGGGTGAAAGTGCTTGACTCACCTAATTAGAATTATGTGTGAAGTGATAACACATATTTTTTTTTTCAACTACTATGAGCCACTCACTACCTTTATACACTATACAAGGAACAAAACAAAAAGAAAAGAATGGTTTGGCTTGCACTAAACTTTATTTTGATCAACTCAACTTCAAACCAACTAGTGACCAAGAAGTTGGAGTTTTTATGGTGTAAGCACCATCCTACTACCTGTATGGCTTCAGTTGATTGCCATTGAAATGACTAGGGAGAATTTTGCTAGACCATGTGTACAACTTTCATGTGTTTGTCTCCAATATTTGGTAAATGATGTAGGGACCCATCTACCATATTTACAACTTGTCTGGGTGCTTAAAGTACTTGTAATCATAGAGTAACACCAAGGCTTCTTTATTCAACTCCTTGTGCTTGAGATGTTTTCCATGTTAGTGCTTATGGTGCACCTTCTTGATATTTTGACTCTATGTAGTTTGGGTACGCTTCTCATCTAAGCACTCCAAGTCTTCCAACCTTGTGCTTAAAGAATCTTGGTCATCCAAATGACCAATATATGCAATGCATAATGAGGGCATCATAAATTCCATGGGTAAAACTACTTTAGTTCCAAATAATAGTTGAAAGAGTGTAACTTTGTTTAGGTGCTTGTATGTTGTGTAGTACGCCCAAAGTACTGTTGAAACATGATCATCCCAATCCTTACGACAAACATCACATATCTTTGTTAGGCATGTTCTCAAGATCTTGCTAAATTATTCAGTTGTGTCATTGGTTTGGGGATAATATGGGGTGGTTTTGTGGTGCACCACCATGTACTTAGCCAAAAGCATGTGTATCATCTCATTGCTGAAATGAGTGCCCCTATTGCTAGTTAGACTTAATGGGCACCCATATTAGCTTATGATATTCTTCCATATGAAGCATGAAGTTGTTGTGACTGTGCAATATTTTGTTGGCATGACTTTAGCCCACTTGGTGAAATAGTTCATGGCCACCAAAATGTACCTTGCACCTATGATCTTGCACCTATGCTTCATGTTAATAATTGGCCCAACAAATTTAATGACCCACTTTTTGAATGGTGCCTAGGCAAGAATTAGGATGAGAAGCATCTCATCCTAGTTGTTGTGCTTCTTGGTATGTTGGTATATGCCACATGCTTTAGCGTACTCCTTTGCATCTTGAAATGGGCTTGGCCACCATAATCTTGATTGCAATACCTTGCACACCATTGCATATCTAGTGTAATGACCTCTTGTGATCCTTTTGTGTACTTCTTGAAGGATGGGGTCCCGTTCATGCTCCAAAACACATTGGAGTAAGAATTCATCTCTCCTCAGTTTGTACAACTTCCCCTTAATGATCTAGAAAGGGGGAGTGAGAACTGCAAGTTGTTTCTTCTCCTTAGTTGATAAGGTCTAGGGTGCAAATATAGACATTAAGAAGGTGAAAATCTCTATTATATCTTTAGGGATGTGTTAGATTCTATATAGCTACACATTTGACATGTCATCCTCAATTAGCACTGTTGCATCACTAAAATTAATGTAGGAAAAATGGTCTTGCCCCAAGTTCTGCTTTATATGTTTAACAACAATGGAGAACTAAAATTCCTACAAGAGAACAATCCATTTACAAATGTGCCTGTAGTCATATAAAATGTGAAAATTGGTAACTTGAGTGTGGCTAATGACACCCAACCCATAGGTCCCTTTTGCTTGCTTTTATGACCCTCATAGGCATCTTTTCACTGATTATCAGTCATTTGTAGCCTTCCAAACCTAACCCCAGCTCAATTAGACTGCTCTTTCCATGAAAAACCCATCCCCCTAGTTCTCATCAGCTAAGGACATTAGCACCCAACTTGGACAACAACACTAGTGCCACTACTGTCCACTTTTGATGCTCTTGTCCAAGTGCATTTTTATCCCCAATGCTCAATTCCTTCTAGTTCCTCATACTTCTCCTTGTCGACCTAATGTGAGTACATTTATCCCATGACCAATAGATCCCTATAAAATCCCATTCAAAGATCATTTGGAAAGGGTTAAAAAATTATCACTAAACAAGTAATAATACAAGCAAGACTACTTAGGAAATCTTCCCTATTCTCTATATACATCCAACAAAGACACTTAAAATCTTATTCAAATCCTTACACTAGTCCCTAGCCACCTCAAGCACATCTAGTTTATAATTTGTCATCTTCATACACACTATTTCACAAAGCACATCAAGTGGGAGAACTGCATATGGCTTGATCCCTCTTTGAATTATTGGTATGTAAGTAACATACCCACACAAGGGATGTGGATACACGGTTAGTGCATATTACACACACCAACCCCCCATTTTTTCCAAATTTTATCAAAGCATAATGGGGTCTATGGTTTAAAGACAAAATCTACTCTATAGGGAGTTCCACAGACATCTAATAGTTGAAATTTCACAAGTAGGGTCACACAGACACAGTGAACAAAACCCATAAAGCTTAGGTCTTTTCGATAACAATGATAGAGGTGGAATAAGAACCAATGACACTAGTTTCATATTCCATCACTCTTATCCAATCATAAAATGAACTCTAGATCCTAATTTGTGATAATGTCCCAATCTTGCACAGTGAATTTCAGACTCTATCTCAGTTGTCTCAATCAATTTCTAGCTAAGTCTTATTTTATATCCCTTATTATTATTTTTAGAAAGATTTAAAATTAAAATCAAATTACATAAATTATTATCTTGATTATTGCACATTTATTTACTGATTTTACTACTCAAACCCTTTTAGTAAATTAGGAATAATACACCAATATTCCCAAAAGAGTTAAATTATTTGGTGAACCTAACTTACTTCATTTGCATATAAAAACCTTAGAAACCTTAGGGTAAATTTCTTTCTAATTTTTATTATATTTTTTTGATTTTTTACCTGCATAATAAAATAAAAAATTAGCATTAGATTTTAAAAATTCGTAGTAATTTTAAAAGTAATTTTCTTTCAAACCCTAGTTATCAATGCTAAGTCCTGATATTTTCCCAGTATTTTTTCAATAATTTTTTAATATTTTAATAGCATATTTAAATAAAAAATTAGCATTAAATTTCAAAATTTAATAGTATTTTTTAGGAATATTTAATTTTCAAAACCCTAGTTACATCTACTAGGTCTCTTTAAATCACCAATTTTCCAATAAATCCCAAATTTCTTACAAGCATATTTCACTCAAAAATTCACTTTAAAATTCAAAATTTCTTAGTGATTTTTAAAATAATCATCTTAAAAAACCCTAATTTCATTTACTAGTTCCTATTTGCTTCTTGAGGTATCACCTTACATCTAAAATCAGATTTCACAAATGGATCTCACTTATTTTCAAATATTTATTGCATTTTTAGCAAATAATAAGGAGACCATACTTGGTCCTATCATGTACATGAATGATGAAGTTTACCATATGTTAGTACAAAGCTTCATTCTTTGCATTTCATGCTTACTTTTCATAATATGGGATGATATTAAGAAATTCATTGTTAAACATAGTAAGATACCTCTCCTTCACAGCAAACTTTACTTATCTTCAATACAAGGTTTCATTTCTTGCTTTCTATATATCATATGGAAAAAATTTCAAGTTTATCATGATAAACACATTATAAATGTCGTAGTACATGACAATTTTTTTTATGCATTCATGCACAAATTCTTGCTTTCTATCCCTTGCTTTCTATCTCTCATATGGAAAAAAATTCAAGTTTATCATGCTAAACACATTAGAAATGTCATAGCACATGCCAAAGTTCTTATGCATTCATGCCCAAATTCATGCTTTCTATCCCTTGATTTCTATCTCTCATGCGGAATAATTTCCAACTCTATTTTTCTAAACATGTTAGAAATGTTATGTTACAAGTCAAAGTTTTTTATGTATTAGTGCAAAATTCCATGCTCTCTATCTCTTGTTTACTTTCTTTCATGTGGAATATTATTTATAATCATATTGTTATACAAATTATAAATCTAATGACTTATTTAACATGTTATCTCTCTATTATGGGTATTTCAATTAAGAATAAAATCTTTTCATACTTAGAGGAGCCATTATATATGATAACAACCACTTGTCAATTTTCAATGTCATATCTTATGCACAGGAAACAATTTCCTTCTCTTCCTCTCTCCCAAGAGGGTGATAGCTACTTTCCCTCTTATCAGGTCCATGTTATCACCCCTCCAAAAGGTGAGGCATCCTATACTATTGTTCCTAATGCATACATTCATCCTATATCTTCTTCAAACCTTCTTCAACATATGTGCTTACATGTTCAATCGAAAGCAACTAGAGTTTGCACTTATAAGACTCTAAGGGATCAAATCACTAGTATGAGCAAGTTAATTTTAGATTTACAAACATAGAATCAGCTATTACATAAAAAGATCACAACATTGGAAAATCATAGTATAATACAAAAGCTTTAAAGGCATCCTAGTGTCAATCATGTATATGCACATTCACCTAGTTAATTGGTTGCAATCAATGTTACATATCAAAACAATAAATCACAACAAAGTAACTCTACAACTTGTGATTCAAGAAGCATTCAAAGATAAAATAATATTTCAAGTGAGGTACTAAGGGAAATGATTAAATATAAGTTGATCAAACTACCTCTTCTACATCCAGTGAGAAGATCTAGATATTATTGTGCATATCATAGAATGCATGGACATCACACAGATTCATGTTTAACATTAAAAAAATATATACAATAGATAAATGAGGAACCTATACAAGGTAAATTAGTCAAGCAATCCACAATGACATAGGAACACATTCACAAATGGTTAAATCCAAAAATAGTACAAAAGTTGTTACCAAAGCATAACTCAAAACAACAAAAGGATCAAAAAGCAAAATAAGAGTAACAAATAGTACCATAGGCACATGTACCTCTCCAAAATAAGGCTCAACTTTCAAATTAGTATGGGTTTGGTCAAAAATATCTATAATAGTTTGAGTATCAAGGTCAAGGGTTGGGCAAGCATGCTCAAGGCATCACACCACCTATTCTAGCAACTGATAATGTTTATCACCAAGGTTTGGGATTTATTGAACATCTTAAGGTAAATCATTCATAGACATAATTTATCAAAATAAAAGATCTAGATACAACAAAACTCAACACTAGCATTCCATTGGTTCAAGATCAAGATAATAATGATGAGTAGAACAATACAGGTTACAATGATTTCCAAGATACCAACAATGAATTCAAATATTCAAAGTCATATTCGCAACCATTCCATCATGCTTCATGATCACACATGATTATTTTTTTTGATATAGGATAACATGACAGGGAGTCTCTTTCAAGACTCATCGATTAGTATCATTTCTTCCTAGTCTTTCTTGTACATAGTTTCTTTTTGCTTACTTTTTCATAGTTTCTCAGTATTTCTTGTACATAGTCTCCTCATGATTGATTGTACATAGATTATATAAAAAATATAAAAAAATTAAAATATGTCAAAATAACAAAAACAATATAACATTTCAAAATACAAAAACATTCCAATAATTCAAAAACATAAAAACATTTCTATTGTATGTATTATCCATGCTTTACATTTTTACTACCATGCTAGACTCACATTTGTTATTCTATGTTATTGTTTGTTGATTTATCTACATTAAAATGCTTCACTTGATCTTCTTTGAGTGTGTGTAGTGATATCCAGATCTTTGATTGCTTCACTCTACCCATTGAGGGGGTATCCTACTTCGTACATTCAAGACACATATCGATATATCTTCCCACAGAGGGCATCTTCTACATGACTACACAATCTAGGTTATGTCATTGCTATACCACACACTCTAGTTATCATGTTGATGTACATTACTTACTATGATTATGTATACTACTCTATCACCATTTCACTAGTATATAACACTCATGTATTTCTTAACATATATGTAGTCTTGTACTACATGTCTTGTATACTTTCAAATTCTTGCTTTGATTAGTTAGATGCAATGGTATTTCTAATTTTTGCATGCTTTCCTTTCTTGATTTGCGTATCTAGATGTGATTGCATTTCTCAGTTCATTTTTGTCTCTTGTATGTGCCTTAGGACATTTGCCAATGTCTTTTTCTTCTGCTTTTGTGTGTGCCTTAGGACATTTGTCAATGTCCTTTTATTGTACTCTTCTATGTGATTGTGGCTTTCACACCAACCTTGTTTATTTTATTGTATGTGTATGTGGCATTTGAACATGACTTGTATGCTTGATTTTTAGTTTGAGTGACATGTGCCCATGTCCCTTGTTCACTTGGCCCCTTGGCCACTCTTGTATGTTTCTTGCTTATTGCCTTGTATGTTTGTTACTTGATTGTTTTTTCAATTATTTGCAATGCCATGATCCACATCATGCATTATTCTTGATTTCTTAGATGCCATGATGGATATCATGTTCCATCCCTTCTTGAAAACTATTAACTAACTAGACTTCCAGTTCCATTTCAATACATTGTACATACTATTACATTGTTACATCTATCTAGGCATACCCCTGTTGAGATATTACAAACCATGCTATATCTTGAGATATCTTGTCGATTATTATTGCTATATCATGTATTTTTATAGTATAACACACTTGCAAGACTCTTTATCCTGAGAGAAGTCAATGTAAGGTATTCATTCCTACCCTTAGAAGAGGGGGTAATAAACATAGGTTTTGTCACAAAGACTAGAGCTTCTAATGATCACAAAAGTAGTTTTTAGAACACCCAAAACAAAAACCAAACATCAAACTAGGGAAAATAGACCACGTAGACAATGAAAATGTTAGAACAATCATCACATTTAGCCCAGATAATAGCACCAAGATTGGACTACAATGCTAGTACCACTACTATATATTTTCACACTCCTATCCAAATAGTAAAAAAACCAGACTTTCCAAAAGTAGTTATAGGTTCAACTACAATTTTGCACAATCAAACCAGTTTAGAATCAACAATTTTCAATACACTTTTGCTTAGAGAATCCAAATATGGGGGCATCATGCGCAACATGATGACTCTCACTTCCAATTTTAGATATGATAGTTTGTATAACTTCTAGATTAAAATCTATGTTTCAGACACCAATGATTGGGGGCAATGTGCGTGGCATATTTATTTTATTTTCTTTTTGAGTTTAGTATTACCCAAACATTCTCAACAGTTGTGTGCCTTATTCCATCTGTAGGCAGCTAGCATCATTTTGGAGTGGCTTTCATATAAGCCTAATTTCCATATTTTGGAGTGGCTTTCATATAATCCTAGTGCACTAGTTTTGGAGTGGATTTCATACAAGCCTAATTTCCATCTTTTAGAATGGCTAAGAGTGACATAGTTTCTAGCATACATTAGACTATCCATGCCATCATTTTCAAATCATCGTACATTTATGGGCTTTAGGATCCATCTCATATGACACACAATTCATACTAGTATCAGTTTTTAGCTTTGCTTCACAGGGTAATGATGGAGCCAAAGGTCTAACTAGCCTTTGTATTCTTAAGCCACCTATTCAAAGGGATTGGACACATAGTCCAAACATCTATTAGTGTATGCATGATCACATAGCTTCACTTAGTGGGTGATAATGGAGTCAAAGGGCCAACCTTTGTATTCTTGAGCCACTTCTAGGAAATTGAGCACTCAACTCCGTTCATGATATTACTCTTGGTACAACACACATCCAACATTACTCAACATCATAATAGGTTTTGTATTAGTCTGCATACTCGATGAGGTGTATTCACTCCTTTATCTTTCTTTCTCTCTTACCTAGCTTTGTACGTTCTTATTTTAGATATAAAGTATCAAGTAAGAACTAATTTATTCTTTGTTTTATATTACAAATTTTTCACTTCACAAGCATGCTCTCTCTACACATACCCATCATCACATAGTTTCATAGGCTTCACCCTTACAGGTAAGTTTAGGTACGCTTTCTATTTTTCCTTTATTATATTATTTTTATTTGATATATCACTAGAATAAGGGGGGGCAAATGTAGTCATATAAAATGTGAAAATTGGTAACTTGAGTATGTTTAATGACACCCAACTCATAGGTGCCTCCTACTTACTTTCATGACTTTCATAGGCATCTTTTCACTGATTCTCAGTCGTCTATAGACTTATAAACCTAACCCTAGCTTAGCCATACTACTCTTTCCATGACAAATCCATCCTCCCAAGTCTTGTTAGCTAAGTACAATAGTGCCCAACTTAGACAATAGCATCGATGCCACTACTATCCACTTTTGGTGCTCTTATCCAAGTGCATTTTTGGCCCCAACAGTCAATTCCTTTCGATTCCCCATCCTTCTCCTTGTCGGCCTAATGCAAATACATTCAACCCATGACCAATAGATCCCTATAAAATCACATTCAAATATAATTTAGAAAGGGTTGGAAAATTATCACTAAGCAAGCAAGACTACTCAAGCAATCTTCCCTTTCTTTACATACATCCAACCAATACACTTACAAGTTTATTCAAATCCTTACACTAGTCCCTAGCCACCTCAAGCACATCTAGTTTAGCATTTTGCATCTTCATACACACTATTTCACAAAGCACATCAAGTGGTAAAACTACATGTGGCTTGATCCCTCTTAAGAGTATTGGTATGTAGGTAGTGTGCCCACACAAGGGGTGTAGATACATGTTCAGTGCATATTACACACACTAACCCCCCCTCTTTCCCAATGTTTTCCAAAACATAATGGGGTATAGGGTTTTAATACAAAATCTTCTCTATAGGGATTTTTGTAGATAATCGATAGTCAAAACTTCATAGGCAGGGTCACATAGACACAACAAACAAAACCTAAAAAGCTCAGGTCTTTTGGATAATAGTGGCAAAGGTGGACTACAATAGTAGTGCCACTAGTGTCCTATTTTGTTTCTCCTATCCAATAATAAAACAAACTCCAGATCGTAATTTATGATAGTGTCACAGTCTTGCACAGTGAATTTTAGACTCTATCTTAGTCAGTTTCTAGCTAAGTCTTATTTTCTATCCCTTATTACTATTTTTAGAAATATTTAAAATTATAGTCAAATTACACAAATTAATAGCTTAATTATTGCATATTTATTTATTGATTTTTCTACTAAGACCCTTTAACCAAATTAGGAATAATACACCAATATTCCCAAAATAGTTAAATCAATGCCCATATAAAATAGGCTTGTTCACGAGGTACTTGAGTTCCTCATGATCGGGGTTACCAATAGTTATTGCCTAGTTTTTATAAGGCATAGACCATTACCAATGCCTCACGCTCAGTGGTGGTGTAATTATGCTTGGCCTGCATCAATTTCCTACTTGTGAAGGAGATGGGGTGGTCCATCTTGACCTTGCCTGGTTATGCCAATATGGCACCAATAGCAGATCCAAAAGCATTGACATGGATGTGTAAAGGACTAGTTCAGTTTGGAAATTATAAAACTAGTGCATTATGCAACTTTAGCTTCAATGTTACAAAATTCTCCTCTTACACCTCACCCTAATAGAATGGGCCATCTTTGCACAAGATCTCCTCTAGAGGCATTGTGATCTTTACATAGCTCCGTATAAACTTCCTGTAGTAGCCACAATGGCCTAGAAAGGTGAAAATGTCTTTATACATTGAAGGAGTCTAGAGCTGAATTATGATCGCTATCTTCATAGGATCAATAAGCAAACCATCCTTGTAGATGATGTGCCCAAGAAATGTTCCAAAGGGGGTTACGAAGATGCACTTATTCAAATTTAATGATATCTAGAGCTACTTGCACCTCTCAAACATGAGGTGTAAATTGTCATAGTGGTCCTTTACAAGACCATATATAGTCCAGTCATCAAAAAACACTAAGAGGAACTTATGGATAAAGTCCTTGAAAGTAGTGATCACCACTCTAGATAATATGATTGTCACATTCTTAATTCCAAAGGGCATCACATTATAAGTGAAACAACCCCATTCAATCATAAAGGTTATTTTTGGCTTATCCTCCTCCTTGATCTGCACTTGATGGTAGCCTAAGAAGCCAGCATTGAAAGTATAGATTTATTAGCCTACGACTCCATCTAGGACCTCATTAGTAAATATGGTCAGGAATGGATCATTGATATAGGTGACATTCAAAAGTTTGTAATTGATGTCGATCCATATGCACCCATCTTTTTTGATGTTGATGACCATCAAGCTCACCCATTCAGATTCTTACATAGGGTAGATGACACTGGTGGCAAGCATTCCATCAATCTTCATTTTCATCTTGACATAGAGATTGAGATTCATTCAATATGGGCACTTTTTTATTGGTCTCACACCATCCACTAGCTTGATGCTCATTTTACCAAGGGAAGGGTGGGTGACCTTCATGTCCTGGTAGCTGCATAGGAATAAGTCTTGAAATTCTTTTAGGAAGTCTATGATTCACACCATCTCTACGTCAGACTAGTAAGTGCCTATAGTGGCAATATTTGGATCGCCTTCTATGCTAAGATCTACTTTAGTGGTCTTGAGCAGCATGTGGTAGGGTTCATTATTCTCTTGATGAGATTCTTTAACTTGTTAGGTGCCCTCAATTGTTTCAATTCAAAGATACATCAGATCATCTTCATCTAGGGCATTATTATCCACAAAGTGCATAAGTTTTTCTCTTCCTATTAGAGCCTTCCAATTGCACTCTTTCTAGGTCTTTTCATCTTCCTCACTAGAGTCACTATTGAATTCCTGCTCTTCAAATAATGTTAGGAGTGCTAGTCCTTTCTCCCTGAACATTTCATTGAGGAACTCTTTTAAGATGTTGGTGTCCTCAAACACTACCCTGTGAATGACTTATAGTGGCTCCTATAGTTCTAAGTTATGTAAATAAAATGAGGTGTATACAAACCTCTTCTTGAGTATTTCCCATTTTTTTATCTCATGGTGCATCTCATTTATGATGTACCATGTTCACGCCCATGTTTTCAAAGTCCTATCTAAGGCATGCACCCATAGGCCCCTTGGCATGTCCTCATTACATATAGTCCAAGTTTTTTACACAAATGCACATGCACGACTGGGTCAGAATCACCAGAGTAAGCAGGTATGTCTAAGTCATCATTACTCTTACCAAATCTAGAGTATTGTGCTGCCTTGACATCTTGCCATGTTGACAAGTTATGCCTTTGTACTACCCACTAGTGAGCAACAGTACACTTCAAGGTATGCACTAGTGTGCCCATTCTATCTATTTCCTTAACGATGCAAGATTCAATGTCATGGACATACTTCTCTATAGGTTAGCTCCCTTCATACTTTGGGAACACTAAAAGCTTCCATTTACTTAGCTAAAACCCCTTTTTTTGGCCTTTTTGGTGTAGGGAACCCATCTCTTCTAATTGTGCTCAATCCTAACCAGTCCCATTTTGGCTGGCCTTGGCTTGGTTGTGCACACCAGGAAACACCTTTAGCCAGTGACCTTATAAGCCTCTTCTTCCCATCATTTATAGGCTGCATTATTTATATCAAAGGTTGATTGTTAATCCTCCCATTTGAGCATGCCTTGGTCACTAAGGTTAAGCTTCTTAGTGCCCTACATCATGATGTTGTAAATGTGGTTGATCTCATGCTCAAGATCAATGATTTCCATATATAGGGGTCCTTGATTACTTGATATAGGTATCACCACCCTCTCCTTGCCATTTTCAAAAGCCATGTAACACTTATTAAATTTCATGTTTGCATTATTCCCGTAGCACCATGGCCTACCCAAGAGTGTTGGATAATTGTCATGTTCTGCTAGTTTGATGACCCTGAAATCAACTTGGAACTCGATACCCATGATATCTGCAATGGCACCCTTCAATATCTTGATAGGTTGCACTTAGATTTTGTTATCCATGAACAACATGTGAGGTGAGGGTCTCAAAGGTGGCCATCCCATCTTCTCCTAGGTGGTTTTGGTTAGAATATTAACCTCAATGACTGTGTCTATAATTAATTCACAAATTGACCATCCATTGATGGTGGCATCAATCAATAACTCTTAGTCATACTCTACATTATGAGTATGCCTTACTTCATGTTCTTGATCCATATGTGATGTAATAACTTCAATCATTTGAGGTACATCCTCTTCTTTTGGTTTCTTCCCTGCATGCTTCAATAAAAAATCTTTTAGTAGGGGTAGAATCCTTTCAATTCTCAAGAGGCACAAGATCTCAATCAACTCTTGTATTTTGACCTCCTAGTTGTCTTGCCTTCTGTGTGAAGTGATGGCATATACCTCTATATCTCTAGCTAGTTAGAGTTTGCCCTATAAATTTTGTATCATGCTCATAGCTTATTGGAGGATGTCCTTCTATCATGGAGGTTTAGGATAGGGTATAGCTTTTGGCGTAGGTCATGCTATGCACTCAATGTAGCTTGATTCATCATACTCCAAGCATAGTTCTTGGGTTGGCATAATGGTCGACTGAGTGGTGAACCCACTTTGAGTTATGGCCTACACTTTAGATGGATCCTTTCAAGTTTGTTGTGGCTTGGGAGCCCAACTTTCTTCTTTAGATTTGTGCCTAACCATTGTAACAACCTTATCTGGCTAACCTTGAGTCAACTTTTTGTATAAGTCTAGGCATTCCTTGATTGTATATGGTCCTCGATAATACCCACACATTAGGTATGTGGGGTATTAGCACTAACAATTCTCAGTCGACCCATACTTATAACATGATCATGGTGGGAATCTTCCTCCACCACGTCCTCCTCCTCACCCACATGCACCCCGTTGTTTCCCATAACCCATATTATGTTGGCCATAACCTTTATTTCTTTGACTCACCAAACCATCAGTTGATGTTGTCTCCTACCTCGTACCTCTTTCCATGTTTTGGTACATCTCATCGATGACTCGATAGTCCATTATTGAATACGTATAGGCATCATATATTTTTCAATAAATGGTAGTGTTCACTTGACTGACATGTTGTAGTAGAGGATAATTCTTAGAGTCATGTAGCCCATGACAAAATTCATAGTTGAGAAGTAGGTTGTGAAAATTCCTTCATGGGTAATCATTCTTTTTATGCCCCTCCATCTCACATTCGGTGCACCATAACCCGTTATGAGTATCATGTGTCAAGCTAGCAATCAGTCTCTATAGCTGGGAGGCCATTGATGTTTTCTACACCTCCATGAATGGGTTGATCCCAATATCAATGTTGCCTATTGCCTTGGCCTAGATCATGGCTTCAAATACTTTATGGGGGTTTATGAAGGTCTTCATGGACAATGCTCATATGAAGGGTACTAACAGGCCTCCAATAAACCATTATGTGTGTTGAGAGAGGTGAATACCATATGAAAGCTTAGAGAAAAGAGTTTTAAACCATGCATCATATAGTCACACGCTCTTGGATAACCTTTGGCTGATTTCCTTGAGCACTATTATGCTCTATTGTCAGAACTTAGGGATATCAAACTCTTTCAATAAGGCTTCCTTTAGCATATCATAGTCAATCATAGCCTGGTTCAGATCACATTTTTGATACCAGGTATGGGCATGATCCAACAATGTGGTTGTGAACTAAGTAGCCTTGTGTTCAAAATGAGTGATGCCTTGAGCATGCCATTTTAGGTCATATTTAAGCACATGCTCTATAGCATTTTCTACACCGTGATACTCAGGCAAGTTCATCACCATCTCGTAGTAGACTTGCTAAGGGTGTGGTGTCAAGTTTTGAAGTGCTTGTCCCCCTTGCATCTGTGTTGGAGGTGGCCCTCCAACATTTCCAATTATAGGTTGGGGCGTTAAACTTGTCATTATCAACTACACTGTCAGAATTGTCAGTGTAGTACTACTCACTTTTGATGCCATGTTACTTCTTGTGAGTTGTTACCCAGTTGACATAGATGTCATCCTCTGCACGGTAATACTTACACCTGTGTTAATAGTTCCTAGGTTGGTGCTTTATAGGTTTACCGTATCTTCACTCAATTCCTCATAGGGAATCACTTGCTCAATCATAAACTCTTGATCTAAATGTTTAATCTTATCAAAGTCAACATCGATAACAGGATTAATTACCATTTTTATGTCTTCTGATGGAGAATCTAGCATAGAGCTTATGCTTCAAGTTTAAAGGGGGTAGGTGATTCTAGATTTTATGTCATGCGTCCATAGTTGCCACATCTTTTAGGAACCCACTGCATCCTACACTTAACTACTAAGTCTGGTCTCTTTATTCTTCCTCTCTCTCTTCATGCTACTAAAATTCAAGAGATCCTTCCCCATGCCCTTCCTACTCACTATGGGTCCTCTCATCACTTCTAAGTTCTAGATCCTCCATTAGTTTGTGCCTTCACTTACTATAGTTTAGCCTTTAGATCTCTTGAGTGTCAAGTTGTTGATCTTCTTCCATCACATCTCACCTACACTTCCCCTTCTCACATTCTGTGCTTGCTCATATGCACAAGGACTTTAGCCTTCCATTCTTACAATTTCTATACCATAATCCACCAAAAGCTTCTTTAATTTGGTGTTGATCCCTCTTATGAATGTTCCCCTTGGTTCATGAAAAAACTCATACTCTACTTCTTCAGGGCATGAGAAGATCAACACTACAAACTCCAACATGTATTTGTTCAATGCACCACTCCACCACTTATCTACAATGCACGTCCAAACTTCATTCAGGGTCTCAAGTTTATCTATGTGCTCTATAGTCCACTCAATGCATTAGTCATAGCTTCACCTTTTATAAGTAGTGTAAGTGACCAACCATCGGTACACATGCTCAAGTAGCTCACAAAAGAACACCTCATATAGAGCATCATACATGGTAGCTTGTACCCATTTTCTTGGCTCCCATCCTTTGCATGTGAGATGATTCCATGTGAAACTATCTTCCACTTGTTCTAACCAGTGCTCAATCTTATTGAGTGATAGTCAGATCATCACTCCATTGCACCATTGCAACAAAAAAATTCAAAACGAGTCCCAACAATGGAACTAAAATGTTATAAAAAATTTCATTGGTTTAGCTTTTGTGCTTAGTCATCAAACCAAGTTAGGCCTAGACTTGATGTAGCTAAGCACAAGCATATTAGGGTCTGGTGCACAACATTTGACACACTATTATGTTGGCATCAATTTCACACAAGGTGCAAACCTTGTGCAATCACCTGAAACATAACAATGAAAGGATTGGGCCTGCATTGGGCTAGTTAAAATATGGTGCCAATTTGGGTTCAAAGGGACTTAGTCATTGGCATGACAAGTTCAAGTGGCCTATCAGTGCTAGGCTACTCTCATGAAATTAAATAGGTGTGAGCCTTCTCAAGGGCACAAATCCTATGTGTAAGTTCATGTCTACTAGATAGGGCTCTTCATGTCACAAGAAATTGAATGTTGGGTTAACGATCATTTAGGTGCTTAGTCGACTCATGACAATGGCTTAAGTTCAAGTGCTCATCCTCAGGGTATCACTCTAGGCATGGGTCTTAGAGTCTTGGTGCATTCAAGTTCCAACACTTAGGCTATTCTATAGGTAGGCCAAAATCACTATATAGCACAAGAATGCCATTAATGACTAGGGATCAACCTTTATATCAAAATACATTCAATGTAAAGAAACTATATCATTGTTCATATAAAGCTAAGTCATAAACATAATAATGCATAGACTATAATGCAATAATAAACACTCTAGTGATTCAACAACATTCTTCATTGACTTCACAGTTCAACATACAAATTTCGAGGTATAAAAGTAGAACATATGGTCTTCCCTTACACTACTCATGCCCAACAACTCATAGGCAAGCTTGGACTATACATTCTGAATACCTAACCTATTTTATGTATATTACAAAATGCTAATGTTGGATCTCTATTTTAGTAGAGCTTCTCTATATTAATCACCTCCCTCTTATTTAAAAACAAACCTTCTTTTATAGGCAATTGGGCATCTCCTTGCCAGGTTAGATGGGCACATGCCAAGTGATGAGCTATCCTTGGGGGTCCCTAGTTTGTTGGCTCCACTACACTACCCAAGTTGGATGAGTGCATGCCATATGCTAGGATATTGTTGGGGGGTTTCTATCTCACCTAATTCACTCTTCTGACACCTATGCTTATCGATCCACCACGTACAAGTTCCTACAGGGATGTCTTTTGAAGGTCGACACCATGCAACTACCTGCCATCTGGTGCAAGATCCTCAAAGATTCCTCTAGTTGGCACTAAAATTATAAAAGGGAGCAATCAAACCAAAGATTGCATCATTCCAAGATATATTGAGTTGGCACGGTCCATGTAGTTGGTATAAAAATGAGCCCAACATGTTGTTAGGTTGTGGAGCTAAAAGCTTCACCAGGATGCAAACAAGAGAAGTTACGGAGGATGCAGAGTTACGAAGTCAGTTGCAGGGAAACTAGCGTCAGTCTGATCAACCGACGTCGGTCAAATAGCAGCGAAGAACCAACCGGCATCGGTTACCAGTCGGTCGACATCGATCATGGAGGAGCCGACGTCGGCAGCCTGTGCGAGAACAGGCAGTTTGCATGTTGATCCCGGAGAGTCTATTTTTGGACTATTTGTTTGCATGTCAAAGGCTAGTCTTAGTCTTGAGTTACGTGTCTAATTATTGTAATTAAGGTAGTCTAATTATTATAAGCATGAGATCTATATATGGACTCATGGGATGTATTGTAAAACTGTGCTAGAAAGCCATTGAGCTTTTAGAGAGAGCTAGTGTAGCTCCTCCTAGTTCCAAAGGGGTGATGAGAGTGTATGATCAGGGAGAGTTGCAAGGTCTGCAAGGTCTAGGAGCTGATCCATCGGGGTACTGTTTGAAGAATCATAAGGACTTGGTGAGGCAAGGACAAGGGTTCTTCAGGGGTGTAGAGATATCTACATGGTGAGTAAGGTCTAGTGATTTGTAGGTAGCAGCAGAGAGCAGGAGATCTACTTGGAGTACAGTTGTGTACTTGGTGTACTGGCAGCGTGTTACTGACTGGTTGGAGAGGTGAACATCAATTCTATATTTGAGTTGATTGTTGGTACCGAGAGAGAGAGGGAAGAAGGTCTTGAGGCGTGGTGAAACTTTGAGGTGGAAGAAGAAGTGGCATCTTCTTTATTGTATTTTCTTCTAAGTATTTAATACAATTGTGTATTGTCTCTCAAATCCTGTGTTGTTTCATATTTCTAGTTACTTATTGATTCTGGTATAATTCTGTGTTTAGTTGCTAATACAAGAAGTAATCATATGTGCTCTATTTGAGGAGCAAGATCCTGACAAGTTGGTATCAGAGCTTTTGGTTGGGTTACTAACAGGTGGTTCAGATATGGTAGTGTTTGTTGATTACAGGTTACTCACAGGGGTTTCTGATTGAGTGGGAGTATAGCAATGGTAGAAGGAAGTAAGCTACGAATGGAGAAACTGAATAGCACGAATGGTCTGATTGATGGAAAGAAAGAGCAGGTAAAAAAATATTGTTGGTTGGTTGCAGATCAACAGGGAGGAGCAGATGTTGCAGGACATGTTGCACAGGATGTTCTGGATAAAGTGGAATCTTGGTTCACAGATTCTTTTGCCTCTTTCCATGCAGTTTGAAATAGAGCATCTTTTCATGGGTATGTCTTTGGAGACCTTGGAGAGATTTATTTAAGAGCTGGAGAGCCTTGTCAAATGATTGGCAAAGGGGAAGTGAAGCTGAAATTACAGACGGATAACACACAGGTGTTGAATGAGGTTATGCAGGTACCAGTCTTAAAGATGAGTCTAATTTCTTCAGGAAAGTTAGGTGATAAGAGATGCACTGTAACTCTCACAGCAGATACACTTAAATTAGATGGTGGTAAGAAAGTAGGTATCCTTTATCTATCTACTTATATTGCTGATTCACCTTCTGTTGCAGAGATGTGGCTTCATAGGCTTAGTCACATATGTAGAAGGAGAATGCAAGTTTTGAAGCGGAAGTCAGATGTCTTTGACAAGCTAAAGAACTGGAAAGCCTTGGTGTTCATGGAGGAGATGACGGATAGAGATCAAGTGAGGGAACTGAATTATTCTGAGCAGTGCAGGGTTGATTTGATCAAGATTTTGATCCATGGAGAGCTCGCGGGTAAAAAGTTATCACTCACAGATGAACACAGGTACCAGCGTCAGTCAGACAGTAACTGACGTCGGCAATAAGAAGACTGACATCGGTCATGAAGGAACTGACATCGGCAGATGTGACACCAGCGTCGGCCAGGGAGACAATGTCGGCAGTCAGGGTCAGTGCAGGGAACCGACATCGGTCGGGAGCAGACTGGGAGATGGCCGAGATCGGTCACTGAAACGGATATTGGGCGGACAGCTAGCTGTCAACAAGTCTCAAATGCTCATGTCGAGGTTAGAAAGGGTAAGTGAACTTCATATTCGTTGTTCACTTTCTTTATATTGTTTATTGATGGTCAAGAACCAGGAAGATGCGAAGAGGCAATGCAGGTAGAATCCAGATACAGTGGGAGCTTGGCATGGATGAGGAGTGTGAGTCCTTGGAGAAGAACCAAATAGGTATTCATTGGTAGAGTTGTCAGCTGGAAGAAAGCACTGAGAAATGGATGGATTCCCATAGTTAAAGAAGAGAGTGGATGGATACTTGAGACGGAAGGCCAAGGTATATGGTCTTAAAGAAGCTACAGGACAGTGGTACAGGTTTTGACAGGTGCATGACTAAGCAGGGCTTCAGTCAATGTCAGTGTAACTATTGTGTTTGTTCTTACCAGGTGGATGATGAGTCATGACATTATCCTATTACTGTATGTGGAAGGTTTGCTAGCAGATTTGTACATACAGGGTTTTGCTGAGCTAAGGGTAAGGTTAGTTCAGAGGTATGTCAGGGAGAATTTGGAGCAGCAAAATTCTTTGGCATGAGAGACATGGAGATTTTGTCTCCAGTGGGATCTGATGTGAATCAGGTGTTGGTGAGGTTCAGGTTGTAGAATCGGTAAGCACACCAAGGGCTAGACAGTTCAAGCAGAGCTTAGAAGAGTGTTTGAAATCACATGAGATCTAGTGTAGACCTGAGTTTTCCCAATCAGTGGGAGTTGTCAAAGAGTTTGGAGCCAATTCGGGGAAGGTAGATTCTTAGATATCTGAGAGGGACCAGCAACAGGTCGACATGGGATGCAGGGTCAAGGTCTTCACTACATAGATTTGTAGGTTCAGATGTGGCAGGTTACTTGGATGACAGGTGTAGCATCACAGGATGTGTGGTGGTTAGTCTTCAAGATTGATCTTGAAGAGGGATACAAGCCAGGGAATAATTTAGACGGTGTACAGGTACAGGTACAGGTGCAGTTGTTTATCTCCAAGTGGGAGATTGTTAGGTTGTGGAGCTAAAAGCTTCACCAAGATGCAAACAGGAGAAGTTACAGAGGATGCAGAGTTGCAGAGTCAGTTGTAGGGAAACCGGCGTCAGTCTGATCAACCAACGTCAGTCAGATAGCAGTGAAGAACCAACTGGCATCGGTTACCAGTCGGCTGACATCGGTCATGGAGGAGCCGACGTCGGCAGCCTATGCGAGAACAGGCAGTTTGCATGTTGATCCCGGAGAGTCTATTTTTGGACTATTTGTTTGCATGTCAAAGGCTAGTCTTAGTCTTGAGTTGCGTGTCTAATTATTGTAATTAAGGTAGTCTAATTATTATAAGCATGAGATCTATATATGGACTCATGGGCTGTATTGTAAAATTGTGCTAGAAAGCCATTGAGCTTTTAGAGAGAGCTAGTGTAGCTCCTCCTAGTTCCAAAGGGGTGCTGAGAGTGTATGATCAGGGAGAGTTGCTAGGTGTAGGAGATAATCCACCGGGGTACTGGTTGAAGAATCATAAGGACTTGGTGAGTCAAGGACAAGGGTTCTTCAGGGGTGTAGAGATATCTACATGGTGAGTAAGGTCTAGTGATTTGCAGGTAGCAGTAGAGAGCAAGAGATCTACTTGGAGTACGGTTATGTACTTGGTGTACTGGCAGTGTGTTACTGACTGGTTAGAGAGGTGAACATCAATTCTATATTTGAGTTGTTTGTTGGGACCGAGAGAGAGAGGGAAGAAGGTCTTGAGGCGTGGCGAACCTTTGAGGTGGAAGAAGAAGTGGCATCTTCTTTATTGTATTTTCTTCTAAGTATTTAATACAATTGTGTATTGTCTCTCAAATCCTGTGTTGTTTCATATTTCTAGTTACTTATTGATTCTGGTATAATTTCATGTTTAGTTGCTAATACAAGAAGTAATCATATGTGCTCTATTTGAGGAGCAAGATCCTGACACATGTTAGCATCAAAACCAACTAAATATCTTATTTTAATTATCATTACAATATCTAATATAGTTGTAATTTCCATTTCTAGTATATATCAAGATAATAAATTTAGTACATATTTTATCAGAGTTTTGAAATTGATTGGCCTATTATAGAGATAGTTTATCACCTTTATGCCCTAGACTATCTCTATCCATTTAACCCTATATTCCACAATCCATATTTTTAGGGTTAAACATTTGGTGAATCTAACGTGACATTTTACTACGTCATGTCCTTTAGATTGTGTGACATTTGAACATGCCCCTTCTTTGCAATCTCCTTGGACCATTGCCTATTGATTTAATTTTGAATGCTCTTGTGTGTATGCGTGATTACTTGTTGAGCTTGTACTATTACTATCTAGACATTGCCATAATTTACATCATGCACATATCACATTCTATGTGCTTTCATGATATATCTACTTAGACATGTTCTCTCTATATGCTACATGGTACATTCATAGTTCACATGGTTATCTTATCCTTTTAAGGTAAAGTAAATACCAATTGTTATTTTAACTCAACTCAAAAGGAGGGAGAATATTAGTGGGGGGCATGTCATAGAGGCATGAATTTCACATTGCTTCATAGATTCATATTATAGTGGAGTTTTTTTTTTGAAAAAATGTTCTCCACATTTGTCACAATTTCAAATTCAATGGGATCGTGTTTTGGAAACATGTTCTCCACACTTATTCAATATTATGCATACCCAAATTATAGTGGGGGAATGTTATAGAAACATGTTCACACATAGATAAGTTTTCAGTTTTAAATTATAATGGGGGCATGTTATGGAAGCATGTTCTCCATACACAATTTTAAATTGGCTAAGAATCATATTTATATAATTCAGATACACATTTGTGGTAGAATTATATACATTGGGACCATTTTTATACACAATTTCAACATGGGACATATATAAGGTGCATATGCTATGTAATGTGCACCTAATATTTCAAAATCAATTCAATTTCATATTTCAAATACTTTTATGGATTGTCATCACCTATCGGGTTAGACTTTTATGGATTATATTGAGCCAATCTAATATAGTATTTGGTTCATTGTTGGTATGGTTGAGGTGATTAAATCACTCAATCTTTAAAATTTATAGGTTAGAATTGATTACATCACCCAAACTCATTAATTTTATAGTGTGAGTTGACTCGGTTCACTCATGCTCGGTTATAAGTATTATTGGGTTGTATGGTTGAGCTAATCTCAAGTGTTAGGTGGCAACTCACTTTTTATCTAAGATTAAGGGCGTGTGACCTCCAATATATCTATATATCTCTAAGTATATGCACTTTCTATATTTCATATTTTATTATAATCTTAGTTTTAGTGATTCATAATAATACGTCTTTCCAAATTAAATTCTAAAAGGCAAGGCAATCGCATCGATATACATGTGTACTACTAAACCTTGCTCTCTTTAAATTTCAATAATTTAATGCTTTCAATTTCAAATTATATGAACTAATTATATATTGTAACATGGTGTTCATTTCAGGTTAGTCACTAGTAAAGCACTCAAGTTAGACTCAAGTAAAGGCAAGGTGTGATATACACACCCAGTTACACCATGCATGAATGTGTGTGTGTGTGTGTCTATATATGTATATATATACATACATACATATGTATATATGTATCTATATATACATGTGTATATAAATATGTATGTATATATACATATACATACATACATATGTGTGTGTGATCATCTTTTTACATATAATTTGGCTCACATTTTTATTGTAAAACTAAATTTGATGGTTGTATGGCCATATTTAAATATTATCATCTTTAATATTTCCTTCATGTAATTATTAAAACTAACTTACAATCTTTTAATATGTGTTGAAATTAAATTATATTGGAGAAAATAGTATAATGTTTGAGATAGTCATATATTAGTGTGAAGTGTCTCTCATGATTGGATACATCATTTAGGTGAAACACATAGGGAGTGAAATGATATTGACATTGATTGACCATATTAACTATCCTTCACTTTTCCTCATCTTTATGTTAGGAACTCATGCCCTACCCTTATCTTTGCATTATTAGTGTAATAGTCACTATGGACGCATATGCTTTGTAAGTCATCCCTTTAGTATATTTGAATTATCCCATATGCATGAGAAGTATTAGTTGATATAATAGCATTAGTATTTAAGTAAGTAGCATATTTGAATTATCCCACATGCATGGGAAGTATTAGTTATTAGAATATAATTAATATTTAAGTATTGAGGCCCAATGAAGGCATTGATGAATATTATTATATTAAGCTTGATCAAAGGAGGTTGCCCTCTCGAGGTGGCCTTCGATCAATATAAGATATTTGAATTATTCTAAGTTAATTTATAATTTTTTTTTTTATTATCCCATTATTTTATTTAGTTTGTAAATCTGTGCAATAGGTTCCTCACACTTTAACACCTCCCAAAATAGAGGTTGATCATGTCTCTGCATTTATTTATGAAATTTCAAATGTGTAATTTCCAAAGGTTATTTAAGTGAATATGTTTTTTTTAATGCTAAACCATTCAAATATTTTACTTCTAGGATCTTGCTAGGGGCCATTTATGCTTCTCGCATGCGTTTCACACGAATTTTTCACCTAGAGTTGTGTCCATTAACATTTTTCCTTTATATATAATATGTTATGAATCCATTTTTTCTACCATGTTTATGACATTAATTGTAAATTATGTTTTCTTATCATACATAATTTATAGATAGTGAATGAATTCCTTACATTTTTAATATTAAAACTAATAATATAAAAATTATAGATGAAAAACTTTAGAGGCTTTCAAGTTTTATTTTATGGTGTATGGATACCTTACATTTTTATGCTATAAATAATAAAATAAAAAATAAAATATAGTGTTAAGTCACTAATGAAGGTATATATATTTGAGGAAAAAATAATAAAAATCATGATGATACCTTTTTATTATTATTGATTGCACTCAGCTTGGCCATTTTTTCTCTTCTCATCATATGCCAACATGAAAATATTGAAAATGATAAAACCTCTTTGACAAAATGGGTTGCTCTAACTTATGCTTCTAAAATATATTGGACAAATGCTCCATATTCACCCTTGAAGAGTGAAATTCCTCCTTACTTTCTCATGCAAATGGGATCAATTAATATATGAAGTGGTGTTTTACTATATCCTTCTTGATAGGGTTGTTACCCTTCTTTTAGAGACTCTTCTTTGGCCCTTTTAAGCAATGGAAGGTTATAATTATCATGTCCCCTAAGGCCTTAGAATATTTTGGTGGTTATATCTCTTTTGTTTTACTTCCTCAACATCGTTCTCTCCCTCTCCATTGCACTCATCTTGGCCATTTCTTCTCTTGTCATCATGTATCTACTCAACACACACACACACACACACACACTTGAACTTGAACTTGCACTTGCACTATCAAATAATCTCAATAGGATTTATTTATAAAAGCATCCCCATAACAAAGAAAGATCACAAAAAGTCAATATTATTATAATGTTAGGATGAGAATTTTTTCAAAGAGGGAAAACTTCCCTATGACATGTAAAATGATCAAAGCAAATGTCTTCATGTACGACTACAGGGTGATGTACTTTTACAACTATAACAATTTGATATCTCCACTTTAGGTGATTTGTGGCTCGAAACTAGCACAACCAACACATCTGGAGTGGTGGATCAAGTCCAAGACCAGGTTCTTGTACTCTGATCATGCCTATTCAAGAGACCCATTACCCATTTCGATCTCAAGAATGCCCTTCCTAATACAAGAAAATTGAAGTTTTTTGGCCTAATTTCATATGCATGTAAAATAAAAACTATAAGTCTTTGACACGAACCAAAATAACCTTCATGTGCATGTTGAATCCCTCTAATTACATGTTATATCATGTGGATGGAACCTTGGAGATGAATATATGGCACACACTGTAGTAACGGGCCCTAAAATGCAACTTTTTTGCAGGGAAGAGACAAGTTCTTATCCCCCACTTGACATTTCTACCTTTGGGACCTCCAAGTGCAAGTCCATCACTTCAAACACATATAGATAATCAAATGATATATGTTTCCATGACCAAGACCTCCAAATCCACCTAGATTCATGTTTTCTCTACTATTTAGGAGCATGGAAACAATAACAACAATTTTTGTCAAAGTTGAAGTTGCAATTGGAGAGCTCCATCTTCGATCCTTTGTGGTTTGAAATTGGCATTACCAACATGTCCGAAGTGGTAGATAACATATAGGACCAGGTTCTTGGCCTCCCATCATGCCTGATCGAGAGACCCACCATCCATTCCAGCCTCAACAATGCCCTTTATGTAATAATTGAGTACTTATATTAAGCTTCTCTTAACTTCAAGTATATGAAATTCTTTACTAACAGTGCCAACTACATGAAGGTGGAAGATTATTTGACACCACTAACCTATAAAAATTTTGTTATTGAGTAATTAAAAATAAAATTTAAATGTACTACCTACAAAATCAATAAAATTTGTTAAAATTAAATACATCTATATTTAAGAACTCAACATATTTTGAAATTTTAGTTCAACAAACCATTAAGATCTATTTTAATCTTGATAGTATCAAAAATAACTTCATGGTCTAACTCACGAACTTTTCAAATATTTTTGTTCAATAGCTTCCCATGATATTTGACCAATTAAATATTTGTTGCAAGAACTAAATTTGAATAGTGTAGTATCTTCCTTTGTGTTTCAAAGTCTTTAAACAATCATACATTTGAATATTTGATAGGATATCATCGAAGCCAAGTTCTAGTGACTACCATAGACCTAGTGGGTTAGTAAATGTTTTTCCATCTATGACTAGGGAAGTTAAAAAAAATCCTCTACACACTGACATAAGTAGTAATATATTCCCTCTTCATTGTCCTCTACAACAATAATTACAAAAATATGCCCTATATCACAAAAAATACATTTTAATGATAATGTCAAGATAGATAATTAGAATAAATAGTACATAGTGATTAATCTTCTACCTGGTTGCACTAGATCAAATACATAGTAAAAGTCATGTGATGATGTCATATATATAATTTGTAGTTCTGATGGAATCTGATATGTGAAGATTATAATTAGAGGTATGCATCTCCATTCATCCATCTAATTTTATGAATCACACTCATTCCAAAAAGAGTCCATGCATGCAAAACATAAACATGCCAAGTGTCTCGTATGAATAGTCTAAAAACCTATATTTGACCTAAGAAATGAGTGGAGCTCACTTGATCATGTTATGATCATAAAATCCTCATACTTTGCCAAGTGTTCTTTTTCCATCAACCAAAAATATCTATGAACAATAGAATTTTTTTTAGCACCATGGCCCATTTTCTTGTTAAACCATTCAATAATGATTATTACATGAATCAAAACAACACCATCTTCAACTTTCAACTCCTCTCTTACAACGACTCTTTTAACACATGATCCAACACCATCATGCTCCACTTTTCATGGCCAGTCTTAGTGAAACTCTAAAAATGTTCTGCATTAGTGGTAACATACATCTTGTTCAACTAATAAAACATCCGTGCATTCTTGAATTATGATGTGCAATTGTCTGACCAAATGTAATGCTGATATAAAGTAATGTTCCTCTCAATCAAGTTTCTATAGAACATCTCAAAACAACCTTGCATGTACTATGTACAATATGATCAATCATCATTGATATAAAAATGGTACTCTTTTAATATTTTTCAATCTTTCTCTATATTATCAAGTGCATGCATGCATGTTATATGCATGAATATGACAACCTATACTGAGTTGTAATATTATGACTAAACTTTTATTTGTGGTTTGAATGTGTAATTATCAACAACGTTGACTACTAAAACAATAAAACAAAATATAAATGTGTCCTTACTTAGCTTGAAATGTCCATCCAACCATCTAGCTTTATGTGTGTGCATTGCATACTCATAAACAATTTTTTCTTGAATTTGACCATAAATTCTGAAACGGATATCTATTTTGTAACAAGCTCACACCTTTTAGATTCTTTACCATCTTTTACTTGATAAGTCATAGATTTATATTTACTCAAACCAACTAATTCCTATCCAATTGCACTTTTACTCACCTCATGAATACAATTTTTTAATTTTTGAAAATCCACCGTAAATGCTACAATTTTCATCCAAACATGTTTTGTTATAAAATTTTCATCTGGTCTTTCACAAAAAATGGTTGGAATAAATTTACTAGCTGATTTTGGTAGAAATTCTATGCCACACTCTTGTAAAATGGTGTCAGTATGCAAAGTACAGTGTATATGATGAAACACATCATAGTGTATTGAAAATTCAACATGTTGCCTACAACAAAAAGTGGTGCGTATGTGATTTATTTTTATATACAAGGGGTTGGCCATCTCAAAATATATTTGACTAATAGAAATTTGGAGATGTTTTTCCAAAAACTTAGAGTAAAATTATTTTTGGGTCATGTCAAGAAATGTTTTGGATGCAATTCATAGTTACGAGAACTAACTCTTATTTTCACTACATCTCTTGTACTAGGTGAACTTTTGTATTTTCTTTTCAAAATTGTGTAAGGAAATCTTTGGGAGCTTCGAATATAGCCTTGTCTTTTCATATAATTATACCATATAATGCACATAGCTCATTGGTATTGGCATCATTAAGTCTTTGGCATATTCCAATTACTTTTATTAATATTTTTCTATTTATGTTCAGTGCTCAGCTAGTTTTGGAAATCAATTATTTTCTCTCTATTTAACCAATTACTACACAAGTTAGAATTATAAGTTGGACAACATTACACAATCTTTGTTGCATGATGTCACACCTACATTATGATATGCATAATATAGATTTTCAATAATTTTGTTGTTTTTCTCATCCATGTTATATGTTCTTAATCTTAAGGTGTAAATTTTAGGTCTCATCTTAATCTATTTCATCAATAAAACCAACAATTGATATTTTTTTATTATCAAAATCTATTTTTATAATGTAATTATCCCAATTTTTTTCATCTAGTCTTATTGAATGGCGGTCAAACATTTTATTATTTCAAAATGTTTTCATCAACTTCAATTAAGTATTTGTCTTTTCTACACATAATCCTTGGAGGTGTTATTAATGGTGAAATTTGTTGAGAGGGTGTTTGAAAATGGTTATGTTCACTATTAGTTTCTTCATTGTTATTTTCATTGTTTAGTGTTTTCATGGCATTTTCTTCATTTTTTACTTTCATCATTGTGTGTTTCCAAGTAATGTTCTTCATTGTTAGCGGGTAAATCATCATGCATAGATTCATCATCAATAAAACTAAAAAAACTTTATACTTTGAATGAGGACTTGTAACATGATCTTGACTTTTAAGTAAACATACATCATCGTTATTCAATTCATCATTGTCTATTTCATCATTATTTATGACATTTTGTTCATTAGGGATAATATTTGTACTTTGTCTCAAAATAAATGCTTGCATTTGTACCTTTTGTTTTTCTCTCAAATTTTGTAATTTATTTGGTGTTTTGTGCTTTAACTTCTTCTTATTTGAATGAGATATGTCACCCATGACTAGATAATTGATAGATTTTGAAGGAAGGGTCCAAAAAAACAACTTGATAGCTTTTATTTACGACTTGCAGGCCGAAGAATGATGCAGAGAATGTTTGTGGGGATATAATTCTCAATCGAGGTTAAAAACAGTCATTGAAAGAAGAGTTTTTGTCTATTCTAAACATAACACATATGTGGTTATAATACACATGTGATATGTTCACAATAGACAAAAACTCTTCCATGCGCTATATTTACATAGTTATATATCATATAATTATGTCATCAAAAGATTATTTGATGCAATAACCTCTTGATTGATGTCCAAATCACATCCTATATCGCTGAAATTAGGTGGGGCTCCCCAAGTAACATCCTATAATCGTAGTTATATTCAAGGGGTTTAGATTACCCCCAATTATATATATGATAAAATTAGGGTTGATTGAGCCCTAAATCACATTATATAGTCGTAATTAGATTGAAAAGGCTCAAATTGGTCCAATTTTCCTTCATGATTGGGTTGGTGGACTATTTGGTTTAGGGTGTTATGCCAATGGGGTCGATTGACCCCCAAACTACACTATAAAGTCAAAATTAAGTTCACGGGGTTAAATTTTGTCCAAATTGCATCACTCATTGTAAGAATGGACTAATTGGGTCAATATGTCAGGAAACATGAGCTAATTTATCTCCAAATCACATCCTAGACTCATAGTTAGGTTCAAGGGGTTCAAATTAGGCCTAATTATCTTCATGTTTACATTTGTAATATAGTTAGAGTCAATTAAGTTATATGTTGTATCCCATACAATCGATTGAGCTATAAATTAGGTTCACTATGATCAATTTAGCCCAAATCACATATCTAATTACACCAATTCATGATAGAATTAGATCTAATTTAGCCTCAAATCACATCTTACTCTTGTAGTTAGGTTGAAAGGGCTCAGATTAGCCTCAAATGCCTCCTTGATTGAATGAATCAACTATTTGGTTCACTATATGATGGCATTAGGGTCGATTTCACTCCAAATAACATCATATACAATTGAAAATAGGTTCATGTGGCTCAAATTTTTAAAATTGTGTCACTGATTACACCATTTGACTACTTGGCTCAATCTATGATGAAATCAAAACCAATTTAGCTTCAAATCACATTGTATAGTTGTAATTAGGTTCAAGGGGCCCATATTGACCCTAATTATCTCCACAATTAAACCAATTAACTATTTTATTCATTATATGATGACATTGGAATTTATTGAGCCCAAAACCACATCCTATACATGTCAAACTTGCATATGTCAATGAACCAAATGATTATTTGCTTCATTATCTAATGAAAATAGAGTTGATTAAGCCTCATATCACATTTTGTAGTCACTGTTAGGTTGAAGGGTCTCAAATTAGCCCCAATTGGCTTCAAACACAATCAAAATTACAATCGTAGGTGCAAAAATACTAAAATTGTATCAGTATATCCATTATGTCCTTTTTGTGGCAATGTATATAATGACACTCTAAATTTTAAAATAAAAATTATAAATGTGAATAGATACATAGCTAAATATAAACATGTATACATAGACTAAATTCATTTGTTTGTGCTATGTCAACGTATACATAGATTAATTCATTTTTTCTGTTATGTCAATATAGCACATACACACTATAACATGTACACACTATAATGAGTACATGCTATGCTATGTTTGAATTAAAAAACCAAGCATTCTGGCTAAAAAATGGCTTGGATTCCCGAGCCAAAGGCTTGGACCTATCAACACACAATCAAATCCAAGATCTTTGACAAAAAATAAGAAAATTCATCTCCCATTGCCAAATATATTATGAATTTCAATGAGATAATTCATAAAATTATTATGACGACAAGCACGCTCTCTTTTTTCTAAATATATTATGTTTTAATTTTTGGACTATTCTAAGAGTTCCATTTATGTTGATTTCTATGGTTTTTTAAGGCCACCAAATGTTAGAAATATACATGACTATATATGTTTATGTATTTTTTTTCTTTGATCTGAATATAACAAAAATTATATGGTCACAAACTACGCTTAATTGTATATACATTCATTTTGTTTTGAGGTAGTTAGGGTGGTTGCACGATTGACTTTCCGTTTCTTGGTCAGTTTTCAAGATCTATTTACTTATAAAATTAATTTTAAAAAAAAATTATAAAAAAATATAGGTCACAAATAAGATGATCTTATCTAAATTTTTACCAAAGTGTTTCAAATAATATTAAACCGTGATAAAAAAATGAGAGGCTACACAACCATCTACTCAGTTTTCTTTAAAAAAAATTCATCTTCAAACTTTATATGTTTGATCTAGTTATACTTAATCATTTAAAAAAAAATAGTGTTTTGCAAACATAACTCAAGTGAAATAATTCATGTTCTTATACCATCTTCAAAATTTGAATATAGCCATCTCAAATTATTTATAAAAATTTAGATTTCTTAATTTTCAAGAAAAAAAAGTTCACATGTAAACCCCTTTTTATCTACCATCTTTCTTTACTCGTTTATTTAATACATAACAATTAATTATTTAATTATTAATTAGTTGTATGACACTTATCACACTAAAGTTTTAAAGGTTTTTAGTTGTTTTGTTTATTTCTAAACATATTTTAGATGGAAACTTCTTTATGTGACAAGTGTCACATTTTTATAAGTTTACACCTAGGGCTTACACCTAAACTTCCCCCTTAAATATGCTTTGATCGAGCCTTGAATCCAAATTACCAATAAGAAGCCTCGACCGTTCCAGATAACCCTCCAGAACTACTCTCATCAAATATTAAGAATACTCAAAAAAATTATACAGGCGAAAACCGCCAGGAGATGAAGCATTCAAAATGATACTGACTTCTATATTGATCCTCTTTGTAGCAAGTGCTCCGAGTTATTCTTGATGACTATTACAACATTTTTATTTGGTCGTTAGCATTAATTTTACCTGTTTTTATGGAAAATTTTGTACTTTCTATAATGGTGGTAGGGGAATGACTACAGAATTCTGAAGCTATATAAATGGCAGTATTGTCCCTGCGATGCAATATCACATCCTATTGTCCCTGGGGAGATATGGACATGGGACTTTCGGGAGCGTTTTCTCCTTGAGGGCGCCCATTGTATGGTTCATGGTGCTATGGATGACTTGTTAAGCACTATCCAGTCAAATATTGCCAGTATTTGTGACCATTGCAAATTTTACCGATATACCCAGGACTCGCCGATGCTCGTCTGCGGGATCAACAAAAACGAAAATGCTAGAAGTTATTTTTAATTTATTAAAAATTAAAATGAACTATAAAATTGAAATGTAAAAGTAAAACCCTGCAAGTTGAATTTCATTTATATTTCGCTTTCCGCTCTCTGCCATTGCAGCGCTTATGCTCCATTGCTACGTTTCTGTCATCTTCTCGGCTAGTGCAATTCTGGCATGTGTTTGTTCTACGCAACAATCGACTTTTTGTGGTTGGAGCTGGACCAGTAGTTCAGGTGTTAAGTTATTCAATTGTTTTCTGCAACCTGTTGTGTACTACGTGACTGCCTTTTTATATTTATTTCTGAGTTTTGAGTATAGTATATGATGATATTTATTTCATTGTTTGTTTTCGTGTTGTGATTTAATTTTTTATTAAAATGATAAATCTGAAAATCAAAAGTAACTTCCCTATAAACTATTTGAATTTTATTTTGTTATTTTTGTTTTAGATCAAATATAAACTATTTGAATTTTATTTTGTTATCTTTGTTTTAGATCAAATATAAACTATTTGACAAAATGTCACAAGGAGAAAAAAATTAATTGTTTCCATGTTTAAAATTGGATGTAAAGTGTTTAACAAAATGTCTCCTGAAAAAAATCAAATATGGTGCCATGTTTTTTGGTCGGATGCAGGCTGTTTGATGTATCATGATATTATTAGTATTGTTTTTGGTCCATTATGTGTAATTTTGTATTAAAATGATAATATGAAAATTACAAGTGACTACATGTTTTTAATTTCATGTGAATCGTTTTATCAAATATGATGCTATGTTTTTAGGTCGGATGCAGGATGTTTGATGTATCATGATATTTATTACTATTAGTATTGTTTTTGACTTATTGAATGTAATTTTGTATTAAAATGATAGATATGAAAATCATAAGTAACTATATGTTTTTAATTTCATGTGAATTGTTTTAACAAAATTTAGCCCTTGTTAAAGATTGAATGTAAACTGTTTGACAAAATGTACTCCACTCCATTTTCGTTCTATTTTGTATATTGCTATAGTTTTAAAGATGTAGGTTCGTGCAATATTGACTTATTTTCTTCTATTTTCTCTCTTGGTAACTGCTTTACAGTTAAACTTTGCTGGATCGTAATTAGATATGAATTATTCATAGATACCATGATTGTGAGCCATTCTTTGTAGTGTGCCTGCAGTGGCCCACAATTTCAGAGTGTACTAGTCACAAAAATGATTGGTGTGTATAAACATGCAACTAGCACTGGAGATGTTGAACGGGGTGATACAGGGCTAAAATTTACAAGGAGGAAACTGATAAATATTGTTATTTGCTTCATTGTCCATGAAAAAAAAAAAAACATGTGATCCAAGCATAATGTCTCCTACCACATTGTCTGATCAGGTTTCCACGCTTGATATCCATCCTTGATGAAAATACTCTAATAAAATATTCATTCTAAAAGTAAATGGTTAGCTAATGCCATGCTTAATGAAAACACTCTATTAAGGTGTGCAGATGAAAAGGCAAGCAGAGAAATTTATTCCACTTTATTGTGCACGGATGATGAATGCATGGTTCTTTATTAAGCCCTCAAATTGCCTTTTGTAAACTGGAGATGAAAAGAAAGATTTCTACAACAAGATTGATTTTTTTTACTAATCTTGTCCATTCTCAGTGTGATGTGTAAGCATACAGCTTGAAAGTTGAACTTGTGGTGATAGGAACTATTTTCCTAAATTATCCTTATTATAATGGTCTCATGTCAGACAAGACAGGTAAGCATTGGTTGTATTCTTGCACCATGTTCCTTTTTCCAAATAATATCCTATAATGAATCTCAATGTTCAATTTTATTTCATTTTTGAAATATTTGCAGCAGTATGCCTGTGTAGACTTATATTTCCGTGGCTCATTTACTTTCACCCGTTACGTAATGTCCCACATGTTCTTGAAAAAGTTTGTGGTTTTTGCTGTAGTTTTTATTGTTGTCTATCAAAGAAATTCTTAGCACTTAATTTGGTGGCAACAAAAAAAATTGATTCAAGTTATAAATACTAAGAAACGATTATTACAGGTAGAATATAATGCTAGAATTCTTATTGAGAAACGCCTTACCAAATATTTACCTGCAATTAATGTGGCATCAACGACTAATAAAAACAATGGACTCGAACTCTCTGCCTTTCCTATGCTCTATTCAATATTTCATGCCCTCAATCAAATTTTGTGTCAGGTAGGTTTTTTGCCCAAACAAAACCTATTTCTTTGTCGAAGATCTGCAATTTTCTTTGTTTATTATTCACATGGTTAAAACATTACTCATTTTCTTCTCCCAATTGATTCCTCTGTTATGTTATAATTCCCCCTTCATCCTTGTCATTACAGATGTAGATGGTGAAAAATGGATGCCCAGATAGCTTAAGAATATGCAGTCAATGGGCTCAGGTACAACGGTTTCCTTCTGCACATATCTGTTCTTACTGGATATGCGTTATATAATTAATTCACATGAATTTTATAGTTGCTGTCATAATAAATAAAATAGAGGTAATTAGAAATCTATTAACATCCAGATGACTGCATATTTAGTTTGGTTTCAGGTTTTCATTGGCTCTCATGTTATGATATTTGTATATCTCGTGCACATTACAGATTTCCACATCTCAGTAGGGTTCCTTTTTCAGTTTACTCTCTCCTTAACTACTATAGAAAAAATATTAATACTGATAGTTGTATCACTATAACAAATAAGGGCCAAAATGTAGCGTGAAGTTTTGGATCTTTAAGAGTTGTATTTTATTGTCTTTTTTTCTTTTCTTGCATAAAAAACAATCACCATAGAAAGATTTGTCCCAAAATTAATGCTGTCTTATTAAAAAACTATGTATCTCAATAATCTAGCATAGAAGGCACTGATAATGCATAATTTCCCAGCTTATTTAAAATTGTCTGGTGGGTTGATTGTCTAGCTCAAAATCAAGCATTGTCGTATTGTCTAATATAATATGCTTAGACTTGCTCATTGTAATTGTCAAGATTTATGAAACATTTATATAATTGAATCAGTAAAATAGACAAAGTCGCTCATTAAGTGTCAAGATGTATAAGTGACATAGGTAAGTATAACTGGCAAAACCCAAAGCTTTTTGTTGGGTATATGTTTTGTTTAGGATTGTTTGATTTCTACCTTTTCGTTTAATAATATTAATCCATGGAAATTTAAGTATGCAGAAACCAATGAATGAAAACTGATAGGGTATCTTCATTATTGTTCCACTCTGGTCAGGAAAACGAAAAACAATATGAAATTTGATAAACATATTTTAAATCTTTTCGTCTTTGCACTCTTATTCATAGGATGAAAAAAGCCTTGGTGAGGCAGGAATTCCACATGAGACAGGGTATGGGAAAGAAAGGGAGAAGTTTCATGGAGTATAGACATCGGCAATTTTACCTTTGAATTCAGAACCATATCCTACAAATCTGTCCAAGGGCTTGGCTGCAGGGCTGTATACGTACAGTGTAAAATACACCCACAACGCATGCATAATATGTATATGCATGAAGAACATTACCCAGAAGGTGAAATGCATATTTTAAAATATAACCACAAGGTGAAAATCTTGGAAACAGAAACCTCCATAACTACATCCAAACATGCATAGGATAAATGGACAAGTAGATACCAGACAACTGAGAGATGCACAGTAGGCCATTTTTCAATAATTTCCATGTTTTGTATTCAATTCTTATTAGCCTTCTTGTCCAAACTGTTCTTCCTGTCTTGGTGAGTAAGAAAAATGGAAACTAACACACATAGGCTTCACCATGAAAAGTGCATCTGCTCCTCCATTAATTACTAACTTGCAAATCAGATATATGGGGAGAGCTTGCAATGCAGGTTTAGATTTGAGCATGGGTTTTACCTATTTGAATTTGTAGGTTCTGTTTCCTTCTTTTTTTGGTAAATATATACTTGTTACATAACCATAGTTTGAAGCAAACGACGCTTTCCAGATTTACTACAAATTTATAAATCATACCGACTGTAGGTCTTGGTTCAATGAAGCTATTGTTTTCAGCAATAATGGATAACCATTAGTGCACAAGTTACGACAGTACAATAAAAAGTAAACCAATATGATTCCTATAGGTAGCTGTGTGTCGCGCACTCAAGGGATATGCATCTATCTGCAATGATTAAGCATCAAAATAATGAATGTATTTTATGGAAAGAAAAACATAAATACAGTCATATTGCGATCAAATTCGGCCCGAATCAAGCTATCTTATTTGTATTATGGTTAAAACCTTTAACTAATGATAATCAATCAAATAACTAAACATGCAGAGATCCCAATCTGACCAGCGCATAGCAGAGACTAGAAACTAGCCACTTCATGGCCCTGCTTGAGATAAGAAATCATGCTTGACATTTAATTGTTGATGTATTATCGACACTTGTATGGAATACTTGTATAATGACACCATCTTATGTAATTATGTACTTTCCTTATGTGAGACTGGTATAACTCTACTATTTGATGAGAACATCGAACAAGACAATTGAAAATTTTACCTTTATTTTCTCCTACATGGCATTGTACTTGGCGCTTAGAAAATGTTATTAAATGAATTATTATTTTATTTTTTCCTAGTTTATTAAAGAAAATTAATGTAAAATAGTGTTTCTAACTTTGGCCAATTTTCTTTTGACTAAGCTTAATTAATTATGTTTAGTATTTTTCTTAGGAGGCTTAAGGGATTAATGGGATAATTGATTTCTGACGTCTTTGTCAGTGAGACAAAAAAATGATTAAGAAAAAATAATAATTGGTATGTTGTTTTGGTACTTTACAAAATTGGTTGTTACAGAATCTGAGCCTTAAAATGTATTGTCGGACCTGCATTGAGCCTCACCTAGAAATTTGGGTGTAAGGAGGACCAAGACGATTTTTAAAGATGTTAGGAGCACTAGGGCACTTCTAATATGTAACATACAATTAATTAGCAATTGCAACTGAGAATGCAATGGTCACATTGATAGGGAAACAGATAGAATGAAGGGAGCGAAATGTGTGGAAACTCCGTCAAAAGGAAGGGATGCCAATTGTGGTTGTTGATATGGAATGAAGAAGTGAGCAGTAAAATAGAAGCCAAAAAGTGCAACCATTGACCCTCTGCATACATCTTGCCTAAAATTAAAAAGTTTCCACTATTTTTTGTTAACGTATTGTGTGTTATTTAAAGGCATGGATCCTAAATCTTGAAAAAATTGCAAGCGTTTAGGTCCACAAAGTTGTCTATAAATGAATATGTTATAGTCATTTTGTTCCCATTTTCTTTGCAAGTACAAAGGTAAAAAGACTAAAGTATTATGAAACCATATTTAGGGAAAAAATTCAAACATTGCTACTCTGCCTATATCCATATAGGAATTAAAACTCTCAGCCTGTTTTGTTTGCTTATGTGGGTTATTATGAGGCATGGTAGTACAACACAGCGAAAAAAGTACCATGGCTACAATCTATCCACATTTTGGTCTTGCGTACCTCTATGCTAGTTTTGGTTTTGGTTCAAGGAATTAGAACCAAGTACACTCTAGATCCCGGTCCACGCAGGAAAGTGCTTCTGCCCCTTTGTACACAACTAACCTCGACCTACCCTGGTTTCCCCTCTGTGCCTCAGGTGAGCGCACAAGAAAACTTATGTGATATGTCGACACAGAAGTCAATTGATTAAATGTTGGAGAGCGCAGGCGAACCTGTGCACTTGTGACCAACATGTTAGACTGGGCTACCAACAATAACATTGCCTTCATTGAGTAGATTGTAGAAGACGGCAAGGGCTCTCATAGATGAATAGAAGAGGGAGAGGAAGCATCTATGTCCATGGCACCCAAGAATATGGGGTAAATGAGCCAAGGGGACGAAGCCTAAATGGTGAGACCTGAGTTATAGACACTCCATCACGTTTCAGTCCATCCACAGTAAGAAAAATATAACTGTCATAGTCCACTTCAACAGTTCTGAATCAAAGTGTAAGCCTCGGAAATAATTGTTGTTTTAATTGGCTTTGGGGCAGAGTGAACCCAACAAAACCATTTAAATTTACCTTTGATATCTTTATAAAGGCGGTCGTTAAGCTTTTTTGTACGCCTCCTCTGTGCCAAGAGATTCTTCACAAACCAGCCCTTCTTTTTGCCTTTATATGCAGGCTTGGGCCTGGTTCATGACCATCCTACACTCTGGCTTGTGCCGCCACCGCTCTCCTTGTCCGTCTATTAAAGTAAAAACAAAACCCTAATTCAGGCAAGCAAATCTACTGTAAAATGAACCCCAAAAACTTAATCTATAATACCTTTCTAATTTCTGGAAAAAAAGCATTTTGGAATAAGGTATGGAAATCCATCGAAAGAAATGGAGCAACACCCGTTTGGCCTTGCCAAAGACCATCCAGGGAAGGTCCAGAACTCGAGAGGGCGATGCATTAAAATTACCTAAATGCCTCCTGAAATCTTCCAATTCTTCCCCAGACCTTAACCCCATAGAAAAATCCGCAGCCACACAAACAACCATGTCCTTAATTTGGCCGTAGTCTGGATGATTTTGCCGCCATGCTAGTTGGATTTTAAAAGTTGGTGCAGCACCAACTTTTAAAATCTTCCAACCATTTTCTTCACGTCTTCACCAAAGAATGTATGATGCACCGCATATTTCATGCTCGACGTCCTACGATGTATTAAGGACATGCGTCCCGATGAGAGCATTTAGAGATTTGGGCCAACTATTGAGAAACACTTTGTTTTCGTGAATAAGAATGAATCCATTTTTGGGCCAAATCTGTTATAATTGGCAGCTGCTTTGATGGAGGAATGGGCTTCCCCGCTGAGGCATGTAACCACAAAAATTGATCAATAGTCTGCAGTAGCTCAATTTCCTTTCCCATCGTAGCATCTTTCAACACTCATTGATGTTAACAATGGCAGAAAAGGCTCCGTTGCATATGTTACGCTATTTTGAATTTGAAAAAAGTAAAAACAAAAACAAAAACAAAAAAAAAAACTATGGATGGTTGAGATACATTTTACGGTCTAAAATTTCATGTGGCCAACCAGGCTTGTCTCATTGTATATACCCCTTTCGCCATAAAATTATGTTAATGACTACATTTTCCTGCTTTAGATCCTTGCTTTGATTTATGTGTTGTGATTGCTATGTACTTAACAATAATAATATTTTATTTTATTTTCATATGGTAAATGTTGTAATGATTTCATTAAAAATACTTAATATATAATGTGTATTAAATAAATTACAACATTTATATATTTGTAAATAATTACATTTAAATTATGATTTTTAATAAAAAGTTATTATTTTATAAATATGCAAATCTAAAAGAGAAGTTAAGTTTGTAGAATTAAAATAAAATAGGAGAACCACAAAAATTCATAAATTCACCAATAACACTTAGTTTACATAAATAATTGCTAAACAAATAAACATAAAAATTATATAAAATAATATTTTATAAATACTTTGAAACATTTTTAACTATTTAAAATATATTCATAGCTCCTACTCTTATTAATAAATGCCTTAATGTATATTAATAAGTGAGTGAGTCTCACTTTATATATATATATATATGATTAATCAAAAAAGAATTAAATATTGAATCCCATTTATACTTTAGGACGAAGGCCATCAACCTTTATTTAATTAATTACGCTAGAGACATTTTTATTGGAGAGCAACTCCATAGATTTGTCTCACATAGGACAAAAACCCCAAAGATGTCGTTCATATCATATGACGTCAACCGATGTATGTCAACGGTTTTCAAAAAATAGTTGTTTCTTGGACGGTTTATTTTGTTGAGTGATTTCAACATCTATTCATATTCCTTCTAACACGTCTAAGGTTGTGGAGTTGACTTTGGTGGGTAATAGCACTACAGAGTAAAGTGATCTCTGTCAAACGCAATGACGATCCCATCAAATACCTTGACACCATAACACAACCTTCTGAGAAACTGTCTCCCATGGAAAATATTTTGGCGTACCATTAATGCTTGACAATCACTTCTAGTGAATATATATTAAAATTATCTTAGCATTTTCAACAAACAAATTAATAGTTATTTAGAGATTTTTCTCCACCAGTACTTTTTTACTGCCTATATTAAGCGTACCCATTCTATTGTATTTTTTACTATTAGCATCTGTAAATTTTGTGTAATCGCACCTTCAAGTAGAAACCTTGTGGAGGCATCACATTTTTTGAATCAAGGTTTCAATTTGTTCTCATTTGTATTTAGAAACAAAGTTTTGATACTATAGCTTACATTTTTGCGTTATCAATTTCTTCAAATACAAGCTCATAAAATAAGAATCACTATCGCAGAGATAAATTAAGTGCTTCATCTCCATAGATCTTTATGATATTAAAAAGTGAACTCTACTGATTTACAAGGATGGTACATTTGCACATATTTGTAAATATATGATTGTTTGCTTAGGGGTAAGTGCACAAAGTTTGGGAACAAAAAGTGGCCTACCCATGGACATGATTTTCCTAAAATTTCAAAAATCTGAATTTCTATAGACAATTTAAGATATCTAGCCTCCAAATTTGAAGATGGTGTAAGAACACAAAATATAGCATTTCGAGTCTAGTTTCCAAAACACTTTTTTTTTTAAAAAATGGTTAAGTATAACTAGGTCAAACATCTAAAATTTGAAGAGGAACTTCTATTTTTTTAGAAAACATAGTAGATAGACGGTCATGCAATGCATAATTTTTTAAGTAGCGTTTAATATTCTTTGAAATCCTTTGGGAAAAATTTAGATAAGATCTTCTAGTTTGTGACTTATATTTTTTAATGTCTTTTCAATGAATATTTTCTTTTTTATGAATTTTTTAAGTAAATATATCTTGAAAACTAACAAAAAAATGGATGACCGTCTATGCGATGCACCTAACTACCTAAAAAAAAACAATGAAAATCAATTTTTTTTTTAATGTATAAAATTAGGCCTAGTTTGTGACCATATAACTTGTTTTTCACTTGGATCAATGAAAGAAAAATTACATGAACATGTATAGGCATTACAGCATGTAGTGGCCTAAAAAAGGTAAAGTTAGAAATCAACATAGTTTAAAACTTTAAATTAGTTCAAAAATTATAAAAATCATATTTTTGGAAAGAGAAAAACATGTTCATCACGATGGTATTAAGTTTTTGAATTTTCACGTTGAAATTCTTAGTGTATTTGGCAATCAAAGTTGATTTTTTTTTTTAATATATCATAACTCTCAAAACTTGGTTGTACATTGACAGTCCAAGCCTTTGGCTTGGGAATCCAAACCATCCCCGAGCCAAAAGGCGCGGGAATTGTATTCAAATTCAAATAGCACGATCACGTTAATAACACAACCACATTATTAAATACATTATTAACGTGATCACATTAATTAATAACATGATCACGTTATTTATTCACAACACCCTAAAACCCAAATTTGCATTTTGACCTACTAAAGGAGCCATTAGGCCTAGTAGTCTTAAGATCAAAGTTTGGTTGATTAAGATTGTTGTTTGGGACCAATGTTCTTGTCAAGATTTGATAGTATTGAATGATAATTGGAGATGTATTAACCTATGAATCAATTTATTGTTCATTTGACATGAGTCTAATCTTCATTAAAATGAAGACAGTCTTAGTTCATCCTAGACAAGGTTAAGAAGTCAAAAGTTGGTTTTTTTGGTGATCCACTGATCCAAATCACTCATAATTTGGTAGATTTGATTTAGATTTCATTTTGTACATGATTAAATAAATTATATTGTCCAAAAATCAATTGGAGTACAAGGATCCTCTAACTGAGTACTAACCGACCTAGAGTATTAGGTTCGAAAAAGAGTTCAGTGATATTCTAAATGTTTAAGGATTAGTCATTTAAAAGTTGGTATTTGAAAAGGAATTTATAGTCTTCACAAGATTGAAATGGTGTTTTGGAACAAAAACAAATAAATCAAGGGTCATTATATTTTGTGTCAAGAGTGTATACAGTCCTAAAAGAGGCTAAATTTGGTTAAACAAGACTACGTTAGTTTTTGTGGATAATTGGTGATGTTTGGAACTTGTAAAAAACTTTTATAAACTTTGTAGTATTGTCCGAGTCTTTGATAAGATTGTTTAAGTCAGGAAGTGAAGTTCTGTAAGGATCTATTTTCAATTTATATCAATGCGTTAGTACCTTATTTTACATATAAGAAGTTGTCTTTTGTCAAGTTTAGAGATGTCACAAACATACATGTCTTACGATATAATTGATTTTATCATGAGATGTCATAATATGCATTTTTTAAACCTAGGGCCAAAACTTAGCCTTTGGAGTACCAATCTAGTTGTGCATCTAAAGTAAATTGGGGCTATTTTGAGCCCCTTCAACCTAATTGCATGACTATAAAATGTGATTTGGGGGTTGATCAACTCCAATTTCATTAGCTCAGTTGAAGAAAAGAAACATAATTTATTTATATGCAAGTTTTACATGTATAGAATGTGGTTTTGAGCTCAATAAACTTGAAGTCATTAGCTAACGAATGCAAATGCCAATTAGTTTAATTGTGGAGGTAATTAGGGTCAAGATGAGCCACATGAGCGTATTTTAAATTATATATTCAATGTGATTTGGAGTGAAATTAACCCTAATGTCATGTCATATATAATTAACCAAAGAGTTGATTCATTTAATCCAAGAGGCATTTGAGGCCAATTCGAACCCCTTAAAAAATAAGATATGATTTGGGGCAAAATTAAAAGTTCGATTCTATCATGAATCGATCCAATTAGTCAAATTATGCAATTAGGGGCATGATTTGGGCAAAATTGATCCCCTAAACCAAATTTATGGCTCAATCAATTGTATAACGTGTATGGCTTAACTGACCCTGCTTTTATAAAAAATACAAACATGTTTAGGTAATTATCATAAACAAGTGAACAAGCAACTCACATTTTCTTGAATTACCTTAGTGATTGGACCCTATATCTGATATCTTAAACCTTAAACCCTATATCTTTTAACTTAAACCCTGTATCTTTTAACTTAAACCCTATACCATTTACTTTAAACCCTAAGCCATAAGCCCTAAACCCCCAACCCTTTAAATTGTAGACCCTAAACCAATACATTTAACCCCAATTAACATTCTTTATATATACATATTAAGAATTAGGTTCACAAGGATGAACTTGGTCAAAATCACATCACAGATTACCACAATTGACTTTGTAGACTCAATCTGTGATGTTGTGGGGGATAATTGATCCCAAAATCACATTTTTTACTCACAAATCTAGGTTTAAAGAGCTCAAATTTGCCCCCATCACCATCACTATTGTACCTTATATACCTTAAAACCTATACCTTAAGCCCTAATCCCTAAACTCTAAACCATAAATATAAACTCTTTAAACCTTGAACCAATCATATTAGCTCAAATTAACATCATTTAGACTAAGAATTATGTTCATAGGGCTTAGTTTGGCCTAAATCACATGATTAATTGCCCCATTGGACTAATTCACTCAATCTGCACGATGACATGGGGTATAATGACAACCAAAAAACACATTCTATAGTCACAAATGGGTCCAAGTGATTCAAATTGTCCTCAATTATCTTTGTGATTGACCCTATGTACCCTAAACCATATATACATTAAAACCTAAGCCCTAAACCGTAAACCCTAAACACTATATCCTAAATTGTAAACCATAAACTTTCCCTATTTACCAATTGATTTAGTCACAATTAACATCTTTTATAGCAAGAATTAGGTTTGAACATGGCATAGAGTGATTAAACATTATATACAAGTCCTTAAACCTAATCCCTAATCCCTAATCCCTAAAACATAAATTGCAAGCCCTATGCCCTAATGCCCACTACATGTTGCAAACATACATGCCTTACAATATAATTGATTTTATCACAAGATGTGATAAAATGCACTTTTTAAACCTATGGCTAAAACTTAGCCTTTGGAGTACCAATCTAGATGTGGATCTGAAGTAAATTGGGGCTATTTCGAGCCCCTTCAACCTAATTAACCAAAGAGGAGGCTAGTTGATTCTTTTAATCAAGGAGGCATTTGAGGCCAATTTAAACCCCTTCAAGAACAAGATATGATTTAGGGCAAAATCAAAAGATTGATTCTATCATGAATTGATCTAATTAGTCAATTTGTGAAATTAGGGGCATGATCTGGGCAAAATTGAGCCCCTAAATCAAATTTATGGTTCAATCGATTGTATAACATGTATGCAACATGTACATGGCATAACTGACCCTACTTTTATCAAAAAAGTAAATATGAAGGTAATTGTCATAAATAAGTGAACAAGCAGCTCAAATGTTATTCGATTACCTTAGTGATTGGACCCTATATCTAATATCTTAAACCCTAAACCCTATACCAATTACATTAAGCCCTAAGCCATAAGCCCTAAACCCTTTAAATTATAGACCCTAAACCAATAAATTTATCCCCAATTAACATCCTTTATATATATAGTAAGAATTAGGTTCACAGAGATGAACTTCATCAAAATTGCATCACTCATTAGACCATAATTGACTTAATTGGCTCAATATGTGATGATGTGGGGGCTAATTGAGCTTAAAATCACATTATTTACTCATATATATAGGTTCAAGGAACTCAAATTTTCCCCAATTGCTTTCACAATTGTACCTTATATACCCTAAAACCTATACCCTAAGCCCTAATCCTTAAAGTTCTTAATCCCTAAACTCTAAACCATAAATATAATCTCTTTAAACCTTGAACAAATCATTTTAGCCCAAATTAACACCATTTAGATTAAGAATTAAGTTCATAGGGCTCAATTTGGCCTAAATCACACGATTGATTGCCCCATTTGAGTAATTCACTCAATTTGCATGATGACATCTAGGGTATAATGACAACCCAAAAACACATTCTATAGTCATAAATGGGTCCAAGTGATTCAAATTGTCCTCAATTATCTTTGTGATTAACCTTCTGTACCCTAAACCATATATAAATTAAAACCTAAGCCCTAAACCATAAACCTTAAACACTATACCCTAAATTGTAAACCATAAGTTTTCCCTATTTACCAATCGATTTAGTCCTAATTAACATCCTTTGTAGTAAGAATTAGGTTCACATGGCATAAAGCGATTAGACATTATATATAGGTCCTTAAACCTAAACCCAATGCCCTAATCTCTAATCCCTAAAACATAAATTGTAAGCCCTATGACCTAATTCCCACAACATGCTGCAAACATATATGCATTACAATATAACTGATTTTATCACGAGATGTCATAAAATGCATTTTTTAAACCTATGGCCAAAACTTAGCCTTTGGAGTACCAATCTAGTTATGCATCTGAAGTAAATTGAGGCTATTTTGAGCCCCTTCAACTTAATTACATGACTATAAAATGTGATTTTGGGGTTGATCAACTCCAATTTGCCCCAATTGCCATCACGATTGTACCTTCTATACCCTAAAACCTATACCCCAAGCCCTAATGCTTAAAGTTCCTAATCCCTAAACTCTAAACCATAAATACAAACTCTTTAAACCCTTAACCAATCATTTTATCCCAAATTAACATCATTTATAATAAGAACTATCTTTGCAATTGACCCTATGTACCCTAAACCTAAGCCCTAAACACTATACCCTAAATTATAAACCAAAAACTTTCCCTATTTACCAATCGATTTAGTCCCAATTAACATCCTTTATAGTAAAAATTAGGTTCACACATGGCATAGAGAGATTAGACCTTATATAGACCCTTAAACCTAAACCCTACATGCCCTAATCCCTAATCCCTACACCCTAAAACATAAATTGTAATCCCTAATCCCTAAAACATAAATTATAATCCCTAATCCCTAAACCCTATGCACTAATGCTTAAATCCCTAATCCATAAGCCCTAATCTATAATGCTATCATGTTATTTAATAACGTGATCATGTTGTTCTTAATATAGACAACGTTTTGTTCTCAATGTCAATTTATAACCCCAACTAAGTATTAAGAATAACACGATTGTGTTATTAGATAACACGATCACATTATTCTTAACATACTTCTCAATATGTATGTTGAAGCAGAACTTAGTATAACAAATAACGTGATCACATTATGTAATAACGTGATCATGTTATTCTTAACATACGCTTCTCAATATGTATGTTGAAGTAGAACCTAATATAGCAAATAATGTAATTGCATTATTATTATTATATACTAAGCTCAATTTTTAACATCTATTTTTAACCCAAATTGATAATTTTGTTCCCACAAACATTCTCTACATACTTTTGTAGGATCTATGGTACCTGTGTACTTGACCCCACCTTTGAAAAGTTGTCAACTATCTTTTATGGGTGATGGATCATGTTCGAGGAAGAGGAATATGTTGAACAAAACACTAGAGGAATTAGAAGATTTGAGAGAGAAAAACAAGATACAAATGCAAAAAGTTTGTGGTAGATAAGGTAAAAACCCTAATCCTGATGAACCAAATGCCATAGATAATGAACCAATTAACAATAATGAATTAAACAATGGACCATAATGAATTGAATAATGATGAAATTGACCATAATGAAATGAATAATAATGAAATTGACAATGATGAATTAGATAATGTTGGAAGTTTACATTCAAAGTTCCAAGTTTTTGATTTTGTTGATGATGAGGCTATGTATGATGCTTCACCCTCCATGAATGAAGAAAATTTGATGGAAACAAATAATGATGAAATTAACCATAATTTTTTTTTCATGGAAACATATAATAAAAAAATGAATAATGAATAAAATGTCATTCCACCTCTAAACAATGCAAATAATAACAATTTTGAAACACCCTCTCAATAAATTCCGCCATTAAGACCTCCAAGAATTATGCATAGAAAAGACAAGTACTTAATTGAAGTCGATGAAAATATATTAGAACTAATGTATAACAAAATATTTGATCACTATTCAAGAAGACTAGCTCAACAAATTTGAGATGCTTTCTTTTATAATTTGGATTATGACAGTCAAATATGTCAATTATTTGTTTCATTAATAAAATTAATTAAGATGAGCCTTATAATGTACACATTAGGACTAAAAACATCTAACATGGATGATGAAAATATTGAAATTGTTGAAAATCTACATGATGCATATCATATTGTAGGCCCAAAATCACGCATCCAAAATTGTAATGCCACCTGATGTATACTTACAACTTGTGCAGTAAGTGATAAAATAGGAAAAAATGAATGGTTTCAAAAACAAGTCGACCAATTAATATAAATAGAAAAACAATAATGAAAGTAATTGAAAGACATGAAAGACTTAATGAACCTAATATCAATGAACTCTGGGCATTCTCTAGTAGACTTCCACGAAAGGACAAGGCTATAGCCGATACTCTTAAAGAGTTACTTGCTCAATTTTGAAAAGACAATACAAGAGTTGCACCCAATGCAAACGATCTGAAAATAAGAGTTGGTTCTCGTAACCATGAACCACATCCAAAATATTTATTGGATATGACTCAAAAACAATTGTACTCTAAATTTTTGGAAAAACATCCACAAATTTTTATTTATTAAAGATATTTTGAGATGGCCAAACTTTTTTATGTAAATATAAATTACACATGCACCACTTCTTGTTGTAGGCAACATGTTGAATTTTTAATACACTATGATGTTCTTAGCCATATTCATTGTACTTTGCATACTAACAACATTTTGCAGGAGTGTGGTATTGAATTGCCACCAAAATCAGCCAAAAAATTTATTCCAACTATCTTTTGCAAAAGACCAGATGGACAATTATTTTACAACAAATCATGTTTAAATGAAAATTGCAGCATTTGTGGTGAATTGTCAAAATTAAAAAATATATCCATGAGGAGATTACAAGTGCAATTAGACAAAAGTTAGTTGGTTTAAACAAATATAAATTAGTGACTTATCAAGTAAAAGATGACAAAAAATCTATTAAAAGGTGTGAGTTTGTTACAAAAAAAGATACATGTTTCTAAATTTTTGGTCAAATTTAGGGAGAAGATTGTTTATGAGTATGCAAGGCACACACACAGGGCTAGATGGTTAGATGAACATTTCAAAATAAGCAATGATACATTCCTACTTGATTTTATTGTTTCCGTAGTTAATTTTGCTGAAAATTACACATTCAAACTTCAAATGGAAGTTTAATCGTAGTATTACAACTCATCACAAATTGCCATATTCATGCATATAGCATTCAACATGCACCTGATAATATACAAACACAATAAAAAAATATTAAGGGAGTACCATTTCTATATCAACGATAGTCGATCACATTGTTCAGAGTATGTGCAAGGTTGTTTTCAGAAGTTATATGAACAATTGAGTCAGAGGAACATTACATTTGGTCAAACAATTGCACATCATAATTTTAAAATGCATAAACATTTTATGGGTTGAGTAAGACACACGTTACCACTGGTGTAGAACACATTTGGAGTTTCATCGAGGCTGGCCATGAAAAAGTGGAGCATGACGGTGTTGGAGCATGTGTAAAAAGAGCTATTGCAAAAGGAGAAGTTAAAATTTAAAGAGGGTGTTCATTTGACAAATGCAAAAACTATGGTTGAATTGTGTAACAAGAACATGTGTCATGGTGCTCAACCAAATTCTACTATTTGTAGATATTTATGGTTAAGGGAGGAAGAACACTTGGCCAAGTATGAAGATTATGTGACTCTAATAGGTTCAAGCGACCTCCACTCATTTTGTAGCTCAAATGCAAGTTATTAAACTGTTCATATGAGACATTTGGCATGCTTTTATTCTGCATGTGTGGACTCTATTTAGAATGAGTGTGAGTCACAAGATTGGGTGGATGATTGGAGTTACAAACCACTAATTCCAATCAATACATTTCAGGTTCCAACAACATTGCAACTTATAAATATGACATCATCAAATGACTTTGACCATGTATCTAATCAAGTGTAGTCAAGTAGAATATTTTTCATTATGTATAATTTATTCTCATTATATATCTTCATATTTTCATTAAAAATATTTTTTTGTGATATAGGACATGTTTTTGCAATTATTACAGATGGGGATAATGAAGAGGGCACTGATTACTACTTGTGTCAGTATGTAGAAAGAGAAAAAATTGACTTCCCCAGTTATAGATGGAGAAAACATTGACTATCCCACTAGATTAGTGGTAATCACTAGAACTTGGTTTTGATGATATCCTATAAAATATTCAGATCAATGGTTGTTTGAAGAGTTTGAAATGCAAAGGAAGATACTGCACTATTCAAATTTGATTTTTGAAATGAATATTCAATTACAAAAATATCATGAGGCCATTAAACAAGAAACTATGGAAAGTTCGAGAGTCAGAGAATGAAACTATTCTTGATACTATCAAGATTAGAGCAGATCCTAGTGGTTTGTTGGATTGAAATACATAGGTATGTTGACATTTTAAATGTAGACAACCAATTTTACCAAATGTTTTTTATTTTCTAGGTAGTACATATAAATTTCATTTTTAATTACTTACTAATAATGTTTTGTAGGTTAGTTGTCCTAGATAAGTTTCCACCTTCATGTGGTTGACATTATCAGTAAAGAATTATATATTATCGAAGCTAAGACAAGCTCAGGTTGGACGTGATTGAAGCTCAAGAAATGACTTACAGGCTTCATTTTATGGGTGTTTAAATTGAGGCTAAAAAATGCATTTTTTTGTATTGGGAATGGCATTCTTGAGGTCGACATGGGTGGTGGGTTTGTTGATCAGGCCTGATGGGAGGCCAATAACTTGGTATTAGATGTTATCTACCCCCCAAACATGTTGGCAGTGTTAGTTTTCAGTCAGAAAACATCAAAATTAGAGTTTTGCAACCACAACTTAACCTTTGACAACATTTATTGTCATTGTTTCTGTGCTCTGAAATGGTAGTGAAAATGCACTTATGGGTGGATTTGAAAGTCTTAGCAGTGTGATAACATGTAATTTTATTATCTGGATGTGATCAAAATGATATATTTTTAGGTGGACTCAGAGGTAAAAATACCAATTGGAGCTCAAGAAGTTGCTTGTTCACTGCTAAAAAATTGCATTTTTGGACCCCTCACTATAACTTATCCAACGGATTGCTCTCGAAGATTCAAACTAAGTGATCTAAGGTGTGATTATAGGGATTAAAGGCACATGGGAAGGATTTTATGGTTTACATAAATAATTTATAGTTTTTATTTTATGTGTGTTTGAACTTAGGCTTTAAAATTGGATTTTTTTTGTATTGGAAAGGGTGTTCTTGAGGCCAGAATGGGTGGTGAGTTTGTCATTCAGGATTGATGGAAGGCCAAGAACCTAGTTCTAGACATTATCCTCCCCTTTGAATGTATTATTAGTGTCATTTTTCAATCAATAAACATAAATATTAGAGTTTTATAACCACAACTTAAACTTTGACAACATCTGTTGTCAATGTTTCCGCGCTTCAAAATGGTAGTGAAAATGCACTTCTGAGTGGATTTGAATTGCATGGCAATGTGATAACATATAATTTGCCTATATAGATGTGATCCAAGTGATATATTCTCAGGTGGAATTCTCAAAGGCATAAATTCCAGTTGGAGCTCAATAAGTTTCTTGTTCACTACCAAAAAGTTATATTTTTGGACCTATCACTACAACTTGTCCAATGAATTGTTCTTGAAGGAATTTCCACTTGAGTGATTTGGGGTGTGATTAGAGGGTTTAAATAGGCATGGGAGGTATTTGACAATTCATAAAAATGACTTATGTTTTTTTTTATGCGTGTTTGAACTTAGGCTAAAAAATTATTTTTTTCTTGTATTGGGAAGGGCATTCTTGAAGCTGGAATGGGTGGTGGGTTTGTCGATTAGGTCTGATGGGAAGAAAATAACCTAGTCTTAGATGTTATCCACCTCCCTGAATGTGTTGATAGTGTCATTTTTTAGTCATGAAGTATCAAAACTAGAGTTAAACAACCATAACTTAAACTTTGACAATATTTGTTGTCAATGTTTTTGTGCTCCAAAATGGTAGTGAAAATGCACTTTTGGGTGGATTTGAATGTCGTGGTGGTGTGATAACATTTAATTTTCCTATCTGGATGTGATCAAAGTGATATATTCTTAGGTGGAGGTCTCGAAAGTAGAAATGCTAGTTGGAGCTCAAGAAGTTGCTTGTTCACTGCCAAAAAGTTGCATTTTTAGACCCCTCACTGTAACATGTCCAATGTATTTATATTGAAGATTCCACATAAGTGATATGGGGTGAGATTAGGGGATTAAAGAAGTAGGGGATGGATTTAACAGTTCACAAAAATGATTTACAATTTTTGTTTTATGCATGTTTGAAGTTAGGCTAAAAAATTACATTTTTCTTGTATTGGGAAGGGCATTCTTGAGGCTGAAATGGGTGGTGGGTTTATTGATTGAGCCTGATGGAAGGCCAATAACCTGATCCTAAATGTTATCCACCCTTTCAGACGTGTTGGTGGTGTTATTTTTTAGTCAGGAAGCATCAAAACTATAATTCTATGAAACTCTAGACCGACAGAACATATTAAAACTTAGGTAAGATGAGTTTTTGATTGATTTGAGTTCTATAAACTTGGGTGTGAGTTAGAACATGTTAAAATTGTTAAAAAACTACTATAAATATAATTTTTAATAGTTACAAACTCTATTTTGAGATATTGACATATTAGAGCAACTACTAGTTCTAAAGACCTATAAACTTAATTAGTAATTGACCTCTTAGCCTATTGACCTAATGAGTAATTGACCTATTGACAAAATCTATTATGAGTAATTGACCTATTAAACTATTGACCTAATGAGTAATTAATTAGTTTGAAAGAAGATTGTTTGAGAGTGGATTTTGAATCAAGTTGAGAACAAGAGTGGATATGTGAGGTTGGAATTATTCATGATCTTAGAACATATGAATAGGACTTTCATAACCTTATTAAACATAGAAGAGCAAACTGTGCATTAAGTGATATTGGGGGATGATAGAAGGTGATGTAGGAACATAGTTTTAAATGGTTAGGTGAGATAATTTGTATTAAAATGTCCCATAATTCATGTAAATGGGGTTTGAATACATGTCATGTCAAAGTTATAATGGTGATGACCCTTAAGAATCATGTTTAGTCATGTTAACACTATCCTTACATTGGATGTAAGAGAATAAGTTATGTAACCAACCATACTAACATTGAAGTGGGATGGATTGGAATTTGTAGGTAGTTTGTGGCATAAAAGGGATAGAGAGAAGAGAGAGAGGTGAGAGAGAGCCCCAAGACCAGAGCAAAAAGGGGGTAATGAAGAGACGATAACATACCTCTCAAAAGATGATCCAGTCCTTTTCATGCACTGTATTTTGTAATCAAGATTGATAAAAGTGAATAAACATGGAATGATTCTATGTATCTATATTTAATGGAATATTATTGGATTGTCATCAATTTATATATTGTCTTTGAAAGGCCTTAGAGGCCATGATCAAGTCACTTTTGTGTGTATTGGTAGGTTTAAACAAGAGACTGTAGGTTACAGTCAAAGAAGAAAATAAATAACAAGATTGGTGAAGTATGGTGTAAGAAGTAAGAATGATTAGTCCTCTATAGGTAAGATCAAAGACGTATCAGGTTGTAAGGTTCAGTTTGTGTGATCTCCAAAAGGGAGAGAAACTAAAAGAGAACATTCTTTGATGAGAACTCTGTTATGACTATGACAGTCCCCCAATTGTGTTATCTTAATGTATTTGAAACTTCATGTCAAAAAAGTCATTGTATTGTTTGAGTAGATTCACATATGCATTAATATAGGGTTCATGATGAGTAGTTGGATGTCTAGGTTGGATTGAAAACAAGTAACAAATGTTTATTACCCCATTATTTGAAAGGTTGCCCTGTTTACACAATTAACACTTTGTTTGGTAGACATTCAATGCCTTGTTATGCAATCAAACACCAAAAAAGGTTGATGTGTGCCTAAAGAAGTTAAATGCCCATGGAGTTGATATAATTTGGTATAATGGAGGAGAGTACAAATCACTATAAATATATTTTGGGATCTTGGAACTGTTGAACACAAATAGACCCAACACAACAGACCCTTGTTTTGCTCAGTTACCCTATGTCTATTTGGTTAGTGTGCCAATAAAAGGATGTGCATGGTTGAGAAAGTGTATGGTTTTTGTTGAAATGTGGTCATTGATGTCTTAGGTTGACTTGGTTCCTATATGCATTAATGATAAAGATGCATGGTGATGAGATGCTATGGCATGAGTGTAGGAGTATAAGGTGCTAGAGAATGATTTGAGGGTGTTCTAGATGTTTTGGTGAGGTCCTAGTTCCTTTAGAGTGAAGAAAATCACAATTCTAGATTTTGAGAAGCTAGACCACCATAGACTGTCATTCAAGTTTGATTAGATCAGAATGTTTGAGCATTTATTATGAGCATTCGAGAAGTTAAATTTGGTCAAAGGGATACATGGAGGTGTTGATAAAAGTTCCATGTCGGTCTCTTGAAAGTTTGGTATCCTAAAAAGGTTTCTAGTTCAAGTTATAAGCTTCCCAAGTTGCCCCTGTGTGTTGTGATGTGCTAGAGGCCATCAATTTTAAGCTTGACAAATAGTCATTTGAATTCAAAATTATAACCATTGTAATTCAAATTCAAATGACTGTGTAAGTGGATTTGAGACCTAAGAGCAAATAATGGCCTTTAGAAGTCATGCAAGTGGTTAGATCAGGTTGGTATTAAAAGGAAAGTTGGAGTGGACTGTTTGAGGATCATCCTCAAAGTGATTAGGAGTTTTGACAATCTGTACGATGCTAATAAATATGGGTCAAAGTTAACTTTTGTTGATTATGTTTTGTGTTAGTGAACCTGAGAGAATAAAAAGTGGATTATAACTTGTCTAAAGCACTTGGTTTGATGTTATAAGGATTGGATCATTATTGTCTTGTTTTATGCATTGTAGAAGACCAAGGAGTGAGATTTTGTGCATGACATTCATCATGAAAGTGACTGCATTCTTAAGTCTTTATGAATGGTATACATGGGTGACTTGTTTGAGTTGTATAGTGATTTTATTCCATTTAGGTGATTGATCTAAGTAAATGGAGTTATTATTTAGGTCATGTTGTTCAAGTAGGAGTAGTTTGCTTGACCAATTTTGACCTAAAAAGTGATGAATGAGCTTAAGACTCATAGGACAGTGAGATGAGGGTTTTAAATCTTCTAGTGTCTTCAAACCCTAAGGTGTGTTCTCATAATGCTATTGACTCTATTATGGCTTTTTGGGCTCAATGTGATTTTGGTAAGTTGGTTTCAATGTTCCCTTCAGTTGATGACATGCTTGTAATGCATGTTGGAGCTCATGGTGAGGTCTAAGAAACAAGACTCAAACTTGTTGATCAAGAGAGTTATAGATTGGTCTATATGACCAATGCCATTAGAGGTAGAGAAAATTTCTCATGAAGATCCATGGTCTTGTGTTGATCAAAGAGTGAAGTATTCACTAAAGTTATGAAGATGGTTATTCCCTATATCATGATAAGAAGCTAGTAAGCTTGAAAAAGATTGCTATGGTGATCATTGAAGCTGTGTCATGGATTGAAATGGTCTCTTGATCTCTTCGTTATCTCATAATGTCATGAGGGGATGTAGTGTCATGTTGCAAATGATAGGAAAATGTTCATAGTCTTTTGAAAATGACAAGTTCTAAGTGATCATATCAAGGTATTGACCGTAAGTATGCAGAGTTGATTCTTTGAGTATAATTGAAGAGTTTCTTAGAGGTTTCAGTGTTGTTTATGCATCAAGATGACCTTAAGGTCATGAATGAGTAAGTTTACATGATTTATGTGTCCCTATTTTCATATCATGGAAGATTCATTGGTGTGATAAAGGTCTACCATTATGTATGAGGTCTCACAGACCTATTTGACTGTATGTTTCCTTGAACAAGATATGAAGTGTTCGAAGCCATGATTGATTATGAAGCTTGAAGCATAGATTGTTGATTCATACGAGGATGGATATTTACCTTAGGTCATGATTTTCCTATTCATGTATTGATTTGGATATGAATAAGTGTTTTAAGGAAGATTAAGATTCATTAATTAAAGACAGTGTTTTGTGATAATTAGGTCTCCATGAGACCTATTGGTACCATGAGGGATAATGGAGTCTTCAAGAGGTAAGTGAGTGACTTGTGGGTTATAACTCATGAATAAGGTTTATAAGATTTATGGGGTCATTGTTTTGAAGGGTTGTTTTGTTTATTGAGGGCTATAGGGTTACAAAGAGTCTAAGTGAAGCGTGTGTCTAAGTAAGGGCTAATGCATTAGGTCTAATGAGTTGGTATGAGCCATTTGAAGCATGGTCAACCTTGTAGACACCAATATTGTGTCAACCCCCCTTTTTCCCTTTCTAAACGTTAACACTCCTAACCCACACTTGCACACCTTCTTAATTAAAAAATTACTTATTTTAAATTAATTACCTGACCTTGGACACCTCACCTAGACACCTCACCTTAAGACCATTTCTTAGCCTATGAGTCAGCCTGAGACTAGGTCCTCCAAATCCTAACTACCCATGACCTATTCTCACTCCATATTAACTCCCTAACCAACTCTCGTGCCTCATAAGCCCTTGTTTTGACCGTTCTCCAATGGAAAAGGTAATTGGCGGGTGGAAAAATGGGCAAAGAGTTAAAAATAGCCCTTTTACCTATTCTCTCTCCACCGACATCGGTCAAATCTCGGCCGATGTCGATGGGAACGTCGACGTCAATTACATAAGCCAAGCTCTAACATTGAGCTAGCCCCCCGCCTTCTCGTACATTTGCACGCACACTCTGAGATTTCAAGCACCAGAACTCAACTATCATTCTCTTGGCTACCAAAGCTCTACACAAATCATTCCAGAGACTGGATTGAAAGATTGTATGAAGACCTCGAGCTACTGAATTGAAGCAATTCGTGTTCGCTTCATTGGATCACAACACCAGTCACATCAGCCACAATGGGAATCATTATTCTGACACTTCCAGTTCTTCACCTAATAAAGTTAAGTACTCTGGTTTTCATTTCAGTGTTTTAGAATATATTTTCAATTAGTTTTCATTGATATTTATAAATACTGTCAAGAGGCTTGACTTCTTCTGTGGAGGGGCTGAAAGGCCTTCCCCTTGTTCTCACCCCTTTTGCACACCAACTCTCCACCTATACCCTTCCTCAGACCTCATTCACCTTCCCGCAACCCTGCACCAACCTCTGAACTTCCAGAAACCCCTCTATCTATCCCGCAAATATTCTAAAAGTTGTCCAAGGTCGACAACCTCGACCGACATTGGAAACCCAACCAACGTCGACACCATTTACCTGATTGACCTCGGTAGACTCACCGACGTTAGAGACTGTGTTTTGAACCAGCAAACCAGAAAGCCATCCAAACAACCCATCTAAACCAGATAGAACCTTCAGCCAGCCTTCTGTAGCATTCTGAGACACACAGACTGTAGGGAACATGTACACATTATCTACTTTTCTATTTCTTTAGTCATTTATCATTTCTTTCTTTACAACACTTTTATCTTTAAATAGTGGACTGTCATCCCTTAAGGAGCTTTACGCTTCCGGGACCGAGTGCGTAGCTTGGCAGTCCACCATATCCTCTTCTAACATTTTTCTTGTTTAAGTTTCATTCTTCTGCAGGTGTTTCCTCCACAGCCAAAGAAGAGCTCCCACAAGGCTTGGATACGGTGCACACTAAATCCGGATAACATCAAACCCATAACCTCTTAACCTTAGTTTCTTTCTCATTTGAATGTAATTAGTGAAAATTTAGAAAAACATTCTGGCACGCCCGGTGGGACCCTTGGAGTTTTCTTTGGGTTCATTCTTCTTCTTTTAAAAATCAAATTTACATGTAGATGCATTAAAAAATATTCACTTCTTGCATCCCCTCTTCTATCCTTTTGTTTCAAAAGGAAATCATTAGTAGAGGTTAAAAAGAACATCTCTTTTTCTTCTTGTTACTTCTTGCATGCATCATAGAGTAGTGAAAAACTCATACTCTTTACCTCTTCTCCATTTGTTTGCATTTGAATAACATATTTTGATTTGGGTTAAAAAACTACTGCATTTCATTCTTGCTTGGATGCACACTTATCCCACTTAGTAATTAAAGCATTATGAATGAATCGTAGTGCACAAATGTGACACAACCAAACCACAATCACTTCAAATCAAACACATAAACTTACTTGAGACAAGGCCTGTTTAAGATTTCATCACCTAGCGGATACCTTACCCCACCTGGGGATCCTACTTGGATTTCACCACCAAGAGGAGGACCCACTCTGTTCTTTGGCAGAGTATAAGCTATAGAGAAGGTATATTTTGGCTAAGTGGCCCATCTCAGCTCTGGATTCATGAAGTGAAGGGAACAAGCCCCAGCACCAGGCCACGTACTGACCCTAACATAGATATTTTTTAGCACCATAACACAACCTGAAACCAGCCATAGAGTTCCTCTCTAGGAACTGTTCTACAAGCCCAACTCCCAACACATTCTCTTAAGGCATAAGCCACCACGACTTTAAAACTCATTCCTAGGAATCTAACATTTTATAGGTTGCTTGCCTAATCATCTATTCTGCTAGTTTTATCTGAGTGTTTGAGTTGGTAAGGGCGTACCATTCTAAAGTCCAAAACAATTCAAAATATTTTCTTCTTCCAAAAACTATCAATTTTATGTGTTTCTGGAATTACACAAAAACTGACATCGATTTCTCCACCGACGTCGGCAACCAAACCTTCACTGAAATCAGTTAACTGATTGATGTCGACAACATTTTATAACTGATATCAGTTAAACAACTGACATCGGTCACTATCAAAAAATAAATATTTTTTTTTCCAAACAACAAGCTTAAAACCCAAATTTCTTGCTGTTTAACACAAATTCTGGTTTTTTGAAACTAAAACATATAGTTTTTGGAACCTAAACCCCTTTCGCCTTGGATGGTCCTGACACGTAGTCAAGCCAAATTCCTTGTTGACCACACAAGTCAACAGCCACTTCCACCTTCACCCTTCCTGCCAAGTCATCTAATGGAGTATACTTCAGACACCGAGCATACTCCTATCCAACCTACCCTGATCAACCTCCTATTGTTCCTGAAGGGGATCAAGATTTTGAGAGATTTTTTGACCACAACGTCAAATCTCTCCAACATTATCTCACTAGAAGCCAAACGCAAACTCCTTTGAGTAACCCTATTTATGGGATGCCAACTTCTTTGGTTGAAGCGACAATGATATCAATAGCCTCTGCTACCCAACCTATGGTCACTCAGGGCATTGCCTCGACCAGCAACCCAACTATGGCCAATGTTCAAAATTTGGCCACCCCTTCTATCCTTTATTGTCCTACCTCCATCGAAGTTTTCGTACCCCCTCAACTGCAAACAATTCAACCAAGTTTGACACCTTTCCAAAACTTGGTTGTCTCTATCCCATCCACTCTTGTGCCTATAAACACGAGAGTGACCACTTATCCTTTAATTAGTGTCACTGCCATTCAACCACCCTTGGCGGCATCTAGTCAAGTTGTGCCCTCCATCTTTTCGGCACAAGCCCCCATGGCCTTGACATCGGCCCTTATGAAGAACTATCAATATATTGCACCTACACAAATGCAACCAAATATGTCATACGCCCCTTCCAACACCTTCTAGGTACCCTATAACTTAGGGGGTGCCCCTCATACCAATCCATCTATTGATCTAATTAAGATGCTGATGGATAAGATGTCCAACTTTGAGACATCTATTTCAGGTTTGAAGAGTGTTCTTTCGTACGAACAAATCTGCAATGAACCTATCCACCCTTCAGTTCCTATTCGACCATACCCTAGCCAGTGGGAACTCCCAAAATTTACTCACTTTAAGAGTAATGAGGACCCAAAACAACATTTGTGAGCATTTAGACACGCTTGCTACCTCATAGCGCATGATGATGATGCGTTATTGCTTCGCATATTCTCTATGTCACTTTCTAGCACCACCCTTGACTGGTATAGATCCATTACCAGTCATTCTCTTTTCACCTTTGTTCAGCTCGCTCAGGTATTCCTCGATCATTTTTCAATCAATATTACCAAGAAGGCCTCCATCACAAACCTTTATTTCATTAGACAATTTGAGGATGAGTCAATAACAGACATCATCGCCCGTTGGAGAGGTTTGATCAACCAACTCTCCTTCTCACTACCTCAACCTGAGCTCATTGAGCTCTTTTCAAGAGCATGTGCCAAGCACATCTCATCCACTCTGCAGGTTCAAACTTTCCGCACATTTGATGAAGCTTTCACTATGGCCTGAAAACTTGAACTCTGCGCAATCGAAGAAGACAAGGTCAAATTGCATAGCAAAAATACCAACACAAAAACCAATGACCCTTCTTCTTCCAAATCTTCTTCTTCCCACCCCAAGTCCAAGGGATCAGCGAACACTGTGGTCCTTAGGTCATCATCTTGTACCACAACCAACCAATCTGAGCCCTCCACTTCACAAAATATCACTAGACAATTATAACAACGATATGAACAACGATGATACATTCTAATAGGAGAATCATATGCTTTTGTATTGGATAAATTAGTGAATCATGGAGTCCTCAACCTCCCTCAAATCTGACCTCCTGTCCAATTTGACCCCTCACGAGCCATCCCTGCATGGTATAGGGAAAATGACTTTTGTAACTATCATCGTGTCAAGGGTCATGACACGGATAATTGTAAAACCCTAAAAAACATTGTACAAGACATGTTAGACAAAGGGGACCTTGTTTTGGATAACCTATTGACCAATTTTGCCCACAGGCAAAATCGTGGTCACCTTTTCCCTTTGCTATTCGAAAACAATCATTTTCGAGTTACACGAGTTCAATACCAGTGGTTCTCTGCTTGGTTTAACATGATTGTTTCAGTCATTTGGTTCAACTAGTTGGTTTATCGGCATTTATTTTATCTTCTTCAAAGTTCATCAGCCTGGTTCTTTGGTTAATTGGCCTAGTTCAAGTTCATGCCCTTGCGTAGGGCAGGCACTCCAGCATAAAAGGCAAATGATTTGGGTAAAGTTCAAACCCGGGTAAGTGCAAAGGCAAAGCACGGACAGAATTTCTGTAGACTTTTTGTCTGTGAGAAAACATCCATGGACAAAAGTCTGCGGGTAAATTGTCCGTGGACATAAAGTCCGCAGGAACCCGGGAGGCGTTCCCATAAAACAAAGGACCGTCCAAAGGATCAAAGGGACCTGAGAGACCTTCCAAAGGACCCACCGAATATACAAGGTAGAGGAGCTGCTCGAGAGGGTGCTAAAGAAAAGCAAGCCACAAAGAAGCCAATAGGGACGAGGACGTCCTAGAGGACGTCGAAGTTTAACAAAAGAAGATAGCTATTTGTTTTAAAAGCAAAAGGAGCACTAACTAGAGGGATCTCAGAATGCAGCGACCCGCCAAGATGTTTGCCTCAGGGGCCGAATGAGCCAGATAAGACAAAGTGGAAAAGAGACAAAGCAACAAGCATGGTTCCAACAGGCCTCTTCTAGAAAGATGACATCGACAACAGTGTTTTCCTCTTCCCAATGAGGGATGTGATAGCCCACTTGTAAACAAGGAGCGCCAATGAGCTTCCTTGGATTTTCCATATAACATTACGAATTGGTCATTTTGTAATGGATCTTCCACGTTTTGTAAAGGCACAGCCCTGGCAAAATTCCACCTAAATCAAATAAATGCAGTTTTTACCTCCATTTGGATAGATATTCTGAGTATGCCCTAAGTGTTTGTCTGTGTTTAGTCATTATTTCTTGATGCTCTCACAGGTTCAACACCAGCAGACCTGTTATCTACAAGGTGCCATTTCTGCAGCTGAAAGGAGAAGAGCTGACATTTGGAAGACCAGAATAGAGGAAGTTGCTTACAGTGTGCATCTCATAGCGCCTCAGTGATTTTTTGTTTCTTGTGTTTTCATGAAAGCCTCCCTGATAGATTCTTGCAGCTTGGTCCTTCTACCAAGTGTGTAGAGTATGTATGTATTTGTCTAATTCTGAGTGTGGAGGTGTGAAGGTCAACTTATTTTTTGGTGCATCACCTCTTTAGAGTAGTTTGTATTCCTGCAATCTCTTTTCCCTTTTCACCCCCCCATTTTATCTATATATATATATATATATATATATATATATATATATATATATATATATGTACTTTGCACTTGTTGGAATAAACACGATGCATCAAAGGGAGCTAGCCCTTATCTAGAGACTCTCCCCTCCAGCTTCGCCAGTCCCACAGGTGAGAGGGGAGTTTCCATGTTGTGAGGAGAAGGCAAGAGTTTGACTTCCTGCCACTGGGTGCATTTTCCTGTGTCAATAGTTTTGGCACGCCCGATGGGACTCAGTTTTACAACGTAGTAAAGTTTTAGGACTGATGCTGGTCCTGTCACAACAAATTGAATATCTTCAACATCTGGCGACTCTGAGTTATTTGCTAGTTAAACAGTCTGGTGCCATCAGAAATCATTTCTTCTCTCCTAGTTTCCTTGCAATGATAAGGGAAATGGCGCTGGAGTTTGAGAGACAGACAATGGAAATTAACACACTGGAAGAGCAGTATAGATATCAACAGGCGCTGATGTATAAAGAGGAGTGCTTTTTTGGGCAGGCACGGGCCTTGCAACCCATTGTGGAGGAGGCAACAAAATGGAGAAATCCATTTATTCAAGGCAGTCAGCCTTATGCGTCCCCTCCTAATCTGAAGAAAATCCCATCTTTTGCACCAAATCCTTTCTATTAGATTGCACTTGCTCATTCCAGCTTATCAAATGCATTCACTCTCAATCTTGTGCGCCTGGCTTTCCAACACCAGAAGACATCAGATCAACCTCTCTTGGAAATGAACCTTCTAAATTCCTTATATTGTGAATCTTCCATTGAGAATAGTACCACCAGCTAGCATGTCCCTCTTCTAGATTCTCCTCTAATGCATCAACAATGTTTTCTTTGCATTCCCCAACCTCCCCAAGTCCTTCAGCATAATGCGTAGATTTCGAGTTGGAGGAAGGAATGCCACGAACTAGATCTGAGCTTTGGAGAGGATCATGCTGGTGACCTCCAAGAAAGACTCTTTCAGGACAACCTAGCCAAACCAATTGAAGATTTAGAGGCTAGGATGAAGCTGCTTCTTGAAAGAGAGTTAAAATTTCTAGACCTTGCAGAGGAGCCCCAAGACCTTGGAGAAACAAAGTTGCTTCCTATTCACAAGAGCAAAATTCTAATTTAGAGATCTTGAACTGGGGGAAAATAATAGAATCATGGGGTAGAATGGAAGAGGAGCAAGGTTTTTCTCAAACCCTTGGAGAAGCTGAGGCTACGCCTACTCATGATAATGCTGATGACCTCCAGAAAAAGCTTTTCCAAGAAGATCTAGCCAGGAGAATAGCAGAGTTGGAATCTAGAGAGAAATTTCTCAGCGAATGTGTAATAGATGGTTCAGACCAAACAACACATTCTATGTCTGAACACACCCCACCTACACATTTCCAAGAGAGTTATCAGGCCGTACCTGATATTGATGAAGTGCTGATCAAATGGAAGGAGGAGAATCATTTGATTTTAGCTCAAGGACTACCTCCTCTTCCACATGTTTTTTCCACTTCACCTCTTCTCAAGGAAGAACCTGTTTAGCAGGAGGCGAGAGAGGAGAAAAAGATCCAATCTACAGTTTTTTAGGAGGCTGTCATGAGCGATAACAAAGACATAATCATCATTAATGCTCCTTGTGAAGACCTTATCAGCAATGGAGAAGATGCAGGTCTTGCATATATGCAGATGTTCCAGCAATATGAGGAGGAACAAAAGCATGGTGATCTCTTTTCCCTTCTGTTTGATGAATTTCCTTGCTGTTTTGATGATGAGGTCGACTACACTGAGGACCCTAAGTTAGAGGAGGATCAGGACGATATTTTTGAAAATCTAGAAGTCTTGATCAGCAAAGAGGAAAAGGAGAGGTTTATCTTCTTGGAGGAATGCCTTGAAGAAGAGAGCTTTAAACAGAGAGGTGATGTTCTGTGGGATGAGCAATCTTTTTGTGAGTCCATTTTAGACATCACCACAGTCACCCTTCTTCAAGAAGGACAAAAGGAAGCAGAGAATGAGTCTGACAAGATTTTCAACAAGGTAGAAGGAAACAAATCAGACCATGATACATTGAAGAAGGAATGTGCAAATCAAAGGGCTTTGGTGATGAGCCAACAACCATTTATTTCTTGGTAAGGAGCACCAATAGAAGGGACTAGCATTCAACATGCTTCCAAGGACAAGCAAAGTATATATATGTTGGAAGCATGTTTGAATCTGATCCACTTAGATTCAAACCAACTCAGGTGACAGGTAGGAAGAGGAAGTCACCAAATCTCTTTCTCATTCAGCTACTTCCCTGACACCATAATTCTTCTTGCCAAGAAGGGGACTTGAGAAGTTTTTCCTTTGATCCAGGAGGGAGGCGAGCATTCCTGGTTAGCTGTATATAATAGTTTGTTTTCAGTTGTTTTTTCTCTTTTTCCTAAGTGCAGTTTGCACAGGTAGTGTTTTTTTTTAGCCTTGTGTGTTTTCCTTTGCATGTGGGGTAAAGCTTCATGTTTGATTCTTGGACCTTTTGGGGTTGTTGCTAACTTTCATTATAGCTGCATCTGACTCTGCGCCCAATGGACTGCAAGGCAACTGGATTTTTAAGCATAGCAGGCATGCTTCCCCTGTGAGTCACCAATCTGTTGACTAATTTTGCTCACAGGCAAAATTGTGGTCACATTTTCCCTTTGCTATTCGAAAACAATCATTTTCAGGTTACACAAGTTCAATAACAGTGGTTCTCTGCTTGGTTCAACACGATTGTTTCAGTCATTTGGTTCAACTAGTTGGTTTATCAGCATTTGTTTTATCTTCTTCAAAGTTCATCGGCCTGGTTCTTTGGTTAATCGGCCTAGTTCAAGTTCATGCCCTTGCATAGGGCAGGCACTCCAGCATAAAAGGCAAAGGATCTGGGTAAAGTTCAAACCCGGGTAAGTGCAAAGGCAAAGCGCAGATAGAATTTTTGTGGACTTTTTGTCCGCAAGAAAACATCTGCAGACAAAAGTCTACGGGGAAATTGTCTGCGGACATAAAGTCTGTAGTAACCCGGGAGGCGTTCGCATAAAACAAAGGACTGTCCGAAGGATCAAAGGGACCCGAGAGACCATCCAAAGGACCCACCAAATATACAAGGCAGAGGAGCTGCTCGAGAGGGTGCTAAAGAAAAGCAAGCCACAAAGAAGCCAATAGGGATGAGGACATCCTAGTGGACGTCAAAGTTTAACAAAAGGAGATAGCCATTTGTTTTAAAATCAAAAGGAGTGCTAACTAGAGGGAGCTCAGAATGCAGCGACCCGCCAAGATGTTCGCCTCAGGGGCCGAATGAGCCAGATAAGACAAAGTGGAAAAGAGACAAAGCGACAAGCATGGTTCCAGCAGGCCTCTTCTAGAAAGATGACATCGACAACAGTGTTTTCCTCTTCCCAATGAGGGACGTGATAGCCCACTTGTAAACAAGGAGCGCCATTGAGCTTCCTTGGCTTTTCCATATAACATTACGAATTGGTCATTTTGTAATGGATCTTCCACATTTTGTAAAGGTGCAGCCCTGACATAATTCCACCTGAATCAAATAAATGCAGTTTTTACCTCCATTTGGATAGATATTCTGAGTATGCCCAGAGTGTTTGTCTATGTTTAGTCATTGTTTCTTGATGCTCTCACAGGTTCAACACCAGCAGACCTGTTATCTACAAGGTGCCATTTCTGCAGCCGAAAGGAGAAGAGCTGACATTTGGAAGACCAGAATAGAGGAAGTTGCTTACAGTGTGCATTTCATAACACCTCAGTGATTTTTTGTTTCTTGTGTTTTCATGAAAGCCTCCCTGCCAGATTCCTGCACCCTGGTCCTTCTGCCAAGTGTGTAGAGTATGTATGTATTTGTCTAATTCTAAGTGTGGAGGTGTGAAGGTCAACTTATTTTTTGGTGCATCACCTCTTTAGAGTAGTTTGTATTCCTACAATCTCCTTTCCCTTTTTACCCCCCATTTTATCTATATATATATGTACTTTGCACTTGCTGGAATAAACACGATGCATCAAAGGGAGCTAGCCCTTATCTAGATACTCTCCCCTCCAGCTTCGCCAGTCCCACAGGCGAGAGGGGAGTTTCCATGTTGCGAGGAGAAGGTAGGAGTTTGACTTCCTGCCACTGGGTGCATTTTCCTACGTCAACATAACCCTAATGCGACAGCCAACTAAAACATGGATATCTTTAGGCAACCATTTCCTAACCATCCCCTAAGTCAAAATAATGTTTATACCATGGTCGATGACCCTCAAGAACGCAACATATGCACGGTCAACATAGTCTTTCCTTTCATTCCTATCCAACCTCTCCCACAATCTGAAGAGGTTGGTCAACCCATTTCTCCACCATGGGTAGAAGAGCCTATTTTACCCATACCACTTCCATGCAACAAAGAGCTCCCTTTGCCTCGCCCTCTTCTTCACGTGGATGAACCCGTTTCACCTGCATCACCCCCACGACATCAAGCACCTCCTCTACCCATTCTTCTACCTTGTGAGGATCCCGTATTACTTGTTCCTCTTGCCCCCACATTCCCTCTTCTTCTACCATTAAAAGAATTTACCATTCATACCCCATGCCCTCATGTAGAAGGGGCCATCATCCCTCTGCTTCACCCTTTAGAGGAGCCTTCCTCTCCTATTTTTCTTTCACTGATGGAGGATAGTCCTCCATCCACCCCTCTTTCACACGTAGGCGAGTCTACTTTGACCTCTCCAATATTGGAGGATGCTTTGATGGTACCAACGCCGATGGCCCCACCCTTATCCTTCTTATTACCAATTGAGGATCATACTTTCTCCACTCCTAGACCACACGTGGAAGGCATGATCATCCCTGCGCTCTATTCGCTTGAAGAGCTAAATTCTCCAATCCCTTCTCTGTCGAGAGAAGAACTCGCCACCTCACCCACTTCGGCCGAGGAATATCCAGTGATGGTTCTCTCTCACCTTTGGCCCGTGATCGCTACGTCCAACACGTTTTCGCTCTTGTAATAACGTAAATCCTTTGAAGGACCGACTGTAAGGCCTTCCGCCATGTCATCTAAACCCTTCTCTCGATTGGTAGAAAACTTGGGATTCCTCCATTCTAGGAACCTAGAGTATGAGGCATTATGGGAGTGACTTAAGGCTCCTTATCCTACACATCCCACTTCACCTTATACTGCCAACCCTTCCACGATGATTTACCCCAAAGTCTCTGACGAGGATCGGGTTTCCACTTGTAAATCATCAGAAGCTCAGCCTTCCATGTCTGAATCCAAACCCTCGCAGGCATCCACCATGCTGAAATACATTAAATCTCTCGGTGTTCACCCTGTATCAAACCTAACTCACCCACAAGTGAAGTTAGATTTGAACCTCGCCCTACACAGTAGTGGTCCTCGCACCATACTAAAGGAGGATGTTAAACCACGTCAGTCTACTCCTCCCCCACCTTCACCATTGCCCTCTATCTTGGGTCCACATCCTTCCACTTTAATAGGAGTGCTCCCTATTCCAACACCTCACAAAGACAAACTGCCTCCATTACTCCCTCTACCTATCAAAAACATATTTCCTCCAAGAAATTTGACACCTCTCATCAAGAAAGTGCCATCTAAGCGTGTGGCCACACCACGAACCAAAAAGGTGGAACGAAAAACTCCCCCTACAACTCTTAAATAGAAGTTGTCAAACCCTACTACAAAAATGAACGCAAACCCATTAGTGGGTTCCTATGCTTCACTGTTACGCCGATTGTTGCAGTCTTCTAGCATCATTTTCCAACCCATTAAGCCATACCGACCTCTCAGATCAAAACCATCTTGGTTTGAAAACACTCAAATCTGCTTGTATCATCACACACCTGGGCATGATACTGAGAGTTGCTACACTCTTAAATTTGTCATTCACCAACACTTAGAAAAGGGCACCCTTCTCATTAAGGATTCTCTTGACCACCTTTTTGACAAACTACTGACACCATCCCATGTCTCCCAAACCTCCTCACTTGAATCGAGATCCCAATGCAAGATTATGGTCCCTCTACCACCTTCTCCCCCTTTATTTGAAATCAACACTATTAATTTAGCCACCAGGTCCCAAACCCTAAAGGATAAATGAAAAGAGCAAGTTTATACCCCTTGGACATATCCATTCGCCATGCCCTCTCCACCACCAAAGCCCAAGATTTCTATCTTGGGCACATCTCAACCAACATCTTCGGGGGCAATTCGCGAATCCATGGTGAAACAACTTCACCAAACCCTTGTGAAGATGTCTTTGTATGACCTAATAAAAAGCTCTCCACAACATTGCCAAGCCTTGATCAAAGCTTTATAGGCAGTGGAGGTCCAACTTGAAGACCCCCAACCACTAGCTGCTTTAGTCAAATCGTTACCCACCGTTGCCTCCATCACCTTCAGTGATTCTGAGATTCCTGCCTACAACCTGGAAGATCAAGATCCCACCCTCTTTATCACGGCTTACGTTGATTGAACTCGCATTAAGCAGGTTATGATTGATGGAGGTGCTAGCATCAACATCATTTCTACCCATGCATATGATCAACTAGCCCTTCTGAAGAACTGCATGTAAAAAACTGACGCAATTCTTTGTTCTTTTAACGATGCCACCGCCACTACCATTGGCACTGTGGTCTTGCATGTTCGTGTTGGCCCACGTACAATTCCAGAACTCTTCTATATCATCGAAGGGGAGTTCCAATATAACATGCTGTTGGGATGACCTTGGATACGTTCCATGACCTGTGTCCCTTCCACGTTGCATCGTTGTGTCAAGTTTGAACACGAGGGGCAGATTCATGTCATTCCTGCTGACCCTTCCCCCTTTAAAACATGCAACATGAACTACCAACCTACTGATGTTCTCATCCCTTTGAAAACATCCACCCAAACACCACCTTCGCCCACGGAAGCCTCGACAAGCTCACAGACACTGGTCACACCTATGCCTACTCCTCAAGTGACCACGAAAGATCTTATGGAAGATACCTTCCAACAACTTTCACTTGGAGAGTATCGTTTGCTTACCCTTGACATGTTCCAAACTCCACAGGAATATGGAAAACTTCATCACCACCCTAACTATGACCATCGCATCAGAATGGTCATCCCATATGGTCCTCCCGATCTCCAAACTAATCTCACCTATAGAGGGCTAGATCGGGCTCCTACTGTTAGAAATCCTCTTTCATCACCCTGATTATTCACTCATGATTTCTCCTTCCTCGACAACCCTAGCTTTGCTCACACCTATCTTCATAGGTGTGCGTGGAAGGGTTTTGGCTTTGGGTGTTATGAACAAGGTCCCCACAAGCCCATTGAGCCTCCAGACGATGAGGCAATCAAAAATGCCAAGAAACGACATGGCGTGGGTTTTGAAGAACCTATAAAACCCTCTAAGATCCCTCGCCACAAAACTATTATAGAGCATTCTCCTAAAACCTCGCCTAGTCCCCCACCCTCACCTACGGAGTCGGTGGTCTCCATCCCTCCTAGTTTTTTTTTCATAAACGCCATTCACTTGAAACCCCTGACCTATCAACTAGGTGGGGCATCAAGGTCTCTTCCTCTTGTTTATCCAGACATGATAGATGATGAATCTTCTAGCATCAACACTGCCCAATGGCTAGATGATGACACCATACTCACCTACATGGGTGTGGATGACTCCATACAACGATCACTTCCTTAAAAAATATAGGTTATGTTAAACGAATCAATTGTTGACATTAATCTCCCATCTTCTGATGTTCCTCACATTTTAAAGATTGGTAAATCTTTAGATGCCCAAGAATTAATCGACTATACCACATTCCTTACATATCATAACAAATCCTTTGCTTGGTCCTATAGTGATATGCCCGGTATTGACCCCAACATTGTCATCCACAACATCGTCACCAATCCTGAAGCTAAGCCTGTCAGGCAAAATCTTCGCAGGATGCATCATCGCGTCACACTCCTTGTCAAAGAGGAGCTTCAACATCTTCTCTCCGTTTCATTTATCCAACCCATTGATTATCCGCAATGGGTGTCAAACATTGTCCCTATCACAAAAGCAACAGGGGGAATTCGAATTTGCACTGACTATCGTGACCTCAACCTAGCTTGCCCAAAGGATGACTTTTCTTTGCCAAACATCGACCAACTTGTTGATCTTACAGTTGGTCATGAGATTCTATCCCTCATGGACGGGTTTTCACGATATAACCAAATTTTGATTGCCCCAAAAGATCAACATAAACCACCTTCATTACCCCATGGGGGACATTCTGCTATAGGGTCATGCCTTTTGGCCTCAAAAATGTAGGCGCTACATACCAACGCACCATGACTTATATCTTTCACAGTCTCCTCCACAAAATCATGGAGAACTATGTGGATGACCTGTTGGGGAAATCCAAACTTTGCCATGACCATCTAACCATTCTCAAAACAATATTCACTTGCATACTACAATATAACGTTCGACTCAACCCCAAGAAATGTGTCTTTGGAGTTCTCTCAGGAAAGCTTTTGGGTTTCATCATTTCTCTCCCTGGCATCGAGGTAGATCCAGCTAAGATTCGAGCCATACTTGAGATGCCCCCACCAACTAACCTAAAAAAACTTTGCAGCCTACAAGGGAAGCTTCAATCTATTCGTCACTTCATCTCACAGCTATCTGACCGATGCCAACCCTTCCATCACCTCCTCAAGAAGGATGTCTCCTTTAATTGGAATAAGGATTGCCAAGAGGCTTTTGAGACTCTTAAATGTTATATTGTCTCTCCACCAGTCCTTATTCCACCTAAAGACAACCAACCCTTCTATCTTTACATTTTGGCAATAGATCATTCCTTAGGTGCCATGATTGTGCATTGAGACAAACAACATCGTGAGCAAGTGGTTTATTATATAAGCCGAAAGCTCATTGACTACGAAACTCGGTATACTCATACCAAAAAACTTTTCTTGGCATTAGTCTTTGCCACCACCAAACTCCGCCACTATCTCCTCAACTATAAGACTTACATCATCATCCACACCGACCCTCTCAAATACATGCATTCCAAGCCATACCAAAACCAACGTATGGCTCGTTGGCTCATGCTTCTCGCTGAGTTCGATTTGGAATTCATTCAACAAAAGTCTATAAAGGGTCAAATGATCACTGACCAACTAGTAGATGCCCCTTTACTTGATAACCAACCCTCTAACTGTGAATTTTTTGATGAGTCTATCACCATGCTATCCACTGATGACATCCCCTATCAAATGATAATGTTATTTGATGGATCTAAATGTCAACTCGGAGGGGGTGCAGGGGTCATTCTCATTCCTCATGAGGGTGAGCCCATGCCTCTATCCTTCAAACTCGACTTTGAATGCACCAATAACATGGCTGGATATGAAGCCTTAATTTTAGGGCTTCAAACTACCATTTTCTTGGGCATTAGAACAATCAATATCTTTGGTGACTCGCAACTAGTCGTTAATCAGATTAACAATTCATATCTTTGTAAAAATGAAGTTTTGCAATGATATAAAAATCGTTTTGACACATTGTTAGGGTCTTTCGACCGTTATCTCTTGTAAATTGTTCCTCGCTTTATGAATAAGTTTGCCGACACAATGGCCTCTCTCGCCTCACACATCCCATCTTCATCTGCTTCTTCGAGAATCTATGTCATGGTACACCGTTTGGCATTTCCCTCATATATCTCAACTGACATCAACTTTGTTGGTAATATCGATTCTAGTCCACATGATGTTTGATATAAACAACTTGTTGACTACTTGACTTATTCTATCATTCCTCTTAACCTCTCTAGTAATGGACAATGGGATTTTATCAAGAGTACTACTCGATATACCATGCTAGGGGGTCTTCTCTACAAATGAGGTTTTGACAGCCTCCTTCTCTGATGCCTAACCACCACTGAAACATCTCATGCCATCAAACAAGTCCATGATGGGATTTGTGGAGGACATTTTAGTGGTATCGTGGTTACAAAGCGCATCCTCCGCTTGGGCTATTATGGCCCACTCTTCACCAAGATTGCAGTGACTATATTCGGTGTTGTGTCAAATGCTAGCAACATGCTAACCTAATTCACGTCCCTAGCCACGCTTTATAAGCTGCTAAGGATTTTTGGCCCTTTTCACAATGGGGCTTAGATCTAATTGGTGAGATTAACCCTCATTCGTCTCTTCGACATCAGTCTATTATCATAGTGACTGAATATTTCACTAAATGGGTGGAAGTTGTTCCTTTCATCTCTACTAAAGCTAACAAAATCATCGACTTCATTAACCACCACATCATCTGTCGTTTCGGTGTACCTCACAAGATAATCACCGATAATGACAAATCTTTCAAAAACAAAACCATCCAAAATCTTTGTGACACTTTTGGCATCAAACTTAGCTTCTCTTCGCCTTACTATCCACAAGCAAATGGACAGGCAAAAGCTTCTAACAAAATCCTAACTAAAATCTTAATGAAGGTGGTCAATGACACTGGAAGGGATTGGCACACTCACATTCCCTTTGCTTTGTGGGCCTACTGCACTAGCATCCGAACCCCTACGGGTGCTACACCTTTCTCCTTAGTGTATGGAATCGAGGCCGTCTTGCCTCTTGAAGTCCAAATACCTTCTCTTCGCATCTCCTTGCACGACATACTCTCTAACGATGACTTTCATCAAGATCGATTAACACAACTCGAGTTACTCGACGAACGTTGTCTTGCCACTCTTAATCATCTTCATATTTACCAAGATCACATCAAGCGTGCCTACAACAAAAATCTGAAAGAACAAGATTTCAAAATCAGAGATCTCATCCTTAAATAAAACCAACACGTGACCAATATGGAAAGAAGCAAACGATACAAGTTTGCTCCTAATTGGCTCAGACCTTATATAATAACGCACAAGTATGGATCAGGAACTTATCGTCTGTCTTCTCTCAAAGGCCGGCCAGAACCTGAGCCCCTTAATGCCTTGCATCTGTGACCATTTTACTGTTAACCAAGTAATCATTCACTTAATGTTTAACTTGAGCTTGTCCCTTGAACAACCCCCGTCATCCTCATTCCTATTCTTTTCAACCCTTTTTCCCTACAAAAATTAGTTAACCTTTTTTTTAAGCATTAATGCTTTGTCCTAATAAAAGGGAAACCCCTAAACCTCTATGGTCTAGTCCATGACTAAAAGTTCAGTAAAAAAATATTAAAAGGTCATAAACTATAAATGTAGACTGCTCCCTCGAAAGACGACTGCATTATTTTTGTAATTAATAGATTGCTCCCTTGAAGGACAGATATTCAAAGAATTCAAAATATACAAAGCAAAATATAAACCACTCCCTCAAAGGATGGCTATGCCCAAATTTTGCTACAAACACAACACCCTCTCAGAAGCTTCCCACATCAATCATCTTCACATGACCACAACAGAAAACATCCCAAAGTAGACTTCCCGCATTGATTAGTCTACCAAAAAAAACTGACTGACAAACTATTAAGTCATGGACTTGCCTATAGTCATTCTCAGGGTCACCTATAAAAGGGGCAAAGTTATCCCTATTAAAAAGGGTTACGCTATCCTCACATATCACATAATCACACCTATTACCTCAAAATACCCAAGGGACTTTGAGCTCATTTAATGTCAAGTGATCAGGGTACTTCTCTAACAAAAACTAATGGTCAATGACCTAATGCATGAACGGAGCTTTTATTTGCAAAAACTTTATTTATGCTATCATTATGGTCCTTATCAATGAAAGAGCAACGCGCCTTTCACTTCTTATACACCTTCGTCACATGCCAGTTTATCTTTTAGGACGCAATGTCTTAAAATTATATGCTCGCATATTGTCATCTCATAATTTTCACTATAAAATTATGAACCTAACATTCAACTCAATTTTATCATAAATAACGTCACATGTTTCTGATAAAATATAACCAAAACATTTTCTAAACCACTAGCATAACATCATGATTTATTTAATGCAAATACCAATTTGTGTTATATAAATTATCATAGCCCATTCACATTAGTTTCTATGGAAAACAATACACATGGAAACTATCAACCAAACACACTTTATGTCAAGCATATACCATCACCAATATGGAAACCTGCTGAAGCATAAATATACTCATTTCATCTTTAGCATACACCATCACTAATATGGAAAATTGCTAAGGATGAAAAACCACATAACCTATGCTACAACATACACCATCACACAATATGGAAAAGGCTATAACATCATCATACATTCACCATTTCAAGCATGTACTTCTTTGACTCTTCTTTCCTTTTGGGAGAACTACATTGGCTTGAGGCCCTTAAAATAGGGGCTATGTAGGCAACACTCAGTTGACATGGAGTCTTCTGAGGTTAGCTCGGCCATTCGTTCGTTCATCTCCCTAATAAACCAACTATCTAATCTAAAAACATAGGTCTTCTTTAAAACTGCCCAAAATCATGACCAAACAACCAGTCCTGACACTGTCGAAGTCACCTTAGACTTCTCATGGGGCACATTGGAGATCATATACATCTCCCTAACCACAACAAACAACACTTGAGATCACTTATATCTTAGTCCGACTCGACAAACGGCCTCGAAGATCGTGACTATTTCCTCAGACCACGACCACTTTCGAGACAACTTTGCTTTGGTTGTTTTGATTGCATCTGCTACCTCATGAATAGTTAGCAAATTATACACGCCCCTCACACCTATTGTCGAATCACGACCAAGTTGATCTCCAATATCTGTGACATTTTTGTGTCTTCTAGGAGCACTTCCTAGCTCGAATACTTAGAACACGATGCCTATTAGAGCTACAACTTTGATCGATCTAACTCAATCAACTACCACTACTAAGCTGGGGACTGATTACTTTGATTTTAGTCCTCCTCGACCATTGGAGCTACAACTTTGATCATTTTAACCCAATTAACTATCACTAATAAGCTGGAGACTGGTTACTTCAATTTTAGTCCTCCTCGACCTTGCCTACGACAATTTGACCTACCTATCAAGTGAAGTGGTATACGTGCAATTTCAACTACTGCAGCATTTACACTCCAACCTCATCTTACCCATCCACTACTTATCAAATCGGCACTCAATTTCGGACTACCTTCTCTCGATTCCCGCTTTGAGGGGGAATACCTCACCCCATACTTGGGGCAACCTACATCTATTTTTGTCTTGCAGTTCGTCAGAACAAATCACAAGACAAAAAGGGGCAAATGTAGACACCAATATCATGTCAACCCCCCTTGGTCCCTTTTTAAACATTAACACTCCTAACCCACATTTGCACACCTTCTTAATTAAAAAAATATTTATTTTAAATTAATTACTCACCTTGGATACTTCATCTTAAGACCGTTTCTTAGCCTATGAGTCAGCCTGAGACTAGGTGCTCAAAATCCTAACTACCCATGACCTATTCTCACTCCATCTTAACTCCCTAACCAACTCTCATGCCTCATAAGCCCTTGTTTTGACTGTTCTCCAATGGAAAAGGCACTTGGTGGGTGGAGAAATGGGCAAAGAGCTAAAAATAGCCCTTTTACCTATTCTCTCTCCATCGACGTCGGTCAACCCTCGGCCAATGCCAACGGGATCACCGACGTCGATTACATAAGCCAAGCTCTAACATTGAGCTAGCCCCCCGCCTTCTTGCACATTCACACACACACTCTGAGATTTCAAGCACCAAAATTTGACTATCGTTCTCCTGGCTACCAAAGCTCTACACAAATCATTCCAGAGACTAGATTGAAAGATTGTACGAGGACCTCGAACTACTGAATTGAAGCAATTCATGTTCGCTTCATTGGCTCACAACACCGGTCACATCAGCCACAACAGGAATCATTATTCTGACACTTTCGATTCTTCACCTAATAAAGTTAAGTACTCTGGTTTTCATTTTAGTGTTTTAGAATATATTGTCAATTAGTTTTCATTGATATTTCTAAATACTGTCGAGAGGCCTGACTTCTTTTGTGGAGGGGCTGAAAAGCATTCCCCTTGTTCTTACCCCTTTTGCACACCAACTCTCCACCTATACCCTTCCTTAGACCTCATTCACCTTCTCGTAACCCTGCACCAACCTCTGAACTTCCAGAAACCCCTCTATCTATCCCATAAATATTCTAAAAGCCATCTAAGGCTGACAACCCTGACCGACATCGGCAACCCAATCGACATCGGCACCATTTACCTGACTGACCTCGGCAAACTCACCGACGTCGGAGATTGTGTTCTAAACCAGTAAACTAAAAAGCCATCCAAACAGCCCATCTAGACTAGACAGAACCTTCAGCCAGCGTTCTGTAGCATTTTGAGACACACAGACTACAGGGAATAGGTACACATTATCTACTTTTCTATTTCTTTAGTTATTTATCATTTCTTCCTTTACAACACTTTTATCTTTAAATAGTGGATTGTCATCCCTTAAGGAGCTTTACGCTTTCGGGACCGAGTGCGTAGCTTGGCAGTCCACCATATCCTCTTCTAACATTTTTCTTGTTTAAGTTTCATTCTTCTGCAGGTGTTTCCTCCACAGTAAGTGCTCATAAGGTTTGATTTTATTTTGTGTTGATGAGATTGCTAAGTATGAGAGCTAGTTGAGTGAAGAAGAAGAAGGGCCGTTTTATGCTTTTTTGAGAGGTAGTTTTGAATGAGATTGTAAGGTGTCCATCATCAATTGTAGAAGACACCAAGATCAAGGTGGAAATTAGGTACTTGGATAAGTTGGTGCTTAATCAAGAGGTGGTTAAGTTGGTGTTTGATTGTCTAGGGGATTATAACCTCCTTGTAAGTTGGTGATTGCTAAATTCTAAGGGTTGGTGCTCCTTATTGGGTTGGTGCTCAACTAAATCTTGTTTCATGGTTTATAGGACAAGTTGTCCAAGATGTGTTTCATTGATTTTTATCCCCCAAAAGGGTTTCCCACATAGATCTTGTGTTTTTATGGGCTCTCATGTGTATACTTTATTTATGATGTTGATAGTTCATGTGATGTTGTTTGAATGGTAAAAGTACATATGCTTATGATGGATGTCTAATTGAAGTAATGAAGTGAAAGGGAACAATTATAAGGACATTGATTCACCCGCCCGTCCCCCCGCTCCCCCCCTTCCGTGGCTGTCATTCTAACAATTGGTATCAGATCCATGGTACTTTGGAGAAGGCCTATCATCTTAAAGGAGATCATATGAGAGCAAACATGGATAAAGTACAAGGAGGTTGCTTAATGTTGGTCTATGATGGATTCATGGTATTTAGTAGCATGTCAGAAATGTTGGAAATATTGTCATTGATGTCAAAGGTTTAGTATTATTGGTGATAAAGGCCCCATTGCATTTAATGTTATTTATCTTGGCTAATATGAGTTAATATTTATTTAATATTAACAAATATATTTTTGGTTGCATATGAGACAAAATAAGGGCCCATGGAGAAGTCGAAGAGTCATGTGATAAAGACAAAAGAAGGATGGGATGCATTTTCACATGAAGAGTCATCTTGGGGAATACCAAGAGTCACCAAGTGAAGACAAAAGAGTAAAGGGCGTATTTCTCATGAAGGGACACTTTGAGGAATACGAAAAGTCACCAAAGATAAGGACAAAAGTGGGAAAAACATTTTTGGTCATGAAGGGTCACCACATGACTTTTCAAATGCTTGGATATGAAGGGTCATCCAAGATTAGTGCCATTTTCCATGAAAATTGAAAGGTCACAAAGGTGGAAGGCCAAAGGTCATTTGAAAAGCTATAAATAAAGGCTTGAGTAGCCATTTGTAAGTGTGGAAGTGAGAGGTTGATTTGATATTGTAATAGCTAGCTTAGAAGAGCAATTGTGAGAGATGATTTGTATTTGTTATATCTAGCTTAGAAGAGCAAAAGTGAGAGAGAGGAAGAAGATGTATTGATCTATCATTTGTTGAGATATCAACATTGAGAGATGGGTGTGTGGTATACACAAAGGGGTTGGTGCTCCTGTGGGTTAGTGCTCATGAATTATTGGTGAGTTGGTGCTTGGCAAAGGGGTTGGTGCTCCTGTGAGTTGGTGCTCACAGATTGTTGCTGGGTTGGTGCTCGGCAAAGGGGTTGGTGCTCCTGTGGGTTGGTACTCATGAATAGGTTCTGGGTTGGTGCTTGGCAAAGGGGTTTGAAGCTCCCGTGGGTTGGTGCTCACGAATTGTAGCTGAGGTTTGTACTTGGCAAAGGGGTATGGTGCTCCTATGGGGTTGTTCTCACGAATATATTTGAGATTGATTTTATGTGGTTTTTTTCACATTGGGTTTCCATGTTATATCTGGTGTCTCTCTCTTGTGTGATATTTTTGTTTGAGTTTTATTGCATATCTTGAATGTCTGATTAAGTGGAATTTGATAAAGGGAAAGTTTTATAATATATATAATATACTGATTCACCCCCTCTTAGTATATTCTGTGCTTAACAAGAAAATGATGGTGTTGATCACGAGAGCATGGAATCCTCAATAGAGATCAAAGTCCAAGACTATCATAAAACAAGGTATGATATTTTCTTCAAAAACTATTGCTTTCTATGCAAGAAAAATGAGCATATAATTGTTGACAAGAAGGAGCAGTAGTAGTCCCTAAGGGAGCTATACGCTTAGGGGGAGCTATCAAGACAATTTATCAACCCATATAAAAAATTAACGAGTTGTAAAAACATTTTGGTATCCAAGTAAGGATAAAATAATATGATATAACAAGTACAGTGGTAGTAAGGTCAAGTATTGAGACATAACCCTTGCATAAGAAACCTAGTGTGATGGAACAAGCTTGGTAGCTTGGTGAGAAAAGTAGTATGATACTTGTGTGAACATAGATGGAAAATTGTGAGATTTGTATAATGTCATTTGACATATATATGACCTATTTAGATTAGTACTAGAGGTTACTATGTGTGTTCAAGGGTTAAAATGCAACTAGTAGTTTAAAACCTATTATGCATGAAGACTTAGTATAGCCAAATGAAGGGTCAAGTTGAGTTTCAAAGGTTTATGAAGGATTAAAAGTAATGTGTGAGCACATGAGATGTTTTATAAGAATGTATAATAGGTGTTGAGAGCATATACAGTGGTAAGAGGGTCATACTCCATACCTAAAGTGACTTGCAACTGAAGGCCTAGTGTGCCAAGACACCTAGTGAGGCCAAATGGAGAATGAGGATGAGATTCCAAGGTAAGAGTGATCATGTGAACATGGTTTTAGGTATGGTACATTTTTTCAAGCATGTTTATGAATTTTGAGGTCATGGATTGAAGGGAAAGACAAGAAATCACGTTTTGAGGTCTCATGTGCATGCAAAATGAGGAGATGAGAACCCGAGAAGAAATTTTAGATACTCATTGACACGTGTAAACTTTGCATGGTGTATTGAGACTTTTTGTAGAGATGGGTAACGGTCTTGGATTACATCTCCAAGCATTAATTTGGAATTTGAGGAACAATGTTGTATGAACATTTGTTAAGAAGGGAAACTGGTCCAAAACTGTCTCAAAACCCTCTTAATGACTTGATTGGAGAAAAAATATTGGTAAGTGACTAGAATGGTTTTTTTGATCAATTTTTATGATTATATGTTGTATAAGACTCCTATAGGCATCTCCAGGTGGAAATGGTATGTCAAGGTAGTGAGTAGAACCTACAAAAAAATTTGTGTTTCTAAATAATTTGATGCTACAGGCAAAGTTGACCAAGTCAATTCATTCAAATGGATGGAGGTTGAAGGTCAAGACTTTTCCTTGATGTCCATAGAGTTAGTTTGGTGAGTTATATCTTTTGTGTTAATCTTTTTTTTCACCCAAGTTAACCTATCGCTAAAATGGCTAACAATGAAGAAAAACTAGTCAAAGTGAGAAAGTGTTTAGGGATGGGTTGTAGAGATTAGGGATGAATCCAAATGCTTGAGGTCATTATTCAAGACCTATACATATTTTCAATGTTTATTAGATGATTTGGATTTTACTAAAAAGGATGCAAAAGGTGTTCATAAGATGGCCTTTATTGAGAAGATGTGACAGTGAAACCCATGATAGTGAGAATGGTCTGTAGGAGCAAAGTTGTCATTGGAGCATATGATTTTTTGTGTTTGAGGGTGTTATAAGGAGGTTTTATGATTTTGTACATGTATTGGAAGATCATGATGATGGTTTCTCAGGTGTTATAATGTCATATTTTGATCCAAAACTCAAAAGCTTTGGTTGAAAGATAATTCAAGAAACAAAAACAAAATAAAAATAATGTTATCTCTGAGAAGAGATGTTTTATTCATCAAATTTGCAGACCCAAACATATGCCTATCTCTAAGAAGAGATGTCTGATTTCTATTTCAGGTTACATTTTTATTTATACATGTTTTGAAGGTATGAGGAGGATGTGGAACATCACCAATATTGAGGGAGATTAAGTGGTTTGACTTCCACGATTTACAACAATACATAATTCGAGGAATTACTATTCTTAGAAATTTATTATTTTTAGACTGCACTACTAAAATTAAAAGTTGAGGCACTTCCATTTATTTTTCGAGAGTTAAAACCTACCGAGTGGAGCTCGTGTCATCTCACGATGTTCTCCTCATTCTTATCTTTCCAACGGTTCAAATGGGGAGTCAAATGGAGCTATGGTGCAAAAGTTATGGCTCCCAAAAGTTCTACCACCAATTAGGGTAGAACCATCACCTGAAATGTTGCTTGGATCATATTTTCATGACTAGATGTTTGTAGTGTTTGGCAATTCTTGATGTACTAGGGGAAGTGAAGTGTGAGACCTTATGACAAGAGACAATGTACCCAATGCACTTGGTTATGTTGTTTGGTATGTAAATAGCCTATTCATTATTTATGGAATTTGGAGAGATAGGTTAAGGTGTTGAGATGTGGAAGCCAAAATGTCTTAGCAGACTGTGTTAAGACAATAAGAGAGTAACTTGAGATATTGGTCTATAAGACCAATGATTATATCTAGAGTTTGATATCTATCTATTTGTTAATGATATAGAAGACTTAGATAAAATATTAATTATCATTATATGTCATGAAAATGTCCTCTCAAGTACTAATGATAATTTTTTTCATGATTGTGTTTTTGGAGGCTACAAACAATTTGAGTAGTCACTTTGCAGAGATGAGTTGGAGGTGGTTTGAATAAAGTTAAAGAATCCAATGAGTTTAAAGATATTATAGAAGTTTCAAAGGATCATGAGAAGGCATTGAAAGTCATAGTTTGTCCTTGTTCAAGTTTAGAGAGTCAAGAGTTCTTGATTGTACTTTGACTATGTTTGACCATTCTAAGTGGTCATGTTGCAAAAGTTGGTTTGAGGCCTTTTAGCTTTTTTGGTAATGTCCAAAAGACATGGTGATGACCATGAGGTCATGAAGGATATGTTCATGTGATTTCATCATATGGTTTTTTGGCAAGTTAACTTTATGCTTAAATTTTGTAAGGTAGACTTTTTAGGTGTGTGAAGGGCTAGTGGCGAGTATGCCTAATAGCGTAGATTTATTAGGATCATGTGTCCTACCTTTCTTTTTGAATTATTAGTACAGTAGTTTCTATGGATGCATATGCTTTGTAAGTTATCCCTAAAACACATTTGTATTATCCCATATGCATAGGAAGAAATAATTGTTAGAATAGAATTAGTATTTAATTGTTATGGCCTATGAAAGCATCCACAAATTGTATTGAATTGAGCTTGCTCAAAGGAGATTGTCCCCTCAAAGAGGCTAGTGATTCTACGATTCAACTATTATAATTTAGTTCTATTTATTTGAGTAAATATATTTTTGATTTTCATAGTTTATTTTGTGTATTTGCAATTATCTACTAACTTGTTCAGGAAGGATCCTCTTATCTGGTATCAAAGCACTTTCTAGGGCCGATTTTTTTTTGATACCTACCGTATGCTCTCACCTTGCCGTAATAGGACCCTGGTGATCAAAAAGTGGTAAGAGAGCCTTTTCTATCCCATTTGTGTCAAATCCCAGATCTACAGATTCGTTTTGACAACAGGCCATCATCACTACGAGTATTAATAGTTTATGCTCGACTGTATTGTGATTTTTTTTAGATCAAGGTAAAAACCTATCTACTTAACTATGGGAAGTGCTTGAGAAAAAACCCTAAAAATCATTGTGAGGAGTACCATAAGAACCCCAAAGTAGCTAGCCTATTAAGAGGTCTTACCAACAAAAAGGGAAACGACCCCATCCTAATTGATTAGTCCCTACCCATGAGGAAAACCAAGAGCTATCATTTAGGGATAAATCTGTAGCCATATTTTTTTTGGAGAGTGGTACTCATTCAAACAACATTGGTGGGTAGAAATAATTCTAAAAACCTTTAGGCATCCATTTAAACTTGGGGCCCATATCCATTCTATTAGTTATAAAAGACTATCGATAGAGTATCATAAGACTATAAGAGGAATTCCACCAGACATTTGATAGAAACCTATATAAAAAAAGCAATTTTTTCATTTTTTTTTCATATCTCTCCATTTTTAATCCTATTGCTTCTAAAAATTTACTTGTATACCTGAAATTCCATTTTGCATGTTTTCTTCTTTGAAATCGCATATCCCGATTCCACTTCTAATTCTCACAAATTTTAATTTTCTTTTTTTTCAATTTTTGCCTTAACTTATTTAGTTTGTCTATTTTTCTCAAAAATTCTCCATAGTGTTTATCCCCCTTTTTTGATCCTTTGTCCCTCTTTGATAAGTTTTTCAGTTTTTTCATTCTACTTTTAAAAATTGCCCTTGTCTTCATCAATCATACTCACATTGCAAAAAAAACTAGTAAAAGTAACTTTACCCCTGTTAGGAACCCACGAAAGCACCATTGATTACCAAGCAACTTAATATGTGGAAATTAACCAGAATGCACAAGTAACTAGAATTCAGAAATAACACAAAATATGAGAGACAATACACAACTTGTATTAATACTCTTCTAGAAAAGAATTACAACAAAGAGACGCCACACTCTTCCACCTTACAGGTTCGCCACACCAATTGTTCAGTAATTCACCTTCAAGAGCTCACTCTCTCAATTACGGTCCCAACACACAACTCAAATACAAAGTTGGTGTTCACCTCCACCAGCCAGTAACAACACCGCCAGTCAACCAGTCAGTATTTCTACTGCCTATACACAAGTACTCCACGCACTCCACAAGTGCTCCACGCACTCCAAGTACTCAACGTACTCTAAGTAGATCTCCCATGAATTTTTAACAACCTACAACTCAAATGATCTTATTTTGGAAGGAACTACCTTGCCTTCCTCTTTGCTTTATGACTGAGTACACACCGTACTCCAAGTAGATCCTGCCTGATCTTGCTCCCTGTTGTGTTGCTGTCACTTTGATCTTGCTGCCACCTACAGATCAACTTGGTTCTGCACACCTGCAAACCTAGACCTTGCACACACGAATACCTGCAGATCAATGATCTTACTTACCATGCAGATCTCCAAATGTGGCCTTGCACACCTGCTGACCAAGATCCTACATATATGAAGAATCCTTCTGATTCTCCAAACTAACACCCACACTTGGCATTGTGGCACTAGGAGGAACACACCATACTCTCTTCACACACAGAGCTAATATTTGCTCTCTTACTCTCTAGCACAAATTAAAATACAACCCATGAGTCTATTATATAGATCTCATGCAAACAATAATTAGACATATAATTACAATAATTAGATCTGTAGCTCAAGACTAAATTCAGTCTTCTTCATGCAAACAACCGGTTCGTTAATGAACTATCCGTGAAACTCACAGTTCGGAACCACACAGATGATCGACGTCGGTCCCTGTCTGCCTGGGGGTGACCGACGTCGACTGATCTCTGACCGTCATTGGCAGCTTCCTGTCTCCACTTGACCGACGTCGGTTGGCTTGACTGACGCCGGCGATTGTGACACTCAGCACCCTCCTCCAATGTCTGCATCAGTGAAGATTTTAGCTCCACAATCTAACAATCTCTCACTTGGAGATAAATAGCTGCATTGTATCTGTATCTGTACCCCATCTAATCTATTTTTTGGCTTGTATCCCTCTTCAACCTCAACCCTGAAGACCACCCACCACACAACTTGTGGCGCACCTCCTATCATCCGAGTAACCTGCCACATCTGAACCTACAAACCCATGTAGTGAAGTCTTGACCTTGCATAGCATGTATACCTGCTACTGGTCCCTCTCAAATACCTAAGAACCCACTTCCCCGAATTAGCTCCTAACTCTAACAGATCTCACTGCTAGGGAAAACTCAGGTCTATACCAGACCTCATGTGATTTCAGACACTGAACTGTCTAGCCCTTGGTGTGCTCTGGTTCTGCATCTACGTATTGAACCTCGCTAACACCTGATTCACATCAGCTCCCACTTGAGACAAAATCAATCTGTGATCTTCCATGTCTCTCATGCCAAAGAATTTCACTGCTCCAAATTCCTCATGACATGCCACTGAACTAACCTTACCCTTAGCTCAGCAAAACCCTATATGTACGAACCTACTAGCTAGCATACCATCCACATACAATAACATGATAATGTTGCAATCATCATCCACCTATTAAGACAAACACAATAGTTACACTGACATTGACTAAAGCCCTGCTTTGTCATCCACCTGTCAAATCTATACCAGTGTCCTGCAGCTTTCTCAAGACCATATGACCTGGTCTTCCGTCTCACGTGTCCATTCTCTCTATTCTTTAACTAAGAAATCCATTCATCTCTCAGTGTTTTCTTCCACCTGGCAACCCTACCAAATCTCCCGTTTGGTTCTGCATTCTGTTCATGCCATGCTCCCACTATTTTCTAGATCCTTCCTGCTCTACAGTGAGCAACGAGTATAAAAAAGAGGAACAACGAATTTGAAGCTTACTTACCACTTTTAGTCCTCCATATGGGCATTTGAGACTCCTTGACAGCTTGTTGTCCACCCAAAATTCGTCTCAATGACCGACCTCGATCACCACATAATCTGCATTTGATCGATGTTGGTTCTATGTGACTGTCCTTTCTACTGACATTGATTTCTTGACCGACGTCAGTCTTACCTGGTCACCGACGTCGATTACATAACTGATGCTGACAACCACCCTGCCTGACACCACTGGCTCTGGTCTGCACATGACCAACATCGGCACCTGTCTGTTCGATGCCAATTCCCCTTGACTGATGCTGATAACTGTGTTCCCCTTTGAGTGATGACTTTTTACCCGTGAGCTCTCCATAGATCAAAACCCTATCCAAATTGTCATGCTCAGAGATGTCCAGCCTTCTCCACTGATCTCTATCCGTCATCTCTTCCAGAAACACCAATGCTTTCCAATTCTTAAGTCTGTCAAACACATCTGACTTCCTCTTAAGAACATGCATCTCCTTCTTGCTCATGTGACCAAGCCTACAAAGCCATGTCTTCGCAACAAAAAAAGAATCAGTAATACAAGTAAGTAGATAAAGAGTACCTATTTTTTTATCACACGCTAATTCAAGTGTATTCGCTATGAGAGTTCTTGTGCATCTCTCATCACCCAACTTTCCTGAAGCAATTAGCCGCATCTTCAGAACTGGGACCTGCATGACCTTCTTCAACACCCATGTGTTGGCTGCCTGCAATTTCAGCTTCACTTTCCCTTTGCCAATTCTTTGGCAAGGCACACCAGCCCCTAAATAAATCTTTCCAAAGTCTCCAAAGACCTTAACATGGAAAAATACTCTATTTCAGACTGCATGGAAAGAGGCAACAGAATCTATAAAACAAGATTCTACTTTATCCAAGAAACATCCCAGAGCATCATGTGAAACAACACCTGCAACATCTGCTTTTTCAGTTCCTTCATGCTGATCTTCTACCAACCAACAATCTTTCTTTACCTGCTCTTTCTTTCCATAACACCATAATTGACCATTCATGCTTTTAAATTCCTCCATTCTTAGTGTACTTTCTTCTGTCGTTGCTATACTCCCACTCAATCAGAAACCCCTGAGAGTGACATGTAATTAAACACAAAACCTGCTCCCTACAACCTTAGCTCTAATACCAACTGTTAGTGGTATCAAGATATGAGCCAACAACCTTGCTCTGATACCAACTGTTAGGAACCCACGGAAACACCATTGATTACCAAACAACTTAATATGCGGAAATTAACCAGAATGCACAAGTAACTAGAATTCAAAAATAACATAAAATATGAGAGATAATACACAACTTGTATTAATATTCTTCCAGAAAAGAATTACAACAAAGAGATGCCACACTCTTCCACCTTACAGGTTCGCCACACCAAGTGTTCAGTAATTCACCTTCAAGATCTCACTCTCTCAATTACGGTCCCAACACACAACTCAAATACAGAGTTGGTGTTCACCTCCACCAGCCAATAACAACACCACCAATCAACCAGTCAGTATCTCTACTGCCAGTACACAAGTGCTTCATGCACTCCACAAGTGCTCCATGCACTCCAAGTACTCAACGTATTCCAAGTAGATCTCCCATGAACTTACAACAACCTGCAACTCAAATGATCTTACTTTAGAAGGAACTACCTTGCCTTCCTCTTTGCTCTATGACCGAGTACACACCATACTCTACGTAGATCTTGCCTGATCTTGCTCTCTGTTGTGTTGCTGCCACCTTGATCCTGCTGCCACCTACAGATCAACCTGGTTCTGCACACCTGTAAACCTAGACCTTGCACACACGAACACTTGCAGATCAATGATCTTACTTACCATGCAGATCTCTAAACGTGGCCTTGCATACTTGTTGACCAAGATCCTACATACATGAATAATCTTTTTGATTCTCTAAACCAGCGCCCACACTTGGCACTATGGCACTATGAGGAACACACCATGCTCTCTTCACACACAGAAGGAGCTAATATTTGCTCTCTTACTCTCTAGCACAAATTACAATACAACCCATGAGTCTATTATATAGATCTCATGCAAACAATAATTAGACATCTAATTACAATAATTAGATCTACAACTCAAGACTAAAATTAGCCTTCTTCATGCAAACAACTGGTTTGTTAACGAACTGTCTGTGGAACTCGTAGTTTGAAACCGCACAGGTGATCGATGTCGGTCCCTGTCTGCCTGGGGGTGACCGATGTCAGCCAATCTCTGACCATCGTCGACAGCTTCCTGTCTCCACCTGACCGATGTCAGTTGGCCTGACCGATTCCAGCGACTGTGACACTTAGCACCCTCCTCCAATGTCTGAATTAGTGAAGCTTTTAGCTCCACAACCTAACAACCCCCTCTGATTTTGTCCTGATCAAATTTTTTTCTTACTAACCACGCCTTAACTTTAGTTTTCCTATCCATTATATATATATAAATAGGTTATGGTAGCTATTTGTGTAGGCACCAAGATCATGGAGGAAGAAATCACAACCTTGAAGGCCCATCTCACTGACTTAACCAATATGATGGGGGGACTGAATCAACAAAATGGATTTTTGATCAGTAAATTGTAGGAGTCTTCTTCTAAGATTACTATCTCTTCTACCCACACACCATATTGGCCCAAACTAGATTTTCTAAAGTTTAATGGTACAGATCCTATAGGTTGGATTTATCGCTCTAAGAAATACTTCAACCTTCACAATACTTATCCCATCAACAAAGTTCTAATTGATTTCTTCCACTTGGAACAAGAGGCACTCCAATGGTTCCATTGGTATATCAAATCAAATGAAGAACTTGATTGGATAAATTTTGTATCCCTACTTTTGGAAAGGTTTGGTCCCTCAGCATTCAAAGATTTTATGAGAGCCCTCACCAAACTCTGTCAGACAAGCACCATTCATAATTATCAAATTGAATATGAGAAACTAGCTAATCACATCGAAGGGTTATCAGATGACTTATTCAAGAGTTATTTTATTAGTGGCCTTAAAGAGCCCATCTGTTTTGAGGTCAAAATATTCCAACCTCACATCATGATGGCAGCCTTGGGTCTCACAAAGCTCATTGAAGACAAAATCATCTCCCAACATCAAAATTGTAATTGGGCACCATCCAAGCCCTCTTTCTAGTAGCCCAACACTAGGACAACCCCACCAAATGACTCATAGGAGCTGTAATGCATGTACGATGTGAAAAATGGATTTGTTACAATTATTATGATAAATGGGTTCTAGGGCACAAATGCATCAAGCAAAAATTATATGTGCTAGATGTCAATTCTCCACCAGATATCAAAGATTATGAGGATACCACCGAGGAGATTATAAAAGAAGCTAATGATTTTATGCACTCAAATTCTCCTCCTGAAACCTCCATGCATACTTTGGTGGGAGTCACTGCCCCCCAAATAATGCGTATGCAAAGTTATTTTAAGAAGCAACTCCTCACCATCCTTATGAATCTAGTAACACTCACAACTTCATCAACCCTTGGGTATCTAAGCAAACATATTGTTTTATCCTCCCTTGTTCCATTTTTGAGGTCATGATTGTCAATGGAGGCACATTACCCTACAAAGGTAAGTGTTGTAATGTTCATAACCTTTGGGTTGACATGTTTGTTTTATCTTTAGGTGGATGTGAGGTTGTTCTTGATGCCTAATGGTTACAAACCCTTGGACCCATCCTTTGGGATTTTTTAGAGATATGGATGCATTTCTTAGAGAATGGACATAAATACACCTTGCAAGGCCGTCTTCTGGCTCCACTAGAATTTTTAGCTCTCACTACATGGAGAAACTTCTCAAATGGGGATCCCACGATGTAATTTCCAAATCTTTTCTCTTCACAGTACTTCACCATTAGACTCTCACCCACCTTCTAGCTTACACAACCTTTTGGTTAAACATGCCATAATTTTTAAGAAACCCATACTATTGTTGCCTCATTGGTGTTAGGACCATTGCATCCCACTACTTCCTAGTAGTGCACCTCCCAACATTCAGACATACAACTACCCATTTCACCAAAAGACTGAGATTGAAAAGATCATCCACGATCTCTTATAGGCTGGGGTCATTCAAACTAGCACTAGTCCATATTCTTCACCAGTGTTGCTTGTTCATAAGAAGGATGACTCCTGACACCTCTACATTGATTATTGGGATTTGAACAAACTAACCATCAAGGATAAGTTTCTTATTCCTGTCATCGATGAGCTCCTTGATGAACTCCACAATGTATAGCTTTTCTCCAAATTAGACCTGTGCTCTGGGTATCACCAAATTCATCTTCACGATGAAGACATTCCCAAGACAACATTTTGCACACATGATGGTCACTATGAGTTACTTGTCATTCCATTTGGGATTACTAATGCCCCCGCCACCTTCCAAATTTTGGTAAACCAAGCATTTCTCCCCTTCTTTTGAAAGTTTATCTTGGTCTTCTTTGATGGCACTCTCATCTATAGTCATACATGGGAGGATCACCTCCACCACCTTGACACCGCCTTGGGAGTTCTTACTGCCAACCACCTATGTGATAAATATTCAAAGTGTTCTTTTAAGAAAATAGAGGTTGAGTATCTTGGACATATTGTCGCATTTGATGATATTCATGTTGACCCCACCAAAATTACAGCTATGACAAATTGGCCACAACTAAAGACACTCAAAAGCTTAGATGGATTTATTGGTCTGATAAGGTACTACAAAAATTTATCAAGAATTATGGTACAATTGCAACTCCATTGACATCTATGCTCAAGAAAGATGCATTTCTATGGATGCCTTCATCTACCCAAGCATTTACCAACCTTAAACATGTCATGTACACCACACTAGTCTTAGGCATGCTTGATTTCTCCAAGCCATTTATGCTTGAGGGTGATGCCTATGAAATGGGTCTTGGTGCCGTACTTATGAAAAAAGGTTACCCCATCACCTTTAATAGAAAGGCCCTCACTGGATGCAATTTGGTATGTTCCACATATGAAAAAGAGATGATGGATATCCTCCATGCAGTTCACAAATAACACCCATATTTGATTGGATGACACTTTTGCATAAAAAATGACCATCAAAGCCTCAAATATTTTTTCAAACAATGAGTATCTGCCCCAGAGAAACAAAATGGGTTTCTAAACTCATGGATATGATTATTAAATTACCTAAAAAATGGGTAAGGAAAATTTGGTGGTGGTTGATGATCTCTCTCACCAATTCGAAGACCCAATGCATCTCTATGTAGTCTCTCTTTCCATTTCCACCTGGCTCCATGATCTTTAAAATGATTGGCATAATGATAGTCCAACCCAAAAACTCATTCTTCATCTATTTGCTAATCTAGCTACTAAACCTCACTATACTTGGGATGGCCGCACATTACATTATAAAGGTCACCTTTTGTTACTGACAGGCTCCAAGTTTAAACACTCAATATTAAAGGAGATGCATGCTTCCCCCTCTACTAGTCATTTAGGGTTTTCGAAAACATATGAGTGGGTTTGCCATAATTTATTTTGGCCTACCCTCAAGCAGGATATCAAAACATTCATTATTGAATATGATACTTGCCAATGCACTAAAGGCGAAATAGTTTCCCCACCTAGTCTACTCCAACCAATTTCGATTCCCACACACATTTGGACTGACATTTCCATGGATTTTATTAAAGGCCTCCCAAAATCTGGTAACAAATTAGTGATTCTCATTGTAGTGGATCACCTTTCCAAATATGCTCATTTTTGCACTTTAGCCCATCCCTACACTACTTTTACCATTACTCAAACATTTCTTGATCACATATTCTTAATCCAAGGTGTTCCTGCCTCTATTGTCATAGATCGTGATTCTACCTTCACAAGCCATTTTTGGCAAGAACTCTTTAAGTGTCTTGGTACATAATTAAAAATGAGTTTAGGCTATCATCTATAGACTGATGGCTAGACGAAAATCATTTCATTGTTTTATCACAAAATAACAACATTAGTGGTCAAATAGTTATGTCCTACAGAATGGTGGTACAATACCTCATACCACACCTCTACTAAAATGACTCCATATAAAGCGGTTATGGTGAAGCACCCTCACCACTCTTCCTGTATACACTCGATAGTTCACTAGTTCAGGCAGTTCATAGTACTCTCTACTATTAGGATCAAGTTATCCTCACCCTATAAAACAATCTCCATCTAGCATATAATCTCATGAAGTAATAGGTTGATCAACACTACTTCGAGCGTACCTTCAACCTAAGAATATGGTTTTTCTTCATCTGCATCTATATAAACACTCATCTTTGAAATAAAAAGGGTGGAAAAAGCTTACACCTAAGTTTTATGGGCCATATAAGGTTCTCCAGTAGATTGGGTCTATTGCTTACAAGTTGGAGATTTCACCTTCCTCTCACATTCACTCAGTCTTTCACGTGTCATGTTTGAAGAAAGTTCTTGGAACTAACATTAGAGTGCAAATATTTTTACTAGAACTTGATAATGAAGGCTCCCTCTAACCGGAATCAATCTTGGCCTGGGACACCCACCAACTTCACTCTCGCTCCATCACAAAAGTCTTAATCCAATGGCATGACATTCAACCTGAAGATGCCACATGGGAACCATTATTCCAAATTCAATAACACTTCCCACATTTTAAGCTTTGAGGACAAAGCTTTTTCCAAGAGGGAGGGGATGTTAGGAACCCGTGTCCTACGTTTTTCTTTACGTTATTAGTGTAGTAGTTGATATGGATACATATGCTTTATAAGTCATCCGTGGAGCACATTTGTATTATCCCACATGCATGGGAAGAAATAATTATTAGAATAGAATTAGTTTTTAAGTAAGTGTTAAGGCCTAATGAAGGCATCCATGAATTGTATTGAATTGAGCTTGCTCAAAGGAGGTTGCCCCTTTGAAGAGGCCAGTGATTTTGTGATTCAACCATTGTAATTAAGTTTTGTTTATTTGAGTTAATATAGTATTGATTTTCATATTTTATTTCATGTATTTGCAATTATCTGCCAACTTGTTCAGGAAGGATCCTCTCAGGATCAACGTGTAAAATGAAGCATATAGTGTTGGGGATCCAAGGAGAGCTGAGGAGGGGTTTTTTCAAGTGATATGGGAAGTTTTTCAATCATTTGAAGAGACTCAAGATGGTCCAATAGGTCTGAATGGTAATGTGTACCTAATTGGGTTTTTGGCCTTTATGGGTTATGACCAACTCAAGTAGTGATTGATTCTCATGTGTAATGTGTGTAATGATATATTTAAATGGGTACTATTTTTCTTGTAAATATTTTGGACATAGAGAAAAATATTGAGTATTCATGGAATCATTAGAGAGGAAGTCATCAGTCAAAAGGCTATGGAGCTAACTCAGGTCTTTTGAAAGCATTGTGTGGTTTTGGCATGACTCTTGTGAGAAAAGGGTCAAGGAGATGTTCTTGGTTGTTTTTATGGTCATGGGCTAAGGAGGAGTTGTTAGTCCATTATGTTTTTATTCCAAGTCAGGATAAGGATGTGGTTTAAGTCATATCAGTCTTGTAAGGTTTTCAAGGGTAAGCAAGAGTGAGTGAGAGATCAATTTGTATATGGAAGAGCTTTAAGAAGGTCAATATCAGCTTGGAGGATGGTTCAAGAGGCTGATCAGTTTTGTCAAGGATAAGTTTGAGATGTGCATGGTGTTAGGGGGAGCTTTCTAGCTCTATGAGTAGTTTTTTAGGTCTAAGGATCAAGAAGGCTATGTGTGGAGAAGCTTATAAGAGTTTGTATGGCCCTTTGTCATTAATGTCAAAGGGGGAGGAAGATCAGATTAGGAGAATGTCATTCTGAGACTGGTTTGAAATCAATGGCAAAGGGGGAAATTTTTGGAATGTGGTCATTGGTGTCATGCATTGTCATTAATGTCTTAGGTTGACTTGGTTCTTAGATTCATTAATAACAAATAAGCAATTTTGATGGTGATGAGAGGATATGGCATGAGTGTAGGACTATGAGGTGTTAGAGAATGATTTGAGGGTGTTTTAGATATTTTGGTGAGGTTCTGGTGAGGTCCTAGTTCCTTTAAAGTGAAGAAAAGTATGATTCTATCTTTTGAGAAGCCAGACCATCATTCATGTATGGTTAGATCAGAGTGTTTGAGAATTTATTATAATCATTTGAGAAGTCAACTTTGGTCAAAGGGATACATGGAGGCATTGATAAAAGTGCCATATTGGTCTCTTGAAATTTTGGTGTCCTGAAAAGGTTTCTAGTTAAAGTTATAAGCTTCCCAAGTTCCTCCTGTGTGTTGTGACATGCTAGAGGATTTCAATTTTAAGCCTTAACAAATAGTTGTTAGGATTCAACATTATAACCATTGTAATTCAAATTCACATGATTATGCAAGTGGATTTGAGACCTGAGAGAAACAAATGGCCTGTAGAAGCCATTGAAGTGGTCAGATCAGGTGTATAAAAAGGAAAGTTGGAGTGGACCGTGTGAAGCATCATCTTCAAAGTGATTAGGAGTTTTGAAAGTTTGTATAGTTGTAATAAATGTGGGTCAAAGTTAACTTTTATTGATTGTGTTTTGTGCTAGTGAACTTGAGAGAAGAAAAAGTGGATTAAAAATTGTCTAAAACACTTGGTTTGATGTTTTAAGGATTGGATTATGTTGATAATCATTGTTGTCTTGTTATATGCATTGAATAAGATCATGGAGTGAGATTTTGCGCATGAAATTCATCATGAAAATGATTGTATTCTTAAGGTCTTTGTGAATGATAGACATGGGTGACTTGTTTGAGTTGTATAGTGATTTTGGTCCATTAAGGTGATTGATCTAAGTGAATGGAGGTATTATTTAGGTCATGTTGTTCATGTAGGAGTAGTTTTATTGACCAGTTTTGACCTTAGAAGTGATGAATGAGCTTAACACTCATAAAATAGTGAGATGAGGTTTTTAAGTCTTCTAGTGTCTTAAAACCCTAAGGTGTATTCTCATAATGCTATTGTCTCTTTTATGTCTTGTTGGGATCAGTTTGATTTTGGTAAGTTGGTTTCAATGTTTCCTTCAGTTGATGACATGCTTGTAATGCATGTTGAGCTCATGGTGAGGTCTAAGAAGCAAGACTCAAAAATATTGGTCAAGGGAGTTGTAGATTGGTCTATATGACCAATGCCATTGGAGGTAGAGAAAGTTCTTCATGAATATCCATGGTCTTGTGTTGATCAAGGAGTGAAATTACAAGTTGTTGGTGTCCTGAGAGTATTCATAGAAGTTATGAAGATGGTCATGCCCTGTAGCATGACAAGAAGCTAATAATCTTGAAAATGATTGCTATGGTGATCATTGGAGTTGTGCCATGGATTGAAATAGACTCTTGATGTCTTGGTGACATCATAAGGTCATAAGGGGATGTAATGTCATTTTACAAATGACAAGAAAATGTTAGTGTTCTAAAAATGACAAATTTTGAGTGATCATATCAAGGTATTAATTGTAAGTATGTAGAGTTGATTCTTTGAGTATAATTGAAGAGTTTCTTGGAGGTTTTAGTGTTGTTTATGCATCAAGATGATCTTAAGGTCATGAAGGAGTAAGTTGGCATGATTTATGTGTCATTTTTTGCATATCATGGAAGAGTCATTGGTATGATAGAGGTCTATCACTATGTATTGGGTCTCACATACCTATTTGAATGGATGTTTCCTTGAAGAAGATATGAAGTGTTCTAAGCCATGATGGCTTGTGAAGCTTGAATGACAGATTGTTGATGCGTATGAGGATGGAGATGACCTTAAGGTCATGAGGTTCATATTCATGTATTTATTTGGATATGAATGAGTGTTTTAAGGAAGATTAAGCTTAATTTATTCAAGACAGAGTTTTGTGATAATTAGGTCTCCATGAGACCTATTGGTACCATGAGGGCTAATGGAGTATTCAAGAGGTAAGCGAGTGATTTGTGGGTTATAAATCATGAATAAGGTCTATAATACCTATGGGGTCATTGTTTTGAAAGGTTTTTTTTGCTTATTGAGAGCTATAGGGTTACAAAGAGTCCAAGTGATGCATGTGTCTAAGTGAGGGTTAATGCAGTAGGCTTAATGAGTTGTTATGATCCATTTCAAGCATGATCAACCTAATGAGTGATTTTATATTGAATATAAAATGTCTTAATTTATATTTTGGTGTTAAAAAAAGTGTGGTTATGTGTTTTGGCTAACAGAGAGTATGTGAGTAAGTGTCAAGTATAAGAAGAAGGCTAATTAGGCCTGTTTGGGCTAGTTAGTGAATTAGATTTTCAAAAAAATGGAATAGAATTTTGTATAGGTGTGAGAGGACATAGAGATACTAAAAAAATCATGTTTAAAATTTGGTAAAGGTTTGAAATAATGTTTATAGGTGATGATCTGGTGAATATCATTTTACCAAGGCTATCTAGGCCTATGTGACTAGTTGAGAGATGCAGATGTAAAGCAAAGGAAAAGATGATTGTATGAGATTATATTAGAGGATCAATGATGTGTTCTTGATGTGTTATAGGTCTAAAAGTTCTCATAAGGTTTGATTTGTTGTTATGTTGATGAGATTGCTGAGTATGAGAGTTAGTTGTGTGAAGAAGAAGAAGGGCAATTTTATGCTTATTTGAGAGGCAAATTTGAATGAGATTGAAAGGTATCCATCATCAATTGTAGAAGAAAATAATATCAAGGTGGAAAATAGGTACTTGGTTGAGTTGGTTCTTGGTAAAGAGGTGGCTAAGTTGGTGCTTAGTTTCCTAGGGGGTTGTAGCCTCCTTGTAAGTTTGTGCTTACTGAATTCTAGGGGTTGGTGCTCCCTGTTGGGTTGGTACTCAACTAAATATTGTTTCATGGTTTATAAGACAAGTTGTCCAAGCTATGTTTTAGTGGGTTTTATCCCCCATGAGGGTTTCCCACATAGATTTTATGTTGTGATGGGTTCTCATGTGTGATGATTTAATGTGTATGCTTTCTTTATAATGTTGATACTTCATGTGATGTTGTTTGAATGGTAAATTTACATATGCTTGTGATGGATGTCTAGTTGAAGTAATCAAGTGAAAGGAAATATTTATAAGGATATTGATTCACCCCCTTCTTAGTGACTGTGATTCCAAAAATTGTGAACTTGATCAAATTCTAAGAACATGTAAGAGGAAAATGCATAGTGACAATAGTTCATTGGTGGTTTAGTAACCTTTCAATTAAAGACAGAGCCTTATGTCTTACACAGTCCACTAAAGATTGATAGGTTTCTATGTTTTGAGTTGGTTGAAGAGAGTGAAGGTTGATAAAAGGATCTTACCTATTAGGGAATGTGGAGACTGATAACACATACTTGAAATAGATCTAGTCTTTTATCACTGATCTAGTCTTTCTCTTAGCACTGTGGTTTAGTAACCTTTCAAGTATAGACAGAGCCTTGTGTCTTACACAACCCACTAAAGATTGATAGGTTTTTATTTTTTGAGTTGGTTGAAGAGAGTGAAGGTTGATAAAAGGATCTTACCTATTGGAGAATGTGGAGACTGATAACATAGACCTGAAACATAGATCTAGTTTTTATCCTCATTTGTGTACAACAGTAAATACTAGATCCGATAAATAATAGTTTGTAAGATCAAAACAACACTATACAATAACACAATGAAATAAAATTGAATATATAAATTAGATATATTATCATGATAGGCATATAATATAGGCACATGTGTGTAATGTCAATAATACATAGATTATCATGATAGGCATACAAAAAATTACATATACCAACATAGTATTTAATGTTGGGTGAATGTCATATACACATATACAATGCCAAAAATGCATAAATTTCTATATAGACATAAAAAAAATTACATTTCATGTAAAATATCCTATTCATCAAATAGCCTCCCTCTCTTTGCCTTCCTCGAAGATGACTCTCTCTGGGATGCCCTTATAGTAGATGGAAACCCCTCTAATGCTTTGGATTGCTCCAAGGTCTGACTTCGGTTCCTACGCTCATATCTCACTTATAGATGAACCTGTTCAAATACAAATATTATTACAAAATTAACATAAAATACATTTAATCAATTGTTAAGAAATTAATTTTAAACTACATTAAAAAATTATTTAAACATGCACTTACTGAAAACTCATGATCATACTCAACCTATTTTTTATTCTCAAACAAGTCAATGATAGGCTCAACTATTTGAATAAGTGTCTCAAATACAAGAGAAAAATGATAAGTTACCCTACTAATCATCTGACTGGGACTATCAGATGTCATAGGACAAACTTGTATACATAATACATTTACATAAGTTACATTTGCCCCAAATATATAGTAAAATTATTAAAACAATTCTATTTTTACAATTCAAAATCACAAGTTAATATATACCTCTATTAGCACTTGTGTAGATGGCATTGCAACAATAATGCCTATGTTTGTCTCGGCTCGCAGAGAAGGAGGAGTGTCTACTTAATCCATCAACTGTTCATGTAAACAAGATCTTACTTACTTTTATATAAAATATCAAATCTTATATATGGAAACCAAGGATATCATGAAAAGACAATGTAAACCAAGAATCATGGAAGTGACATTGTCACACAACATGCATATCATGAAAATATAATGCAAACCAAGAAATATGGAAGTGTAATTTCCATAGAATGTGCAATGGCCAAGAATAACAAGTAGTTTGAATGTTGAAGGTAATATAAAAATTGTAATACATGTAGGAAGAGTGAGTGGAAGAGTAGGAGGTGGAAATAATAGTAGCACTTCGTCAAGGCAAAGTTAGGAAGAGAAAATAATAAGAGACATCAAGAACTCTGTCCTTACTTGTAAAGCTTCTTTAGATAGAGTAAAAAACCATTATATATTTATTGGGGAAAGGTTGAGCAACACATATATGGCCATCATCCTTCTATTATATGTGTGATATCAATCATATGTATCTCTATATATAATACATAGATTGATATCACATTCATTTATAATAGATAGATGACAAGTGATTTTTGAGTAAACATCCAACCAATAGAAAGGAGTGAGCCATGGTGAATCCAAATTTTGATGGTGTGTTTAAATAACATTATACCAATAGGTCGAGGAAGGGAGGTCCCTATCCAATATATCAAGTTTTAGCCATCTAAATATATTGTCTTGTTTTGGATCAAGAGAACAAAATTGGAAAATAGTTTGGATGTTGAATTGGAAGAAACTGCAAGGTGTAATTTTTGAGGTTGGCACATATTTGAGTACCAACACAAATGGTGGCTCTCCCCCCAAACTTGTCAATGGGGCTACAAGCTATTGAGACCTAATGCAATGTTTTATGACATAAATAATGTTGAGTAGAGAGGTTCTCTACCCTTTATACCTTTGTCATATCCAAATCAAGAGGTGTAATGAGGCATTACAATTGAAATCTAGACCTTTATAATGGCCAAATAAAAAGGTGTAATGATATATTTTTTTATTTGATTGGGTGAAACACTTTTGAAACTGAATCTATAAACTAGGGAAGTGAGGGTTTTGATAGTTGGACCCATATCCAGTTATAACAAAGAGAGTAAAAAAGGATCTCCCTAACAACCAAGAACAACAAAGAGGGTTTGAAGGCTCCCCTAACCTTTAAAAAGTGAAGTAAATGTACCTATGACCTTGGCAAGACAAGAAAACATGAGGGTTTTAAAGGTTCCCACAACTGGGGGTTTTAAGGGTCTCGCAACTTACAGTATACAAAGATGTTACTAAAAAATTAATCTCAAAGGGATGTCTCCCTTCATCATGTCTTCTCTGAGGGCACTAGAAACCAAAAAATCTACTAGAGAAGGAGGTCTTCTGCCATCAGGGTCCTCTGTATAGCCTTTATATAGTCGAGTGAGTATATCTTTCCACTAAGATTCATAACCTGTTCAAAGCATAACAATGGAGTTTTGATGATCCCACAACTATTAAAAAGAGAAGTAAAGGTACTTATGACGTTGGTGAAATAGGAAGGTTTTAAGGATCCTGTGACCTTAAAAAACACAAGAAATAAATAATAAAACATAAGTTCAACTAGAAAAGGAGGTCTTTTGCCACCTGGGTCTTCTACACAGCCTCTACATAATTGAATCATAACAAGTGGGATTATCTTCCCACTAAGAACCATAATATTTACATCTATGCATACTTTTGGAGTGCTCAAGGATGTTATAGAATAATGAAACTTAAAGAGCTAAATATCCTTTGATAGGACTTTCTTGAGGCTTACTCTGTAGGACAAGAATCAACCAGGAGCAGAAGATCTTCTGCCACCTGGGTCTTTTGCACAACTTCCATGCAATTTAGACACAACATGTAGGTGGTTCCTCTTACTAAAACTAAAAAAATGTATTCTTCTATCATCCACTCTAGTAGGATAAGATTTGGTTGGGAATCCTATATCTATCCCAAACCAAATTGACTTGAACTGAGGAGGGTTCTTCATAGATTAGAACTTCAACATAGTTTTCTCCCTTCTTCCACATTCCTTGCATACCTTAGGAGAGCAAACATGTCTAAATAAAAATGCATCCCTTGAGGAGGATTCATCCATATCAGATCTTGTTCTAAAAAAATCTCATGATGGTTACTTGGGATCCTAAAAATTTCAAAGAACCAAGGTTGGACACCTCTAATATGCACTCTTAAACAAAAAAATAAGGCTATATTAAGACAGAGTCCTCCTAAACCCATAAACCAATGTTATATAAAGATTAACACTTTAAAAATAGACCAAATTACTTACAGTACTTGTGTGAGATAAATTGATATTTTCATTATCTAAGCCATTAGATGGGGTTAAATCATGGGCTCCTCTAATATCCATACCACTCAATGAACCAAGGGAGTGGGTTCATCTAATATCTAATTTAATTTTAAAAATAATCTTGGGGTAGGATCCTCCATCATCCACCCCATAGAAGGATCACATAAGAAAACCTGATATTTTTTTGGTTTTCTGAATTGAAATAAAATTTAGGTTACTGAAGGTATTCTTCTTTTTGCTCCCTAGACTTTTCTGGGACTATGCTCCCTTCACAAAAAATATAGGTAAATTCACTCCCTGCTTGAGTAGGGGCTCTTGAAGAAACCCAATAGGTGTTGAGAGAAACTTTTGCTCTAATTTTATTTTTCAAATTACACCTAGAAGTTCCCTTCTGCTAGACTATATAACTAAAACTTTTCTACCTAGATTTTAATTCAATATTAAAGGAGATGTCACTGATGACATGGACAACCCCCAATATACGTGTATCTTCATATCTTCTTTTCCCTTGTTTTACTTCTTGCCCACGTCCTATTGGAAGGAGTCTCCTTCTGCTTCTTTTGCTCTCATTCATGTCAAAATAGGTGTTTTAGTTTTTATGTTGAAATTTAAATTCAAAATGCTGAAGGTCTTCCACACTGAATCTCTCCCACCCAGCTTTCCATTCAAAATTATGGGGGATGTTGGTGGTGGAATGGATTACCCCTATTACACCTAGAACTAGGGTATCTTGTCTCCTCCTTACCCTTGATTTCCTTCTCGTCCATGTCCTAATGCAAGAAGTCTTCTTCTTCTTCTTTTTCTCCTTTTGCTCTTGTTCATGTCTAAATTGATGTTATGATTTTCCCACTCAAAAAGAGATTCAAAATGATGAAGTAAAAGGGGTTCTAGTTTTTCCACTCAAATTGAAAATTCAAATTGAGATTGTTGAAGGTCTTCTATATTTACTATTACTTTCACCCATTCAGGAAACTTTACCAACCCTTTGATCAGAAAAAAGTGAAAATCAAATTGCTGAAGGTATTCCACAATTACCATTACTTCTTCCCATTTAGATTGAAATTTAAATTTAAATTGTTGAAGGTCTTCTGCAGTTATTATTAATTCCTCCCACTCAAATTGAAATTCAAATTAGAATTACTAAAGGTCTTCCATAGTTATCATTACTTCCTCCCACTTAGAATGAAATCAAATTAAAAATACTGAAGGTATTCTGTAGTTACCATTACTTCCTCCCACTCTGATTGAAATTCAAAATAAAAAAGTTGAAGGTATTTCATAGTTACCATTACTTCCTCCCGCTCAGATTGAAAGTCAAATTTAAATTATTGAAGGTCTTCCATAGTTACCGTTACTTTATCCTATTTATATTGAAATTTAAATTGAAAAAGTTGAAGGTTTTCTGTAGTTATCGTTACTTCCTCCCACTCAGAGTGAAAATCAAATTGAAATTAATGAAGGTCTTCCACAATTACCGTTACTTCCTCCCAATCTGAGTGAAATTCAAAATGAAATTGATGGTCTTACATAGTTACTATTACTTTTTCCCTCTCAAATTGAAAATTGAATTGAAATTGCTAAAGGTCTTCCTTTACCTTTTCCTCAAGAAAACACCAATCTTGAGGCCTAAAATAACTCAAACTATTCCTCCATCAAATTTCACTGAATCTTCTTTCTTCTTCCTCAGCCTCTCTCTCCAAGTCTAGGAGTATTTGGGATTTGGAGGTCCACACCATTGGAATATCCTGAATTAAACTAAAGGTAACTTCTTAAAATGTTTTGGTTTTCTTACTTAGATTGAAGTTAAAATTTTGAAGAATTTTTGATCCTTCCACCCTGTCTTACCACACCTTAAACTACTGAAGGTCATCCACTCTTTCCACCTTGTCTTACCACACCTATAAACTGATAAAGGTCTTCCACTCCTTCCAACCTATCCTACCACACCTATAAATTATTGAAATTATAGAGGTATATTCAGGTGTAATGAGATATTACAATTGAATTATGATGTGTATTACAAGTTTATGGCTCAAACATGAGAAGGTAAGGTCGACACCAAAATTTCCAGTCCCCCTTTCCCTAACTCTGCCCTTTCCTACAAACCACACCTCTTAAATTTGTCGTCAAATATTATAAACATGTATAAGATCTTGTAATAAAATGAAGCAATATTTAAGGCCTACTATCATTGTCTTAAGTGAAGTCATTTAATAAAATATAAATTTATTTAAATAACTATTTCATTAACCATATTTAAATAAGTCAATTTAATGTTGGGGCCTAAATCATGATCCTTTATGTCTAAGAAGACTTGTTGTCACTTGAAATTACACCCTTTGAGGAGATGACAAGTCTCTCCTCATTCAAGTGGCACAAGGGAACCACCTCAGGGCTGTGGGTGACCCAAATTTTAGGTGGATCTCTAGATTAGGGCTAATTTCCTTGATGTACCACTATAGATCAAACCTACTACTAAATTTTTAAGGGTGAAAAGGGAGAAAGATAATTGAAAACAAATATATTATATGGGAGGTGATACACCAAAAAGATAGTCTACTCACACCACTTACAATGCACTTGAAAGCAAAGAGAATTCCACACATACTCTTATCCAATTGAATAATCCTCTTCTACATAAATGTTTCAAGCATGGGGTCTTGAAGATAGCTTAGGCTAGGAAGACTTAGACAATAGGTCTTATAGAAACACTAATGAATGAGCTACTCACTACACATTCAAAATATAGCTTTCAATCCACATAAGGCACTAAGAAGAGTAACATGTGAAGGTAAGCAAAATACACTTGCACAAGAACAACCATAACATGAACTTAGTGAAATATTGAATGAGGTAAAATAACATTCTTTATTAGTTCAAGATGAAAATTGAGCAGGGCTTCACCATACTCAGGTGGAAATATCCCTACAATAGTCAAAAAGGCTAGTATTTATAGCAATTATGAGAGGAGAGAGAGAGAAGGTGAAGCTCAAGAGTCACTAAGACACTTTTAAATCAATAAGAAAAGTCATTAAACTCCTCCATATGTGACATATATTCTCTTTTTCTTGCACAAGAAACTACCCTCATAATTTGATTTCACAAAACTACCTCACCACTAAATAGGGTCAGGTCTAATGATTGGTCTGAGGGGGAGGGGTTACTGACAAGCCCCTACATGCATTGTATTAGTCCCTAATCATCCATATTCTTCTAGCCATGAACATTCATTCTTGATAGTCATAAATAACTCCTCATGAACCTCTCACACTTGGCACACAAAATGCTTCCAATTCTACAATTTGATCCATGCACAAGGAGGAATGACACCTATCAAGAGTGTCCAAGTCATCAAGTTCATGAATCAAGCCTTAAAAGGCTTCCAAATTGGAGTTTCACCATTTTCACTAAGTGTTCACTGCTTGTTCACTTTGAATTACTAAGATGGAGGAGATGGTAGGCACATTTGGTAAATTAGATAGTTCAATCTATGGACATGAGGACTTAGAATAAGTCCTAATCTCTCTCCCAAAGGTGGTTGCATCTTTTGAAAGTTCGCCATGCCTACAAAACACATAAAACTGTCAAAACAAGCTCTATTGTACCTCTTTTTTATAGGTGTAGTACATCTTAGTTGCATGGAAAAAGCCCTTACAAAGTCCTCTGCAACTCTAAATCATCTCCTTAGCCTTTACTCACCATCTGGATACTCCATTTGCAATCTTTTCTCCATCAGGTCTGAATTGGGGTTTGTGAGGGTTTTAGGTCTTAGCCTTTGTTCATAAAGACAAAAAGTTATAATTATGTCATAATTATACTAAAGGATTCGTAGGGACCCTCTCCAACATCTTCAAATGCCTTGACTTTCCATGCAAAGCATCATGGGAGATACAAGCATTTCAAATTGGCCATTTGAGTCATTTCTGAGCATTTTGCATGGTTTGGGTGCCTTCAAGCTAAGAAATAGCTTCCTGGTGGATTTATCTACAAGGTTAAGGTTCAAATACCTTCATACACATCCCAAAAATATGTTCCAAACCATTGGAATGATCATATCATGTTATAAATGCACTTAACCCACCATTTGCCTTAGGCGTAAACCTTGTTTCTATAATTTTGCCTACAACCTAAGACTCAAAAATACCTTTTGATGTTTTCCTTGCATATATATAGCTTTGAAAAATCTGTTTTCACCTCAAAAACATGACCCAACTATTGAAAATGTCTAATCAAGGCTATAAATAAAGGTGTCTTCCCATTTGGCTTTAGGCCCTAATTCTGCCTACCCTGCATGGCTACAAACCTTGGAGCATGGAGCAACTTGTTTTGATTCAAACCTTCCTACTTAGTTTCCAATGTTTTAATAGATGTATTTCAACTCCACAAACCCTCATTAAAGATTTACTAGACTTCTGGTATATGTTTCATCCTTATTTCCAAAACTTGTAGGTTTCATGCAAGGGAAAAGTGCCTTGCGTCTGAGATAGAACAGAGGTATGTTGCCTTGATTTTTTAGAAAAAAAAAGTATTTGAGGGTGTTCCTCAAGTTACACAGATGATTTTTACTGATTTTCATCTCATGTCTACATGATTTGACCATTCAAAACCACAAACTTCCAAGACTGAGTTTGCATAGGCAGACTGTGTAGGGGTATTGAAATGTTGACTGTATTTGCTTTCTTAAACTCCCCCCTTTTACATGAATTTCAATGTAAATAGGATTTGTATATTTTTATATACGTGTTCTAGTGTCTCTGACTCCCATTCAACACCTTGATCACTTAAGGACCTTACATGCTCTCACTTGACCTCCACCATCTTGACCTTTGCTGACTGGGACAAACCTATATTTTCACCCATGTAGGTGTCTATTGGTCTTTGATGAGATCTAAAAAGGATGTGTAGAGACCCTAACTGAACCTATTTAGGTGGCCATGTATATATTATCACTATTATCCCCTTACAAATCTTAAGCCATCATTCTAGCATCAACCTTCTTAGTCATTATCTGCCTGACTAATACACTGTACCTCTACTCCTGCCTATAGGTTAGTTTGTCCTGTCTAGAGCTTATGAAGCTCATCTCATGATCTTAGATCCCATTGAGACCTTTTAAATTAATCAAATTCCTTATTATAGTGGCATCTCACTTAAGAATTTCATAGTCCTTATTATATCTCATACTAGCTCAAGACTGAGACACTCTTTTTTGACCCCTACCTGTAGGGTATCATGACCTTATGTTAGGCATGTTAATGCCTTTTTAAATTCCTCTAGAGTTCCCTAATGTCACAAGGAACTCAATTCTCCTCTTCTGCCCTCTCTTATCTCTTCTTAATAATTTTAATCTTCATTGAAGGAGTCTATCGTAAATGACTGAGACACTCTGTAACTATCCTGCCTGTAGGTGGGTGTTTCATGCCCCTGTACGGACTGTAGATAATCATGGAATGAAAAAGAGATCCAATTTAACCATTTATTTTTTCCTTAATCTTCATTTGGCCTTCTCATACCAGTTTAGTCATTCCTTGCTTAGAGTTGTGTTCAATATTATTCCTTAAGATATCAAAAGGCCATTTACTGTTTTATGCCTATAGACACTACTGAAGTTTTTTAGTGTGTTAAAGCATATTTTTTAGGTCTCAAAACTTGATGTTCTCCTAATTTTCCATATTCCTCTCTTTGTAAAGTTGATCTCCCATGACAAGGATAGAAATTTAAGCTCTTTATCCTCAACAAAATGTCATGTTCTCTTTTATTTCAAATCCCCAAAAAGGGTAGAGGTCTTTGTTCTGTCAATTCAAGGAAAAGTTCACAAAACTCAGATTGGATGTCAAGTTGGTTCCATACTCCCATATTGCCATTAAAAGATATTTTGTGAGCCTATCAAGAATTTATTATGATTAAAAACAAAAAGGGGATCATCACATTATTTTATCCTTCTGTACACACTCCTAAAAACTCTTATATGAGACAACTGTAGGTGACTACTTGCAGGTGTGGGCAGTAAACATGAAGTAGATCAACAAGGTAAATAAAGGGCCTCATACATAGTTCAAACTCATTGTCAAAGTTTGTTAAATGCATTATTTCTATCAGTAGCTCCTTGATACACATTTCAACATCCTCTTTTCAATGTGAAATCCACTATGAAGAAGGGAACCATATGAAATTACTAACAAGCCTACAAGAGGCTTATTGAGTTCATGAAACCTCCAAAATTAACAATATGATGATAAAAATTGTGGAGAGGCCTTGAGACACATATTAAACCATCAAATTCATCAAACCAAATCAAACTATTCATAAACTAGCTCAAACAGGGACCCCTCATGAATGAATGAGCATAAAAAGCTATCTGGCCTCTTGGAAATGATTCATAAAGGAGAAGCCATGAAATTAAAACTTGTTGCCATGGATTTGGATCTAACTCAGACCTATTTCAACTCCCAAGAGCACTCTTCCCAACTCTCCCTTACGGACTGTACTATGCATCCAAAGTTGATTCTCCTTGGCTTGCAAAGGCAAGAAAGAAGAAATAGAAGCAAAAACTGAAAATTTTGACCATTTCTCTACAAACCAAGTGTGGTAAATACTTTAGGGAGGTGAGGAGACATATCCCACATTTTTATTTGAAGGTGGAATTCCCAAGTCCGTATAAGTGCCATTAAGGGGTAGTTTTTTAGGAGTTTTCCCTATTTTCATGCACGAAACTACTTATTGAACTGACTTTAACTGCCTGATGACATATTATGAACCCATACACATTGAAAACTCCCTCGGTGACAAATTTTTTCCATATTCAATCTGTACATGTCATTTAATGAGCCAAAAATGTGATAAAAAGGCATTTTTAGACTATGAAATATAGTGAAGGATCAATTTATGAATTAAGATCACCTTAAAACATATAAATTACCATATTATCATATTTTAAAGATAATTTGGACCTTTGACCATGTTTGACTAGAGTTGATTTTGATTGACTAGACAAGTAAAAAGAAGATAGGCTTTAAACTAAGGCTAGAGCAAGGATATGTGAGATATATAGAACAACATGAGACCCCATGAGACATATGGAAACCTTATAAATAGTTTAAAAATGTAGGGTTTGACCCAATTTGAATAAAATTCAAATTTGGTCAATAAGACTCTTAGAGTTGCATTATTAATTTAATGATCCACTAAGTACGATTGTTGATGTTTTAATAATCAATGAGCAATTTTAAGGTTCTGATTGGATCTGCATTGATATTATTTGAAAGTAATATATTTAATTTAACCGAATATTTTAATTATGTCTATGAGTATGACTTTAGTTTTATAAAAAATTAAAGTTCAATTAATTGAATTTGAAACCTATTTATGAGTTGGTTATAGGTAGGTTAATAGTCAAAATTGTTCAATTAGGTTGAAAGTTAGTTGATTTGGGTGGATTCGATGCAATATAATTAGTGGTTACACCAACCAATGAACTAAAATCACATTTTATAACTTTATATGGAAGTAATGGAGAAAGGGGTCAAATTTATGAGTCATCTTTACATTTTCTCACTATGATGAGTCATAATCATGTTATATCTAATTCCTTGTATTTTTACCCTTCATTGGCATTTCTTCTCTTTTACCTTAAATTTCCTTGCTATTATCTCTCATTTTCAAGGGTAACATGTGGATTTATGTATAATGGTAATGGTGACATAAGTCAAAATGAGAATATGACTATATTGAGCTTAACAACTTTATTTTAAAGATAGTGTTACCTAGAAGGACCCCTGGATATGTGTTCTTCATTTTATAAGTATTATTGTGGCATGTGAACTACCTTTATCTAATATTTAATGAGATTATGCATGGGATATTTGTGGGATTTTCCAAAAATAGTTATATAAATACCGTTGATCCCATTCTCATAGCTTGCAACTATTGTGTTTCCTCTTTAATGGTTTGTGATACCTCATAACAACTTCCAAAGGTTCATGGTACCCCCAAGATGATCAAATCATCTAATTTTTTTTTTGATAGATGAATTTATATAGGAGGAAGAGGATTTTGAAGGTTTAAAGTTGATTTGAGTCTGTATGGTACGGTTTCATAGCTAGTAGCCTTTTATTAGGCCTATGAGACCTAATTAGTCCTGAGGGGTGGAGTTAGGGATTCTCCAAAGAGTTAAATTATGAAAGTACCTACATGAGCTATGTGATGTAAAGGGGTATCTAAATGTGGGTTTGGTTTGGTTGGGAGCTTTTTAGTTTACTCAGAATAAGGAGGTTTGCCTTAAAAAAGGGCTAGTAAAAGGAAGGTGTCAAAGAGGAAAGAAGAGTTAAGTGAAGAATTGAAGCTTGGGGGTTGTTTGGAATGGTTGGATGCATGAAATGAGATGTAATTGAATAGTATATGATCTTATGAGTATTTTGGAAGGACAAAATCAAAGTATCATGTAGACCTAAGAAAACACATAAGAATATTGTAAAGAATAGAGCAAGGATAAAGAGAGAGACCATGAAAATAGAGTATGAACTAAGGAGGTTGATGCTAAAATGAAATATTGTATAGACCTATTTTATTAGTAAAATGACTTTAAGCAGAGGAGGGTTAAGTGAATACAAGGAGGTTTAAGAGACATTGAGTAGGTAAGAGTGAACAAAAAAGACTAAGTAAATGCAAAGTGATCAAAGAGATAAAGAGGTTGAAGACAAAAGACAAAGAAGGAAAATAAAATATTAGAGATAGATATTTGGTAGAGGTATGTGTGTGTTTCCATCCATATCAAAGAATCTTGTTAGAACCTATGCATCAAGATACTTGATAGATACATTTAAGTTAAACTTATAAGGTAAATATACATAGACTAAATGTACAACTTAAACTTATAAGGTAAATATACATAGACTAAATGTACATAAAGCATAACATTAAATCAAAATTTTACCTCTTTATAAGTAAATGGTGTAGTCCTAATAGAGATAGATGCAGTAGTGGATGGGCCGGTAGCTGGATCCAAATATGTAAATAATGGCCGTGATAAATCAAATATTGTAAATGTTGACTATGATGATGAAGGCACCATCACCTCCTGCAACATAAAAAATGACATATATCTTATTCAATTTATATGTAAATTGATTGTTAGCTAAATTAAATTTTCAAATATAACTTAAATTTAACATGACATTTATATAAAATATACCTTCATTTGTGTAATTTTTGATGTTTGTACACCAAATGTGCATGCCAAAAACTCATCACTCATAAGAATATTATCCAAGTCCTTTGAACCACTAGTGCCATCATCATCGTAAGGTCTAGTGCACCACAAGAATTACAAGGGTCGGTTTAGGTATAGACACTAGGTGGCATATCTCTAGCATCACTCTATGAGAGCCTACTCATACGCTGAATGAGTGTATTAGTGAGGGAACTAATAACATTTAGAGTGTCAATCTACACAACCTATTGAACTACATAGGGGATCTCAAGCTCAATTGGTTTTGGATATGAATCCATGTAGGATGATTAGGTGTATGACATGCACCTGATCGGTCCTACATAGAGCCTTTCCCTCAGTCCTGAAACTCACTAAAATCAAAATAGTTCAAAATCTCATTGAGAACAAACTCACAATAGAGTTTTATCAAAAAATACAATGGGACCTCATGGTTGTTACATGATGGATAGTCAAACACCATCCACTATCAGTCCCAAAAATTGTCTATGATTAAGTTATGTATGTAATGATGGATTGAAAAATGTATAATAGTTACAGGAAATGGGGCATTGGTGGTTGGGTCAATGAGTAATGCACAAATGGAAGCTTTTGATATTTCTTTGTTCTTGACCTCAAGTGCTAACAATTTGTCAGCATAATAGGCTCTAAAACTATCCTTATATGAAGTCCATCTATCAATTTGACTTGTTATAGAGTCAATTTGACCTAATAATGCCTCTAGGGAATCGGCTAGCTGGGTGTGGTGGGGGTTAGTGGAAGTGGGATCCCTCATTCTCCCAATCAATTCTTCAATTTAATTTTATTTCCCATAATGTTATCAATTATAATCTCCTGACTACTATGGGTTTTGTGGAACTATAGTAGGGTTAGGTGGAGGGATAGGAGGAGGAATAAGAGGGTTAGGAGGATGACGAACAAGAGGGTTCTGTAGAGGGTTAGCAAGATGGGCTATTCAAAACAAAAAAATTACAACTAAAAATTAGGGTTAAATAATGAAAATAATTAAAAATTAAGGTTAACAAGTGTATTTTTATCACTTACCTCTTCTATGTGGTAGCATTATCAATTAGTAGCTTCTTAGGATGAATTTAGTATCTTCTTATCACTCTTTTATCTATCTGACACAAAACACAACTGCAGAAGTGGAGGGGAGCAAAGAAAATTGAATGCAAAATGATGAATTTACATTTGGGTTTTGGTTTTTTTTTTTTGGTGTGACATGGGTAATGTGATCACATTATTAACACAATCATGTTATTGAAAACAACAATACATGATCACATTATTGTTTAAAATAATGTGATCGCATTATATAATAATGCAATCATGTTATATAATAACATGATCACATTATGGCTCAGTAATTACTAAGCCATAATTTAAATAACATGATCATGTTAATTAAATAGAGTTATCATGTTATTTATTAACATGATCACATTACCTAAAATGTCCATGAAATCATCCCCCAACTCCATGCACTTACCCTTAGTTCCCCCACTAAAGTTTTGTGAAATCGTTGAATTAAAAGAATCATTTGAGGAGATATTACATTAAAAACTTAACTCAACAAAAAATCTAAGTTGTAGACATAAATTCCATGCAATTAGTCAATGAAGCTATAGTGTGGAGAAAAACTTGAATTTCCTACGAATAAGGTTATGTGATATATCAACAAAGAAGATTATATGTAAATGCTATCCTTTATCTATATACATCTCCAATTTTCAAGATTCTCTCAATTAAATCCTTGTTATGAACCCATCCTAGCCTTGTAGCCTAAAACCCAAGAATGTTAACATCAAACCCAATTTTTTTTACCTCTATCTACAAGAAAAAAACCAAAGTTTGAATTGAGAAACTGAGGCAAAAAGAATGATTTGGGTTATATTATGATGAAGCCAATCTCAAGGTGACCATTTTGTATTCCTTGTTGTCCTCCTCCTCATGCCCTCTTTGTACTACACTAACTTAATTTGTCAAAGAGCCATGATCTTCATATGGCAAGCACCTTTAGAAAATGAAAAATCAATCATCATTTTTAAGCAGTACAAAACAACATCCATAGGCAAACATATTGAAAAATTATAAAAACTCATTACACACTAAATTATATTAAAAATAAATGATGTAAATGAAAATTTTGAGTGTAGAGTAGTACATCCAGATTGAGAAGTGGATTTTTCCTCTTTTACCATTAGAATAAAAATTGAAGGCAAAGAGGATGAGCTAGATCGATACATTTGAAAGAAACACGTGAAGATCATGAAGGAAACCATTTATGTAGTAATAAGGGACCTTGTGTGTGTGTGTGTGTGTTTATATTTTTTTGTCTGAAGTAGCATTGTGTGAAGGAGGGGGTTCAGAGGTTTGATACCAACAATCATTGTCGAGGTCTGCAATCTTGCCAAAGCAATAGAGACATCCAATTCTCCATATCACTGACACAACACTGCACTTTTGATTGAAGCACAACCTCGATCCTTCTCCCATTCTCAGATCTCCCAAATTAAATCACAAATTGATGGAGCCACAAATAAAAAAGATCTTTGTCTAGGTTACACCATCATGTTTTGAATGCCTATAATATCTTACTTGTCGTAACTGGGAACAATACCAAAATAAATATCCAAGTTATATTCTTTGCTCAATGACACTATACCACTTTAAATATGGAACATTCATAAAAACTTGGTTGAGATTGTCTTTGGTTAGAGTGACCTTGGTAGATCCATCGCATATTAGGTCTCACCAAATATGATGTGCCTAAATCTACCAGATTGATCTTGTTCTTACAAAACTCAATAACTATGACTATTTCACACCTATGTAATGTGTTACCTTCACTAAATTTTTGGTACCTATCATCAAAATACTTCAACTTGTAGATTGCTTTGTGTCATCCACCCATTTAATTTGGTGTTATTGGATGGTAATTCCATTCTAACTTAAGACTATACATTGTTGATTAATTTATGAGATTATTATATTTAAAATTATTATATATTTATTATTAATAAAAATTATAATATATATAATAAAATATATTATTAAATTAATAAATTATGTATAATAATATATTGATATATTATATTATAACAAATTAATATTATATATATTGATTTTTATTAATTTAAATTAAATTTGTAGACACTTAAAATTGGACACGATGTACTGATTTTAACCTTATTTGGTACTATTGATGCCTAAAAATCTCACTCTCGGTGAACAATTTCCCATGGGAAGATTCAATGGTGTAGGATGAAAATGCAATCTATGAAGCAACCTTTGGGATTTTAGAAGCCAGTTCTTCGAATTAATTGGGGGGTGAAAAGGGGAAGGAGGAAATGAAAATAAAACTAAAACAAAACTAAGGCAATGCATCAAGATATTTAATGTATCCACCTAATATTTCATAAAATAGATTGAACCATTGAAATACCATAGACAATTTGAAAGAACATATACATGATTTAATGCCTATAACATAAGCAAAACCCAACACTATAGAAGCAGAGAAAAGAAACAACAAATAATAATAAATTCCACTTAATTTGACACAGAACACCACATCCTCTTCATTTTTAGGTGGATAAAAAAATATAAAAGGCCTAAAGGCACAATATATAATATTTAATCCTTCCCTTAAGGGGCATCTGCTAAGGTTGTGAAATGAAAATAAACAATTATTGCTATTTTTATTCCAAACTAACTATTATAATGGCTACTCTCCAATAACATTAAGAACAATTTCTATTATCTAATGTCCATCCCCTTACAAAAGAAAAGAGCCTTGGATATATAGGCACAACGACCTCACAAGGAAATGATACCTAGGACTAGGTACTTGTGCTCATGATAAGGCCGTTACAACTAAATGGGGGGAGCTGGCTGATGAGAGTAGTTTATGTTCAAAATCCTAGATATGACACAAATGTTGATGCCTCATGATCTCCATGATTCTTAAAAGAAGCACCATGGTGATGCATTTCATCCTCATAACTACCTTTGAAATTATTATTAGAAATGGGGCCTACTTCCTTCGACCAATGGCACTACCTAAATCTTTGATAGGAAAAACTTTGCTCTCAAGGAGTGATGGAATGAAATGTGGCACTCTAAGGGGAAGGTGGTTTCCTTTGAAGCCCGTTTATCACCTTTTTAATTGGTAATGTGCAGGGCCACCATATGGCAAGTTGGTGCTACTCTTGGGGATGTTGATAACTCATTTGCAAATAATGAGTGTGGGGGTGCCATGTGGAAAGTTCACTTCCTCTTTGTTATAACTACACCCTAGGTCTCGCCTATTATTTTATTGACCAATGGCACTACCCAAAGTTTTGACAAAAGAAGCCTACCTTAGATACGCACTGTAATGCCATTTGTTAATTTGAAATTACTCCTATGTGAGTTGGGAACCTTTTAATGAAGATTGAGTGTTGGTATGCCATGTGGCACCAGTATAAGGAGCCAAGTCTTAGCCAAAAATAAACAAAGGGAACTTGAGAAAGAGGAGGTTGATACATAAGCTGTTGAGCTCACCAAACACATGATAAAAATATTAACTACCCAAAAACTTCAAAACATGGATTAAGATCCACATTTCCTCATGAATTGTAGGGGAATCTGCCTATAGATGGAAGAACCCAAAATTTTTGGTTTCTCAGACCAGTCAAGGCAAAACTGTAAAAAAGGATGGCTTACAAACTTACAACTTCTAAAGATCAATCTTCAAAGGTGTCCATTCTTCCTCTTTTGGCTAAGTCTTCTTTTTTAAATCCTCAAAGGCTCTATCCAAATCAATGATCTTCTTGAAGGAGATCTTGCTCAAACCCTAAACTACTGACAACATCTAAAACTCTAGCTAGGTGAGAGGCTACAAAATGGTCTCCACCTCAAAGATGCTTGGCACTTGATTGAGAGTTATAAAGATGGTCTGGTCATTCTACTTTTTGATCAACAGCTCTCTTATTTTTTACTCTAAAAGGATTGTGTTGTCTGTAAGGAATGGGGAAGGGGGTCCCAAGTGGACTAGCTACTCGATGTGCCTCTTCATATCCCAAACCACTTTCTTTAAGGCATCCAATAATACCTTAAATTTTGATGCTACCTTATTGTAGCTCAAGAGATCATTCACCTTCACGACTACCTACCATCTATCAACCACTTCTGCTACTTAGAACATCTCACACATTGTGTTATATAGCTTTTAGACTAGGAGCTACGAATCTTGAACTTTTTTGGACATGAAGGTAAGGACTTGGTCCATGAATGCACTTACCTATGCACTCAACTGCTATGAGTCTATAATGAACCCAAGTATTGGCCTCAAGTTTGTGACCAAATTATTTTTTCTCTCTTAATAGCATACATATAGTTGTTGGACCATGGGGAGGATCTGTGCAATATAGGAGTGGGTGATGATGTCATTCTTTAGTTGTTGGAGCTCCTAGTCTTTAGCCAAGGATTCTTGTTGTATTTATTATTATAATTTTTTCTGCATGCTTTTAGAGTCCAAGAGACTCTTGTGGGTCTACATGAACTCTAATTCCTATTCCTATAACTTATTCTCCATAGCCTACTTGTCCCTTTTTAGTCCATTAATTTTGGCCTTTAGCTCTATAACTTGGATTTGTAATTGGGCCCTTTGACTAGCGTCTACCTATAAGCTCTCAATGGTGATGAGGCTCTATAGGTTGGACCTCATTTTGGTGAGATCCACATCTTTGGCCTTGGATTTGACATTCAGGCAATCGATAGTAGCTTTTATTCTTATGAGTTCTTGCTCTTTCTTTTCCAATTGATGACCTGCCTTGATATAGTCTATGGTGATGGACTTTTGGGTTTTTTCCCATCAATTCAACCCTATAAGTAGGTCTAGATTTGATGAGGTTAAGACTGACAACATGTATCGAGTAATCCCCTGATTACATCTATTCTTGGGGCTTGATTACTTGTGGCACCATGTGTGAAATCATTAGAGATTATTATGTAGGTTCAAAGAATGAATGTATATGAGGCATCACTAGGGCCTTGGCCATTTTTCCTATTCTCTTTTATATTCAGGCCTCTTGGGCCTTTCTTGTATCCTTCAACTATTAGTGGAATTGTTATTGTGACTGAATTGTTTCCCTTGTGAAGGGGGATCCTTATGGTATCCCAAAAGGAATAGTCACTTATTGCTGCAAACCAGTAGATGTTCCCCTAGATATGATATAGTGAAGGGTTAGTGTGTAAGGAGAGAAAGGTGAGAGGCCATGGAGAGGGTTGGTTGGCTATTATGCCATGATGGATATAGATGTGGTAGATGATGATGGAGGGGTGAAGAGTAGTACAACCACGGTGATCGATTGGGTGCAAGAAAGTGATGCAAATTCAATGAAAATGGTGGAAGGTAAAGAAGTGAATAATGAAGAATAAGTGGATAAGAACAGTTGGGTGAAATGCACCTTATTTTATTTGGGTTCGAGAGGAGGATTGGAAGTTTGTGCTTCGACATTTGGCTAAGCTAACTGTATTTTAGGCTGCCCCATAGCAACCTAAAACTAATGCTGGGGAGTTACGTATAGAGGAGAGGGCTAGGTAACATGCCTCTTAATCATGAAAAATTCATCCTCTTTTCTAGAGGCTATTTCCTCTTATTTTTCTTCTTCGACGGAAACCTCTTTCTCTGCTCAAGATTCTTCTTCATGGTGCTCATCCTAAAGGTTCTCAAATTGGTCATCGGAGTCTAGATATTCAAGTTTTAACTCCCATTGGCCTATTTATTACCTATATTTCCAATAGGCATCCTATTTCTCCTTGCTCTATCTTCTCTAGATGAGCTATGCCCTTAGACCCTTTATCATGTTCTTTGTGGGATCAAAATCTTGGACTGGTTTATAAAAATACTCCCATAATTTGTGGGTGTCTACATGGATCTTGGATAGATCGATATAGTGATTAATGTCATCCTCCATTAATAACCTTCACTCCTCAAAGTATGGTCAGGGCTCATGATTGAAGGGGCAATAGTCTTTAAAGTGGCTATGTGGCTAGCTAGGTTGTAGTTCTACTGGTCATTTATTTGGTCTAAGCTGAGCTCTACCAATTTTAGCACAAGTAGGTGCTCTTATGGTTTCTTCACTACTGTAATGTCTCTCCTTGAAAAGGGGATGTCATAGGGCCTTCTTATTATAGCCTACCCCATACATTGAGTCCACCACATCTAGTTGGTGAGCCAACTCTAGGGCCAAGGTTCTATCTATAAGCATGTGTGTGAGTTGCAATGGCTCCTCTTTGAACCCATGAACCCTGATAAATGTGAAATGGGATCTGAAGAACCAACCAACTAGAATATTATAGTTAATGATCCATGATCTATGGTGGTCCATCATTATGAAAGTGATGGCTTCTTGACTGAGGTTGATGAGGATCGAAGACAAGAAACACTCCTTCAATTCATGATTAGCTTGTGTGACTGAAAGAATGGGGGTCCAAATAGATATGGGGATCACTATGTGAGGATACATGCTCATATTAGTTACATTTATTATGAAGTATTATGAGAAAAATTAGGAGCTCTGGTATAGGATCAGGTGGAAGAAGAAAGAAGAATACCTGAAGGTATTTTGGGCTGAGAAAATTTTTAGTTATTTGTGAATGGCATCAATGATGGCATATGCAAAGTCCATTTTGTAAGATTTCTTCTTGCTTATCATCTTCAAGTGAAAGATTGCACCTAATTGTAAATAATGGATGTTGGCATCCGAGTCCATTTCAAAAATGAATGCTAGCATAGGAAGGGCATCTTTCATGTCTTATGTGCTAAAGCTCGAGAGAGCAATGGGTAAAGGAGGTACCTTTATGTAATTTTTGTAAAGAGCCAAGTTGATGAAATTCTACTTATGGACATGAGTGTCTCATACATTATGCAAGCTTTTATGTCACAAATGTCTATGCCTAGGATGCTAAGGAGTCGAAACATCTCCCTCACTACATCGACACTGATGTCCACTTTTAGGTGTTTGCCTATAATAATGTTAATATTGGCATCATATCTCTCCACTCATAGAGCAATGATCTCTGGGCATGGGTACACAAGAAGCACCATTTACTGGGCTAGGGTAGAGCTTCATATCCTATATCCAAATGAATCAAACTCATTATTTTGCACCTTCTAGAGAATGCAGGTATGGGCACCCTCCGTTAGATTCTTTATGTTCTTGGTCAATTTGGGATCAAAGATCCCATACACAGAGTCTAGGACTAGGGTAAGGTCCCTATAATTCCCCTTTGTGATGCTTTTAACTTTCAACTCTATGGGCTTTGGTTGTGCGAAGATAAAAGAGTATGATTTTCTTATTACAAACTGTAGGGGAAGGTCTCCATGACCACTTAACCCACAGGTTCTTTTCTTCCTAGGGTGTCCACTGTTGGATGAGGATCTAGAATCCTCCATCTTATAATTCAATAATCCTCTCTAAACTTTGAGGAAAACGTTGGATATTGGCTCCTACTCTAAATTTTGCACACAATCTTTGCTCAATTCATCATTCAATTCTTCACTCAATTCTCTTAGAAACTCTTAGGCATTTAAATGGTTGGATTGATTAGGATAGATTTATTTATAAGACAATAATTTAAGCACAATAATCATGAAGCTCATTTTGAATTTGGGTGCCCCATAAATTTTAAGGGCAACACACATGCTTGAAGAATGTCTCACAAGAGATTTACAACAATCCTCATGGGAGATCGTGCAATTGGGAGCACTTGACATTAATGGCAAGGGAAGTGGGGTAGATAACCATCTATCAGTGGATGATTTAAAAACTAGGGGAGCTAAGGCATGGATACTTGGAAATAGGATGAACAAATAGTGCCAATGGTACTTATTTTGAAATAAATAACAATAAAGAAAGGGAAACAAACTAATAAAATGGAAACTAACTATGTACAAGGATAGTCGATAATTCAATTGAAGTGCTTCAAGTGGATTCTGTTAATCAAAACCTCTAAGAAATTTCCTTATTCATCCTCTAACTCAAATTCATTAGCCTTCTTATTACCAATGATGTGAAAATGTCTCTTCCATAGGGAATCAAATTTTGCATGTTGGCCCAGCTTCGAGACCCTTTCATCATACCTTAGAACCAAATATCCCGGCTTGAACCTTGGATTGGATGCCTTCTTGTTGAACCATCTCTTGAATACTTGCTTTCAAGTGACCTCAACATCACTGTCTTGTTTTCTCACTTCCTAGAGGTTGAGCAATTACATCAACCTAACTTCCATCACTCTATTCTCTGCTATTTCGACAGCTTTTAATAACTACAAATCAGGAATATCCATTGAATGGACATGACCACTTCTTTCCCATATACTAGTTCATATGGGGATGTTTTCAAAATTAGCTTGGGGGTAATTCAATTGGCCCATAGAGCTGTATTCAAATGATGATGCCACTCCCTTTGTCACTTGATGCCTATCTTCTTGATTAACATTATAAGGTTCTTATTTTTTGATTCAACCAATACATTTGCTTGTGGGTAGTAGTTGGACAAAGCCTTAAGGGATATGCCATTTTGGAGCACAAATTATGAAATATTTGAATTGAGGAAGGCCTTTGAATTATCATAGATAATCATTTTAGGAGGGTCAAACCTTGCCATGAGTTCCTCTAAGAAATTAAAGATCACATTTTCAGTTGCCTCCTTCAACGGGGCTATTTGGTCCACATTGGTAAGTAATTTGTTGCCGTAAGTATCCACTTATGGCATGCACTAGATAATAAATTTATCATCCCAATGAAATATAAGCCCCACTATTGGAAATGTTTGTCGGTTACAATCGGATTAGCGACATGGCTGAATTATTTTTCTTGCCCATGAAAAAATGACATTGATGGCATTTTTTCACCACTTGATGATAATCTGAAGACATGGTCAGCCAGTAGTATCCTGCATGCATGATTTTGGTCATAGTATCTTTGTTGAGAAATGTCTACCCAGAGGGGTAAAGTGCATATCCTGTAGGATCTTCCTAGTTTAGTTTTTATCAATGCATTAGAGTAATTCCCTGTTGAAGTTCCTTTTGAAAAGGACTCCCTAGACTAGGGTATAGCTAGCTCTTTACAATCTATAGAATCTTCTTTTATGCATGGGGAAACCATATAGATATCATCCAATTTGCATGAAGTAGGTTATATCATCAACCCAAGACCCACCAATTTCATACTAACTCACTAGAATTGTCTCTGATGCATTTTGTTATTCTATCGAGGCATCTACACATTGGGCCAAATACTCACAAAGCCATTTTTCTTGGATCACCTTGGTTGGTCGAACCTAAACATCATATTATAAGATCTTGGTGATCTAATTGGCTCTCTTTTTTGTGATCTCTCCCTCCATTATGTATTCTCAGATGTTGGGATGTGTCACACATACCATTATCTTGCTTCCTACCATTAGGTGCATGAAAATTTCGAGGCCTTTAATGATGGCAAAAGCCTACTTCTAAATGAAATTGTACTTTATCTCATACCCGTGTAGGGTCCTTGAATATAAAGCGATAAGATGCTTACCCTTTCCTTTATCTTCCTTCTGAGTTAACATAACTGCTAAGTTATGTTCACTACCATAAACATACATAATAAAATATTTGGAGAAGTCAAGATTAACTTGCACAGGGACAGTATATATTGATTTTTTGATCTTTTTAAATGCTATCCTCCCTTTGGTAGCCCATTTAAAAGCCTTTTCTTTCTTTAGCATCAACATGATTAGTCTTACCAACTTTGCAAAGTTAGATATGAATTGACTAACGAAATTAATCTTCCCTAAGAAAGATTGGACTCCTTTCTTATTAACAAGCAAGGTTAGGTCCCTGATGGCCTTCACTCTATCTGGGTCAATAGAGATGCCTTCTTTGGATACCACATATCCTAGTAGATTGCCTTGTAGGATGTCAAAGATGCATTTTTTTGGGTTAAGGGATACCCCAAACTCTTGACACTTTTGAAAAACCTTCTCTGAGTGATTAAAATGGCCTTCCTTTTTCCTGGAGAATATCATTAGATCATCTAGATATATGAGGATGATTTTATTAATTAAGCCCTTAAAGTCTATGTCTATGGCTCATTGGAAGGTGGATCCTATGTTAGAGAGGCCAAAAGGCATCTTCATATATGTGAAGGTTCCCTACTTTATAGTAAAAGTGGTCTTGTGTTGATCCTCTTCATTAAACCATACCTAGTTATATCCTGAGAACCCATCCAGTAGGGAGAACATTTATACATGCGCTACCATTTGGGGGATCTATTCTATGGAAGGGAGGGGGTAATGATCTTTTAAGGATATTTTGTTCAAGTCCCTGAAGTTGATGCATAAACTAGTTTATCCATTCTTTTTCCTCACTAAGACTAGGTTGGATACCCAAGTCAATTGTTTGATTGGGTATATGATCCTGAGTCGATCAATTTTCTTAGCTCTTGAGCCATGAGAGACTCAATTTTGGGTTTAACATCTTTTGCTTTTGTCTAATAGGTTTGGATCCTTCAATTAGGTATATGGTGTGTTGGATAACCTGGCAGTCATACCCTTTCAAATCATCATAATTTCAAGCCATAACCCCTTCATATTTATTATAGAAGGATATCAATTACTCCTTATCTTTTTTGGAAACTTATTTTCCCACATTCAGTATCCTTCCTTATCCTACGTCTAGCTCAGATTAGTCACTTTTGTTTGTGACAAAATTTATTTTGTGTTCCTCACATCATCAAAATCAAATAGATTCTCTAGGGTGATCAGGCCCTTTGAGAGTTTATTGGACTTCAATTGCATGATCTGATCCTTGTAGGCTTTTTAAATCTTCAATTGCAACTGCTCCAAAAACTCATGTGACTGCTAAAAAAAATTGACAATTTGGGCATTGCTTTTAAATACTTGTCAGTTATGATCATTGACTAGGATGGTGGGTCTGATAATTATTTGCACTATTTATTCATTGGTCAGCAAGTCAGTCACTGGATCAAATTGGGAGTTGATTACTACCATTCTATCCACCTAAGCATTATTAGATCTAGGGATAATTTGGATATTGAATGCTTCAAACACTTTGATCAAACCCGATATCTGATGGTGGTAGGACCTCATGAAGACATTCCTTATAGTTGTGACTCCTTGCACTTACCTTACTATTAGTTCAGAGTCTTCAAACATTTTTAACTAGTTCACACCCATACACTCAATGAGGTTGAGGCCATAAACCAGGGCTTCATTCTAGACTTCATTATTTTTTCAGGTAAAATGGAAGTGGAAGGCCCTAAGGGTCTCCTTTTTAGATGGGTACACTAATTAGATACCAGCTTTGAAGCTAGTTTTGAATTTCATACCATCAAAATACAAAGTCCAAAAATCAGATTCATTCTTGAGTTCCTTGCTCTGGTCATCTTTTTGCTTCAAGACCTCAGGGATGGCCTGATATTCATCATGAAGTACATAAGTCCTGAGGCCAATTGCATTGAAGTTCATAAATGGGTCATTCTTGATGAACTCATTAACTAGGACCTCCTCTTTTGGGTTCTTGTTGTTTGTCACTTTTTCTTCCTTGAGCATTTATACACAATACATCTTTTTCTAGGAGAAAGAGGTGTGCATCACTTTAAAATTCATCATAGCATCATCGTCTATGTGATTTGGCTGTAGCGGTTCAGATAACACTTTCAATATTGAGTTATATTTGATCCTTAAGATCAAGTGAGACCAATATAAAGATAGGTACCCGTCTATCTTGGCAGTGAAATCTCTTGATAAACATAAACTAAAGATCGATAGGATATCTATTACTATAACTTCTTTGGTGACTATGATATTAGGATAAGAGTACAAAGTTAGGGGAAGATCCTTAATAATACCAATGGTCCGAACTTTCTTTCCATCAAATTGCATTACCCCTTTATTCAAGGGTTCATATTGGAGCTATAGTGCATCTACAATCTACTTGGGCATTATCGTGGTGCCACCATAATTAATCATAAAATTTGTAAAAACTTGTTCCCCACTATGAGAGTCAAATAAAATGGGTTAGGTTTTGTCTTACTTACCCCTACTTGGGAGTTGATGAAACTATATGGTGTATGAGGTTGTGCACTATTGTCAGCTTCCTTTCCCTTATTTTGTGCAAGTTCTTAAGCTAGATTAGCTCGCACAAGTTATTTTTGGTCTTCCAATGCTTCTCACAGTAGATATTTTTGCTTTGGAATATACAAGACATCCCAAAAATAAACATTAGATGGATCCTTCTTCATCAGATCTACCTCATTAAATGATCCTTGAGGCTAGACTTTAGGTCCTTTTAGCTTGTTTTGTGTTATTTCACTCTATTTTTGATAAGTTGGGGTTGATGGTTGGGGTCCCAAACTTTTCTCTAAAGTTACTTTAGGCCTTGTGAAGGTTTTTTGGGTTTCAGTTGCTCTCTTTTTAGATTAGGTGTAGTAGTCCAATTGGAATCATAGAGATTTCAGCGAGTGTATCTCACTCGCATAGACCGCATTTTTTCCCTCTACCCAAGAGAAAAGTGCATGCTTTAAGGCTATCCCCTCTTCTTTCTCTAAGGACATTCCTTGCATTTGGGCCATCAAGATAACATTTTCCACACCTGAGGATTGGTATTCATAAGAAGTTGAATCAGGTACATTCCCTTATCTTCATTATTTGGTAACCTATTATTGTAGATTACCCCTTGGGCAATTTCGGGTTATAGTGCATCATTGCACAAAAATCACCTTGAATTTGAGTTGCCCATGAAGTTGTTTTGGCCAATGATTAATTATCTATTTGAACTTGGTGGGACCATTTACAAAGGATCAAGAACCAAGATGATTTGATTCATAGCTCACGTTTAGTGATTTGGCATCTGATGGTTTAGCCTCTACCTTTCCTAATACTAGTTTTACTGATAGAGAGCTCTCCTTTATTGGTATTTTTGGAAAGGGGGATTTGGGGACATAACTTGCTACCTTTTGAGATTTATAATCTCATTTGAGAAGTTTTACAAGATGCTCTTCATGTCATTCATCTCCACAGCTAGCGAGGATAAAGAAGACACATTCATTTGACTAGGCAGATATACATACATGGAAGGAGATGCTTGCAAGGTGCTTGGGACTAACTCTTGTGATGACATCAATATTTTAGGTAATATAGGCATTGGTAGTCATGGAGGGATTTTTTTGGCATCTATAAAGTTGTTCTTTGCTCTAATGGCTAGTTCATATGCATTCGATAACGTCTGGCTTCCAAGTGATTGAATCATAATAGCTATTTATAAATTAAAGGATTTGAGGTAAACGATGGTGGCCATACCCATGGGCAGTTGAGTTGATATCAAGATTATTTTCCAGGTCTTATTGAACCTGGTATTAAAATTGATGATAGCCTCTTACGGAGATCTCTTAATAGTGATTAGCTATTATAAGAGAGATGACCAGTTTGCTTTCTCATTGAATCATTCAAAGAATCTATTGTCCAAGTCATACTAGGTGGTGAAAGAGTTGGGAATCAAGGATCAATACCAGTTGAGAGCTCATCCTTTGAAAGAGGTAGCCTATAACCTTAAGTCCATGCTCTCTTCTATGACATAATGCACAATGCAAACATTTGCAACATCCTGAAGATGTTTTGCTGCACTTTTAAAATCCTCCCCTAAGAATTTAGGGAGTTCCTTTAAGGTGTTAACAAGAATATGATCCTACATAGCTAGGGCCACTGGGGGGATGAGTGAGCTACCACTATTTCATGTCATAAAGTTCCTTGGCAGTCCTTCAATAGCCATCTATTGTGGTTGTTGTGTTTCACTAGACCCTGTGGTTCTTTGGTGAGTTAGAACTACTACAGATGGTAGTAGCATGCTTTGATTCTATGATATTTGTAACCTTATGATGGGCCTCTGGCTCATAAACTCTGGTTTCTAGTTAAGTAGACTAGTTGTTAGGTCCCACCAGGCGTACCAGGAAATAAAAATGTTGATGCCTAAAACTCTCGCTCTCAGTGAATAGTTTCCTATGGAAAGCTTCACAGGTGTGGGACAAAAATTTTATTTGTGAAGCAACCTCTGAGATTTTAGAAGCCAGATATTTGAATGAATTTGAGGGGTGAAAAAGGGAAGGAGGAAATGCAAATAAAACTAAAACAAAACTAAGGCAATGCACTGAGATCTTTAATGTATCCACCTAATATTGCATAATATAGCTTGAACCATTGAAACACCATAGATAATTTAAAATAACATATGCATGATTTAATGCCTGTAACATAAGCAGAAGCCAACACTATAGAAATAAAGAAAAGAAATAACAAATAGTAATAAATTCCACTCAATTTGACATAGAACATCACATCCTCTTCATTGTTAGGTGGATAACAAAATACAAAATCCCAAAGCATAGTATATAATATTCAATCCCTCCCACAAGGGGCACCTGCTAAAGTCATGAAATGAAAATAAATAACTGCTGCTATTTTTATTCTAAAACTAACTATTACAATGGATGCTCTCTAATAACAATAAGAATAAATTCTATTATCTAATGTCCAACAACTTACAAAAGAAAAGAGCCCTGAATATATAAGCCCAATGACCTCATAAGGAAATGACACTTGGCACTAGGCACTCACGCTCATGATGAGGTTATTGCAACTGAATGGGGGACTCTGGCTCATCAGTGTAGTTGGTCTTCAAAATCCTTGATATGTCACAACTATTGATGTCTCATGATCTTCATGATGCTTAGAAGAAGCACCGTGGTGATTCGTGTCTCCCTTGAAACTACCTCTAGAATTCTCATTAGAAATGGGGCCCATTTCCCTTGACCAATGGCACTACTTGAAGCTCTAACAGGAAAACAATTTGTCTCAAGGAGTACTGGAATGACATGTGGCACTTTGAGGGGAGAGCAGTCTCCTTTGAAGCCATGTTATCACCTTTTTAACTAGTAGTGTACAGGGCCACCATGTGGCAAACTGGCATTGTTCTTAGAGAAGTGGAGAACTCCTTTACAAATAATGAGCATGGGGGCACCACATGGAAAGTTCACTTCCTCTTCATTATAACTACACCGTGGGTCTTGCCCATTATTTCATTGGCCAATAGCATTGCTTGAAGTTTTTATAAAATGAAACCTAACTTAGATAAGCGTCGTGATGCCATGTATCAAGCTAGTGTTACTCCTAGGCAAGTTGAAAACCTTTTCATGAAGAATGAGTGATAGGATGCCATGTGGCAATAGTGAAAGATGCTAAGACTTAGCCAAAAATAAATAAGGGGAACCCAAGAAAGAGGAGGTCGATACATAAGTTTCCAAACTCGCCAAACACATTTATAATAAAAAAGCTAACTGACCCAAAACTTTAAAACATGGATTAGGATCCACAGTTTCTAAATCCCTAATCATCCCTATTTTTCCCTAATCTTAATTCATCACCACTATTCCTCATCATTATTCAGTATTTACTGTTCACCATTCACTATTCACTGTTCATTATCTATTAGTTAATTAATCCAAGTTAATTAATTAATCTTCCTCTAATAATTTTTTTATAAATTTTAGAATTTCATAATTTACATAAAAATAAAACTCAAATTATCCTCACACTCTAAATTTTAAAGATGCTCAGGCTTTACCTATCCATCATAATTATAATTTTATAATATTATCTTCTTCATCTTTCCAATTTTATAATCTACCTCCAATTCCATTGTCCTCCATGATTTAATTTCTTCGGGTTTAATAATTCACCTTAGATTCCACTCAATTCCACTTACCAATTTTATATTTATTTTTGAGTCCCACATGTTCTCCACTTTAATTTTTAATTCAAGATTCTCATTTTGAATTAAAAATTATTTTTTATGAGGATCAATTATTAGCCCTTGATCCTCATCTCAAAATGGATGGTTTACATCTATTTCAAAAGTCTAAATTAGAGGTTTTTTCTTCAATTTAGACAAGCTTCCTCATTTATACTTATTATGCAGAAATCATAACGGAGCTTCACATTTTTCACTCAAATGAATCCAAGCCATTGAAAGATCATTTGCATACCAAAATGTTGCCCAATTTCCCTTGCATTAGAGAAGATTGAACAACCACATTTAGAGAACAAAAACACTTTGAATCGCAATGGTGAATACTCATGGTACTTCCAGTTTGTAAGTGTGTATTTTAATTTATTTTCATTTTTAGTTCTATATTTAGGTTGATTGAGTCTAATTTAGATTTCATTTTAGTTTGATTTCTTAACTTTAGTTGTATTCTATTTTTTTTTCACATATTTTGGCATGCCCAATGGGACCTTTCTCATATCTTTTTCTTTCTTTTATTTATTTTTTTTAATTTTGAAAGTTTAATGTACTTATTTTTTGCTAATGTGTAGGTTTTAGACTAATTTGGATCTAATTTATTTGTCATTTTTATTTTTTCCCCAATCTAATTTAGTTTTTTTTTTTTTTTTTTTAAAATTATGATTGTAAAAATGACCATAATGTTTTTAGAGAATTTGGGGTTTTTCTTATTATTTGCAAGGTTGTTCATATTTACATTCAAAATATATTGTCAAAATTTCATAAACACCTAGATTATATTTTAGGAGGTATCATCAAAATAGTGTTTGCTATTTTTCATATTTTATATTTTCTTCTAACTTTACATACATACATACAACATTTTTTGTGTGTTTTCTATTTTTTACTAAAATTTTGTAGATTGTCTTAATATTCAACCAAACCCAAAGCTTCTAATAGTTTGTCTGCAGGCTGCAAACAAAAAAAAATCTACAAAAAAACTAAATAAAACCTAAAAATCATTTTTATTGCTAATATTTTTTTAATTTTTGTTTGAGTTTTCTAAAAAGCTCATTCAAAGTTTAGTTTGTCATTTTTCTTAGTAATTAGTTAAAATTTGGGTTTTTAGAGTTAATTATTTTTTTCTCTTTCAACATTTATTTATCTTACTTGTGTTTCGTATACTATTTTCTCGACATAATATTGGTGATGATACTTGAGAATCAAAAACTACTTGTAAGTTATATTATCCAAAATAATACTCGTGTGTATGCTCTTCTATTATTGTCACATTGATGGTGATACCTAAGAATCAAAAGCAAGCGTTGCTCTTTTTATTTCATTTTATTTTTTTAGGGGCTCTCCTGACCATAAATTTTATCACCATACAGTAGGTCAAGCCATATATACCGATGAGGTATACAAATTGAGTTAGAGCTGTCATTTTTGGTTAAAGAGTTGTGTGTTTTAATCACATCATGAAATGAAGGGCTTCCACGCTCTAATACCCAGAACCTATAAATTTTGACTTGAAGTTTGATTTTGATGACATTAATATACTGAAATCCCTACCACTGTGTTAGACATGTTGGGACTAAAACCAATTGTGTGCATCCATTTCATCATCTTTTTCCACACATCTAGACCTCATCATACTAAAAGGTATCTATAGGACTCCCATAGTTGAACTTGAGTATACCTTATGCATAGGTATGCCATTCTATCTATTTAATCTATAGCGCATCGATTAGTGGTTAGTGTTAAAAAGTTACTTCCCTTCACCTTTGAAACTGAACTTAATGGGCCATGGGAATGATAGGATCCTTCATGGTTAGTGCCTTAAAATATTAGGCTGTAGCTAATGTAATGGACAAGCAAGTGACATGGGAAGCCTATGGGTTACTTAAGTCCCTATTTCCTAGTTTTTCATCTTTTTATGATTACATGAGTGTTTAGCATAAATATTATTTTTTTATTTCCTTGTGTTCTACTACATGCTCAAAATCATTGAATGTAAACAAAAGTAATTTTGAGTCTGTTATCTACAAATATTTAAAATCAAAACATCCAAAGTAAAACTCAAAATAATTTAGTTGTCAATCAAGTTTTTGGTCACTTTGGTCCTTTAGTAGTTTAGCGTCAATTTTTTTTATTATGCTAGGTATTTTTCCTAATGATGTCACCCATTACTAGGCACATGGCTATGATCAACAATCCTATGACAAGGGCAGAGCCTTTTGACAATGACCCTTTCCAATTTGGTAGCCAAGACTATCAAACTCATTATGTAGAAATATATGAAATCAATGACTAAGAGGAATAAAAAGGCATAACATACCAAAATGAGGGCAGCCCTAAAGCCATTATACCCATTAATTCATTTAGATAATACATCATAACCAATAAAGATGAAATTTTGTTTCAAGCTTTGAGCTTAGGGGCTAAATTTCCACTTGACTTCGATGTCTAAAACTTGTAATATTTAATTGTAAATAAAGATTATTTGTCACCTATTCATGAATAATCCATTTCACAAAGATATTTAGAGGGTATTAATGCTCTCGTAGATTCCTCCAATCCTAACCCCTAAGTCTTCCAAGACAAAGAAAAACCCATTCTTCATGAGGAATTCTCTTAGGTGAGTCATCAACACACTATCCAAGACATTGTCAATCTCCAAGCCCATCAATAAAATGATCTTTTGGTTAATCTAAATTATAACCCCCATCCCAATTTGAGTGTGAATACCAATTCATCCTTATTCATCCATCCTTTTAATCAAAACTTGCATCTTCATTCAAGTTTGTCTAATATCAATTTATCCAATCCAAACTTGAATGTTCATTCAGGTCTTTCAATAGGCAACCAATCCAATTTGAGCTTGAATATTCATTCAAGTTCACCCATCAACAATCCTTTCAGGCCAAACTTGAATGTACATTCAAGTCTACCCATCTCAAATCCAACCAATTTAAACTTGAATTTTCATTCAAGTTTACCAATCTACATTCAATCCAATCTGATCTTGAATATCTATTCAATCTCACCAATCAATCCAAATATGTGTCTCCATGGATTATCAATCAACAACATCATCAATCCAAATCTGAGTTTGAATATTCATTCTATCTTACTAATCAACTAATCTATATTATATCCAAACTTGGGTATTACTTCAAGTGTACCCATCAATTCAAATCCCAATGTTAGTTTAGAAAATGTACAAAATCAATTTTTTGATTCACATGTTTTTGTAAGACATAATCCATACAATTCAAATTATATATCACTTAACATCAATCCATTCAATAATAATCCAAATCCTGACCAATCATTTAACACTAACACCCATTCTAATCTAATCATTGGTTCACATCCATTTTATAACCAAAACTTAAACCAAGCTAAACTAAATCCATCTTATTCATCAAACCTTAATTTGTTTAACAAATATAACCTTAAATTTAACACCAACCCTAACTTGAACATTAACTCAATTCACCTTAACCTCAATTTTAAAACCAAACCTAACATAAACATAAACCTAAACCCAACCAACCCAAATTTTAATCAAATAAAACCCAACTTTAATGCTCACTCAAACCAATAATATTTTAACTACAACACTAATCCTAACCCAATTTTTTTTAACACTAATCCAAACCCAACATATTTTAACATTTTCACTTATCCAACCAATCCAAATAACTTTGCATATCCACAACATGCTAACTTTTTCAACTCACCTGCTAATCACTTCAATAACAATTCACCACTTCACCAATTTTCACAAGCCTACACAAACTGAAACCCATTCATAGACCAAAACCAATCTATTTATTCAATTCAAATGGATCAATTACTACTATAATTTATCCAAGAGTTTCAAAACATGATAGATAAAGTTCAAGGCTTGCAAGATGACACCTTTTTTTGGTAAGAATAATATAAGTTCCAAGAAATTTGTTTTTACCCATATGATTTAAGTACCATGACAACACCTTTCCCTAAAATTTTAAACTCCCAAACTTGATAAATGAAAAGGTAAGGGTGATCCTAGGGAGTACCTTAAAGACTTATATCATGCATGTGTAGATGTTGCATGTGTTTCTTAGAGTAGTGAGTACATGTTGAGATTCTTCTCATGAAGTCTTGGGGGTCAAGCTCTCGAATAGTTTTCATGCCTACCCAAAGGATCATTCTTCACCTTCAAGGATATATCCAAGAAATTTATTTGTCATTTTTCATACAATGTCAAAAATAAATTGACCACACTTGACCTTCACAACACTAAAAAATGCAATGGTGAAACCTTTGCCTCCTTACAAAGATGGTGGTCATTAGCAAGTTGTTTCCCTTGGTCTTTTCTAGAAACCAAACTTATAAATATCTTTCTAAACAATCTTAACTTGGAATTAGGTTACCACTTGTGACTTATTTAGCCAAGTATCTTTGATGAAATAACCATAAAGGGAGTTCAAATTGAACACACTTTAATCTCAAAAGGTGTTATCAAAATATTTAAACCTGAGATAAATTCTTCCAACCAAAATTCCAAACAATTTTTTTTTCCAGGAATAAGAATGTCATCAGTGATGGTGTAACTGATATCAAACAAATTCAAAACCCACCTAAATAACGAACAACCAGCAATCAATTCCAAACACAACCCACCAAAAACCAATTTCAAACATAACCAACTAACAATCAATTTCACACACAACCCATTAGCAACATTATTATTCCTAGTGGTCAATTAAGATAAGATAAACCAAAATGTAAGTTTATGCAATTGGGAATAACTAATGCATATGTATTTCAACAATTATCCCAAGCTAACATGATAGTTTGGCCAAACACCAAATCTTTTGACAACAATGTTCATAAACTTGGTTGGTACAAAGAAGATGAATATCACAAGTACCATAGGATAAAGGGGCACTCTACCAATAGGTGCATGCACCTCAAACACTATGTTTAAGATCTTATAGTTTGTGGTGACATATTTATAGAAAACCAACCATCCATGTAATCCACTAACCAAAAGTTAGGGATATATAAAGACCCATTCCCCAAACATGAGCAATGAAAAGGGAAACAAAATCAAGAGCAACCCAAAGTAAGTAATGTCAACCAAGCCAATCACACTTTTGACTCCATAGTTAATCATGTTGATTATTCACACAATCATGTTAATGTCATTACTTTACAATCCTAAGATTACACTGTTACCACAAGGCACACAATAATTACCATTCCTAGTGCATCATCATCCAATGTTAAATGTAAGTACAACATTATTGACCATCTTGAGAAGATGCCTACTAACATGTTCATCCTAAAGCTTTTCAAAACTTCACCTGTATATAAGGACATCATGTATAAAGTCATCCAAGAACATAGAGTCCCGTAAGACATTAACCCACTGAGATTTCAAGCGTTAGTTGGGAATTTAACAACTAATAATCAGTTTAAATTTGACAATTCTAATGTCTCCCCTATGGGATCTACCCATAATTTACCATTGTATATATAAGTTATTATCTCTAAACACAACTTAAAATGGGTGCTTATAGACAATGGGTTGACATTAAATTTATGTGCATTAAGATTGATAAAAAATTTAAGATATTCCACAATAGCATTAGAATCCAACTTCATTATAATAAAGGCATATGATGATAATGAGTGGACATATATGGGTACCATTTATCTTCCATTGATGGTGGGGCCTGTTATTAAGGAGACATTAGTTTATGTACTTGATCTTGATTTACCATATAACTTACTTTTTGGACGTCCATGGATACAGTTATGGATTCCATATATTCCACTTTATACCAATGTTTGAAATTATCTCAAAATGGTATAAAGGTAACTATCCTGGGTGATCCTCAACCCTTCCAAAATTAAAAACTATTGGAAGGGTGTTATTAAAAATCCAACTATCTCCCAGTTACTGAAGACAACTTTATTTCCTTTGACTAATCACCTACACTTGAGAACTACTTCCATCCTGATATTTTATTTCAAACACCTCCCCTTGGTGGATGGATCAACACACCAACTACCTCCACTTCCACAGAAATGCCATCCACCAGTAAAGCTTCCAATCAACCATCCACTTCTAAATCTACACCATCTCTTACATCCCACTTCAAGATCATTGTTATAGGCATTGGTGAATATGAAATTCAAGATTCTAATTACACAAGCACAATTTATATGTCCCCACATAATCATGGTAGGCCTCATCATCAAAGGGATACTAAAATATTCAAAATATCGGTAAAATAAAATTGGTAGAAGGTGGTCTTCTTTGTGATGAACAAATTGAAGATTCACATTATTCTTGGATTTATTTGGATGAACTAGCTACTCATTTTGTAAATAGTCAACATCCCATATAAAAGTACATTATTTATAAAATAATGAACTATAAAGGAAAGGGCCTTAGACTTCATGAACAAGGACTAATCAAACCTATCACAACCAATGAAGCCTTCTATGGCATTAGGTTTAATCTAGTTAATTTAAATACCATGTTTTCCCAAAGTGACTCTTCTAATGAGTCAGAGGAAGACTCTTCAAATAGTAAAACATAATCCATATACAACTACTTTGAAGACCTATCTTTAACCAACCTATCCTTGTACATACCATGTTTCAAAAAATATGAAAACCCTAACAATTTTAAAATCCCAAAAATAATGTAATAACCAAAATATTTAGAAACTAGATTATCTCTCCATCAGAGATATGAAGCCCCAAAACATTTAAACATTTTATCAAACCATTCGCCAAGTGAAAACATTTGAATTTGATACCCTTAACCCCCTTTTGATAACTAAGAAATTTTATGGGTGGGAAACTTAATTTCTCGCTCAAATTCATTACAATTTTATCATCTCTTCTTTCAATCTCTTACCATTTTATGAGTATATTTCTGTGTTCACCTTCTTCTATCCATTTCACCTTATCTCTCCATCATCACTTTTTATTCTCCCCCTTTTTTGGATAACATGTGCCTAAAGTCTGTCTCCATTATCATGGGCATTTACACTGTTTTCAATGGCAAGAGCATTTGGACTATATAGGTAGCACTCGAGGGCATGGGGCCCCTAGGGTTAGTTTGACCACTCTCTCTTTTTTCTTCCATCTACCTTCCTAATCTATTCCAATCATCTTATTCTGTAACAAATCATTATCTTATAATACACAATAAAAACTATGCCATATAAGCAAACAAAATTCATTGTCGTGAGAAAATGTGAAAACACAACATTCAAATATTCCAAAAATCTTAAAAATCAAAATAGGCTTACAATATCTAAAAGCTATATAAAGCCACAAATTTTTTTAAAAAAATTGTCTTTTCCTAAACATAGTCAAAATTCTTATCATGATTTGTCGTTGATTGCTTTCATTTTTGTTTTTGCCTATGTTTTGTCTTCATTAAAATTAATTAATAGTGATTGTCTTGTCATGTGTCTTGTTTGTTTCATCATTTAATTATTTGTCTTAAGCTTGTCCTTTTATTTATGTACAATTTTTTTATTTTTGTTTGTGTTTTCCTATTGTTTGTTTTTCTTTCTTTTTATCATTTTTTGAGTTAAAATTATTTTGTGTATTACACTATATTGTGATTATGATTTTTCCATATCATGATGCACTCTATTTTGTATAAATTAAAATCTTTTTAGTCCTTATGCATAAAACAAAAAATATTCATCATGGTTATTTCATATCATTGGTGATTATTATTTTTATTTAGTATTAAAAACTAGGTTACTTACATCTTAATTAGTAATTCATATTGGATTCTAATGCAAAGTAAAAATAAACACAAGGCTGCTATCTAACCATCCACACATCCATACATTTTTCCATTACATTTTATATCATAATAAAAGTTGATAAAGGATTAACATGTGCTATGATAAATCAAACAAGTAGGAAGATAAATACCATACAATATCCATCCATCTAAACCATATACCATACATGAAAAAATACATGTCCATCCATTTTACATTTTTTTCATATTTTACAGCCATTTTCTCCAAAATTCAAGCCAAAAATAATCGAAATGCTATAAATCTTTATCAATTAATTGAAACTATCAATTTTGTCAAATCTTTATCTCAAATTGGAAAATCTATATTTTTCATTTTCAAACCCCTAGCTTACCCTCGTTAGGATATATCGTTACCACATACTCTCATGTGTCCTTTGAGTCCTGAGCACCATCCAAGCATGTAGTTTATGAACAAGAAACTTTCTTTTTTTGATATATTCTCTAGCACTTATTCACCAGGGGAAAATCATTTACGCATGTTTTTAGCTTGTGTGTACTTTATCGATTCTAGTGCTTCAATTTATTAACAACCTTCATTATCACTTCAACATATTTCCTTCTAAATAATTTTGAGCATTCATCCACTTTCACATATGAACACTCAAGGGGCATCTTGGATCACATATTTCATTCAAATCCTTATCTTATTCTTCCATCAAAACTCCTGCACCTATCTGTTGGGAATGAAAAAATCATAACATCAATTATTTATTCATCTAATTTTTTATTCTACCTTTTTAATGACTTTTTAATCCTTTAAAAATTCATTACTTCATTCATATCTTGTAACGAGTTTTCAAAGAGGGACAAAATGTAGACACTTAAAATCAAACACTGTGTTGATTTTAACTTTATTTGGTACTAAATCCCCAATCATCTCTATTTTACCATCATATTAATTCATCATCAATATTCCTCATCCTATTCACTATTCATTATTCACTATTCACTATCTATTAGTTAATTAATCCAAGTTAATTAAATAATCTTTTTCTAATCATAAATTATATGGATTTTGGAATTCCATAATTTCTATAAATCTATAAATCAAATTATTCTCACTCTAAATTTTGAAGATACCTTAGGCTCCCCTTGTCCCCCATCATTGGAATTTAATAATGTTATCTTCCTCATCTTTCCAAATTTATAATCCACCTTCAATCCCATTGTCCTCCATGATTTGATTTCCTCTAATTTAATAATTCGCCTCATGTTTCATTCAATCCCACTTACCAATTTTATATTATATCTTCCTCCCATATGAATTTTATATTCATTTATGGATTTGGCATGTTATCCACTCCAATTTTAATTCAAGATTCCCATTATGAATTAAAAATCACTTTTTATGAGGACCAATTATTAACCCTTGATCTTCATATCAAGATGGATGGTTCACATCTATTTCAAAAGTCTATAAATTAGAGGTTCTTCTTCCAATTTATACAAGCTTCTTTATTTAGACTTATTACGTAGAGATCATAAGTGAGCTTCACATTTTTCACCCAATTGAATCCAAGCCATCTAAAGATCATTTGCATAACAAAAAGATGCCTAATTTCCCTTGCATTAGAGGAGATTGAGAAACCATATTTAGAGAGCAAAGCCACTTTGAATTGCAATGGAGGAGGCTCATGATACTTCAAGTTTGTAAGTATGTGTTTTGGTTTCTTTTCATTTGTATCTCTATCCTTATGTTGATTGAGTCTAGTTTAGATTTCATTTTAGTTTGATTTCTTAGATTTAGTTGCATTCTAGATTTCTCTTCACACAATATTATTATAGTATAATTATATTATAATAATTATTATAGTAAACACAATATTATATAGAACACTAAGCAACAATTAAATTGACAACACAAATATAGTTCATAATGCTTATGTAATAGTTATCATAATATATATTAATATAATAATAGATATAATATATATTTTATCCATTTGAAAGCATTTTTTCTTACATCATTTGAGTGATGTAAACTAAATATGGACTTTGGGGAGGTACTTATACAAATAGATATGGATAGAAATATTTTCAATATTTTTTTTAAAATTTTTCGTAGTAGCATTAATAACAACTATTATATTCATAAAAACAACAATAATTAAAACTATATAAATTAAACCTAGAACATGAAATTTTTTATGGATAAGTTTAGAACTCTGAGTTGGTACCAAGACATGTGGTAGTCAAGGACGTGAAGGAGAAAAATGGAAGCACAACAAACCAAATGGGGGATATTTACCTTATATTTGGAAATGTCTTAATGTTTCCAATTGATTTCACACCTATAGTGAATTTCACAAAAAATAAACTCCTTTTATCTAACCCTAATTCAACACAAGTTCTCATTTGAAGGTAAGAATCCTAAAAGGTTTGCATCAAGATGTGGGTAGGGTTGTGGTCAAAATAAAAATTAGGGAACCAACTATGGTTGTTTCCTCCTATTTTTGTCCTCCCAACTTTAAGGCCCATGCTGCTAGCTCAACACAAAATTCTAATAAGGAAAATACCCCATCTCTTGTTTATTTAAGAGAGATCACAGTAGAATTATCCAAGGAGCTTCTTGAGTTGGTAATTAGAATTCTCTTGGGAAGATAATAGATAGATTCATCTCACATCTATTCTTGGATCCCTCCTTTTAGCACATGTGGAGGATGGAAAGAATGAAGTTAGTGGCACTAAAAATGCAAAGCGATACTCAGGGAAACAATCATTTCTAACCTAGTAGGGGCTATTGACATACTTGAAATTTGAGTCCATTAGCATTCAGAGTCATTGTCTGTAGAAACCCCTGTTTCCCCTGAATTCTGAAACTGTATGTTTTGAATTGTTTTTGTGTATTTTGATTTTTTTGATGTTTTTGCATGAATAGAAATGCGATTTTTTGCAAGATAAATTTGAATAGATTCAAATAAATAAATAAATAGCAGTGTACTCTTTCAACTAACTAAACTCTGATCTTCTTATTCACTTCAGATGATTACAATAAAGATCTCTTGCACACATACAAAATAATATAAAATATTGTCTTAAAAACTTGGTTTTTCTGCAATCTGAAAATAAACCCTAGATCTAGTACGGCTCTGGTTGCTGTTTCAAACACACAGTCACCGACGTCGGTTATACTACCGCAGTTGATCGATATACTGTCGATGTCGATCAGTCGATCTACTCTGCCGACGTCGGTATTTAGTCAGTCAATGTCAGTCTCTGTGCTCCCTGCGGTGTTGTTCGGCCTACTGTAGAATGGTACAAATTTTGTATAGTAATAGAAAAATAGTATGCCCTGGTACGGTTGTACTCTAGAACCCTAGAAAAGTGTGCCACTCCTGCTAATCTTGTTCTAGATGATTTTTTGGATCAAACCCTAATGAAATAAATACCTGTAAATATCTGTGATAACTTTTGTATAAAGCTATCTCTCAAACTGGCAATAAATCAACTGATATCTCACAACTTCTAAATTGCACACACTAAAGATCGCATGTTCTCCAATGCAAAAGAATACTAGAAACCCTTGGCTCAGTCTTCTCAGAAAATACCTAGCAAAAATTATCTTCAACATGAATAATTATGAATAATATGGCACTCCCTCCAATGAGAAACCCTTATATCCTCTAAAAGGTGCGCTTGCCCTAATTAGGGTTTCATAATTTAAAAATAGGCCAAATAATTAATATTTAATTAAATCAATCAAATATTAATATCTCCCTCAATATATGTTTGAAAGAGCCCGAACGAAAGCCAACTGTAAAAATTTTGCTAGTCGAAGCCAAGCCAAGCTCCATCATGACCCTCTATCCATCCTATCAGCCTACGAGGGTGACATAATAGGCTAATCCTTTGATGAATTGATGCTCATGAAAATGGGGACATTACATTCCGCCCTCCCTGAAATTGTTTATCCCTAAGCAATCGCTGAACAATAAACCAATCAATCCACCTAGATCCCAAATGTAGTCATGATCTATATTATTGTCAATCAATGCAAGATCCTGTAATATCCTCTAAAATATAACTAAGAGGAATCCATAATCAACATATCTCTGTAGATCACCAGCCACGGTCTCATCACCCAAACTCCTATGCATCGCTGATAATGAAGAGACATCACATGCTAGATAGCAATAACACAAACCAAATCTGCTTGCCATCAACTCCTGATCTAAGTCATGTACCGAAAAACTGTCAACCCTAGCACCTATCACCATGCCATGTCTATCACAACTCTCATCCCATGGCGTCAAATCGTTCCAAGTACCAAGATAAGGATCCCAACATCCAATCCATGAACGGAAAGAAACTGACAACTCAAGTAAACTCCTCACCTGAATAATGTGAACCATACCAATTGACTTCATGCACCTGTCTCCTATACCCACTACAATCTCTGAATCTAGAGTGTGAATGCTAGACATACTCATGTCATCATCAACATGTGACCTGACTGTAATAGAAAGTTGAGTCCCTGCCACATGTGCTAACTCCTGAACTAAACTCACCTCAAGACAAAGCTCATCCACATGTCTCTCATGTATTGGTGCCAATGTGCACTTAGCAGCCCACTCTACCATATCGTGTCGTATGAGCCTCTCCATCTGATGAAAAAACATATTTTTGATGTTGCTACCCTGTATTACCTTAAGAATATGTGTCTTCCCATCAACATCAAAATGGACCTCCATGTCCTTGAGATGAAGAGTGACTTCCTCAAGGGAATGAAGCCACTTCATGCCCAAGACCAAATATATATCCCCCATGTTCACCACATAATAATCAGCCTTGAACTCATAGTTGTTCAAGCGCAATGGGAGGTCTCTAATCATCCGCTCACACCTAAGAGTGTAACCGTTGGCTACCTTAACTCTAATGCCTTTGAAATCCTTAGTAGTGAGTCCACGCTTTTCCACAAATCTAGCATCAATAAAATTATGTGTGGCTCCTGTGTCAAGAAGGGTTATGATCCTCTATCTTGCCAAAACTCCATGGAGTTTGAATGAACCATCTGGCTGAATGCTAGATAGGCGTGCCTCCTATATCGAAAGCTCTAAATCTGCCTCTACCTTAGGCTCTGAAGCCTCTGCCTCTGAGTCCTCAGAACTCTCCTGCTGTTCTAAATCTTTTGATTTTGAATCCTCATAATAAGCCCACATCACTCGATTTGCCTTGCCCTTAGGTCGCAAAGGACAATCATGATTGACATCATAGGGTCCTTTGTAGTGGAAGCAAAGCTTCTTTCTACATAGATCATTAAGAGCCTCTCGATCCAAAGGTGGTGCTACTAGATTGGCCTTTGAATCATTCTTAACACCTGATTTATCTTTGTCAAAATCTAATCTCTCTCTATTTTCGTTGAAGCCCTTATTGTCCCTAAATGAAGAAGTACCTCTGGAGGTGAATTTACTGGATGGGGCTGCCATCTCCATACTACACACCTTCTTCATAGCTACCTGTAACGAAGGAGGATCAAAGGCTTTGATCCAATCTCTCAATGGTTCTGTCAATCCCTCCATAAAGAGCACTACAAGTCACCTCTCTGAAATGTTAGGAACCATAACTAATAACTTCTGGAAGTCACCAATGTAAGACTCTAGACTGCCACTCTGGTGCAACTGAGCTAACTCTCTAAAATAGGATTCTGGATCCTTCCTGTCAAAACACTCCACCAGCCTATCAACAAATTCTTGATAAGATGTGATCTGATCATGTTGGAGTGTCACCATCTCATGGTGTCACCAATTGTGAGCTACCCCTTCAAGATGCAGTGTCACATATTTGATAACATCTCTCTCAGCCATCAGACGCAATGTGAGAAATGTGTCTAGCTTACTAATCTAGGCCTGTGCTGTGACCTTGCCACTACCGTCGAACATCGCTAGTGTGAGCCTGCTCGTAGCATGCTTTAGATCATTATTCTGGTGTCTAGGTCTCCAATCCTGTCGACCTCGATTATGCTCTCTCCTCTGTGTGATGAATCGGTCAAAAGTAATCCTCTCTCTGACCCTAGGTGATAATAACTTCCACTCATTATTCGCTGCCATAAGTGTGTCTACAAACAACTCCTCATGATCCTCACCTGCCATCACCTCCTCAGCCTCCTACCTCACAAAGGTAGGCCTAGTAAGCCTGTTTGCTGTTCGGGAAGCAGTCCTAAGTGCTCTCTATGACCCTGCATCACTCTTGTCATTGTCACGATGTGGTTGTCAGGATCTTGCTCCACCAAAAGAGCACAATATGATTACCAAACCAAGCAACTTAATATGCGAAAATAAACCAGATTCACCAAGTAACTAGAATTCAGAATAACACATGATATGAGAGACAATACACAACTTGTATTAACACTTTACAGAAAAGAATACAATAAAAAAGATGCCACTTCTTCTCCACCACCTCTTCAGAGGCTCGCCACACCTCAAGTGAACAATAATTCTTCTCCCCAAAGCTCTCCCTCTCAGGTCCCAACACCCAACTCAAATACAGAGTTGGTGTTCACCTCCCGTGCTCCACGCACACCACAAGTGCTCCACGCACTCCACAAGTACTCCACGTACTCCACAAGTACTCAAGGTACTTCAAGTAGATCTCCCATGAACCTGCAACAACCTGCAATTCGATAGACCATACTTATGGAAGGAACTCCCTTGCCTTCCTCTTTACTCTATCCGAGTACACCCCTGTACTCCAAGTAGATCCTGCCTGATTCTGCTCCCTGTTGTGTTGCTATCCTATCTGATCTTGCACACCTACAAATCAAATGGGTTCTGCACACTTGTGTACCTTGACCTTGCACACACATACACCTGCAGATCAATGATCTTACTTACCATGTAGATCTCCTATAAAGGCCATGCACCTGTGACCAAGATCCTACACCCCTGAAAAATCCTGCTGACTCTCCAAAACCAGCACCCACCTAGGTACTGCTGTGGAACTAGGAAGAACACCCTTGCTCACCTCACACACAGAAGGAGCTAACTTTGCTCAACTCAAACTAGAACCCTTTTCCAATACAACCATGAGTCTATTATATAGATCTCATCCAAACAATAATTAGATCCCCAGCTCTCAGTCTAAAAATAGCTCTAATCATGCAAACACTTGGTTCGTTAGCTAACTGCTCGTAATAAGTACAGTCTGAACAACACAGGCGACTGATGTCGGTCCCTATCCGCCTGGAGGTGACCGATGTCGGCCGATACCTGACCGACGTCAGTTGCTTCTCTTCACTATCCTGCCGACGTCGGCTGATCAGACCGACGCCGGTTGCTCTGACGCTCAGCAACCTTCAACAACCCCTCCAATGGCCTTCTCCGTGTCTACATCAGTGAAGCTTTTAGCTCCACAACCTAACAATCTCCCACTTGGAGATAAATAGCTGCACTGTACCTGTACCTGTACTCCATCTAATCTGTTTCCTGGTTTGTATCCCTCTTCAAGATCAATCCTGAAGACAACCCACCACACAACCTGTGATGTACCTCCTGTCATCTGAGTACCCTGCCACATCCGAACCTACAAACACATGTAGTGAAGTCCTGACCCTGCATGTATACCTGCTGCTGGTCCCTCTCAAATACCTGAGAACTCACTTCCCCGAATTGGCTCCTAACTCTCTGACAGCTCCCACTGCATGGGAATACTCAGGCCTATACCAGACCTCATGTGATTTCAGACACTGTACCTGTCCAGCCCTTAGTGTGCTCTGGCTCTGCATCCTGAACCTTGCCAGCACCTGATTCACATCAGCTCCCACTCGAGACAAAATCAACCTGTGATCTCCATGCCTCCCATGTCAAAGAATTTTGCTGCTCCAAACTCCTCATGACATGCCATTGAACTAACCTTACCCTTAGCTCAGCAAAACCCTGTATGTACAATCCTGCTAGCAAAACATACCATCCACATACAGCAACAGAATGATGTTGTAATCATCATCCCCCTGGTAAGACAAACCACAGTAGTTACCCTGACATTGACTGAAGCCATGCTCCATCCTCCACCTGTCAAAACCTGTACCACTGTCCTGCAGCTCCTCAAGACCATATACCTGGTCTTTCGTCTCACGTATCCGTTCACTCTATTCTTCAACTGAGGTATCCATTCATCTCTGTGCTTTCTTTCGCTGGCAACCCTACCAAAAAACACCTGTTTGGTTCTCTTCCAAGGAATCACATCCTCATCCATGCCAAGCTCACACCTGTTTCCTGGATCCTTCCTGCTCTACAATCAGCAACATGTATAAAGAAGAGGAACAACGAATTTGAGGGCCTACTTACGTCTTCAGTCCTCCGTATGGGTGTTTGAGACTCCTTGACAACGTGTTGTCCACCCAAAATCCGTTACAGTGACCAACCTCGGTCACTCCACAGTCTGCATCCGACCGACATCGGTTCCCATGCGTCTGTCCCTGACTACCGACCCTGTAGACATCAGTGTCCCTGCTACCGACGTCGGTCCTCCTGACCGACATCGATCTTACATACTGCCGACGTCAGTCCCATGACCGACGTCGGTCTTAACTTGCCCGACATCGCCGGCTTCGGTCTGTACATGACCGACATCGGCACCTGTCTGTTCGACGCCGGTTCCTCCTGACCGACGCCGGTACCTGTGTTCACCTGTGAGTGATGACTTTTTACTCGCAAGCTCCTGTGAATCAATTCCCATGTCCAAACTGCCCTGCTCAGAAGTATCTAGCACCATCCACTGGTTTCTGTCCGTCATCTCCTCCAAGTACACCAAGGCTTTCCAGTTCTTAAGCCTGTCAAATATATCTGTCTTCCGCTTAAGAACATGCATCTCCTTCCTGCTCATGTGACCAAGCCTACGAAGCCACGTCTCTGAAACAAAAGAAGAATCAGTAATATAAACAAGTAAATAAAGGGTACCTGTTTTCTTATCACCAGCTAATTCAAGTGCATCCACTGTGAGAGTTCTTGTGCATCTCTCATCACCCAATCTTTCTGAAGAAATTAGCCATATCTCCAAACCTGGGACCTGCATGACCTTCATCAACACCTGTGTGTTAGCCACCTGCAATTTTAGCTTCACTTCCCCTTTGCCAATTCTTTGGCAAGGCTCACCAGCTCCTCTACCTAGGGCTGCCTGGAAAGAGGCAACCGAATCTTTTGTCCAAGATTCAACTTTATCCAAGAAACCTCCCAGAGCATCCTGTGCAACAACACCTGCAACATCTGCTTCTTCAGTTTCTTCATGCTGATCTGCTACCAACCAACAATATTCTTTTACCTGCTCTTTCTTTCCATAGGACCTTAAGAGACCATCTGTGCTTTTCAACTCTTCCATTCTTAGCTTACTTTCATCTGCCATTGCTCTACTCCCACTCAATCAGAAACCCCTGAGAGTGACCTGTAATCAAAACACACTACCCAGATCTAAACCAATCTGTTAGTATCCCAACCAAAAGCTCTGATACCACTTGTCAGTGGTATCAAGCTATGAGCCAACGACCTGGCTCTGATACCACTTGTCAGGATTTTGCTCCACCAAAAGAGCACAATATGATTACCAAACCAAGCAACTTAATATGCGGAAATAAACCAGATTCACCAAGTAACTAGAATTCAGAATAACACATGATATGAGAGACAATACACAACTTGTATTAACACTTTACAGAAAAGAATACAATAAAAAAGATGCCACTTCTTCTCCACCACCTCTTCAGAGGCTCGCCACACCTCAAGTGAACAGTAATTCTTCTCCCCAAAGCTCTCCCTCTCAGGTCCCAACACCCAACTCAAATACAGAGTTGGTGTTCACCTCCCGTGCTCCACGCACACCACAAGTGCTCCACGCACTCCACAAGTACTCCACGTACTCCACAAGTACTCAAGGTACTTCAAGTAGATCTCCCATGAACCTGCAACAACATGCAATTCAATAGACCATACTTATGGAAGGAACTCCTTTGCCTTCCTCTTTACTATATCCGAGTACACACCTGTACTCCAAGTAGATCCTGCCTGATTTTGCTCCCTGTTGTGTTGCTGTCCTATCTGATCTTGCACACTTGCAAATCAACCGAGTTCTGCACACCTGTGAACCTTGACCTTGCACACACATACACCTGCAGATCAACGATCTTACTTACCATGTAGATCTCCTATAAAGGCCATGCACCTATGACCAAGATCCTACACCCCTGAAGAATCCTGTTGACTCTCTAAAACCAGCACCCACCTAGGTACTGCTGTGGAACTAGGAGGAACACCCTTGCTCACCTCACACACAGAAGGAGCTAACTTTGCTCAACTCAAACTAGAACCCTTTTCCAATACAACCATGAGTCTATTATATAGATCTCATCCAAACAATAATTATACATCTAATTACAATAATTAGATCCGCAGCTCTCAGTCTAAAAATAGCTCTAATCATGCAAACACTTGGTTCGTTAGCTAACTACCCGTAATAAGCGCAGTCCGAACAACACAGGCGACCGACGTCGGTCCCTATCCGCCTGAAGGTGACCGACGCCGGCCGATACCTAACCGACGTCGGTTGCTTCTCTTCACTATCCTGCCGACGTCGGCTGATTAGACCGACGCCGATTGCTCTGACGCTCAGCAACCTTCAGCAACCCCTCCAATGGCCTTCTCCATGTCTACATCAGTGAAGCTTTTAGCTCCACAACGTAACAGTGGTGACGGTCTCCTTAGAGTACCCAATCTCTGTAGTGCTTCTGCCAACTGCTGTAATACTTCGTTAGACTACCTTTGCCCTGCTCACAGATCTCTGAGAGCAAGTAAAACTTCTACGTCATCTTGATCCCTAGGATTATGAGGAATATAGGTCATGTCAATATTGTCAGCCATGTCTTTCAGCTGCCCACTCAAACCCTGTTGCCTGTCAAGTAAGGCTCTCCTGCGTGTGTTATACCTCTGTGGGCCTAACTCTTGTGGCTGCATAAGATTTCTAAACCCTCAGGATGGCAGGATTTAGCTCTGATACCACTGTAGAAACCCCTTTTTCCCTTGAATTTTGAAATTGTATGTTTTGAATTGTTTTTGTGTATTTTGATTTTTTAGATGTTTTTGTATGAATAAAAATGTGATTTTTTGCAAGATAAATTTGAATAGATTCAAATAAATAAATAAATAAATAGCAGTGTAATCTTTCAACTAACTAAACTCTGATCTTCTTATTCACTTCAGATGATTACAATAAAGATCTCTTGCACACATACAAAATAATATAAAATATTGTCTTAAAAACCTAGTTTTTTTGCAATCTAAAAATAAACCCTAGATCTGGTACGACTCTGGTTGCTGTTTCAAACACACAGTCACCGACGTTGGTTATACTGCCGTGATCGGTCGATATACTGCCGATGTCGATCGATCGGTCTACTCTGCCAACATCGGTATTCAGTCGGCCAATGTCAGTCTCTGCGCTCCCTGTGGTGTTGTTTGGCCTGCTGCAGAACGGTATGGATTCCGTACAATAACAAAAAAATAGTATGCCCTGGTACGGTTGTACTCCAAAACCCTAGAAAAGTGTGCCACTCCTGTTGATCTTGTTCTAGATGATTTTTTGGATCAAACCCTAATGAAATAAATACCTGTAAATATCTGTGATAACTTCTGTATAAAGCTATCTCTCAAACTGGCAATAAATCAACTGATATCTCACAACCTCTGAATTGCACACACTAAAGATTGCATGTTCTCCAATGCAAAAGAATACTGGAAACCGTTGGCTCAGTCTTCTCAGAAAATACCTAGCAAAAATTGCCTTCAACATGAATAATTATGAATAATATGGCACTCCCTCCAATGAGAAACCCTTATATCCTCTAAAAGGTGCGCTTTCCCTAATTAGGGTTTCATAATTTAAAAATAGGCCAAATAATTAATATTTAATTAAATCAATCAAATATTAATATCTCCCTCAATATATGTCCGAAAGAGCCCGAACGAAAGCCAACTGTAAAAATTCTGCTAGTCGAAGCCAAGCCAAGCTCCATCATGACCCTCTATCCATCCTATCAGCCTACGAGGGTCGCATAATAGGCTAATCCTTCGACGAATTGATGCTCATGAAAATGGGGACATTACATTGTCTTCATTCATGGAGACCTGCACCAATTTTTGAATCCCAAGTAATTTGCAAACACCTTAACACTTTTTTCTCCATTATCAAACCCATGTTTTGAGCATTTATGGTCTAAATATTGGTTTTCTTTTGTAATTTCAGAGTAGAAGAGTGAAGAGCTTCATTGTAAATATTGTGTATCAAAAATAACATTCCAGTTAATTTCAATATTTATGAAAGCAAAAAAAAAAAAAAAAACATCCTTAAATTGCTTTTTATGTTATATTGTTGAAACAAAAGGTAAATTTGAGAGCCATATGATTGTGTTATGAGAATATTAGTCGATGGAGTACATTTCTCCTTCATTGTTAATGAATTCAATTCCTTAGTTGCATGACACTTCAACTTCTTGTTTTTTCCTCTCTCTACACATATCTAAATCAAAAGACTCCATATCTTTGTCATAATTGTTATCATCACTGCGATATTTCTCCATGACCTATGACTTAAAATCATCACTGCAATATTTCTCCATGACCTATGACTTAAAAATGATTTTCACATTAAGATGCTTTTAAATAAAATGACAACACTCCACACAATTAGTTTAACTGTCCTTGTGGACTCATGTGATATATTAATATTTGTGGCTATAACCAAAGTCTTAACACTAATGAACTCTAAATATTTCTCTTAGTAGCAGGTACTAAAACCGCATCATGACATTTGTTTTGTAAAGCAAGATTTTGTTAATTTTTTTTTGTAAATTGAGAGTCATACCTCACTTAAAACCTATAGTCGATGACCATGTCTCACCTTTTGTACATAAAATGTTAAGCAACAATAATCTTATAATCCTAGTGGAGGTGACGATGGAAAATTAGGTGGTATGCTTTTTAATACAACATGACGATGAGCTATGTCGGGAGGTGGCATTTTGTTTCACAGTGAGCTTGAGCAATGAGGAAGAGGTTGGGAAGGGCAAAGCCATACAAAACATATAAATGATAAAAATTTTCAAGGTGAGTTGAGTGATAATGGTGAGGGAAAGTGAGAGTACGACCTAAACAACTCTTCAAATCTTCAACAACAACAATAAAGTTATACCAAACATGGAGTAGACACAATGAAATTTCTTCCAAATCAACAACAAAATTTTTATAAATAATAAAATATATTAAGTATAATAATACTATTATATATCCTTGATAGAAGGGTTGGAAGAATTTGAAGAGGTAGTTTACAGGTTGGTTGGACACCTCCCCAAAATATTTCTATCAAACTAAATTTTGATAGGGATATTATAGATTTTGAGTGTGATACAACTATTGATGTACACTCTTTCACTTTACAAATCCCCACCTTATCAAAAATGAATATTACTCCATCCCTTTTACAATAACTTACATCTTTGAGACAACAACTACTTTTAAAATTAAAACATTCATAGAAATCACATTAAAAATTAGATCACTCATTGAAATCATCTTACGATAACTCAAAAGAGGCAATCAAATTTAATAAGAATAATAATAATAATATTAAAATATTAAGCGATTGTTGTCCCCACAGTTTCCAAGTAACAAGAGGATGCCGAAACGTGGCCGATTTCAGCATTATCGCTTTTGAGAAGGAGAATATTTTTCCCCATCACACTTCTGAACAATTTCAGGGCTGGAAAGAAAAAAAAAAAAGGAAAAAACGAAAGAGAAAGAGCAAACATGGAATTCCAACCCCAACAACCTCAAGCTGTATGCGTGGTAGCCCAAAATTTCTGCTTCCCTCATCCGATCGATATGACTGTGCAGAAGAAAGCCATCTCTCTCACGGGAGGGGATCTGACGGTCACTGACTCCAACGCCAACGTGCTACTCAAAGTAGCCGGAAAAGTGATGAGCCTCCACGACACGCGCCTTCTGCAAGACGCTGCCGGAAATCCTCTCCTCACCATGAAACAAAAGGTATACATCTGCTTTGACTCCTAAATTAAGTAGCAGGGTTTAATTGGATTGTATTGCAGATGCTTTCAATGCACAGGCGTTGGGAAGCATTCACGGGGGATGGCTCCGATGAGCAGAGTTTTGTTTTCAGTGCGAAGAAATCAGCGATGTTTCAGTCGAAGACGGCGCTTGATGTGTTCATGGCGGGTGGCAATAATGACGAAAAGTTGTGTGATGTGCATGTGAAGGGCAGCTATTTCGACCGATCCTGCACAGTTTATCAAGGCGACCGGATCCTTGCTGAGGTAGATAGGTTAATATAATTTATTAGTTACCTATCTGATCTGCTGGTTTTGCTTTTAAAGATTCATTGGGTGTTTTGTTTGAATCAGATGAAGCGAAAATACAGTGCGGCAAATGTGTTGTTGGAGAAGGATACGTTTGCAGTGAGTGTGCAGCCGGGTGTCGATTACGCCTTCATTGTTGCTCTCATCATAATTCTGGACGAGATCAACAAAGATGGTAGCGATGAAGACTAGACAAATCCTTTCATTTCTTCTTCTTCTTCTTCTTCCAGGTATTTACGCGGACGGACTTTTGGGTAAATATTTGTAATTAAGTCAGAGTCAAAGATACTATGGTTTTCTTCTCATTCATTTATCATTTACAGAGACGTAGGGGAACGGAGTTTCTTGCCATTCTAAGTAGAATGTGGACGGACTTTTGAGTAAATATTTGTAATTAAGTGATAATAATAATAATAATAATATGATTTTATTGTCAAAGAGATGTAGAGGACCCTGCCGTATAAAATAGAAAGTGGATGGGTAGGATGACTTTTGGATAAATATTTTTGATTAAATTAAAGATAATATAATATTTTTTTTATCATTTATTATTTTAAAAGATATAAAGGCCTATAATTTCTTTCCACGTATTTAGGTACCTACGTACCCAGAGCATATAGATCACATCCTTTTCCTTTTATTTTTAGCATGTGACTTGGGTCCAAGAGCAAATGCAAATGAGTGACCCATATACTCTAAGAATATGTCCTTGATACTCGTATATGTACAATGATGGGGTGTAAGCAATTTTTGTAAAGTTATGAAACATTATGTGAGAGATATTATATTACTATAAGGTATTCTTCAAAAGATTGGGTTGAATGGTATTTGGGGTCGAGAGGAATTTGAGATATACATATTTAAGAGATTAAATGTATTATGTGGAAGTGCATGTGAAAGGATAAACATTGAAACTTACAATTAAAGTGTTATCAAATATAAAAAAGAAATAAAATAATAGATATTTGGTTATTAAAGTTATGAAATATTATGTGAGAGATATTATATTACTATAAAGTATTCTTCAAAAGATTGGGTTGAATGGTATTTGGGGTCGAGAGGAATTTGAGATATACATATTTAAGAGATTAAATGTATTATGTGGAAGTGCATGTGAAAGGATAAACATTGAAACTTACAATTAAAGTGTTATCAAATATAAAAAAGAAATAAAATAATAGATATTTGGTTAGAATTGAAATTGTAAGATTACATTATTTAATAATTTTATATAATGATTAAGAGGTTAGATTTGTTCTATGATATTTAATTATTATTTTTGTTTTTTATTTTAATCATATATTTTTTTTAAAAAAAGAATAAATTAATATACAAATGTACTAGAGAATGAAGTGATAGTTGAATTATTACAAGAATGATAATCGTCCGTTTCATAATTTATTCTAACCTCCATTTTATCTTTTTACACATACATTGTTGTGCACCTGCATGGTACAATATTGACACAGTGGACGTTATGTAACATCAACAAATGGGAGTTATGACTTCACAGTATGACCACACATGTTTAGAATGGTCCTTAAACTATTGGTGAAGAAGACACATGGCATGGAGTATCGTCATTCTATTGGGAGTCACTTAGAGGCTCAAATCCTAGTAGATTAGTATCCCCTCTTTGGAGAGTAATGGTCCCCATTGCATACAATTACAAAAGAAGATGTAGAAATTTGTTGACAACTTGTACTTTTGTAAATTATTTTGTTTAAGAAGGAACTTGACTTGCTTTGACAATTTAGAAGAACTAGATCTCTTGTTGTCTTCTAGGTTTAACCCTCACATCAGTTATTTGATTTTATTTTACTCGTGTGATGCAATGAAGATCAATCTCTACATGTTGAAGTGTCTCTACAACATCGAAAGCGTCTAACAAAGGTGGAAAATATGGTGCAACATTTCTACATTGAAGACTCAATGTAAGTCAAGGTAGAAAGAAAGATTGAGCTCAAAAGCATTATATCTTACTTCTTTGGTGATGGTCTAGGGTCCATATCAAAAAGGATAAAGCTCGTGGTAAAGTGTATGAAGGAAATATAGATTCAACTAAAATAATAAATCAAATGATCTTAATCCTAATCTAAACTCAAACAATCTCAAGATAGAGAAACAATAAAATAAAGAAGCTAAACTAAAAAGAGAACTACTTACAAACACATGTAAAGTTCATTACCTTCTCTATTGTGCAATAAATGGTAGATTTGCTCTTTATGTGGATTGTGGATACTTAATCCTTTCTCCAATGCAAATGGGAATGAGCAATGTTTTGATAAGCAAATGCACTCTTGATGGCTTTGATTCACTTTGAATTTGTTTGGAATTTTGATAACACTTCGTTAGCTTGAAGGTGGATGGATGAAAGTGATGGCTTGCATGCCTACTTATTGGTTTTTGGAAGACAAATCAGATGGTGGAAGATTATTTGAATATTCCAAATTATATAAATAATCTATTATGGAGAATGAGTCTTCACCCATGAGGATGATGACCAGTTCAAATGATTGAGATAAACATGGAGATGGTTAGCTGAGTTACCAAGAATGGGTCAAGCTATTTGACAAGTCAAGGGATGACTTAAGGGTAGTTGAGGAAGTTAAGGTATTGGTTGGTTGAGTCAACATGTGATGGAGATAACGACAGAGGATGTTTGGATGAAGTGTAAAATCTAGATTTATTAATTAAATTTGGATTAAAAGTGTGCATAATTGATTAAGTTTGAATTATTCAATTATTTGAATAAGGAGGGAGATGACATCAATTTGAATTTGAATTTGTTGAAGAAGAATTAGTGTTAATAGGTGTATTTTGACACTAAATGAAATTTAGGTGTCTACATTTGCCCCTCTTTGAAATGGTGTTGTGAAGCAATATTGTTTCAAAGAATAGTAGAATAAGTAGAGTGTTGATCTCTGAGAAGAAATGATTGCCCTAAATGAATGAAAATGAATGTGATGATTCCCCCTCAAGGGTTTGTGCATGAAAATAGATGAATGATCGAAATGAAAATGAGTATATCATAAATAATATAGATACTTGTATCAATATCAATGTTTGCAACATTTTAGAAGGTACATGTAAAACTATTTTCTCCTAGTTGTTAAATGCTAGAGAAGATATTGGAAAAAGTACATTCCCACTTTATAGACTGCACACTTGAATGGTGCTTGGACTTAGGGGTCTCACGAGCAGATATGAGAATGATATATTTTGTTGACGGTAAGTTGTAGGCAAAAAATGAATAAATATAAATTTTTTTATTTGTGACAAAGACTTAAAAAATTGATAGTTACAAGCGTTGATAAGGAGATATAACACTTTAATTAAGTGACAGTGGAAAATGTGAAAGAAATGACTTAGATGGATGATGTGGCTGAGCTGACCCTAGAGACCCCATGTCTTTAAGCATTGCCTACATAATCTGCCACGTATAAAGTCTGAGTGGAGATATTAGGCTAGATGTAATTCTCTCAATGTGGAAAGAGAAGTGATGATGTAATTTGATACTGACCCATGGATGTTATTAACCCACTTAAGCTAATGATTGCACATTGTGATTGAATGTGATGATGGATTGAATTTATAAAAAAAAATGATATATGTAAGGAGTGGATTGGGAACTGATATATCCTGAGATGAACTACATGCTTTGAGGTGCCCCATGAATCAAGGTTCATAGGATAATTTGTGGGAATTATATATCCTGCTAAAAAACTATGAGCTTGGATTGGTTGATAAATTACTAATTGATTGATTGAGTGAGTGATGGATAGATGGAGAAAGGATATATATTGGAATTTTATCAGTCTCAATCGATAAGTGCATGAGATTGAACAGAAAGATTAAGAAATTATTTGGGATGATTTATGTGTAAGCTTAAACAAATAAGTTAATTGACTACATAGGTTAATGATGATGGATCACATGATTATATAGCATGGATTCCATTGATGGATGGAAAAGAGAGGTGAGTTGGGATGCATAGGGAAACAAAGTTAGTTTTTGTGTAGTTAAATGCTAAGAAAATGAGAGAAAAATGAATTCATAATTCCCAAAATGGTGAATTTAGCATCGATAATGGTGAATTCATTGAATACAATGGTGAAGTCATTAATAAAACAATCTTGAAATTATCAGAATGGAAAAATTAGCATGAATAATGGTGAATTCGTGCAACACAGTGGTGAATTTATTAAGAAAATGATTTATAAATTATCAAAATTGTGAATTTGGCATGAATAATGGTGAATTCATGTAACAAAGTGTGTGAAGTCATTGAGAAATGATTTTTCAATAAATATAATTGTGAATTTTACATGGATAACTATGAATTCATGCAAGGTCATAATGAATTCATTCTACACTTGAAGTAACCATGGGACCATCTTCCATAGGGCATTTATTTTGACTCTAGACTCCATTTGAGCTCTCATTTTCGCCAAAATGAAGGTCTTGGAAAGGATAATGAAACCATGAACATATATTGCATTTTTGTTTAGTAGAAAATTAATTGGAAACATTAGGTTGGATAAGAATAATGTTGCTTGATAATTTGAAGTGCTTTTTGATGTGATTGTGAATATTAATAAGTGTGTCTAAGATGAATAATGATCATGGAATGATTGACACAGTTTGTATTTGAAATGTGCATGGAAGAGACAAATTTGACTACAATGTCAGAGTATTCTATGCATAAGTATTCTTAGCTTGTCATAGGTCCTCCTAGGATTATACCACAATGACTTTGTCCAAGATGACACAAAAATGCTTCATCTAAGGATGTAAGATGATTGTTGGCCATTTTTGGCCCACATATGAAGCTCTTACATGGTTTGATAAAGTAGTGGATCAAAAGGGATTTGGGGTAGGACTAGAGTTACAGAGACCTCATCAAGTGTCAAAGTAATTGGAATGAGTATGGAAATGCATGGGATATATTTGGTTCTTCATTGTGTTCATTGGGACACTTGGGTCTAATGGTAGAAATTCTGAGTAGGCACTTTGCTGATGTTATCATTGCCACATGCAGACAAGCTAGGAAGAATTGATCATATGGGTTTGTTCAACTTGGTCCCTAGTTTATACGTGCTAAGTTTCAAGTCATTTTATGAAGCACAAAAGAAGTTATGAAGGCTTAAAGTTGGCTCATTAGTTAGATTTTGCTAAGTTTCCCATAGCCAAATGAACCAAAACGTCACGCAGGAGCAAATGGACCAGCCAACTTGTGTATTTGATATCTCATTCAAGAAGCCTCACATGACCAATAAATCATGTCTGAATGTAGATCTACATTCTAGGAACATCCTCAAAAGTTTTTAGGCCCACACAAGCTTTATAAGTCAAGTTCTAAACTTTCAAAGTTGGACCTATGTAGTAAGACTTTTACACTAATTTCAAGTTTAGGCTTGAGAAAAATAAATCCTATTGAGCTTAAATTTTATATTCACATGAACCTCAATGATGGTCGTGTGAATGTTATTTGATGGGAGCAAGGATGTTATTTTTAAGATCATGAACTAGCTGTTAGCTTTCAAACAATGGGTCCCGACAGATCAATGGTTGGCATTTGATTGAGAATTTAGATCCAATGCTTAGTGGAGGCTAAAGGGGTTAGTGAATCTTAAGATCAAATACATGCATGACAAGTGTCAATGATGCGTTCAATTGGCAAAAGATCAATGGTTGGCACTTGATCATGTAGATCAAAATTGATGGAGTGAGATGATTCAATATGTCAATAAATCAAGTCATATTTTGATAGCCAATCAGAACAAAGGTGAGACCAAATGACATAGACAGAGGTCAAAGGGTCAATTTTTGACCAAGGTGAACAAGTATGAATGGAACTAAGCTTGAGCAAGATCCAGATTGGGCCAAGAGTAGATATTTAAGGATAAGATGATGCAACTCTATCAGTTTCAAGGTATGAGGACCTAGTCCTCATAATGAGTAACAAGTGGTAGATTGTATGGAAAATGAAGGTGAACACACTTCAATAGCTTCATCACCAAAGCCAACTACATGAAAATGACTCCTTTCTCCACTTTGGCATGCATCAACAAATCAGTCATGAGCAATCTTATGTTAGGAAAAAGTGAAAACAAATTGATCCTACTATTGTAGCTATCATGGAGTATCACAAAAAGAATAATGTAATGATGCAATGGATTGGAATGAGCTAGATCAATCAGGAAGGGTTTGAGTGAGCTTGATTTGTGAAGGCAGTTGTAATAAATTTTCAAATGGATTTGATATCATTTGATTCCCTTTTGAGTGCCAAAAAAATCCCTCTCTTGCTTCTTTTCTTCTATAAATATACCCTTCAAGCTATTTTTTTCATCCCTTAGGTTGGTATGACTAGATTCTATCAAAATTGTATTTGACACCTCTTAGAGTAGTGAATAGAGTATTTTTGTAGTTATTTACTAATCTATATTTAGTGTTTTATGTTTATTTAATATACAAATGTGATTGTTATCTTCCTTTTGTATGACCAAACTCAACCTAAGAAGTATCAAATTTCTTTGTAGGTCATATACTGTGTCTCAGCATTGATCTCTCAAAGATATAGTGGACAATCAAATTTAAGTGTCTTCAACTAGACCTTATTTTCATTACTCCCTAGTCTGGGTATATCAAACTGATCTCTATATGAAATACTATTGCATAGAAACTATAGTAAGAATTTCATTAGCTTTTTTCATAGTTCATTAGTGTGTTAAGGAGCCCAAGCTTAAGAGTGGATCTGATAAATTCTTGGTGTATCACCATATGCTAGACTAGGTTTTACTTTGTGAAAATATCTTAACTCTTTTCACTCTAACCAATTTTAGATTTTAGAAGTAAAGGTCCAAATTATAAAATCTGAGGAGCTAGCCTCATAAAAAATCCTAGAGGTCTGGTCTAGTTATAGGCATCCCACATCCTTAGACCAGGTATGGGTCAAACTTGAACAAACTTGACCTCTATTGGGTGCTATTTAGATAGCTAATAATTTTGGTATGCTCAGTAGGACCACTTGTTTGCATATATAAGTATAGTAACAAATCCTAGAGTTTCATTTCTAGATTTGTATATTTTTCATGCCCCCCAAAGTTGTTACAAGATCCTTTGCAAAAGAGAAAGGGACAATTTTCTCTGAGCTATCTTTCTAATCAATAGAGAAGAAGAAAGCCTCTCAGTCAAATCCTACACCTACCCCTCTTGTTCCCCCTATTGTTTCCTAAAATCCTCCTATTCAAGCTAATATTGTTCAACCAAACATTGTTATAAATCCCATACCTCAGATGGCTATTCTTAGAAGGCAAGCCTTTATGCCATTCAATGGTGGTAGTCCCCTGAATCTTACTCAATGGGATGATATTCCCATCTCAGGTTTGAAGGATCTTACCTTTTATATAGGAGAAAATCCAGTTACTCCTATAGAACATATTATAGATATTGTTAACCTTTGTTTATTGCATCACGTGACTTAAGAAAATGTATCAATGAGGTTGTTAACAACTTATTTCAAAGGGAAAGCACTTTAGTGGTAAGAGGATTGGCCCTATGTCAATTAATAGCTAGTATGAGTTTGGGGAGGTCCTATGCAAGCACTCTGAGAACAAGAGTTATCATATTTCACTTGTGGAGCAACTTACAACAATCAAGAGATTCAATCATGAATTCATGATGTTTTTCAACTATAGATTCTATAAGACCTGGGACATAATTCTTGTAGTGATCAAGCCTACACCTAACTATGATTTTATATACTATTTAAAGGCTCTCAATTTAGATGTAACCATGATGATTCAATCCATGGGAGGGAACACCTTACCTGGGGATTTTGAAGTAGAAATTAAGGCTAAACATTGCCTTATACAAGTAGGCAAGTTGGCTTCAAAGCCACCAATGACTCTCTTCCCAGAGATACATCCTCCTACCCCAACTATTGCTCCAGTTCTAGATTTAACAAAGTTTTAACAAATAGAAGGTGAATAAACTCATAGACTAGGGAAGATAAAAAGTCTTCTCAAAGCTTAGAATAACAAGTTGGTTGTAATAGAGAGGTAACAAGATCCACCATACAGGCCATACCAAAATACTAATCAAAATTATCAGTACAATAAGCCACCTTATCAGTCTAGTCAACAAGGATAAGGGAAGAAGTCTCAATTAAGGTAATACAATCCTAATGCTCCAAGTAATTGTAGAGTTGTGCCAACTCAGAACAACTATGCTCAAAAAGGTCAATGGCAGTTAGAGGGATAGTCTAATGAGATGGTGATGGCCACTACTAGAGACATGTATCAAGACCCTGGTTGGCATCATTCTCCTTCATTTCAAAGTCATGATATGATGCCTCCTCCACCACAAGCCACCCAAATGAGTCAAAATAGCATGCTTGTCATGTCATTATCAAAAGCTCAAAACCAACAACAAGGGATCATGGGTTGAGCCCAACTGATACTATATGCATGAATTTTAAAAAAGGGGAATATGTGTTTGAGCATGTAGCAACTAATACAGGACAAGATTCACAAAAGACAAATGAACCAATTACAACTCAGATAAAGGCTAAGAAGAGGATGCTGGAGGAAAACTTGGGACAATCTAAGATTTCTTCACCATCTCCACATACTAGTTAGTAACCTATTTCTTAAGATGTAGCTACTAAAGCTCCTAAAAATCAACAAGTGCCCCAACCATATGGACAAAAATAGAAGTCCCCCTTTATTCCTCATGTTACTCAAATACCAAGTGATGCTCCTACTTCCAAGGTGTCATCCAAAGGTACTAATCTTCCCTTTAATATTATGGATCATTTGAAGAAGGCTAATGTAACTATGTCCATGTATGATGCTTTATCTATCCCAGGGTAGAAGGAGATTCTCCAACAAGATTTCTCCAAACTTTCTCATGTAGAAAAAATAGCTGATAAAGTGAACACTATTTTCATCAATAATAGTCAGACTAACCAAGCCCTTAGCCAAGTTCCTCGTCAAATTCCAAGCAAAATTCAATCTTAAAATGTTGTTCATCCTTCTAAGGTTGTTAATCCCCCCCATTTTATCTATCAATCATCATAGGGGATTGTTTAATACACAATTGCATGATAGAATCAGGTACTTCAACCTTAGTGATGCCTAAAGCCATAGAAAATAAGCTAGGGCTCAAATATGTGCCTAAAAAAAAGGTGTTCTCTAATTAGATGGTTCTCCTACTAAGACAATAGGAATCTTGAAATATCTATAGATTACATTAACAACCTATCCCAATTGTGTCATAAATCAAGATGTAATGGTGGTAAACCTACCTCCATATTTTACCCTATGCTTGTCTAGGGACTTTATTGCTAATATTTAGGGATATTTATCATCTGATTGGTCATACATGGTTTTTAGAACTAGATATGGAACCAATACCACCATAAAATCTAAGCCTATCTCTAGGTTCCACCTAGAACCCTATATGCCCAATCTTGCAAATACCAACTATGCCATATTTAAAGAGGTTGAAGAGGTTAATGAATAAGAAACCCATGATCATATTTGAAGGCATCTAAGATCTATACTTAGATGAATGGGTAGATCAGAATCATGGATTTGATCCATGTAACAACATTGAAGAGATAGACTTAGGAGTTTACTGCATGCACGAGGAAGGTGTTACTATACCTTGCTTGACTAACATTGCCCAAGGAAAGGACAGTATATAAACTTTATTCTTTGATGTCTCAAGGTCAAAGAATGGAAGTGGAGTGGGAGCCATTTTGAGTTCACCCTCAAGTTAAAGGTATCATTCTGCTACAAGAATCCAATTCAGTTGCACCTCAAATACAATTGAATATAAAGCTCTTTTGCACGGTTTGCAAGAAGCAAGAAAGAGAGGTGTCAACCTCCTCTAAGTCAAGGGTGATAGTGAACTTGTAGTGTAAAAAGTGAGGGGAATAAGTGTAAGAAATAATCACCATTTTAAAGCCTATAAGCATAGGGTATGGGACCTCATGGAGGATTTCTTGGAATTTAATATCCGGTGTATACCAAGAGAAGAAAATGAACATGCAAATAGGCTTGCTACGACTGGTGCCTAATATGAGATAGAAGAAGGAGTCAAAGGCAACCAAATCCAAGATAAGGTCAAGGTTATATGCTAAATAATTGTACCTGATAATGAGGTGAGTTGAAAAGTCTTTGACAATGATGATCAAATCATATGTTTTTTAATGCAAAAGGAAAAATTTTGCTATAGGAATCAAGACAAGTTTCAAAATCAATATGATGATCAAATAGTACAGTTGAGATCTAATAAGATGCCCAAAGAGATTGTGATATTAGAAATCATCTTCAATGAAGATGACTAAGTAAGAAAAGGGAAATCATGCATCTCAGATAAGGAAGAACACTATGAAAAGATAGAGATCTTTAAGGGCAAGTTGTTGAAGCTAGGAAAGGTCAATACAATAGAGGAAAGAGATGAATTTATTGCTTTATGCCAAGAATTTTTTGATATATTTGATTTATAGTATAAAGGCTTGAAAGGGTTTGAAACCAAAATTGCATAACATAATATCAAATTAGAAATTAATGCCAAGCCATTCAGGTAGAAATAGAGATTTGTCAACCCAAGAGTGGAGGACCTCGTGAGAAGAGAACTCTATAATTTGATTGAATCAAGGATAATATTTCCAGTTAAGCATTCCTCTTAGGTGGAAAACCTTGTGCCAGTGAGGAAAAAGAATGGAGAGATTCATTTATGTGTTGATTTCAGGGACCTCAATAAGTTGTCCCTAAAAGAACAATACCCACTTCTCTCCATGGATAAAATTATGCAAAAGGTGGCAGGTTCTCATTTCTTGATGGCTATTCTGGCTATAATCAGATCATGGTCAAAGAGGAAGATAGGCATAAGAATACCTTCACTAAAAAATGGGGTACCTATGCATATTGTAAAATGCCCTTTGGGCTCTCCAATGCTGAATCCACCTTTCAAATAGCAATGGACATTGCTTTGCATGGTCTTTTGTATGATATGGTTTTAGTCTACCTTGATGATATAACAAATTTTCAAAGAATCTTGATGATCATCTAATGCACTTGAGAGCTATTTTTGATAGATGTAGACAATTTAGAGTTTCCTTGAGTCTAAAGAAATGCATTTTTTTAGTGCATGAAGGAAGACTTCTTGGACATGTGATGTCTAAATCGGGTCTTTCTATTGATCCAAAGAGGATAAAAGCAATCTTTGCTCTATCACTGCCTAAACACAAGAAAGGGTTGTAGAGCTTCTTGGGTAAGATCAACTTCATCAGGATGTTCATTCCAGACTTAGTAGAGATGGTCAAGCCTCTCACTCATATGTTGATAAAAAGTAAAGAGTTCACATGGACAAGATAAGGTAAGAGGATCTTTGAGGCCATCAAGGAGGCCATATCTCATGCCCCCACAAAATCTAGATTTCAATAATGAATTCTATTTGTATGCCTTCTCTACATTAGATGAAATTTTAGCTATGCTTATGCAGTAGAATGGTGAAGGTTTAAATTAACCTATTACTTTATTTTTCCAAGATTTGGAAGGTTATGAAGAAATATATAGCTTTGTTTAAAAACATGTAATTGATGTTGAAAGAAGTTTGAAGAAATTTAGACATCTAGTTTCAAGCAATAAGATTATACTAATGATGGCTCATCTAAGTGTGAATGATTTTATCCTCAATAGAGACTTCAAAAAAAAGAGAGAGAGATGGATGGGTCACTAAGTGTAAGGAGTATGCCATTGAAGTTAGGGTCACAAAGCTATTCTAAGGTAAGGGATTATGTGAACATCTTGTAGAAGATGTGAGAGAAGAAAAAGACATAGTTTTGGTAATTCAAGACACTCAACAGGAAGATGAAGCTACTCTTCCATCCAATTAGACATAGAATATTGATAGATTTATCCAAATAGGAGAGTGTTTAGTAGGTTTCAATGCATCACAAAGGAGACACTTCAGGCTGAAATCAGTGCCATACATTATAATTGGAGTTCTATTTGAAAAATACATTAGAGGTATGCTCTTAAGATGTGTTGAAACTAACCAATTTGATAAGATTTTCAAATAATTTCATGATATTCCTTTAGGGGGCCATTTTTTAGCTAGGTCCACAACTAAAAAAATCATTAGAGATGGTTAATTTTAACCTAATTTATTCATAGATGCACATGCATGGGTGAGGAAGTGTAAAAAATGTGCAATGTTTACATGAAAACATAAACTAGCTACTATGCCATTGAAGCCTATTCAAATTGAACAGACTTTCATGTAGTGGGGTTTAGACTTCATTGGCATGATTAATCCTCCATCCAGTGCTGGCCATAAGTGATTATTGATATCTATATACTACTTCATCAGGTGGGTGGAATCAGTTCCCTTGAAGGAAACAAATGAGAACTCTATACTTGAGTTCTATGAGAACTTAGTCACCCATTTTAGAGCACCTTCCACCATATTGTTAGATAATAATTTGAAATTTAGGAGTAAAAAGGTATGCAAATGGGATATTGAGAAAGGTATATATTTGACATCTTCATCAAATAACTATCCACGTGGTAATGGACTAGCTGAGTCCACTAACAAGAATCTGATAGAACACTAGAAGATAATCGGAGGTCTTAGCATACAAAGATGAAGACTGTTTTATGGGCTGATAGAATCACCCCTAAAAAGGCCATTGGTAATTCACCTTATCTCTTAGTCTATGAAAAATAAGCAATTCTTCTTATTTCATTGGAGCTTCTAGCTTTGGAGCTTGCACTCTAACTAGAGCTTCTAGAAAAAGATGCAATAGAGGTCATAACGAATGAACTAAGAGAATTAGTGGAAATAAGGGATGATGCCATACATACCATGTCGTCCAACCAACACAAATTAAAGATTAATTTTGGAAAAATAGCTTCATCAAAGACATTTCAACAAGGTGACATAGTCCTTAAATGGGATGAGGACCGTGCAAAACTAAGAAAACACTCCAAGTTTAATAGCCTTTGGAGTGGACCCTCTGTCATCACTAGTTGCAAAGAGAGAAATGCCTTTGTGTTTTCCGAATTGAATGGAGAGTTCCTTTCCATCCATGCCAATGGGAGGTATCTCAATTTTTGCTACTAGTTTCATATCTTGCCCCTTGTACATAAGTAGATAGGTTTGTTTTTCCTCCAAGTGCTTTTCCACATCACTATTTTTTTTAGTTATTCTATTTGTTGTTTAAGTTGTTACTTCATAGTTTATTGTTTTGTTATTATTTACCCCACACTACTCCAAAATTATTTTTATAAGTCAAATAGAGTCTATTTATGAGTAGCTTTTCATTTGATTAGTCATCAATGTTGGGGTTCCATGACCAATAAGTTGGTGAAGCTAGCTAAGTCACCAAAGATGTTGGCCATTTTTGGCCCACATATGAAGCTCTTACATGGTTTGATAAAGTAGTGGATCAAAAGGGATTTGGGATAGGACTAAAGTTATAAAGACCTCATTGGGTGTAAAAGTGCTTAGAATGAGTATGGAAATGCATGGGATCCATTTGGTTCTTCATTGTGTTCATTGGGACACTTGGGTATAATGGTAAAAATTTTGAGTAGGCACTTTGTTTATGTTATCATTACCATGTGAAAATGAGTTAGGGAGAATCAATCATATGGGTTTGTCTAGCTTGGTCCCTAGTTGCTATACACTAAGTTTCAAGTCATCCGCTAAAGTGTAAAAAAAGTTATGAAGGTTCAAAGTTGGTTCCTTATTTAGATTTTGCTAAGTTTCCCATACTTAGCCAAATGAACCAAGACTTCATGCAGGAACAAATGGACCAGCCAACTTGTGCATTTAATATGTCACTTAGGAATCCTCACACGACCAGTGGATCACACATGACTATAGATCTATAGCATAGGAACATCCTCACAAAGTTTTAGGTCCACGTGAGCTTTTTGGCTTGAGTTATAAGCTTTCAAAGTTGGACATGTACAATAAGACATTTATGATAACATCATGTTTAAGCTTGAGAAAAAAAATCCTATTGAGGTTAAAATTTATGATCACGTAAATGTTAATGCAATTCGCACAAACATCATTTGATAGGAGCAAGGACATCATTTTTAAGATCATGAACTAGCCATTAACTTTCAAATAGTAGGTCTTTATAAATCAATGGTTGGTATTTGATCAAACATTCAGATCTAATGTTGAGCAAAGGTCAAAGGAGTCAGCAAATCTCAAGAACAAATACATGCATGATAAGTGTCAATGGTGTAGTTAACTAGCAGAGGATCAATAGTTGGTGCTTGATCATGTAGATCAAAATCAATGGATTGAGATGAGTCAATATATCAATGAGCCAAGTTTGATTTTGATAGCCAATCAAACCAAAGGTAAGACCAAATGACTTAGATAGAGGTCAAAGGGTTAGTTTTTGACCAAGGTGAACAAGAATGAATGGAACCAAGCTTGAGCATGATTCAGATTAGGCTAAGAGCAAATATTTTGGGATTAGATAATACAGCTCTATTAGTTTCAAGTTATGAGGACATGGTCCTCATAATGAGTAACAAGTGATATATGGTATAGAAAATGAAGGCAGATGCACTTCAACAGCTTTATCACCAAAGTTAGCTACATGAAAATGACTACTTTCTCTAGTTTGACATACATCAACAAAGAAATCATGAGAGGTTTTGCATTAGGGTAAATTAAAAACAACTTGATCCTATCATTGTAGCTATCATGGAGCATCACAGAGATAATAATGTAATGATGCAATGGACTGGAATGACTGGATCAATTAGGAAGTATTTGAGTGAACTTGATTTATGGAGGCAATTGTAATAAAGTTTCAAATGGATTTGAGCTTATTTGATTATATTTTGAGCACCAAAATAACTCCCTCTCTCTTGCTTATTTTCTGTTATAAATATAGCCTTCAAGCTATTATTTTTCATCCCTCAAGCTGGTACGAATAGACTCTACCGGAATTATATTTGACACCTCTTGGAGTAGTGAATAGAGTATTTCTACAGTCATTTTCTAATCTATATTTTGTGTTTTATGTTTGTTTAATATGCAAATGTGATTGTTATCTTCCTTTTGTATGACCAAACTCAACATAAGTGCTAGAAACTCTATTTGCAGGTCATATAGTATGTCTCAACATTGATCTCTCCAAGATATAGTGGACAACAGAATTTAAGTGTCTTTAACTAGACCTTATTTTCATTGCTCCCTAGTCTAGGTGTATCAAACTGAACTTTATATGAAATATTGTTGCATAAAAACTATAGTAAGCATTGCATTAGCTTCTTTCATAGTTCATTAGTGTGTTAAGGAGTCTAAACTTAAGAGTGGATCTGATAAATTCTTGGTGTATCACCATATGTTATACTAGGTTTTACTTTGTGTAAATATCTTAACTCTTTTCACCCCAACTAGTTTTAGATTTTAGAAGTAAAGGTCCACATTATAAAATCTGAGGAGCTAACATCATAAAAAATCCTAGAGGTCTAGTCTACTTATAGGCATCCCACATCCTTAGACCATTCCCATGTTAGTCTAGGTATGGGTCAAACTTGAACAAACCTGACCTCTATTGGGTGTTATATGGATAGCTAACATTGATTTGATAGATACCACTATTTATTTACTTTGCTTTGGATTTACAATAATAATGCCAACCACGTAAGAGTTGAATAACCTAATTTTTAATATTGTACATGATAATATGCATGAATGGTATGGAAAAACCATGATGACTATTATGTTATACACATAAGAATTGATAGAGCCACAAGTGTGAAACTTATGAGGACTTAATATGGAATATAATAATAACACCTTTTTTGAATATGCATAGTGTTGTCCCCAAAAATGAGTGACATTTTTGGGACAACCTATGAACTATTTTGGTTAAACAGACCAAAATCATCTCTCCCCTTTTCAAAAATTGCTCTGAGCATTCAAGTCCTTCATTTTTCAAAGCTTTTTCAGAAATCTACAGACTTTGCAGGATTAAAACTATGAACTCTACAAATATGTTTCTACGGACTCATCATGCTTGAAATTAGCAGGTTCAACAAGTTCAAAGGATTCTACAGGCGAGTTTAATAAAATTAACAAGTTTCCAACACTTTGTCATTTTCAAGATTGGTTCAATGCCTTGGTTCAACCAAAAACTGTTCATTCGCAAGCTTCTAAGCAAGGATTGAACCATTGAACCATTGAACCGTTGAATCTTGAACCATTTTGGTTGAATGGGTTCAAAGGTTCAACGTCATCAGCAAGAGTTAAGTGCTTTTTCAAGGTTCAAGGTTCCATGGCTTTTAACACTTAACAAAAAACAAAGGATTGAACCGTTGAACCTTGAACCATTTTGGTTTGACGGTTCAACAGGTTCAACAACCAAATGGTTCAAAAGATCAAAGGACTTAGCCAAATAAAGAGATTGAACCAATTGAACCATTGAACCATTAAACCAAGGTTGGTTCAATTGGTGGGTTCAACCGATAGGTTCAAGGGGCTGCCCCAGGGTCGAAGGAACAAATGCCCTTGAGGAGGGCAGTGAACTAGAGGCAAGTACCCTTGCAGAGGGTGCAAACATTGGTTCAAGGGTCAAAGAGAAGACAAAAAAGATAGAATTCCTTCAGATTTGTTCAAAGGCCGATAGGGAACATTTCCTTTAGACTTTTTATTCAAATGAAATTATTAAGTGAAAGAGCCGTTAGACTTTGGAAAGAGTTTCCTCAAAAAAATGGTTAAGGCAAAATTCCTTCAGACATTTTGTCTGAAGGAATTCACTCGGGAAGAAAGCCCGAAGAAATTGAAAGGAACAAAAAGCTAAGGAACATAAACTTTCCTTTAGACAAATTGCCTGAAGGAATTCCTTCAAACTTTTATCCAAAGGAAAAGCCCACGGAAAAACACCTGATGGAAAAAGACAAAGTGCGGTGAAAGCCGCCATGTGTCCCTTCTAGAGTCAAAGCGGAAGCTACCAAGTGTTGTCTACTGGGACACAGTTTATAATAAGTTTCAAAGATGTGAAATGTGCCATGTGTTCCATTATAACTCAGTGGAAGTCGAAAAGTGTCAACATCCATGGTCTCTCCCTTTTGTGTCGTAAGGACTGTGGTGGGCCCCGAGTGAGTTGCTAAGGTCAAGCGGAGCATGACAAGTGGCATCATCTATATGAATCTAAATGAGTCCTAAATGTTTCTATATTGTTCCTAAAGCAGAGTGGAAGTTGCCATGTGTCATGTTTCGTAGGACTCTCAAAAGGTTTCTAAAGCTTCTATAAGTTAAGTGAAACACGCCATGTGTCTCGTTATAACTCAATAGAATGTGACAAGTGTCTGCATCCACATTCCCCTTTTGAATCTACTCAAGCAAGATGTGATAGATCCCATTTTCCATAATTTTCTAATAAGTTTCATAACAGTGGAACTTGCCACGACCAAAGAAGGAGCCGAAGGAAGAACCAAGTGACTGGCTGAAAAGAGAGCCCGAATACTCAAATTGCTATAGGGGAGAGAGGAACGAGACCAAAGGACCAAAAATATCTTCAAAAGAGTTATTTCCAGTAGGTGAAATAATGGATCAAGTAGACTTCTAAGCACACCAAATCAAGGATGCAGCCTATTTTTTTTCCATGAAGTAATGGCAAATTGGACAGCTGTGCAGACATCAGGAAAAGGACCAGACAATCCATACTAAGGAAGAGACATATTAGAGGAATGGACATTCCATAGTTATGGCAATGCACTGTTCCTAGCATGGTCCCTCTAGATAGAACTGAAGGTGCATTGAAGGCATTCAATTCAACATGGGCCTTTTTCATGAAAATAAGCACCCAAGTCTTTCTTGGAGTGCTATATATTGTAATCTCTCATTTGATATGAGGGAGATCTTTTTTATCACAGGAGCAAAACTTTGCCCAAATTGAAAGGCAAATACTGAGACTTTGAGCTCAGATTGTTGTTCATATTATTTTATCTAAATGAGAAAGCAAGTTACTTGCAGACTTTGTGTTGTTATAGCTTGTGCCATTTTAGGAGATTGTTCTTATGTCTATCTTCTAGACACATTCTTGTTTATTTAATATAACAAGTATAATTAGTGGAAGTGATAAGGAAGATGTCCTAAAGTTAGTTACTTTCAGACTTTATGCTGTTATAGTTATCTTCAATGTGTGTTTATTTTCTATTTCTATGTTGAGGATTCTGGGATGACTTTGTGCCCCCATTATCCTTTGTATCTCACTTTTTGGGTAGCTGAAGTGGAGACTTTGTGCTACACTTCATTCTATCAATTATTGGACCCTATTACCAGTCACTTATCATACCTGAAAGCACTCCTACTGTCCCATGCAAGAACACTTTTGAAAGAAGAGAAGTGCCTTTAGTGTTTTCGACAAGATCTTCTCCTTTGTTTGTGAACATCATCTCTGAAAGAAGAGAGATGGATGGTGTATCCTACTCCCGAGTGTTATTTTTTGCATATATTTATAGTATATAGCTCCTGCATATTTATAGGGAACATCCCCTTGATGAGAGGAGAGATTTATCCACCTCTGATGTAGTAAACTTGCACACTGGGCTGACCAATCTCCCTTGCTGTGGATGATAAGACCTATTTTACTCAATTAGACAGCTGACTAACAAAATATTCACCCAACACATAGTGATCTAGACACAAAAGCAACAATAAAGAAAAGATAAAAAGAAATGTTTGCAATAATGAAAACCATGTAAGGGAAAAAAAATAAGGAAGAAACTAAACATTGCAAAAGTAAGTAAACATTCAAGATGTATAAGAAATTAAATGAATTTAAAAACAAGAAAAGTAAGTGATGTGTAAGAAAATGACTAACAAATAACTAGGGAAATGACTTTTCAGATTTCTTTGGATAGAGTATAACCCTTTGACATATGATATTTTTTACAATGTTGAATTTTCTGATAAGTAATCCGTATGATGGATGCCAAGGATATGTAATTAAGGACAACATATTTTTTGATTATTTTTGGTATTTTTTTATGTCCTAATATTTTTTATTTTTTTAGATTTTTTAATGGTTTTTTTGGATTTTTTTGGATTTATATATAAGGAATACCAAAAAATGGAAAACCTTATTCTAGAACAGAGGAAGGGAGTGGTAAGGTATACATTATGGATGGAGTATGGATGAATAGAAATGGATGGTAATTAAGATGATAACTCAAAGAAACATGTGAGTTAAGAACGAAGTGTCTAGTCGTCAAAATAGCTTTGTAAGGATACAACAAGATATTTCTAAGAACATGTCTCAATACATTTCCACTTCCTTATCAAGGTGAAAAATGGGAATAAGGGTGGTTTTATGATGGCAAAGATTGGATTAATAAGCATGGGTTTCAATGTGTTTGGGATTAAATGGATAAGGATTGGTTTGGATAGGTAAGGGTAATTAAGAATGTTTTAGGATAGGTGAAATATAGGCTTAGGATGGTTAAGGATGCTTTATAATAGGTAAGGATGGGATTAGAATAGGGTAAGGATGGAGGGATGCTTTAGAATTCATAGGATTGAAATGGAATGAGTTTGCCCCCCAAGTGTAGGGTATGCATAGATAACTTATTATTTTATGCATGACACCAAAAATTAATTTTTATCATGGTACTTGTCCAAGGCACCATAGAAATAGTTTTCACCTTTGGATGAATTTATTTCTCTTTTTTCTTTTGATTATTTTTGATTTTTTTTTTTGTTTTTTGATGTTTTTTTTTTTGCATTTCAATTATAAAAGGGTTTGAGATGAATGATGTTAACCTATATTGATATTTAAAGTATGTGATCCAAATATGTATTTAGTAACTTCTTTGATTTATAATTTAGCTTCTTCCAAATTTACCAGGATACTGTCATAGCCACTATAATAGATGGTGTTATTAAATAGGGTGAAGTAGAAGGTATGTTGTATGAAGGATTTGTGTTGAGTGTATGAAATGTTTGGAGGGATGGAATGATTATATGGATAAGTGTAAGTGTCATGATTTGAAGGGTGATTAGGACCAACAATCTCATGTTCAACAAGATTGGGAGTAACTACAAGTTAGATGATTTAAGAATTTAATGTTGCATCAATGATGTCTTCAATTTGTGATGAGAATCCATCCTAAAACTATGTTGATGCATGATATATAATAATTTTCTCATCCATTAGTACCACATAAAGGTTTTCACCAAGGGATTCTTCTTTATTCTTTTGATTGAGATTCAAATTTGGATTATCTAATAGTTTTTCAAAGAGATTATCACTAAGGGACTCATATTTTTTATTTTCTAGATTTCAATTGCAATTTAGCTTTTGATCATGTGATAGTTTTTCAAAGAGGTTTTCATTATGGGATGTCAATTTTAAATTTATATTATAAGATTCAATTTGATTGAGGTACACTTGTTGTTCCTTAGAATATGTAGATGTTTCTTGATGCCCTTTTGGTAGGATACCGACTAAGAAGTCTATAATTATTTTATTATCATGGAAAGAATTTAATTTTAAGTAAGATTATTAGTCCAAATCAATGGGTGCATGATACTGGATTATAATATACAAAACATGATTGGTGATGTGGATGAAAGGAGTGGTGGTAGAACGATCATTGTAAAAACTACAAACAGATCCTATTTTGATTATGGAAGAAGTTTCCTTAGAAACTTCCAAAGTATCACTAATATCTTTACATTGATTTTTTAATGGTTTGTAGCTAATGCTCTAGGGTCCAATGTTTATTTCTAAATAGATGGGCTTTAGGATTCCTTGCTCATGGATTTTTTTATCTATAAGCACCTTTGTCACTTGGGGCATATGTTGTGAGGTGAAGGGTGATTCAACATGTGATAAGGGGTTGGGTGTTTGGCCAATGGATGATAGGATATTTTTGTTGGAGGAGGTTCTTTCCAAGATAGGATCTTGGTCAAAAATATAATTTTGGTGAAAAATATGATCTTCGTCAAAAATGGGATCTTGATCAAAGATAGGTTTTTGGTCAAAGATAGGCTCTTTAACAAAGATAGGATCATCAAAAATGGATGGTAGACTATGTTTGTAAAAGGTGGGTTGATCGACTATGGATTAGTTGAGAATGGATGTATTAAGAAGAGGTTTATTAGAAATGGATGGAAGGTTATGACCTTGATTTGGAAGTGGAGTAAATTGATGAGTCTTAGGAAAGACATCTTGGCATACCTACAAGCTATGATTTTTAGATGTGGATACACTTGGATCTACCTTGATGTACACTTTGTCAATAAAATCTTGGATATAATGTTGTAGTCTCATATAATGGTTTGTAGAATGACCTTTATTTTTTTGATAATCATAATATTTATTAGGTTTACACCACATAGGTTTTAGGACATTTGGATCAAAGTATTTGGTGTTTATAACTATGACTACTTTTACAACGACAAATTTAAAAAAAAAGAATACATCATAAGGTTCCCCTAAATCAGTGAATTTTCACGTAATAGGCATGCTAATGTTGTTGATAGGTTTGGAGTTTTGGATTTATTGTAACTTTTGGGGTGGAGTGATAATAGTTGGTAGAGGTGTTAGAATTAGAGTCCCTTTGCCGATGTAATGAGGGATGTTGGAATTAAGGATATAAAAAGTGGATGGTAGACTTGGTTTAATTTAGAAAATAGGGTTACTAGTGGTATGGTGATGTTGATGTGTAATGTTTTGGGATTCTATAGTAGTGAAGTGGGCTAGAGAGGTAGCCTGATCTTAGAAGTATGGATTTGTTGTATTTGGGTTGAAGGTGAAAGTATTTAGATTTGGTGGATTTGTGAAGGTTGATAGACATGTGAAAATTTTTGGAATTGATGGATTTGTGAAGGTTGATGGATTTAATGTCAATGAATTCATGTTAAAGGGTTGATTTGAATTTATGAAGCTAATCAAATTTGAATTTTGTGGGTTGATGAATAAATGTGGATTTGATGTAGTTTGTGTCATGACCCTCTTTTACCTACATTTATTTCATTTACTGATATAGTTTAGTTGTGAACTATTTGAGACATATTTATTTGGTTTAATGTTATGATACAGTTCTAAGATCTATGTTGATCAATTATATCTATCATTGAGATAGTTATTGATATAATTTTCATTACAACATTTGATATTTAAGATTAATGAGTACTGATTTACTATTTAGTTTAGATGTATTATTTAAATATTGGTATTATATTTATTATTTTTAGATGACCAGATTCTACTGATGGTCTATTAAATGACTGTAGGGATAGGTACTTGAGCTAGATTATGTTTAGACCTAAACAATGGAGAAATAACATGGATGAACCAAAACAATAAATTTTATTAGCAAATTGAAGTTGACAGTAATGTTACTTAAGTCATTTTTTTTACTTGATTAAAATTATGAGTGTTTATAATTTTAAGTTTTATTTCATTATTGATCTATTTTTAGTCATTTTTGACTTTTTTACAATCACTTCTTTATTAGATATTTTCAAATTTTGGACTTGTAAACTTTATTGAGTTGTGTAAGTCTTGTGATAGTTATTGGCTATTTAATATCATCATTTTTTTTATTTTTATTCATTATGTTTTCATTTGGTTTAATGACTTGTTGAATTTGACATTGCATTTGCTCTTGTATTAACAGTTAAATTATTGTGTTTGACTCTTTAGTCTCTTGCACATTTGTTTTGATGAACAATATAAACCTTTGATATGGTTGAAGGCATTCAAAAACATGTTTTATCTAGTCTATGGATTAAGATTTATATGTTAAAATAATTTTTGTTATGATGTGTTGTGGCTTTGATTGTTTATTATTAACCAAGTCTTCAGCTTGGCTTTGTGCTTAGGTATGTTGGGGCCATGACCCACCTTGGGACTTGGATTTAATGTTGGTTACTTTTGTTTTCCATTCAAATTTAAGGCTATGACATTGGTTCATTCCATTATGCCAATGGGTCTAGATTCTTCCAAATGGTTATTAGGTTTTTATTTGGTCACTTTTAACTTGTTTAAGAAGCCTTGCATTTTTGGGAGACTCTACTGAAATCTTGGGCATGACAACCAAGAGAGATGAACATGCAATTAGTGCATGAATTTTTCTTGGGTTCAAATTATATTTAAGTCATGTATATTATCGACCATGTGGGAGTTTAGTAGATTTTTGTTGGGGTTCATTTTGGCTTTATGGTTCAACTAGTTTTGGTGGAAGTATGTGCATGCTTTGGCATTGGTCTTGGTAGAAACTTAGAAGCCTATGAAATAAGAGAAGCCCTATTTTGTAGTCGATTTTAGGACTCTGAGTAAGTGATGTTTTAAATTCTTAGTTGCATTATTTTATATGTTTTATTGGTGCGAACTAGTTTTTGTTTTTAGTTATAAATATAAGTGTTTATATTCTTTTCTTACAAATAATGTTTATATCTGGAAACCCTAATTGGTTAGAATGGATTTAAGTTGTTGTATTCTTTGGTATGGTGGAAATTATATGGCTCGATAATGGATTTTGTGGATATAATCTATGCAAAATATATTTGGATACATTCATTATTATGGCTAGTTGTGGATTAGTATGTGCATATATATTTGGATATATTCATTGTTATTATTGGGGTTTATTGTTATTGGTTATTTCATTTTATTATGGTCATAACTATGCTTTGTTTGAGTATGTTTTAGTTGGAAAATTCATTTTAAAGTTTTAAAACCCTATCTGGGTCATTCTATTTTATTGAGAAATGTTGTTTTGTTATATTTAACCCTGCTATGCATAAAAAACATCGACCATGATTTGGGGGAAATGACATTTTTGAGACTCAAGAGTTTTGAAATAATCATTACGATTTTTGGAAAAATATTTTTTTCTTATTTTGTTTGCATAATTCTGTTGGGCATACTTCTATTTCATAATTTGGTCATTATTAGTTGACTCAGGGTTATTAAATCATGTTTAGATTATTTGTGTGATTTTTGTCATAATGTTAGATTTTATTCAAAATCATTATGAATTGACTTACATTTGAAGATTGTGATCAGTGGATTGTTTTTATTGTTATGATTTCATCGATATCATTACAATTGTTTAATTATGATTGAATCTCTTTCTATTTCTGGTAAAGTCTATTTCAGACAAACTTTGACTCATAAATTTATTATTGGGTGTTAAGTTGTCATTTTTAGTTGGCTGAAGCTATTGTTTTATTTATGAGAGTTTTTATCTTAAATCATTAGTATCTATTAAAATGGTATTTGAGGATGAGTGCAATATATTTTCATGACATAGATTTATATGCCATATTATATTCTTCGAATATCTGACTCAAAAACAAAAAAAGCTTAGAGGTATGAGCAAAATTAATAATCTTGTACTAAGTTAATGAATCTTGGTGAGATTTAATATGGACATGTGATTCATTTATTTCTCTTATTTAATTATTTGGTTGTGTTAAGATCAATAAGTTTTGATTGTCATTTATCTAAAGTTTCTCTACTATTGTAATCCATATCTAACTGATGGTTGGGGTGGTCTAGGGCCACTTATGGTTGAGATCATTAGGATTGATGAGGTGGGTTTGGATTCATAGGATTATATATAAAATATTGTTGATACATTTCTTATTCATATTTGAGTTTTGATAGTTGGTTGTAGATAAATTAATTTTTTTATGTAATTAATTTTATTCATTATAGTTGTAACCTGATATAAGTTAATGCTATGTTTATTTTATTTATTTAGATAAAACATGTAAGATTGATATATGGTTATGATTAGAGTTGATCATTAGAGTATCAATTATCCATTGTATTATGATTTATATATGAAATTCCACTAGTTCATTAAGGCATTTGATATTATGAACTTAATTATATGATTTTAATACATACTTACAACTAGTGCTTTATTATTGAAATAATTAGATTTATAATGAAATTGTAAAGTTAAAACTTAGGAAGCTGTTGTATTTTAATTGCAAGGTTGTATTGGATATTTAGTTATCTTATAATATGAACATGTATTCATAACTTTATTTACACTTGATGATTATTGAGTTCATGGAAGGGAACTAACTAGATATTTAAGGTTGTAAATAGTTATTCTCAAACATAATTTTTAAGAGTTACTTGAGATTTTACATGAGTCTTTTGATGCTAATGAGTGTATGAGAATTGGAAATTAATATTTGTATGTTTAAGATTTCATCTCAAGTGCAAATTAGAAAGTCAAGTTTACCTTGAATAATTCATATGAGATTATCATTATGCTTGTTGAAGTTAGGTAATGTTATTAATAAAGAAAGTTAATTTGTGTTGATCATTATAATAAATTATTATGATGGGAGTTGTAACCTTAAGTTTATAAGAACTTTTCAATTACCTTAATCTGTTCAATTCTCCAATAAAGAGATGGTTAATTAATGAGTGTTGGTTTGAAACTTATAAGGAGTATCTTAATTCAATAACTTATATGGACTAATAAGATGAAATCCTTGTGATTATAATATAATGTATTAAAGAGATTATAACCATCATAAGACTTATACATGAAGTTTGTAATTGTTTTTAGGATCTTTGATATGGATTAAACTAGAATAACTACACAATAATTCAAGTTATATAAATATTTTAAAGATTATCAAAAGATAAACACTCAAATTAGAAGTTAATAAAGCATATTTGAACTACAATAGACTGTTTTAGGATAACTCCTTATAACCTCTTAGAGTGAAGTCAAAAATAATGTTATGTAAATCTTATGTATATACTAAAAGTAACTTAGAAAATAAGTTAAACACTTAAAGGATCTAAAAATTAAATGGTTATTCCAAATCAAGGAATATTGTGATAGAAGATCAATTACTCCATATTTGGAATTGATCATTGGAATATTAAATGAGTTAATCTTTATCCTTATATTGAAAAATAAGTTTAATTGAGTTATATTCGTTGAGTTGGAATCAATAATTCTCTTTTGGAAAATAAGAACAAGAAAGTTCTAATCTAAATTTAAACAATCATGTTATGCATAGACTAAATTCATGAACTTAAGATAAAAAGGTTTAATTCTCTTAGGAATGGATTTAAAAATAAAACCTAGTAAAAGTGTACTTATTTATTGAAGCTATTAAATGGTATTGAATCCCTTGAACTCATACTACACTTATAATGTTAATGATTAGAAATGAAAGGATAATATTGACCCAATATTCTAAATCAAGTTAGATATTTAGGTATGGATTGATATGTGCTTATAACCCTATCTTGTAGATTGGTAAGATATTCCAAAATAGAACATAAGCATGGTTATTGAAACATCTCATGAAGATTACACATTTAACTTAGGTAGTTCTTGCCCAACCTCGAGTCTCTATTCATTTATAAAATTAATAGGTTTTCCACAACTTTGCATTAATTTTAGAAATAATCATTTTTCCTTGATTTTTGCATACTGCTTGTGAATTAGGTGGATCTTGATTAAGCAAGCTTAGTATGATGATTCTTCTATTGAACCTATTTTCTCTCTACCTATGTTTGTAATTTTTTTTTGAATTATCAAATGAGGTGTTATTTGTTTTATATCTTGTGTAGGCACTTGGGTAAGGGCATAAGTCAGTAATATCTCTGCTAGGAAAGCCAAAATAAAGAACATGGATATAAGTGCATGGATATGACTATATTGACCCACTTCTATCTAAATATTAAGTGGTTAAAATGCTTCCTAATGAAGTCATTTATGAGTTATATACTTGGTCTAGTTCATGTGTTGGATATAACACAATTATGGATATGATTACTTGTTTTTATGCTCAACTTTGGTTGATACTTTATATTGCAGTTATTATCTCAGTGCATGAAAAAATAAAACTACTATTATTATAGTTTGGTTCAAGTTTATAAATTGGTTAAATGTAGAAACAAATAGTTGATTTTGATGAATGTGGAAAGGTTGGTTTTGATGAGTGTTGGGATTAAAGGCTGGATTTAGATTGAAGGTTATGTTTGGATTTTATTAGATTGGATGTTGATTTTTGAATGGGGTTTGGTTCAAGTATAGATTCGAAAGTGGTGGTGAAGGTGAACCAAAGGTTTGATTTAGATTGATTTTAAGGTTGGAACTAGATAGATCTATGAATACATTTTAATTTGTGATTGGTAAATTTTGATTTATAGGTGGAGTGGAACTTGTAAAGTAATTAATTTTTTTTGAATAACAAAGCCTAACAAATAATTCAATGTTGTCCCTATAGTAAAATTTGGATGTTGATCAATGGGTAAACATAAATGAGTATTCAAGTTTGAAATTGATTGATTGATGTTTGGGTTGGATTGGTTGATTGGTAAACTTGAATCAAGGTAAATTTTATTGGATAATCTTCATTAATTCATGAATATTCCTTTTTTTTGAATTTTAGTTTTGGTAAATTTTTAGAGCCACTACATAGGTCTGAGTCGCCTAAAAATTTAGAATGTAAGTTATTTTCTAGGTTTGATTGCCAAATGTTTAAAAATTATTTTGTGGTTGACCAACCAATTTTCCTTATATATAGTAAATATGATGCCATGGGTAACCATAAAATTCTACTTTTGGTAAAATCCAACTTCCCAATAATATCAAATAAATAACTAAACAATGAGACATTAGAAATTGATGAAACTAAATGGTTTCACCACTATCAAATCGACTAGTTGTAACCATAATACCACTGATCAGAGGTGACCAATTGACTACATTCACATTTATTGATCGATTACATCTCCATTGCAACCAAATGGTTATATATGTACACGAACTAAATAGATGCATCTAAATTTCACCAGCTAGTTACATCTCCATGGAAATCAAATGGTTACATCCATACATAAATTGAATGGTTGCATTCATATTTTACCAAATGATTGCATCTCCACTGTAACCAAATGAATGCATCTATATTGAAACCAAATGGTGGCATATTTTTAGGCTATCAAAGTCATAGGTGAATTATTATGGAAAACACAAGAGAGAATGAGAAAATTGTTGTGCAAGAGTGTAAAATCAGGGCAAGGCATTGCCTAAAAACCAAGGCATATAATTACATATGAAAAATGCTGGGCCCTTAACCCATTAAGTATGGTTTTCATACCAACATGACTTCCATCTAGGCATGAGAGGATCATTTTGATGTGTGGTTAGCCTTTGGGATTCTTATAGCTAGCTTTAGGTTATAGAGCAAATCTTATACCAGCTGATAGGCAACTAACCATCTCCCAAATTTTTAGGGCATCATCAAAGGTTTGAAGAGACATGGTAGGTGCAACACAGAGTTCACAGAGTCATGGAGTTGGTGTTTATGATGATAGAGTTCCAACTTAACACTCAACATCTAACTTCCACCCTGGTGAAGATGTTCCTAAAGGCTTATTTAAGGAAGATCAAGCTATAAGGGACTATTTTAGATAATTTAGACTTATCTATAGTCTAACTAAAAAAAAATATCAATAATATGCCTGCATTATTCAAAATTTTATAATATTAAATTTTCTCCAATATAATAAATGGGGAATAGATCTAAATTATTACCATACTCTTCATGTGAAACTTATGCAAAACCCAAAAACTATTCATTTTCAAAGATCATCTCTCATCTAATTTAAGGACATATGTCCAAATTATTTAAAATAGTCCTTTAGAGGAGAAAAAGGGGAGATGAAGGATGGTAGTGAAGCTTTGGAAATGTGAATTTACTTTGTATACATTATTCCAACTAACATTAAGGCTTTAGAAATAACATGGAGGCCACTACGGCTCCAATTTTATATGCTAAAGCTCATCTATGAGCCTCTAGGTCGTTAAAAAATATGTTTTAAATATAACACTGGTTATGGACTTTGAACAAATGGAAATAGTGTTGTATTAAAATGTGCTCCATGTCTAGTTTTCATGTTTTGTTACATCATTAATATGATGCAAATATTTATGATATCATACTATTGACTAAATTATGTTGATTAATGTTCATTTATTTTACTGGTTCATGGCTATAATGGAGTCCCTATAATGAATCATGACATCATCATCATTTTTCATAAAGAATGAGTATAAGTCCTACACTAGTAAACCACTCCTTGTTCAAATTGCATATGAGTAAATTGAGTAGAATTAGTCTTATGACCTTTTAGGCACCTAAATGACCCTAGGTTTAATCCAAGAAATGCCTATGCCTATGGATCCACCGTAAGGTTTGGTTATTTGATTAAGTATCCTAATTGAAGCCTCACACCATAGAGAAACTAGCCCAATGTGGGCCCTGGTTCCTTCTCAACTATGCTTCAGGTGAGCACATAAGGCTTGTGCTTTATGTGGATTGATGATGGTGTAGTCGAGTGTTCAAATGTTAAGTGTAAATGAAAAATCCCATGCTTGCACCTAGTTGTAGTAAAGCAAGAACTAACTAGACTTTTCACAACATTTTGGTTCCATTTTCAAGACATGTGTTGAATTTTGTTACTATGATGGTGTGATAGAATTATGTACCAAATTTATATCAAAAACATCAAGTGTTAGTTGAAATAAGTGGAAGATAGTTTTGCACTGAAGCATGTAACCTACAAAGTACAAAATCCAAGAAAATGGGTTAAAGATAACTTATATGATGCTTTTTATGAGGTGTTTTTCTTTGAGTTACTTGAGTATGTGTATAGGTGGTTAGATGCATATTCTACCCACATAAGAAGAATATATGGATGATTCTATGAGTGGTAAAAGGAGTGCCTAGAGAGAATTGAGACCCTTGATATTACTTGGAATAGAGTAGTGGATAAATGGTGGCAAGGAGCTATAAATAGTTACATACTTAAGTTCACAGTCTCAAAATATTCATGCCTTGAGGAAGTAGAGTACACATTTTTGTATGGCCCTAGAGGCACATTCATGAAGGATTTTGACACATAGCTCAAAAAGCTAATGGTTGACTATGGTTTTTAAACTTTGGGGATATAAGGATAAAATCATTTTTCATATGAGCTACATAAATGGGGAGAAGGGGAGGTGTAGGTGAGGTGAAATGGAAGGGGATGAGAAAATTGACACCCAAGACCTCATAATATAGCCTATAATAAGAGATGACATTGACTGATGGAGGATTTAGAACTTGGAAGTGCTGAGAGGACCCATAGCAAACAAGGATCTCTTTAAATACAATAGTGTGAAGATGAGAGGTATAATAAAGCAATGAATTGAGCTCAACACTTTATTGATGTGGAATTCATTGGGTTCCTATAAAAATTTGTGACTATAGATATGTTTGACATGCCTAGCCCCTTTGAAACTATGACACATGATCATGCATTAAACCCCCCACTTGTAGAATGTATAGAAGTAATTATTGACTCTACTAATGACTCAAATCTTAGACATTTTATAGACTTAGATTGTAACTTTTTGATTGAACATATTATTCCATACAAAGAGGTGAATGCAACTACCTCTAGATCATTAGGCACTAGCTCACCATAATAGAAATTGAATGTGAGCATACCAACTCAGCTTATGAAAGTAATGCAAGGTGAGAAATAGCCCACAAGAAGTGGTCTGACACCACAAACAAGTAACATAGTACCAATAACATCAAATGTGCTAGAAGTAATAATGGGACCAATGCCTAACCCTATGGATGGAGGTGTTGGAGGACCAGCACTAGGATAAGAATTAGGGGGACAAGCACTTCAAGTACTAACTACCCCATATAGTAGATCTACTATGAAATGTATATGCACTTCCTAGAGTATCACAATGTGGAAAATACTATAGAACATGTACTAAAGTGTAAAATATAGTGGCATGCATGAGGAATAACCCAATTAGAGTACAAGGCTACTCAGTTTGAGATCAATTTACTTGATCATTCCCACACCTAGTACCAAAAATTTGATCCTAACCAGGCCATGGTTGACTATGATACCGTGAAGGATGCTTTCCTAAAGGAATTTGACATTCTAGAGTTTGAACAATCGATCATTACCACACTAAAATAAATTACCCAAGGACTCTTAGAGAGTGTGTACTTATGTGATGAAAGGTTCAAAACTCTTCTATCAAAGCTCCTATATGATATTCACCCTTCCCAACATGTACAGGAGTTCATTGGGGGGTTGTTCATGCCATTATGAAGAGTGATTTCCATGAAGACTTCTACCAACCCTCAAGAAATGATTGAATCCATACTTAGATATGAGGAAGTTAGAAGTATAGGCACCAAGATCAACCCATTTATGGAAGCATAGGTTGCATTTATGGCCTCTTAGTTCTAAAAGCTTACCACTAGCTCTTCACATGATGCTCAAAGTGGAAAATGGTGCACTGATTGTGAAGTAGAAGTCTAAAATAAAACTAACTACCCATGAAAGAATGTGTACACCTTGATTCTAATCTATGAAGTATATTGAGAAGTGCATGATGTCTAAAACTATCCTTGTTGTAATACACTAGCCAAGTCAATATAATGATCTATTGTCATTTATCTGATGCCTACACCCATACTACTGCTAATTGCTGGGTGATTGATGAAATGCATGAAAATATGGAAAGGGTTGCATGATAGGATATCACAAAAGTTAGAGGGAAATAAAACTAAGGGAATGATGGTTATGACCAACTGAATATAGGCTTTAGGATGTAACAAGGCACTCAAGGGTGAGGTAGAGGACATGGTGGGTGAAGGTTCCCACCATTCTCATTTTATAAGTTTGGCTCAACATATCATTATCGGGATAACTATCCTAAAAATCCAATGTGTGGGTATTGTTGAGGGTCCCACGAGGTCAAAGAATTCCTTGACCTATATAAAAAGTTGACCTAGGGTAGTCTTAGAGTAGATAAAGGCACATGAATGATTAAACATGATTAGAAGATGAAAAAATAGACCTAGAAAGCACAACCTATGCACACAAAGGCAATATAAGTATATACAACTATGCAAAGTGGATTTACCACTCATCCACTAATTACACCAGTATTTAAGTTAGGCCTAAAGTATGGGGATAAGGTCAAAATGAATGCATAATGTGGATTGAACCCAAAGATGTGCCATACCCAAATATAACATAGTAGAAAGACATATTACAATAGGCTATGAGTGTAATCCAAAAATTGCAAAGGGAGCTCCAATTAGTGCAAGACCTAGAAGTGTAGGCTACCACCTCTCAAAATATGAAGGATAGCTAAGAAGCTAAAATACAAGAATTAATTGAGATCCTACACCTCCTGAAAATAGAAGGAATGTTTCCCCTAATTAAAAATATGCTCCTAAAACATGCAAGTCAAAAATAAGTTGAGGTCACTATGCCATGTATGAAGAGGGTGTGAGAAGTTTGACATATGTAAAATGTAGAATACAACCAAGAACTCCTAGTGTATGCCACTATTGATGGATGGTTTATTTGTGAGGTTCTTGTAGACATAGGTATCAAGGTCAACATCTTGACCAAAAATGATTGGGAAAAAATGGGTAGGCCATCCATAAGACCCTTCCCTCATGTACTTTTCATGGCTAATAAAACTTGAACATAGCCTATCAAAAATCTAAAAATCATAGTTGTAGATATCATGGGTTTCAAATTCTATGCTGACTTTGAAGTAATAGAGTTAGTAGAGTAGGAAAACTACTTGATGCTTCTAGGAAGGCCATGGTGTTATGAAAATTATACAAATATGCACTTTAAAAGGTGTTATATGACTCTTGAGAATGTAAAAAAGATGGTAGTTGTACCTCTCTCAAATGACCAAGGACCCCTTATGTTGAGAGCATGGACATCAAGGATGAGATCAACCACATTTGTAACATCATGATGTAAGGCGCTAAGACTCTAGACCCAAATGATCAAGGAATCCTATTTTGGGAAGATGGATAATTAGCCTTAGACACCACCAATGTTACTTGTAACTAATTGGTCGAGGAAGCATATGAGACCACTGGTTGACGGTTTTGCTTAGTGTATGCAAAGGTGATAAAACTAGTAAAGTAGGCTAGGTACAAATTGATATCACTCCCAAAATATGGATCCCTTATGACAAGATAAGGGGGAAAAGAGTGTTTTAACTTATTAAGGGAAAACTTGTATCACTCCCAAAATATGAAGGAGGTAATCTAGTGGAAGACTATGCCCGTGACCTTGAGTCATGCATCCCAAAAAAGGTGGATAAAATGGATGCACTAGTGTACACATTGAAGAGCACTATCACTTATTGGTGGGTAGCATAAAAGCCTAGATTTTTAACTTTGCAAGATGTGAAGGCAACATTTTCACTATATTTGAAAAGATTAATGAGGACCTGGACATTTTAGCTTACTCTAGTGACTCTAAACCTACTACACATATATGTATTTGCAAAGAAATGTGGACTATTTACAAAAAAAATGCCCCAAGGAATATATGGGTGCATGCCTTCTATAAGACCTTGAATACTTGGGCATGGGCATGTAGTTAACGAGATGCACTTAAAAACAACCAACTAGAATGCCCTTAAGGATTAGTTTATTCATACCTTCTCCTTTTCTTTGTAAAATATTGAATTGATTGAGCTATTACGGGTAGTATGAAGATTAGTGTTTCAAGACATTGCTATATTGGAGGAGTACCTAAAGGACATGTTTGATGAAAAAGGGTTAGCACTCCCAACCTTCTTTAAAGATCAAACTCTCAATAGTGACTCTAGTGATGAAGATGATGACACATGGAAGGTGCACAACTGGAAGAATTTGATAGGGAAAAGGAATTTAATACACTGAGTTGAGGATAACACCCAAGAAGAAAATGAGCCTACCCATATTTGGGTAGAAACAAATGAGGTTAGTAGACAAGTTGAGGATTCACACTAGGATAAGAATGAACCCTACCATGCACCATTATGAACTACCAAGGTAGATATCAGTTTAGAGGAACCCAAAATTTCTACTTTGGGTGCTTATTAGTCTGACACATAACTGATGCATATTATTGATCTCCTAAAGTAATTTCAAGACTTGTTCCCACATAATTACAAGGATATAAAAGGTGCACACCCATCCCTTGGAAATATTGGAATAAAACTAGTTGATGGTGCAAGACCTATCAAGAAGTGACCTTATAGGATGAACCCAAACCTTCACACTAAGATCAAGAATAAGATAAATGACATGCTAGCCATAGGCATCATCTACCCTATGTAACAATATAAATGGGTTAGCCCTATGGTCATCATAATCAAGAAGGATGGGTGTGTCTAAATTTGTGTTGACTATAGACTATTGAATGCCACTTGTGTGACTGACCCCTTTCTAACTCTATTCATCGATGAAGTATTGGATGGTGTTGTAGGTTGTGAGATATACACATTTACTAATGTATTTTTAGGTTACCATCAAGTCTATATTGAGGAGGGATACAAGCCCAAAACCACCTTTGTGATTGAATGGGGTTGTTTCACATATAATGTGATTCACTTTGGGCTGAAGAATGTGCTAGCCTATTCTCCCAAGTGGTGATCACTGCATTCAAAAAATTCATTCACAAGTTCCCCCAAGTATACTTATAAAATTAGATAATGTATGGGTTGGTGAAAGATCACTATGATAATTTTCACCTAGTGTTTAAAAGGTACATGTAGTTTCAAATTTCATTGAACCTCATGAAGTGTGTTTTCACACTGCCATTTGCCACTTTGCTAGGGCATCATTTGTAAGGATGGTATGATAATTGATATACACAAAATTGTAATAATCATTTAGATTACAACACCATCAATATAGAAAGATGTTCACGCCTTTCTTGGGGTACTATAGGAAGTTTATAAAAAAATATGCCAGGATTGTGGCACTGTTATAATAAATCTTGAAAAAGGATGTCCCATTCTATTGGGGCACAGTATAGGAAGATGCTTTTGAGACCCTGAAGCTCAAACTAGCAAGTGTGCCAATATTTACATTTCCCAACTGGGAAATTCCTATTTATGTCCACCTTGATGCCTTTTATTTAATAATCAGTGCCATTCTCATGTAACTAGGCAAAGGGAAAATGGATCATCCTATTTATTTCACAAGTAGGAAACTAACAATGCTTAAGAAAACTACACCACAATTGAGTGTGAGGCACTTGACATGGTCTATGCCCTATATAATTCTAGATAGTACTTATTGGCAAATCCCTTTATTTTCTTCACTGATCGTGAGATACTTAAATACCTAGTGAACAAACCCATTCTACACAATAATAGTTACCAATGGATTGTTTTGTTTTAAGAATTATAATTCTCTATTCTAGTAAATCTTAGAAAATAGAACTTTGCATCAACCATTTATCTGCATCAACTCTGGTGATATGAAAATGCCAATTGAAGATGATATGCCTGATGCACAACTTTATAGGATCCAATGTGTCCCTGAAGACTTGGTAAAAATTATCACATATCTTACCTCTGGATTTATGCCTTAAACCATGACCACTAAAGATAAAAAACATCTTGCAGTTCACACTACCCCTTTTCAACTCATTGCTGGCAAACTGTATAAGTTGATCCATGATGAAATCATGCATCACTATGTCCTCGAGCATGAGTAGGACTCAATACTACAATAGGTGTATGAGGAGATTGATGGAGGCCATTATTCTAGAGATCTTATGATGCACAAGGTGATATAATCAAGATTATAGTGGATAACTTTGTTTCATGACACTAAAGAGTATGCCAAAGCATGTGATGTTTGCTAGTGCACTAGAAAACCAAACCACATGGATGAGATGCCCCTCATCCCCATTCTTTCCTAAGCACCATTTGAAAAATGGGCCATTGATTTTTTTGGGTCTATTACTCCTGCTACTAGGCACATAGGTGTATGGTACATTATGGTGGCCATAGATTACCTCACTAAGTGGGAAAAAATAGTGCCAACCAAAGATTATACAATCATCATAGCAACATGATTCATCTTAGAGAATATTATTAGTTGGTATACATGTCCATTTAGCTTGACTAGTGACTATGGCACACACTTCATCAATGAAACAATTTAGATATTATTGGTTGAATATATTGTGGTGCACCATAAAATGACACCCCACCATCCCCAAGTAATGGCACTATAGAGAAATTCAATAAGATATTGGGGACATGCCTCACAAAAATATGTGATGTTGGTTACAAGTATTAGGATTACCATGTGTTAGTAGTATTATTAGCCTATTGCACAACATACAAGTGCCTAAACAAGGCTACACCATTCCAACTAGTGTTTGGCATAGAGGTTATTTTATCCATAGAATTCAGAGTGCTATCATTATGCATCACATGTATTGGTTGGTTGGATGACCAGGAGTCTTTAAGTGTGTGCCTATAAGATTTGGAGTAGATGGAAAGGACATGCACCCAAGCATGGTAGAGCCAATAGATAGAGAAGGCCCACTGAAAGCTATGGCATGATAAGTACATCAAGTACAAGGTGTTTATAGAATGCACACTAGTCTTTTTATATGATCTAAGTACCTTAGGCACTTAGGCAAGTTAAAGATCAGGTGGATGGGACCTTATGTCATCCATAATAAATTAGAGACTAACATATGCAAGATACACACATTGATCAATGAAATTATCCTTAGGCATTTCAATAATAACAAATTAAAGGCATACCATCACTAGGATGGTACTTTACCAATTAACATCAACTTTCTAGTCAAAAGTCAATTGCTTGATTTTAACCATAATAAAATTAGGCAAAATTCCATTTGTTTCTTATGTTGTGTGAATAAGCATGGAATTTATAGGCCTACAAGATAAATTTTCTAGTGTTTACACCTGCACAAATTTAGTCGAGTGAGTCGAGGCTGATCATTTTTTAAGCACCTGAGGCTAGACACCCAAGTCTCTAGGCATGTATGAAGTTTTAAAATTTCAAAAAACTATAAGTACAAGTTGAAGAAGGATGGATCTCAAGGTTTTTTTGTAAAATAAATCAATAGGATATGTAGACACCTAAAACTAACCATCAATGACCTTCAACTAGGATTTTGACCAATTTCTACCAAAGTGCACAATTTGGCCTAAAACACTAAAACACATTAAACGAGTTGAAATTGATATATTGAAGTGCTTATTTTTGATAGAGTGTCATTAAATGGGGAAATATAATTTATGAAGTAACTAACTTTGATCAGATCATTTTGAGTCAAAATGACATTTTCACACTTGGGTGCTCTAGATTGCTCTTTTCTATCAAATTTCTTGTATAAGACGTGCCTTTATTATTTGGTGTTGAAAAAATCATAAATAGGATAATGGTTCCAACACATATAACATTGAATTCCAATTCTAATTAAATCAAATTTCAAGCCAATAATATGACATTTTGACTAATTTGATTAATTTGTGCACAAATTGCCAAGTTTTTGCATCAAAGTTGACTAATCATGTTTAAGGCTAATTAAACCAAATCAAGAGCTTAGGTTAATTTTCTATAGAAATTTTTGAATATTTATTTTTATAAATTGATTGTCATTAACTACATCATCAAATGACATCATTATATGGGGTGGCATCCATAAGCCATAAATAGCACAAATATCTAAATTAATGCCTCCCATGCTTCATTAAGACCCTCCATGCCTAGTTAATGCCCTTCTATCATAAATATTGATGAGCCTATTTATTAATTTTAATTATATAATTGAATTAATCCTTAGCCACATATTTTTATCTTGAGATGGATAGTTTAGGTTGATTTTAAACCATTCCAAAAATCTATAAATAGGAGGCCTTGCCTATTGAATTTTAAGCTCTTTTATGCCAAATTTATAATGTCCAAATGCATCAAAAATCATTGAATCTTAGTGTTATAATGCCAAAATGTTGAGCCAATCCAAGCCAAGTCAAATCTAAACAAGATAACAAGGAGAGATGGAGGTAGCCTCACTTAATTTGCAGACTTCATGAGCATAAATCGAGCAAGCCACTTCAAAAAATTGTTTGGAGCATCAAAAGAAGGTGAAAGAAGGTTTATTTTGCATTTTAGTTGTTTTTTTCATTCCAGTATTGTTAACTAAGATCCCTCATTGAGATAGGCTAGAGGTGTTAGCTATTAGTGTATTATTTTGGTTTTGATTTCATATACTAACATAATACTAATCTCCCCTTATTACAATCTTATATTCATAAATAGCACACTCGGTGGGACCTAGCCTCACAAATTTGATCAAATTACACCTAAAATATATATACTAACCCTTTTCATGTAGGATCTTGGAGTGTGGAGGCAAAAAAGATAAAAAATTGAGCAAAAATCCATTTTTTCTAAGCCATGATTTTATTCTCAGGACTGTGCATTCCAACTCGCTTGTCAATCTAACTCACCTGTATATCCCAACTTGCATACCAATCCAACTCTCCTATCTAGCTCAACTCACTTGTATAGCCTAAATCACTTGTCATCCCAACTCACCTGTCAACTTAATTTGCATGTCAACCCAACTCACCTATGCAACCCAACTCAACTATCAACCCAACTTGCCTGTGCATCCCAACTTGCCTATCAATCCAACTCACCTATCTATCCCAACTCATCTTGTAGCCCAACTTGCCTATCAGCCTAACTTGCTTATCAACCTAACTTGCCTGTATAGCCCAACTCTATTGTCAACCCAACATGACTATCAACATGAGAGCTCATTTTTCAAAAGTCCTTATCTCATCCTCTAAGGTACTTCAAAGTAGGAAGTCCTAATCTTGGTTTCATAAGTTGAAAGGATGGTTTGGAAGTTAATTTGGGTGTTTTAACTAATCATACACTTTAATTTGGAATTTTAAAAATAACTTGGTATAAATGATGTACACTTCAAATTTGGTGCCTAAAATGAATCTTTAGCATGCTAAGTCTTGCACACTTTAAGCTTTGGGTTTAAAATGAACGTAGGTTCTTATTGTTTCATTTAGTATTTTTTTGTTATAATTTTTACATTTTTTTACAACTTAAGACCAAAGGGTCAAAATAATGTCACAAATTTTTTGTTTTAGTGCTTAAAATTGGACTCATTTGTCAAGTTTGTATTTAATAGATGATTAATTAATTTATTGGACTCTTTTCCTTTTCTTAATTTAGACCTTATTTGGAATACTTTGACTTAGACCTTTGACATGCTAGTTTTTATTCAGATGCTTGACCTTTTATGTGTATGAAATTTGACATTAGATATTTGATGTTAGAATAATTTATGCCAAGTCTTAGAAAAAACTATTTTGGATATACAACTTCATGATCAAATCATTCTTTAGAGATACATATCCACTTTCAACCAAGTTAGACTAAGTTTGAGTCATTTGTATTTTGAACATAGTTTTTTAGAGTTTGCAAAACTCTAAGCCTTTTTGTTTTGGAGCTTTCATAATTTATGCAGATATATCTAGTTACACATATGGTGGAGTCACATACAATCCAACTTATGATAGAATGGCCACACAAAATCTCACTAGGAACCCCTATAGAGAAAGATTTTTTGATGATTTTTATTATTCTCCATATATTATTCCATATGGGGAACATAGTAAAAATACACAAAATCTAAATAAAATTACCAATTGGGATAATATGGTTTATGAGGAGGACTTTTAAAATCCAACTATAGATAATATTGTTTGGGATATGGATCCATACCCTCTTTACAATAATCAATACATAAAACATGTTCAATAACCAACTTATGATCCAAGTCAAGATTAGGATGATATGATTTATGAGGACTTAGATTTTTTAGCTTGTGAGATGAATCAAGATCCATAATGCCCCTTCATCATTCCAAGACCTCATCTTTTGGTTTATGTAAGAAACCAAGCTCTGCACTACCCTATCATTACCATTTCAAGACTTCATCCTTTGACTCATGTGAGAAATCAAGCTCCCCAATACCCTACCATTATCCAATGATAGACAATTCCTCATCCGATACCAATCCAATAAAAACCTCAACCCATAAAATCATTTAAAGACTAAGCTATGTTCAAAATTGGTATTTTCTAAATCTTTTGAAACCAAGGCCATGAAAACCAACCAATCTAAGATGTTTTATCAAACCAATCACTTGTGATAAGTTAACCTATGATGAATTTCCTATTTATCCTATACCAATTATCAAGGAGTATCACTATGACAAGCTTGTCTTTGTTGAGTCACTTCTTAATGATTATAACTACCTTTGGGCAAATCATTACCTCAACCATATGTCTATTTTTCAAGATCCTCCTATTACCAAGCTAGTCTTTATTGAGTCACTTCTTAATGATTATAAATGCCTTTGGGTAAATTATTATCTTAACCATATGCCTATTTTTCAAGAGCCTCTTATTGATAATCTAGTCTTTAAGGAGTTGTCTCTTGACCTTTTTTCCATTATGGAAGAGTCTCACTTTGACAAACTAGTCTTTGTGGAGCCCATTATGCCATTACAAGACATCACTTGTCTAATACCAAAAATTCAACAAGACATTATTGTAATATGATACCCATTAGATAAATAATCAGAGTTAGAGTCAGGTTCTATTCCTAAACCAACATTAGATTTAACATCAAAATCATAATCAACATTAGTCTCAATATCAGATTTAGAGTCCATTGAGTTATAATTAGATTCAGATACAAAATATATTCATGACTATTACAACATTGGTTATGCATGCCTTTTAGATCAATTTGAATATATTTGTGATCTTTCTATGGATTTTTAGGATGAGTAATTCAGCTTTGACACAAGTTCTCCTGGTATCTTCTAAAAGGATTATGCAGCCTCTCCCCATTCCATTACCATTCTATAGGCCATTACCATCAACCAAAGTAGACATATTATTGACATTATATCTTCCAAAAGTGTTGATTGGGACTGATAAAATCACACTTTATTAAATTGCATCGATGGTGACATAGCAGTTGAATAAGAGCAAGGAGGCCAAGACCAAATTCATGTAGTAGAAGAACATTCTCATAGTGAAACCTTTTTGAAGGTGCTAGTGGATAATCAAATTTTAAACTCAACATATTTTAGTGAAACTTTTTTGGAAGTGCCAGAAGAAAATGAAATTAAAAAGCTAATATTAATTAGTAAAACCTTCTTGAAGGTGCTATGGGACAATCGATACAACTTCATTGGTTAAAACCTCTTTGAGGTGCCAATAGCTGAGAACAAAAGTTCACTACTTGATGAAGACAATATTAAAGATCAAATCAATATAGATTCTAATCTATAGTCTAATTAGATGGGAACTACTCTCAAGATCAAACAACATAAAAATTTGGTGGTCCTATTAGGATAATAAGTCTTTAGCCCTGACACATCTAAAGCTATGTCAAATCTAACATCAACAACATTACATGTGACTGAAAGTCTTGATCTTCATTTGTTTTCCAACCATTTCACATTATATTATCATCTACCATTCCATTTAATGAAAAAACCTATCATCCATTCTTTATCCCTATTTACCATCTATACTCGCACTTTCCTTTATAGAGGCTACAAATATACCTTGTTCAATTCTTGAAGGAATCATAATCAATGGCCAACAAAGAGCACAACAACATCATTTTCATCAAAATTTATAAGAAATTCTTGATAGAGAAACTATTCAAATGAGGTGTAGGATAGTAATTAATATTATTGATTATTTTTTTTGTATCAGTTTTTGATCAGGATCTGCATCTCTACTTCTGCAAGAACAATATAATCATATGCCATTTTACCATACCCAGGCCAAACATATAAAAAACCAATAATCACCCAGGGCAAAAACATGTGCCATACCATTTCATTTGCCATATTCCTTTATCCATTATCGTATATCTTTGCTAGTCACCCCATCACTTGGGGGAAATCATCTTTTCATTTTATCCTATCTATCAAAACCATCATTATCCAAGAGCAAGACCATTTTGTTTTACCATTCCATTCCTATCTAGACCAAAGTCTATTTTTAACCATCCTACCCAATCCTGTTTTGATCTTGGTTTCTTTAGTTTATTTCATACTTTTTATTATGGGATTATGATCAAGCTTCAATAATTAATCAAGTCTATGTTTAAATGATAGTCTATGAAAATAATGTGACAATTGATCTGGCAAGATATCTTTCATTTTCCATCCTATATCAAAGTTGGTTTATGTGAGCCTGATTATAACCGCCTATGGGCAAATCAGTGTTTCACTGGTCTTGCTACTAATTATAACCATCTATGGGAAAATTGGTATAATTGATCTATGACCATTGTATCTTAGTTATAACTACCTATGGGAAAACTAGGGGCAACATTTATTTATCATGCATTATCATCTCACCTTACCATTACTATTTTTATTTGACTGGCCATTTGTCAAATATGAGAACTTGTTGGGACCTAGTTGGTTTTTTCTCACCTTTTGTGTGGATGAAATTACTATGACTTGATGTCATTTCAAGACTATTTAGGTCATACTCAATTTATGTTGAGGTCACCTTAGTCCCCCTAAAGCCACACTCTCACTATTTTTCAAGTAACCTAAGCCAAACACTGTCACCATTTTATGAGTAGGTATCTTGTCATTCTCTAACAAGTTAAGTTAACTCAAAATACCAAAAACATTTAAATATTTCAAAATCCAAAAACATTTGTCCTGTCTAAGCCTAGTCATCTATCCTTGAACCACCTTACTAGGGCAAATTCATTGTTAGGATGCTTTTTTTGATTTTGTTTTTAAGATTTCTATTTATTTGTTTATTTCAAGTTAGTTATTTGTTTGTTTATATTTCTATTTCTTTATTTATGTTTTGGATTTCCTATTTGTTTTATTTTAACATTGTTGCCTCGACTCAATATATATGTGTTCATTGGGTGATTGCTTGAGCACATTATTCTTGAGTCTATCCATATTCATACATCATCATTGTCATTATGGTGTTTATCATTGATGCATTATTTTTGAGTGTTTATTGGATCAGGAGTCAGGTCTTACACATATTTTAGGATAGTATTCATGATTTTATATCATGATGCCTACTATCACATGCTATAAAAAAATTAGCTTCAAGAAGGTTTGCAAGCAATGGAGCCACATAAGTTTCTCCTTAACACCTTGGCAAATCCTTCCATCCCATCCTTGATCAAGTCAACCCATTGACCATTCTAGTTGTATCATTGATAATAAGGACAATCATCTCTACATTAATATGTATAACTATATCTTTTCCAATGATCAAATCTTATTCTTCTATCCATTTATTTCATCATTTTGTGCATCCTCATATGTCTGGTTGTTTGTAACTTCTTTAGTCATTAGACCATCACATCTATGTTTGCACCCACTCATATTTAATTTGTATTCTAGGTTATATCCTTGAGTTATGATTACTAATTAACCCTAATTGGGGCACAATCATCTTTATCTAATCTAGGTCCTCTTAATGATTATAATTGCCTATAAGAAAATTATTATTTTGACTTTTATTCCTGATTATAACCGCCTTTGGGTAAATTAGTAATCCTTTTTAAATCAATGCAAAAAAGCATTTTCTCATTTGGATTAATCTTAACCATGTTTTAATTCCACCTTTCTTCTTGCTTCTTTTCGAGGGACCATCCATTAACAAATGTGATGGTCACTCCCTTGAGGGGGCATCATCATAGGCTTCCCAAACACTATTTGGAGCTTTTTCTTCAACCATCATCTTCTTTTTGGCATGAAGGAAATTTATCATTATTTGAGAAGACATTTATATACCTATAGTTTTCAACATCTTCCCAAATAGGGGGCAAACTGTAGATACCTAAAACTAGCCACCGATGACCTTCAATCAGGGTTTTGACCAATTTTTATCAAAGTACACACTTTGGCCTAAAACACTAAAATAATTAAATGAGTTGAAATTGATATATTCAAGTGCTGATTTATGCTAGAGTGTCATTAAATGGGGTAATTCAATTTATGAAGTAACTAACTTTGATCAGATCATTTCAAATCAAAATGACATTTTTGCACCTAGGTGCTCTAGATTGTTCTTTTCTATCAAATTTTTTGTACAAGACATTTGCCTTTGTTATTTTATTTTGATAACATCCTAAATGGGATAATGGTTCCAACATATCTAACATCAACTTCTAATTCTAATCTAGTCAAATTTTGAGCCAATAATATGACATTTTGACCAATTTGATTAATTTGTGCAAATTGCCAAGGTTTTGCATCAAAGTTGACCAATCATATTTAAGGATAATTACACCAAATAAATAACTTAAGTTAATTTTATATGAAAATTTTTGAATATTTATTTTTATAAATTAATTGTCATTAACTACATCATCAAATGACATCATCTTATGGGGTGGCAACCACAAGCCATAAATGCCACAAATATCTGAATTAATGCCTCTTATGCCTCATTAAGACCCTCCATGCCTAGTTAATGCCCCTCTATCCCAAATATTGATGAGACTATTTATGAATTTTAATTATATAATTGAATTAATCTGTAACCACACATCTTAATCCTGGGATGAATGGTTAAGATTGATTCTAAACCATTTCAAAAATCTATAAATAGAAAGACTTACCTATTGAATTTTAAGATCTTTTATGCCAAAATTATAATGCCCAAATGCATTGAAAATCATTGGATATTAGTGTTATAATTCCCAAATGTTGAGCCAAGCCAAGCCAAGTCAAAGCCAAACAAGGTGCCAAAGAGAGATGGAGGTAGCCATACTTCATTAATGTAAACTTCATGAGCACAAACTGAGCAAGACACTTCAAAAAAATATTTGGAGCATCTAAAGAAGGTGAAAGAAGGTTTATTTTACATTTTAGTTATGTTTTACATTCTAGTCTTGTTAACTAAGCTTTCCCATTGAGATAGGCTTAAGGTGTTAGCTATTAGTGTGTTATTTTGATTCTAATTTTATATACTAACACAATACTAATCTCCACTTATTGTAATCCTATGTTCACAAGAGATAATGAGGCAATGGAGGACCATTAAAAGGATTTATATGGGGTAGGGAAGGCTGAATCAAGAGACATGAAAGAATAGATAAATTAATTGAGAAAGAGAGACACACTTAAAAGGAAGTGCAACACAGAGAAGAGATGGAAATTATGAGGCTAAATCATGTGCATGTGAATTGATGCACTGAATTAACCATAAGAATGATGAAGGTCATGCCAAGTTGAACAAAACACAAGATAATAACCATTGTGATAGTTGGTACCCACCTAATAGTCATGATAAATGACCATTTGAATCACCTATCACTTCATCAAAGAATCCATTTGCAAAGTTAATGCTACAATGATGCAAGAGCAAAGATTCATAATGAGTAGTTGGTGGTGGATTTTAGTGGATTTTGTGGGTTTAGCATATTTTGAGAATCCAAACATCACCAATCATAAATATGGTGTCTTAAAACATTGTATAAAATGGTATAAGGCAAAGAAAGGCAAGTTACTATCATTTAAAAAAGATTAACACGGAGTCAAGAGACAAACCCTTTGAGCAAGAAAATGCTACCAAAGAGAGAACTAGTCACCCATAGTCTCTCCAAGTGAGAATGAAATAGAAATAAGAAGATTGCATTATATCCTATAGAGAAAAAGAGGCAAGTGGATATATTTTAGTAGAAAAATAGGGGATTAGGATTGTAGAAGAATGATTAAGTCATCATTAATGGGGTAGGAAGCTTGATACTTGAATAAAAAATTACATTTCATATAATTGTGAATCACACAAGGCATAATTTTGAGCTTTGACATAATCAACCAGTCATGCTTCAATGAGCAATAGGTTCAAGATGAGCAAGAAAAGGCTAAGTACATGTTTACCATAGGTACAAAAGGATGTAAATAAAGCATAAGTGGTGAGGGAAATAGTTGTCATGAAAATAGAGGCACAGATGGTGAAAGGACTGAGCATCATAGAGATATATCCTAAAGTGAGTGAAAATCTCACCTTTAGAGAAATAGAATACCCGTCAAAGGTCATGGTGGGGGAGAAGTGGGTGTCATTTGTGCATATGTGCAAAATTAAGGACAACAACCACATGAAAGATAACCTTAAATAATTGAAAAAGGATTGGATGGTAGACACTGAGAAGAAGACCAAAGTAGGTGTTGTGCTCTTTAATGTCTCTGTCAAATACAAATTGCAAACTATGGGCACCACACAAATATTCAAGCTTCCAAGTTTTGGCAAGTTGAAAGACTTGGTGCATTCCTCTTCTCATGAGTACATAACAACTAATTTTAATTTAATGGATAACAAATGTGGATATTAGTGATCCTTATTAGCATAATCATGGGGCTACCTAATATAGGATTAGACCTATGTGAGATGATGGAAGATAAGGTGGAGGTAGAAAGGTTCACAAAGCTCTTGGGATACTATAATTTAGGGTTTACATTTCCCATCAAGGACATCCAAGACCCAAATACAAGGGTAGTGGTACACTTTATTAGTAAAAAACTATAACCTAGTAGTTTTTGGTCTTATATTAGTAATACCTTCCTATGCATTGCCAACCACATGGCACAAGGAGTGAGACTCAACATCTCCAAGTTCATTGCAAAGGAACGTGCAAGAGTACCATTGAGCACATGAAACCTTTAGATGGGGTACATGATGATATTGATAGTAATGGAGGACATATGTGTGATAGATGATGATGATTATGACCACCTATTGGTGATATCTCCTAGCCACAAGTCCCTTACGGTGAAGTACCATGACTTCATTTGCCCACCTAGCTTCTCACAAAATCATAAGACTAGTGTGCAAGGGTGGTTTGAGAGGTACATAGAAGCATTTGGGAAGGAATGGTTCATCCATCAATAACTTCCCCAATAATTGGTGTGAATGAAAACATTTTCTATTATGCAACACTTCTATGTGGTATGCCTAGCACTCACAAATGGGAATCTGTTAGGATGACTCTAATTACCTTACACATTCTTAGCCAAGTAATTCATCGAAGTGATGAGGAAAATACAAAATGTGTAATAGATTGAGATCTTATTCAAGGATATGGTTCATGATAGAAGCATAATGAGGTGATAATTTTTGCACCCTAGAGCCAAGGCCACCAAAGATGAGGAAAATGGCATCAACATGATGAACATCCATCCCCTCTAGAGGGTAATAATAAATGGGAGGATCTTTAACCTCTATTATGAGATGAATCCATTTAATAAGGGTGACAATATTGTAAAGAATGATGATTACCCCCTCTTATTTATAGATGAAGGGAAGGTTTTACCGAAGCTATAGGTGAAGACACTCCAAAAGAAATGGGGTAAGAAGTTAGAAGAGATCATGGAGTACATACAATTGAAAATTGCCTCTGAAGAACCAATTATGCCCCTTGCTCCAAAGAAGCACATGACCTTCATGAAAGAGGGTGATTCTCCTAGCAAGAAGCCAAAGAAAAATAACAAGGGACCTATAGTGTTCCCTAATATAAATCTTGTAGATATGGAAAAAGAGGTGACCCTCGAGCTCATAATAGAGGAGGAAATTGAATAAGACCAAGCAGAGACATATATCCTATAGATATGACAAGGATAAGAGGATCCTAATGCCTAAAATGTGTAGAAGGTCCTATAAAAACATGATTACCACACTATAAGTAATAGAGGAAATGATGATACTCACATTTAGTACTACCTCATTAATAATCCCTCTAAGGAAACTAATGTCGACATCTAGTGAGGAGGCTTCCTCACCAGATCCTCAAATAGTCATGGGGAAAAGAGTGGCTTGGAAGAGATGAGTGAGGAGGATATAAACAAGGATTTTGTGCTTGAAGAGAAGCATAAGCTTTATTAGGAGAATAAAAAGGCCAAATTAGAGAAAAGGGGCCCAAAGGTTCCCATAAGTGCTGGACTAGCTATTGAAGTGGTCAAACAAGCACCAAGTGACCCCATTAAGAAAGGAGAAGAATCTACACAAAAGTCATGCCCAAGTAATGAATGGGTATCTAAATATAAATAAGGTGATACTGATGCCTTAGAATAACAAAAAAATATGATAAAGGATCCCGAACAAAAATAAGGTGATGATAGCACCAAAGGAATTACTTTGGAGGTAAGTATTGAAAACCCCTAGGATAAAGAAATGAATGAGGGGGATAATTTTGATGAAACAACCCCTAGGACCAAATAAGTGAATCCTTAGAGGAGAGTGATAAAGAGAGTGGTGGCACTAGTGAAGAGGAGGAAGCAAAAACAAACAAAGTTATCATCGAGAAGGATGACAGATAGTTGAACATAAGGGAATCAATGTAGAAGAATTGGGGGGATGAGAATTTATACATGTATGAAACTATTCCCTCTAATCTACCACCACTAGGATGTATAATCAACTCTCATTTGCACCATACCCTTGTTGGGGATCAACCAACAATGGATTACACTTGTGAAAGCAATAAACGTGGAAATAAATTAGATAGATAAGTAACTAGAATGATAAATAGCACAGAACAAGAGATACAAGAAAAACACCCTAAAAACTTGTATTAAAACTCTTTACAAAAGGAACACAAATGAAGAAACTTATTTCTTCCACACCTCTCTCAGATGCACACGAGATCTCTCACTAGATCTCTATTCCTTAAGATCTCTCTCTCTCTCTCAAGTACAATCAATTCCAACAACCTAGATTGATACAACTTCTGTACTGTCCTTCAAACATTCACAATGTTCTACTCATACTCTCACACTAAGCTAAGAAGATCTTTCCTACATATAGAATTAGGAAACTTGAGCATGCACTTACAACAAATAGTTAAGCCTCTTGAACAAGGGCTCTAAAAACAATCTTGCCAATAATAAAAACGTGAACTTAAGACTACAACTCAAACTCATCATGCAAACACTCGCTTCTGTCCTCAGAAATAGCTTTTTGGATACACAGGTAACCGACACCGGTTCCTGCCTATTTGCCTATGACCGTCGTCGGCTGATCCTCTACCAACATCGGCGCCTCTGCAACTGCACCTGACCGACGTCGATCGCTCCTGACCGACGCCAGTGTCTATGTAGACCTGAACCTGTTTGAAGTCTGCTCTTTGGTGAAGCTTTTAGCTCCACACCCTAACAATCTCCCACTTGGAGATAAGCAGCTGCACCAGTACCTGTACAGCAACATCTTCTAGCTCTTCCATCTTCAACTCAATCATGAAGACCAATAGAAGTTGAATGAAGATTCAACTTCTCCTTTGTAACTGGCTTGGTTAGCATATCAGCAGGATTCCTATATGTATGGATCTTCTCCAGCTTCAACTCACCATCTTCCAATACCTGTCATATGAAGTGGTACCTTAGCTGTATGTGCTTGGTTCTTGAATGAAAGGCTGAGTTCTTAGCCAAATGGATTGCACTCTGACTGTCACTATACAATTTGCAACTTCCATGCTCCCTTCCAAGCTCTTCCATGAACCGTGTCACCCATATCATCTCCTTTCTAGCTTCTGTGGCTGCAATATACTCTGCTTCTATAGTTGACAAGGCAACAACCTTCTGCAACTTAGATATCCAACTAACCGCCGTTCCACCTACAGTAAAAACATAACCTGTGGTGCTCCTCCTGCCATCCAAATCACCTGCCATATCTGAATCTACATAACCATGTAGAGAAGTATCTGAACCTCCATAGCACAAGTGTCTACTACTGGTTCCTCTCAGATATCTAAGGATCCACTGAAATGCTTTCCAATGTTCCTTTCCTGGATTGGCCATATACTTACTTACAACTCCCACTGCTTGGGCAATATCCGGTCTAGTACACAACATTGCATACATCAAACTTCCTACCGCAGAAGAATATGGAACCTTACTCATGTACTCTACCTCATCATGTGAATTAGGACATTGTTCTTTACTCAACTTAAAATGTCCAGCCAAAGGTGTGCTTACCAGTTTAGCATCCTGCATATTGAACCGTTTCAACACCTTGTCCACATAATCCTCTTGAGACAATATCAACCTGTGATTTTTCCTGTCCCTCTTAATGCTCATGCCAAGGATTTTCTTTACTGCTCCCAAATCCTTCATAGCAAACATTTGAGCTAATTTCACCTTAAGCTCAGAGATATCCTGCATGTGTGATCCTGCAACCAGCATATCATCTACATACAACAATAGAATAATATATCAACCGTTATCAAATCTCTTAAAATATACACAATGGTCAGATTGACACCTACTGTAGCCATGCTCAGTCATAAACCTGTCAAATTTCAAATACCATTGCCTAGGAGCTTGCTTGAGGCTATACAAGCTCTTCTTCAACCTGCACACTAACTTATCCTTACCCTTGACCTCAAATCCTTCTGGCTGTTCCATGTATATTTCCTCATCCAAATCTCCATGAAGAAACGCTGTCTTAACATTTAGCTGCTCAAGATGCAAATCCTCAAAAGCAACCAAAGACAATACAACCTATATAGAAGTCATCTTAACAATAGGAGAAAAAATCTCACCAAAATCAATACCTGGCTTTTGTGCAAATCCTTTCACTACCAATCTAGCCTTATATCTCATCTATCCATCCTCACCTTCCTTCAACCTGTAAGTCCATCTGTTCTTCAGTGTTCTCTTACCAGCTGGCAATTCAACCAAATCCCATGTTTGGTTCTCTTTTAAGGACTCCATCTCCTCAACCATGCCATGCTCCCACTTACTCCTGGACTCCACCTATAATGCTTCTTCAAAACTCTCTGGTTCTCCACCATTAGTTAGCAATAAATAGTATAAAGAAGGAGAATATCTAATTGGAGGCTTACTTACCATTTCTGACCTCCTGATGGGTGTCTTGGACTCGTTCTCAACACGCTGTCCACCCAAATTTTTTGACAGTGACCAACCTCGGCCACCTGTAGACCTGTTACTGGCTGACGCCAGTTCTTCCTGGCTGACGTCGGTGCCTGTTCTACCGACGTCAGTCTCTGTATGACCGACATCAGTTTCTGTACTGCCGACGCTGGTTCCTAACCTGACGACATCGGTCTCTGTGTTTTCCTGTAAGTGATTATTTATTTTTCCCGTGAGCTCATTTTGGACCATCACTTCGTCTAATTCTCCATTGCTCTGCCCAGATTGATTCACCTTCCTTATCTGATCACTATACATCACTCTTTCATTGAAAACAACATCACGGCTCCTAATTACCTTGTTAGTTCCTAGATTCCAAAATCTGAAACCAAAATCATCTGAGCCATAGCCAATAAACGTGCACCTCATAGACTTAGCATCAAGCTTCTTTCTATTTTCCTTATCTACATGCACAAAGGCTTCACAACCAAAAACTTTGAGATATGAGAGATCTACCTTTTTACTTGTCCATGCCTCTTCTGGAATTCCACCATCCAGAGCTGTAGAGGGTCCTCTGCTAATCAGGTACACTGCAGTGTCAACTGCTTCTACCCAAAACTCTAAGGGCAACCTAGCATGCAATCTCATACATCTTGCACGCTCAATGATTGTTCTGTTCATCCTTTCAGCAATACCATTCTACTGAGGTGTCCTTGGAACCATCCTTTGCCTACGGATTTCATGTGTGTAACAATACCAGTTAAACTTAAGACTGCAGAACTCACCGCCATTATCAGATCTCAAGCACTTCAATCTTCTACCTGTTTCATTCTCAACCATAGCTTTCCAAATCTTAAAAGTCTCAAAAACATCAGATTTATTTTTAATACAGTAGATCCATACCTTTCTTGTGGCATCATCTATGAATGTAACATAGTACCGTGATCCTCCAATAGAGGCTACCTGAGCCGGTCCCCACACGTCTGTGTGAACAAGCTGTAACTTATGCCTTTTCTTAGTAGACCCAGTCTTGAGAAAACTAACCCTTTTTTGTTTTCCAAATACACAATGCTCACAAAATTCTAGATCCATACTTTTCAAATCTGAAAGCATACCTTTAGACTTAAGAATTGACATCCCCTTCTCACTCATGTGGCCAAGCCTTGAGTGCCACAATTTAGCATCCACATCTGAAGTAGATAATACAGAAGGAGATTTGTTAGTAACACAATTACACAAGTAGAGAGTACCTTCTCTCTTACCTCTGGCCATAACAAGTGCACCCTTGGTTACCTTCCAAGAATCTACTGTGAGAGTTACTGTATAACCCTCATCTCCTAACTTACCTGCAGAAATCAAATTTATCTTCAAGCTAGGAACATGCATCACATCTCTCAACATCCATGTGTTGCCATTCTGCATCTTCAGCTGCACTTTACCTTTGCCAATAATCTTACAAGGCTTATCATCCCTTAAGTACACTATTCCAAAATCTCCATGGATATAGTCACTAAAATATTCTCTGTTAGGGGTAGCATGGAAAGATGCACCAAAATCTAATACCCAAGATTCTATATTATTATGCAAAGAGAAAATTAGAGCATCTTGTGCAATACCTGCAACCTTTGCCTCTTCCTTTCCTTCGTGCTGATTGTCCTCCTTAGGCTTTGACCAGCAATCTCTGCTTATGTGCCCCAACTTTCCACAGTTCCAGCATTGTGGCCTTCTGCCATTTCTGGATTTGGATCTGCCTCTTCCCTTAGACTTAGATCTTGATCTCCTCTTGCTCCTTTCTTTTTGCCTTCCCCTGCTCTCGAGATTTAAAGCATTCCCAGATGTCTCTTCTGTGCTTTTCCTGCGAATTTCCTCATTCAAGATAACACTAACAACATCCTCTACTTTTAAAATATTCGAAGCAGATGCAGTATTAGAAATTGCCATTACCAAGCCATGCCAGCTTTCAGGCAAAGAACATAATATTAAAAGATATTTTATTTCATCATCAAATACAATATTGATTAAACTTAACTGATTAACAATTCCATGGAAATCATTCAGGTGATTAGATACAGATCCACCTTCTTGCATATGCAAATTAAATAACTGCTTCATAAGATATACCTTATTAGAAGTAGAGGTTTTTTCATACAAATTTGCTAACGTAGTCATTAACTCTACCGTAGTTTTTGCCTGTGATAAATTAGATATCACAGTGGATGCAAGACTCAGTCTTATAGACCCCAGAGCCTTTCTATCAAGAACTTCCCATTCTTCATCCTCCATGTCCTTGGACTTCTTTGCAATCCCACCTAATGGTAAGTAAAGATCTTTCTGATACAGATAGTCCTCTATCTACATTCTCCAATGTTGATAGTTCTTGCCATTAAACTTTTCCATTCTCAATTTACTTTCTTCTGCCATTGCTTCTCCCACTCAAACAAAAATCCCTGTAGAAACCCCTGTGAGCAACCTGTAATCCAAACACACTACACAGATCTGAACCACCTGTTAGTGAACCTGACCTCTGATACCACTTGTTGGGGATCAACCAACAATGGATTACACTTGTGAAAGCAATAAACATAGAAATAAATCAGATAGATAAGTAACTAGAATGATAAATAGCACAGAACAAGAGATACAAGAAAAACACCCTGAAAACTTATATTAAAACTCTTTACAAAAGGAATACAAATGAAGAAACTTCTTTCTTCCACACCTCTCTCAGATGCACACGAGATCTCTCACTAGATCTCTATTCCTTAAGAGCTCTCTCTCTCAAGTACAATCAATTGCAACAACTTGGATTGATACAACTTCTGTACTGTCCTTCAAACATTCACAATGTTCTACTCATACTCTCACACTAAGCTAAGAAGATCTTTCCTACATATAGAATTAGGAAACTTGAGCATGCACTTACAACAAATAGTTAAGCCTCTTGAACAAGGGCTCTAAAAACAATCTTGCCAATAATAGAAATGCGAACTTAAGACTACAACTCAAACTCATCATGCAAACACTCGCTTCTGTCCTCAGAAATAACTTTCTAGACACACAGGTAACCGATGCCAGTTCCTACCTGTTTGCCTGTGACCATCATCGGCCGATCCTCTACCGACGTCAGCACCTCTGCAACTGCACCTGACCGGCGTCGGTCGCTCCTGACCGACGCCGGTGTCTGTGTAGACCCGAACCTATTTGAAGTCTGCTCCTTGGTGAAGCTTTTAGCTCCACACCCTAACAATACCATTATATGGATGATCCCTGATTTGAGGCACCTAAAACAACTACTTTAAGCCTAGAAGATCCTGAAGGGTAAGACTACCTTCTTATTGACCCTCGACCATGAACCCAATCTAATCTAGGAATGTGATAATAAGGTTGGCCACTAAAGTAATGCTCCAAAGCATCATCAATGATGGTAAGGCAATGAATTACAAGAGGCTCCTAAAATAAGCCAAGGATGAGGTGTAGGCCAATAGGTTCAAATTACAATAACTTTGTGAGTGTGTGGAGGTGGATGAACCATCTCTTTTGGTTGGCATCAACACTTTAGGCATTTTAGAGGTTGAAAAAATTTATGTACTAGTGGAGTAAAGGCTCCGAAGACTACAACATGAGCTAACATAAGAAGAGGAAGAGGAAGACTCTAGTATTGCACTGTAAAAGGGGCTATCTAACAAGCTCCAAGAGGTAGAAGACCTCTTCACAAAATTGAAGAAGGGCATGGAGATAATAAATGCCATTTATTAAGCTTCTCTAACCAAGCCTAAGTAATAGATGTGTACCTAAATCAGGTGAAGGATAAGAAGGAGAAGCTGTTGGATCAAGTGTACTTGGCAAGTAGGGTAGAGTGGTCATAAATCATGGGCAGTGTGAATCTACTCAGTGACCATATCAAAGACTAGGATCAGATAGAATCAATCTTTTATTCTCTACAAAAAAAGGCCTATGAGAATAGAGAGATATTAGATAGGAGTGTGGAAAAGGCAAAAGCCAATGGTAAGGCCTTCTTTAAGGAGCTAAAGAAAATGGATATACTTATACTCACTACTACATCCTCTAAGATAGAAAGTGCCACATAATAAATCAAGCTAGCCATTAAGGGATTTGAAGACTTAAGCACTAAACTCTAAGAGAATGTGCTTGAGTTCTGCATTCCCAAGAGTTTGATATCTTAGTCCAAGGGTGGAATAAAGTTTTTTTATGGGGAATGTTGGTCCCCTAACTTGCTAAATAAGGTTTTTGCAACAACATGACTTCCACCTAGGTGTGAGAGGATCATTTTGTCAAGTGGTTAGCCTTTGGGCTTTTTGTAGCTAGCTGGAGGTTGTAGCATAAATCTTGTGCCAACTGGTAGGAGACTAACCATATCTTATATTTTTAGGGAATCATCAAAGGTTTAAAAAGATGTGGAAAGTATAGTGCAGAGTTCATAGAGTCATAGATCCAAAAATTATGATGACAGAGTTCCATCTCAACACTTAATGTACAACTTCCACCCTAGAGAAGATGCTCTTGAAGGATTATTTAAGGAACCTCAAGATAGAGGATAAAAAAGGGAGACAAAGGATCATAGAGAATCTCTAGAAAAATTAATTTTATCTATATACATTACTCCAACTGTCATTAAGGCTTTAGAAACAACATGGAGGCCACTAAGGCTCCACTTATATATGCCCAAGCTCATCTATGAGCCTTTGGGTCATTAACAATTATGTTTTGAATATAACACTAGTTATGGAATTTGAATAAATGGAAATAGTGTTGTATTACAATGTGCTCTATGTCTAGTTTTCATGTTTTGTTACATCATTAATACAATGCAAAGATTTGTGATATCATACTGTTGACTGAATTATGTTGATTAATGTTCATGTATTTTACTGGTTCATGGATATAATGGAGTCCCTATAATGAATCATGAAATCATACTAATTTTGAATAAAGAATAAGTATAGTTCTTGTGATAGTAAACCAATCCTTGTTCAAATTGCATATGAGTAAATTGAGTCAAAATAATCTTATGACCCTTTAGGCACCGAGATGACCCCATGTTTAATCCAAGAAAAACCTGTGCCTATGGATCTGCCTTAAGGTTCAGTGATTTGATTAAGTCCCATAATTAAAGCCTCACACCATGGAATAACTAGCCTAACACATACCCCAGTTCCTTCTCACATGTATTTTGGGTGAGCGCATAAGGCTTGTGCCTTAAATGGATTGATGCAAGCACAACTGAGTGTTTAAATGTTGAGCGTAAAGGGAACATCCCATGATTACACCTAGTTATAGTAAACCATGAAATAACTACCATTTTAATAACATAACCAAATGGTTTTTTAACCATCTGATTGCACTGGTTAATCAACCAAATAACTACACCATCCATGTAACTGATAAGGGCTACCATTAGTTGCATTATGAAATCGAATGATAAAACTAATGACTAGTTGTAGAAAATAACTGACCGACATCCTATGTCAGATAATCTCATAATATAACCAAATTAAAACCCTTTATATTAGGTTTAATAATGTATTTGACCAACATACTTGTGCCATAATACAATAGAACAATGGCTTTTTCTAGTTAGTTGTATTTTCTACCATTTGATTTTTTGTCATTCTATTGCATAGTGAAACTGGTCAATGATGGTCATCATTTAGTCAGGATATGCAACCACATGGTTAGAAAAAAAATAATTTATCAACTCTCTTCCCAATGGATTCACCATGCACCTTAAAAATTCACCATGCCTACAAATCATTTATCTATAGATTCACCAAAAAAATCTAGTGGATTTTTTGATAAGGGCTCTTAAAATTCACCATGCTTGTGTTGGTTATAGAAAATATACTACTTGTCCCCCGACTAATACTTTGGGAACACTATCTAGGGGAAATTACATCTTCTCTTATGTGTTAATATCTATGGATCCATCCTTGACTGTAATATATGTCACACCTAGTACATCCTTGAATATGGATCACCTACCTTCTAGCATCTAATATATCTTATGACCTTGAATGGAACATAGGATCCTCCATACATCATTTAGTGTAACTACATACTTTCCTATTGATAGGTGGAAGGTCTAAGTCTCAGAGAGCCATCATTCTTCTAACACTGACAAATATGCCATGTTAGCTTGAATAACATGCATCTAATCTATGTGTAATAGGTTTGTTGTCTCTAAGAATATTATTGGTACCTTGTCATCATCCGAAGATGATGTATTAATATGAACTACTACTCATGCACAATAATTATAGCCACTCACTCCTATATACCACAAATCAAAATAGGCTCAATTAAATTTTCTCATATCTGATCATTTTTTTCTTTATTCTAATTTTGGACTTAGCATTTTATTCTTCTATCCTAATTTGGTACTTTATTCTATGCCATTTTCCATTTATGATAATATTACCATTTTACCTATAGATCCCATTATTTGGTAGGGCATTCCTATTGTTTAGTATGAAATTTTCACCATTCACCTCACTAGTCTATGATCTCAAAATTTTATAGGTCATTCCCATTTATTGATAGGATGACCTGTCTATTTCAGACAAGTTTGCCATTTACCAGTCTCCTAATGTTTCCACCAGTTGACCAAAATTTATTCTAATTAATTGAAAAATTCATATATAGCTTAAAACTCCCACTATTTTTGATGAAATTCTCTCAATTTAGTGATATCACTAATTTGGCAATTTCCATCCATTTTAGTGAGGTCATCAAATTGGTCATAGGTTCGTTGTTTAGCTTGTGACCTTGCCATTTTTTATGGGTGATTTCACCTTTTTAATTTTTTTGAAAATCAATATTTTTCCATTTCAAGTTCTTCTTGTGAGCATTAAATGTAATAAATGATGAAATTGAAAAATAAAAATAACACATACCGATCCGCGTCGCTCCTTGTTAGTCTCTAATACTATCTCACACACTCATCAAGGTGCATGTGGTACAATATATTAGTAATTTTATTTGATTCTCTTGCATGAAAATAATTGATCTCTCAATTTCAATAGGGGAGGGTAAAAATGAATTACTTTCACCCCTAGGGTGATTTTATAGCCTACAATTTGAATTTTTCACCCACAGCTCCTATTATGCTACATTTTTCTTTCTGGGAGGCTTCTTTTTGCCTCATTAATCTAATTTTCATCTTGTTTTCTTCTAATTTCTATAATTTCAACCTCTTTTTCTGAATTTCATGCCATTTTATTCTATTTGATGTCCTGTTAGTAAATTTGTTTTTGTGCCCCACCCTTGAGGGTGCATCCTAGGCCTCCCAAACATTGTTTGGGGTATTTTTGTGAACCATTTTTTTTCATAAATCAATTAAATTAAATGAAATAAGAAGAGAAATAATTTATTCTAATTATCATCATTTTAATTAACCTTGTTTATTCTTTTAAAACCTACTACTTTTCCTGAATGTCTCACCATGCCCTTTCAAATAGGAGAAAAATGTAGACATCCAATTCTTACCACTATCATGTTGAAATTCAAGTCAAAATGACTTCCTGTAATAATGAAAAAATTAGACCAAACATAAATGGGTTGATATAATTCATCTATAAACATCACACGCAATTTTTTAAATGTCTTATATGTCCCTAATTAGGGCATGTAACTATGACCAACTAGCATCTTTGATCTAGTCAATTCGAATCAAATTACTATTGTGTGGGTGACATTTAGGGGTAATTGACTGAAATGAACCAATCAGATTTCAAAATTGAATAAGGCAAGTAAAATATAATTGGGATTAAATAAAAAACCAAGAAAAATAAATTGGATAAATTAAAAATCCATGGAAATGAGTTAATTACTCAGCTATGTCATATTTAAAATTTAAAAAAAATTTGAATTACAACATCATCGTGACATCATCAGAATGTTGTCATGCACTAAGTATTAATAGTGACTATTGAAAATTCCTAGTAAACATTTATTTTTTCTAGGGGGGATCAGTGGGTTTGAGGTCTTTCAATTTTCACACTCTTTCATGAGATTGTTTAGCATGTTCTTGAGTATTTACCTTGCCTTAAGGTCTTCAAAATGAGTTTTCACTTGTTGGGAGGGAATGTACCACTTGTCACCTTTAGCATCATTTAATGTTATTTTATAGAGATTAAAGTTTTTTGTGATGTTAAAAATGTCTTTTAAAAAATCCATAATATCCTCCAAGAGTGTTGTTCCATGGTTAGGTCATGAGATGCCATTGTGGAATGAGGATACATGTCTGTAGATAAAGTAAAAGGGTGAGGGTTTCAAAAAGTTTTTGTATGGTTGAAGGAGATTGAATACTCAAAGGAGATTGAATATCATTGTATTTCATATTAAAAATATAAATCAAGATTCAATACCTTGTATGTTGTCATTACATGCAATAAAACTATCCAGAGACATGTTTATGTTGTAAAATGCA